>OW569414.2:110327446-111009446 GCA_937662695.2 Halyzia sedecimguttata | reverse complement strand
ATGCACAAAACCCTCTAATGACCCATTTTGCTCGAAAATGATAAAAGTTCTTGGAATGACTCCCAATTTCGCACATCGGTTAAGCAATACCACCCCATCAATTTCCCCCATGTCCAACCTAATCCGACCCATTTTTATATGATTTACAGCAGTTTGAATAAATGCACAAACCCTCTAATGACCCATTTTGCTCGAAAATGATAAAAGTTCTTGGAATGACTCCCAATTTCGCACATCGGTTAAGCAATACCACCCCATCAATTTCCCCCATGTCCACCTAATCCGTCCAATTTTATATGATTTACAGCAGTTTGAATAAATGCACAAAACCTCTAATGACCATTTTGCTCGAAAATGATAAAGTTCTTGGAATGACTCCCAATTTCGCACATCGGTTAAGCAATACCACCCCATCAATTTCCCCCCATGTCCAACCTAATCCGACCATTTTTATATGATTTACAGCAGTTTGAATAAATGCACAAAACCTCTAATACCATTTTGCTCGAAAATGATAAAAGTTCTTGGAATGACTCCCATTTCGCACATCGGTTAAGCAATACCACCCATCAATTTCCCCCATGTCCAACCTAATCCGACCATTTTTATATGATTTACAGCAGTTTGAATAAATGCACAAAACCTCTAATGACCCATTTTGCTCGAAAATGATAAAAGTTCTTGGAATGACTCCCAATTTCGCACATCGGTTAAGCAATACACCCCATCAATTTCCCCCATGTCCAACCTAATCCGACATTTTTATATGATTTACAGCAGTTTGAATAAATGCACAAAACCTCTAAGACCCATTTTGCTCGAAAATGATAAAAGTTTTGGAATGACTCCCAATTTCGCACATCGGTTAAGCAATACCACCCCATCAATTTCCCCCATGTCCAACCTAATCCGACCATTTTCTATATGATTTACAGCAGTTTGAATAAATGCACAAAACCTCTAATGACCCATTTTGCTCGAAAATGAATAAAGTTCTTGGAATGACTCCCAATTTCGCACATCGGTAGAGCAATACCACCCCATCAATTTCCCCCATGTCCAACCTAATCCGACCATTTTTATATGATTTACAGCAGTTTGAATAAATGCCACAAACCCTCTAATACCCATTTTGCTCGAAAATGATAAAAGTTCTTGGAATGACTCCCAATTTCGCACATCGGTTAAGCAATACCACCCCATCAAATTTCCCCATGTCCAACCTAATCCGACCATTTTTATATTGATTTACAGCAGTTTGAATAAATGCACAAAAACCTCTAATGACCCATTTTGCTCGAAAATGATATAAGTTCTTGGAATGACTCCCAATTTCGCACATCGGTTAAGCAATACCACCCCATAAATTTCCCTCATGTCCAACCTAATCCGACCATTTTTATATGATTTACAGCAGTTTGAATAAATGCACAAAACCTCTAATGACCCATTTTGCTCGAAAATGATAAAAGTTCTTGGAATGACTCCCAATTTCGCACATCGGTTAAGGCATTCCACCCCATCAATTTCCCCCCATGTCCAACCTAATCCGACCATTTTTATATGATTTACAGCAGTTTGAATAAATGCACAAAACCTCTAATGACCCATTTTGCTCGAAAATGATAAAAGTTCTTGGAATGACTCCCAATTTCGCACATCGGTTGAGCAATACCACCCCATCAATTTGCCCCATGTCCAACCTAATCCGACCATTTTTATATGATTTACAGCAGTTTGAATAAATGCACAAACCTCTAATGACCCATTTTGCTCGAAAATGATAAAAGTTCTTGGAATGACTCCCAATTTCGCACATCGGTTAAGCAATACCACCCCATCAATTTCCCCCATGTCCAACCTAATCCGACCATTTTATATGATTTACAGCAGTTTGAATAAATGCACCAAACCTCTAATGACCCATTTTGCTCGAAAATGATAAAAGTTCTTGGAATGACTCCAATTTCGCACATCGGTTAAGCAATACCACCCCATCAATTTCCTCATGTCCAACCTAATCCGACCATTTTTATATGATTTACAGCAGTTTGAATAAATGCACAAAACCTCTAATGACCCATTTTGCTCGAAAATGATAAAAGTTCTTGAATGACTCCAATTTCGCACATCGGTTGAGCAATACCACCCCATCAATTTCCCCATGTCCAACCTAATCCGACCATTTTTATATGATTTACAGCAGTTTGAATAAATGCACAAAACCTCTAATGACCCATTTTGCTCGAAAATGATAAAAGTTCTTGGAATGACTCCCAATTTCGCACATCGGTTAAGCAATACCACCCATCAATTTCCCCATGTCCAACCTAATCCGACCATTTTTATATGATTTACAGCAGTTTGAATAAATGCACAAAACCTCTAATGAACCATTTTGCTCGAAAATGATAAAAGTTCTTGGAATGACTCCCAATTTCGCACATCGGTTAAGCAATACCACCCCATCAATTTCCCCCATGTCCAACCTAATCCGACCATTTTTATATGATTTACAGCAGTTTGAATAAATGCACAAAACCTCTAATGACCCATTTTGCTCGAAAATGATAAAAGTTTCTTGGAATGACTCCCAATTTCGCACATCGGTTAAGCAATACCACCCCATCAATTTCCCGCCATGTCCAACCTAATCCGACCATTTTTATATGATTTACAGCAGTTTGAATAAATGCACAAAACCTCTAATGACCCATTTTGCTCGAAAATGATATAAGTTCTTGGAATGACTCCCAATTTCGCACATCGGTTAAGCAATACCACCCATAAATTTCCCTCATGTCCAACCTAATCCGACCATTTTTATATGATTTACAGCAGTTTGAATAAATGCACAAAACCTCTAATGACCCATTTTGCTCGAAAATGATAAAAGTTCTTGGAATGACTCCCAATTTCGCACATCGGTTTAAGCAATTCCACCCCATCAATTTCCCCCATGTCCAACTAATCCGACCATTTTTATATGATTTACAGCAGTTTGAATAAATGCACAAAACCTCTAATGACCCATTTTGCTCGAAAATGATAAAAGTTCTTGGAATGACTCCCAATTTCGCACATCGGTTGAAGCAATACCACCCCATCAATTTGCCCCATGTCCAACCTAATCCGACCATTTTTTATATGATTTACAGCAGTTTGAATAAATGCACCAAACCTCTAATGACCCATTTTGCTCGAAAATGATAAAAGTTCTTGGAATGACTCCCAATTTCGCACATCGGTTAAGCAATACCACCCCATCAATTTCCCCCATGTCCAACCTAATCCGACCATTTTTATATGATTTACAGCAGTTTGAATAAATGCACCAAACCTCTAATGACCCATTTTGCTCGAAAATGATAAAAGTTCTTGGAATGACTCCAATTTCGCACATCGGTTAAGCAATACCACCCCATCAATTTCCCCATGTCCAACCTAATCCGACCATTTTTATATGATTTACAGCAGTTTGAATAAATGCACAAACCTCTAATACCCATTTTGCTCGAAAATGATAAAAGTTCTTGGAATGACTCCCAATTTCGCACATCGGTTAAGCAATACCACCCCATCAATTTCCCCCATGTCCAACCTAATCCGACCATTTTTATATGATTTACAGCAGTTTGAATAAATGCACATAACCTCTAATGACCCATTTTGCTCGAAAATGATAAAAGTTCTTGGAATGACTCCCAATTTCGCACATCGGTTAAGCAATACCACCCCATCAATTTCCCCCATGTCCAACCTAATCCGACCATTTTTATATGATTTACAGCAGTTTGAATAAATGCACAAAACCTCTAATGACCCATTTTGCTCGAAAATGATAAAAGTTCTTGGAATGACTCCCAATTTCGCACATCGGTTAAGCAATACCACCCCATCAATTTCCCCCATGTCCAACCTAATCCGACCATTTTTATATGATTTACAGCAGTTTGAATAAATGCACAAAACCTCTAATGACCCATTTTGCTCGAAAATGATAAAAGTTCTTGGAATGACTCCCAATTTCGCACATCGGTTAAGCAATACCACCCCATCAATTTCCCCCATGTCCAACCTAATCCGGACCATTTTTATATGATTTACAGCAGTTTGAATAAATGCACAAAACCTCTAATGACCCATTTTGCTCGAAAATGATAAAAGTTCTTGGAATGACCTCCCAATTTCGCACATCGGTTGAGCAATACCACCCCATCAATTTCCCCCATGTCCAACCTAATCCGACCATTTTTATATGATTTACAGCAGTTTGAATAAATGCACAAAACCTCTAATACCCATTTTGCTCGAAAATGATAAAAGTTCTTGGAATGACTCCCAATTTCGCACATCGGTTAAGCAATACCACCCCATCAATTTCCCCCATGTCCAACCTAATCCGACCATTTTTATATGATTTACAGCAGTTTGAATAAATGCACAAAACCTCTAATGACCCATTTTGCTCGAAAATGATAAAAGTTCTTGGAATGACTCCCAATTTCGCACATCGGTTGAGCAATACCACCCCATCAATTTCCCCCATGTCCAACCTAATCCGACCATTTTTATATGATTTACAGCAGTTTGAATAAATGCACAAAACCTCTAATACCCATTTTGCTCGAAAATGATAAAAGTTCTTGGAATGACTCCCAATTTCGCACATCGGTTAAGCAATACCACCCCATCAATTTCCCCCATGTCCAACCTAATCCGACCATTTTTATATGATTTACAGCAGTTTGAATAAATGCACAAAACCTCTAATGACCCATTTGCTCGAAAATGATAAAAGTTCTTGGAATGACTCCAATTTCGCACATCGGTTAAGCAATACCACCCCATCAATTTCCCCCATGTCCAACCTAATCCGACCATTTTTATATGATTTACAGCAGTTTGAATAAATGCACAAAACCTCTAATGACCCATTTTGCTCGAAAATGATAAAAGTTCTTGGAATGACTCCCAATTTCGCACATCGGTTAAGCAATACCACCCATCAATTTCCCCATGTCCAACCTAATCCGACCATTTTTATATGATTTACAGCAGTTTGAATAAATGCACAAAACCTCTAATGACCCATTTTGCTCGAAAATGATAAAAGTTCTTGGAATGACTCCCAATTTCGCACATCGGTTAAGCAATACCACCCCATCAATTTCCCCCATGTCCAACCTAATCCGACCATTTTTATATGATTTACAGCAGTTTGAATAAATGCACAAAACCTCTAATGACCCATTTTGCTCGAAAATGATAAAAGTTCTTGGAATGACTCCCAATTTCGCACATCGGTTGAGCAATACCACCCCATCAATTTCCCCCATGTCCAACCTAATCCGACCATTTTTATATGATTTACAGCAGTTTGAATAAATGCACAAAACCTCTAATACCCATTTTGCTCGAAAATGATAAAAGTTCTTGGAATGACTCCCAATTTCGCACATCGGTTAAGCAATACCACCCCATCAATTTCCCCCATGTCCAACCTAATCCGACCATTTTTATATGATTTACAGCAGTTTGAATAAATGCACAAAACCTCTAATGACCCATTTTGCTCGAAAATGATAAAAGTTCTTGGAATGACTCCCAATTTCGCACATCGGTTAAGCAATACCACCCCATCAATTTCCCCCATGTCCAACCTAATCCGACCATTTTTATATGATTTACAGCAGTTTGAATAAATGCACAAAACCTCTAATGACCCATTTTGCTCGAAAATGATAAAAGTTCTTGGAATGACTCCCAATTTCGCACATCGGTTAAGCAATACCACCCCATCAATTTCCCCCATGTCCAACCTAATCCGACCATTTTTATATGATTTACAGCAGTTTGAATAAATGCACAAAACCTCTAATGACCCATTTTGCTCGAAAATGATAAAAGTTCTTGGAATGACTCCCAATTTCGCACATCGGTTGAGCAATACCACCCCATCAATTTCCCCCATGTCCAACCTAATCCGACCATTTTTATATGATTTACAGCAGTTTGAATAAATGCACAAAACCTCTAATACCCATTTTGCTCGAAAATGATAAAAGTTCTTGGAATGACTCCCAATTTCGCACATCGGTTAAGCAATACCACCCCATCAATTTCCCCCATGTCCAACCTAATCCGACCATTTTTATATGATTTACAGCAGTTTGAATAAATGCACAAAACCTCTAATGACCCATTTTGCTCGAAAATGATATAAGTTCTTGGAATGACTCCCAATTTCGCACATCGGTTAAGCAATACCACCCCATAAATTTCCCTCATGTCCAACCTAATCCGACCATTTTTATATGATTTACAGCAGTTTGAATAAATGCACAAAACCTCTAATGACCCATTTTGCTCGAAAATGATAAAAGTTCTTGGAATGACTCCCAATTTCGCACATCGGTTAAGCAATACCACCCCATCAATTTCCCCCATGTCCAACCTAATCCGACCATTTTTATATGATTTACAGCAGTTTGAATAAATGCACCAAACCTCTAATGACCCATTTTGCTCGAAAATGATAAAAGTTCTTGGAATGACTCCCAATTTCGCACATCGGTTAAGCAATACCACCCCATCAATTTCCCCCATGTCCAACCTAATCCGACCATTTTTATATGATTTACAGCAGTTTGAATAAATGCACCAAACCTCTAATGACCCATTTTGCTCGAAAATGATAAAAGTTCTTGGAATGACTCCCAATTTCGCACATCGGTTAAGCAATACCACCCCATCAATTTCCCCCATGTCCAACCTAATCCGACCATTTTTATATGATTTACAGCAGTTTGAATAAATGCACCAAACCTCTAATGACCCATTTTGCTCGAAAATGATAAAAGTTCTTGGAATGACTCCCAATTTCGCACATCGGTTAAGCAATACCACCCCATCAATTTCCCTCATGTCCAACCTAATCCGACCATTTTTATATGATTTACAGCAGTTTGAATAAATGCACAAAACCTCTAATGACCCATTTTGCTCGAAAATGATAAAAGTTCTTGGAATGACTCCCAATTTCGCACATCGGTTGAGCAATACCACCCCATCAATTTCCCCCATGTCCAACCTAATCCGACCATTTTTATATGATTTACAGCAGTTTGAATAAATGCACAAAACCTCTAATGACCCATTTTGCTCGAAAATGATAAAAGTTCTTGGAATGACTCCCAATTTCGCACATCGGTTAAGCAATACCACCCCATCAATTTCCCCCATGTCCAACCTAATCCGACCATTTTTATATGATTTACAGCAGTTTGAATAAATGCACAAAACCTCTAATGACCCATTTTGCTCGAAAATGATAAAAGTTCTTGGAATGA
The DNA here is from genome assembly GCA_937662695.2 of Halyzia sedecimguttata. NCBI lineage: Eukaryota > Metazoa > Arthropoda > Insecta > Coleoptera > Coccinellidae > Halyzia > Halyzia sedecimguttata. The sequence continues at coordinate 111,002,094 of OW569414.2, read as the reverse complement.
CTCCCAATTTCGCACATCGGTTAAGCAATACCACCCCATCAATTTCCCCCATGTCCAACCTAATCCGACCATTTTTATATGATTTACAGCAGTTTGAATAAATGCACAAAACCTCTAATGACCCATTTTGCTCGAAAATGATAAAAGTTCTTGGAATGACTCCCAATTTCGCACATCGGTTAAGCAATACCACCCCATCAATTTCCCCCATGTCCAACCTAATCCGACCATTTTTATATGATTTACAGCAGTTTGAATAAATGCACAAAACCTCTAATGACCCATTTTGCTCGAAAATGATATAAGTTCTTGGAATGACTCCCAATTTCGCACATCGGTTAAGCAATACCACCCCATAAATTTCCCTCATGTCCAACCTAATCCGACCATTTTTATATGATTTACAGCAGTTTGAATAAATGCACAAAACCTCTAATGACCCATTTTGCTCGAAAATGATAAAAGTTCTTGGAATGACTCCCAATTTCGCACATCGGTTAAGCAATTCCACCCCATCAATTTCCCCCATGTCCAACCTAATCCGACCATTTTTATATGATTTACAGCAGTTTGAATAAATGCACAAAACCTCTAATGACCCATTTTGCTCGAAAATGATAAAAGTTCTTGGAATGACTCCCAATTTCGCACATCGGTTGAGCAATACCACCCCATCAATTTGCCCCATGTCCAACCTAATCCGACCATTTTTATATGATTTACAGCAGTTTGAATAAATGCACCAAACCTCTAATGACCCATTTTGCTCGAAAATGATAAAAGTTCTTGGAATGACTCCCAATTTCGCACATCGGTTAAGCAATACCACCCCATCAATTTCCCCCATGTCCAACCTAATCCGACCATTTTTATATGATTTACAGCAGTTTGAATAAATGCACCAAACCTCTAATGACCCATTTTGCTCGAAAATGATAAAAGTTCTTGGAATGACTCCCAATTTCGCACATCGGTTAAGCAATACCACCCCATCAATTTCCCCCATGTCCAACCTAATCCGACCATTTTTATATGATTTACAGCAGTTTGAATAAATGCACAAAACCTCTAATACCCATTTTGCTCGAAAATGATAAAAGTTCTTGGAATGACTCCCAATTTCGCACATCGGTTAAGCAATACCACCCCATCAATTTCCCCCATGTCCAACCTAATCCGACCATTTTTATATGATTTACAGCAGTTTGAATAAATGCACATAACCTCTAATGACCCATTTTGCTCGAAAATGATAAAAGTTCTTGGAATGACTCCCAATTTCGCACATCGGTTAAGCAATACCACCCCATCAATTTCCCCCATGTCCAACCTAATCCGACCATTTTTATATGATTTACAGCAGTTTGAATAAATGCACAAAACCTCTAATGACCCATTTTGCTCGAAAATGATAAAAGTTCTTGGAATGACTCCCAATTTCGCACATCGGTTAAGCAATACCACCCCATCAATTTCCCCCATGTCCAACCTAATCCGACCATTTTTATATGATTTACAGCAGTTTGAATAAATGCACAAAACCTCTAATGACCCATTTTGCTCGAAAATGATAAAAGTTCTTGGAATGACTCCCAATTTCGCACATCGGTTAAGCAATACCACCCCATCAATTTCCCCCATGTCCAACCTAATCCGACCATTTTTATATGATTTACAGCAGTTTGAATAAATGCACAAAACCTCTAATGACCCATTTTGCTCGAAAATGATAAAAGTTCTTGGAATGACTCCCAATTTCGCACATCGGTTGAGCAATACCACCCCATCAATTTCCCCCATGTCCAACCTAATCCGACCATTTTTATATGATTTACAGCAGTTTGAATAAATGCACAAAACCTCTAATACCCATTTTGCTCGAAAATGATAAAAGTTCTTGGAATGACTCCCAATTTCGCACATCGGTTAAGCAATACCACCCCATCAATTTCCCCCATGTCCAACCTAATCCGACCATTTTTATATGATTTACAGCAGTTTGAATAAATGCACAAAACCTCTAATGACCCATTTTGCTCGAAAATGATAAAAGTTCTTGGAATGACTCCCAATTTCGCACATCGGTTGAGCAATACCACCCCATCAATTTCCCCCATGTCCAACCTAATCCGACCATTTTTATATGATTTACAGCAGTTTGAATAAATGCACAAAACCTCTAATACCCATTTTGCTCGAAAATGATAAAAGTTCTTGGAATGACTCCCAATTTCGCACATCGGTTAAGCAATACCACCCCATCAATTTCCCCCATGTCCAACCTAATCCGACCATTTTTATATGATTTACAGCAGTTTGAATAAATGCACAAAACCTCTAATGACCCATTTTGCTCGAAAATGATAAAAGTTCTTGGAATGACTCCCAATTTCGCACATCGGTTAAGCAATACCACCCCATCAATTTCCCCCATGTCCAACCTAATCCGACCATTTTTATATGATTTACAGCAGTTTGAATAAATGCACAAAACCTCTAATGACCCATTTTGCTCGAAAATGATAAAAGTTCTTGGAATGACTCCCAATTTCGCACATCGGTTAAGCAATACCACCCCATCAATTTCCCCCATGTCCAACCTAATCCGACCATTTTTATATGATTTACAGCAGTTTGAATAAATGCACAAAACCTCTAATGACCCATTTTGCTCGAAAATGATAAAAGTTCTTGGAATGACTCCCAATTTCGCACATCGGTTAAGCAATACCACCCCATCAATTTCCCCCATGTCCAACCTAATCCGACCATTTTTATATGATTTACAGCAGTTTGAATAAATGCACAAAACCTCTAATGACCCATTTTGCTCGAAAATGATAAAAGTTCTTGGAATGACTCCCAATTTCGCACATCGGTTGAGCAATACCACCCCATCAATTTCCCCCATGTCCAACCTAATCCGACCATTTTTATATGATTTACAGCAGTTTGAATAAATGCACAAAACCTCTAATACCCATTTTGCTCGAAAATGATAAAAGTTCTTGGAATGACTCCCAATTTCGCACATCGGTTAAGCAATACCACCCCATCAATTTCCCCCATGTCCAACCTAATCCGACCATTTTTATATGATTTACAGCAGTTTGAATAAATGCACAAAACCTCTAATGACCCATTTTGCTCGAAAATGATAAAAGTTCTTGGAATGACTCCCAATTTCGCACATCGGTTAAGCAATACCACCCCATCAATTTCCCCCATGTCCAACCTAATCCGACCATTTTTATATGATTTACAGCAGTTTGAATAAATGCACAAAACCTCTAATGACCCATTTTGCTCGAAAATGATAAAAGTTCTTGGAATGACTCCCAATTTCGCACATCGGTTAAGCAATACCACCCCATCAATTTCCCCCATGTCCAACCTAATCCGACCATTTTTATATGATTTACAGCAGTTTGAATAAATGCACAAAACCTCTAATGACCCATTTTGCTCGAAAATGATAAAAGTTCTTGGAATGACTCCCAATTTCGCACATCGGTTGAGCAATACCACCCCATCAATTTCCCCCATGTCCAACCTAATCCGACCATTTTTATATGATTTACAGCAGTTTGAATAAATGCACAAAACCTCTAATACCCATTTTGCTCGAAAATGATAAAAGTTCTTGGAATGACTCCCAATTTCGCACATCGGTTAAGCAATACCACCCCATCAATTTCCCCCATGTCCAACCTAATCCGACCATTTTTATATGATTTACAGCAGTTTGAATAAATGCACAAAACCTCTAATGACCCATTTTGCTCGAAAATGATATAAGTTCTTGGAATGACTCCCAATTTCGCACATCGGTTAAGCAATACCACCCCATAAATTTCCCTCATGTCCAACCTAATCCGACCATTTTTATATGATTTACAGCAGTTTGAATAAATGCACAAAACCTCTAATGACCCATTTTGCTCGAAAATGATAAAAGTTCTTGGAATGACTCCCAATTTCGCACATCGGTTAAGCAATACCACCCCATCAATTTCCCCCATGTCCAACCTAATCCGACCATTTTTATATGATTTACAGCAGTTTGAATAAATGCACCAAACCTCTAATGACCCATTTTGCTCGAAAATGATAAAAGTTCTTGGAATGACTCCCAATTTCGCACATCGGTTAAGCAATACCACCCCATCAATTTCCCCCATGTCCAACCTAATCCGACCATTTTTATATGATTTACAGCAGTTTGAATAAATGCACCAAACCTCTAATGACCCATTTTGCTCGAAAATGATAAAAGTTCTTGGAATGACTCCCAATTTCGCACATCGGTTAAGCAATACCACCCCATCAATTTCCCCCATGTCCAACCTAATCCGACCATTTTTATATGATTTACAGCAGTTTGAATAAATGCACCAAACCTCTAATGACCCATTTTGCTCGAAAATGATAAAAGTTCTTGGAATGACTCCCAATTTCGCACATCGGTTAAGCAATACCACCCCATCAATTTCCCCCATGTCCAACCTAATCCGACCATTTTTATATGATTTACAGCAGTTTGAATAAATGCACAAAACCTCTAATGACCCATTTTGCTCGAAAATGATAAAAGTTCTTGGAATGACTCCCAATTTCGCACATCGGTTAAGCAATACCACCCCATCAATTTCCCCCATGTCCAACCTAATCCGACCATTTTTATATGATTTACAGCAGTTTGAATAAATGCACAAAACCTCTAATGACCCATTTTGCTCGAAAATGATAAAAGTTCTTGGAATGACTCCCAATTTCGCACATCGGTTAAGCAATACCACCCCATCAATTTCCCCCATGTCCAACCTAATCCGACCATTTTTATATGATTTACAGCAGTTTGAATAAATGCACAAAACCTCTAATGACCCATTTTGCTCGAAAATGATAAAAGTTCTTGGAATGACTCCCAATTTCGCACATCGGTTAAGCAATACCACCCCATCAATTTCCCCCATGTCCAACCTAATCCGACCATTTTTATATGATTTACAGCAGTTTGAATAAATGCACAAAACCTCTAATGACCCATTTTGCTCGAAAATGATAAAAGTTCTTGGAATGACTCCCAATTTCGCACATCGGTTGAGCAATACCACCCCATCAATTTCCCCCATGTCCAACCTAATCCGACCATTTTTATATGATTTACAGCAGTTTGAATAAATGCACAAAACCTCTAATACCCATTTTGCTCGAAAATGATAAAAGTTCTTGGAATGACTCCCAATTTCGCACATCGGTTAAGCAATACCACCCCATCAATTTCCCCCATGTCCAACCTAATCCTAATTTTTTGTTCATTTTAAGTTTTCAATAATTTTTCAGTTATTACATTTCAAATGGATTTAAGTTCGGTATTAATTTAATTTGTTTACAAAAGGTGAAATTTCCATAAGTAATTTTAAAACAGATGTGATCCCTGACGCTTCGCGCACACATTTGTAATTACGAATCAGTATGATTATTTACGTATAGTACGAAAGATCGATTGTTTCCTTTTCTGCCTCCGAAAATAATTATAATTCTCTTCGTAGTTTACGTACACAATCTTTGGAAAATATCGCATTTTCATTCGCGGTGTTCGCTGAAAAACGAAGTAGTGTAATCTGCATTACAGTGTTTCCATTCAATAAACTTTGTATCAAAAGACTCCGTTGTGAGAAAATAAGTTGTCATCAGTGGCGTACTCTGTGACACTCTTAAGGATTAGTGGTGTCGAATTAATAATTTCCAGCTTCTCAATCATAAAGGATCTTCCACTACTGGTTCAGTTTGTTGAGCTCAATCATTCTGCTTCTGGTAAGTGAGGACTGCTACAAGATCCATAGCTTTCAAGTTGACCCACTTTTAGGTAAGAATATTTTACTTTTTTATTTTGATTTCACTTGTCCTTTTCGTGCTGTGTTGGGATAAGATTTAACGCTCAAAAAAACAGTCCACTTAAATTCTTCTAGGTAAATCCCCAACACACATTGATGAAGAATTGTAGGTAAAATTCGATTCTGTCGCTTGGGATAATTAAAATTAACAGATATAAATTTTTATTATATAAAATTAACTACAATTGATGAATTCAAAATATATTATTCCTATTCTATTCAATATCCTCAAATTGAATTAATTGAACACTTTCAATTTGAAATTTTACCCATAATTTGTGTTTCTTGTCAATGATTATAATAAAAAATATCTCGTTTCCATTCATTATTATCTCAATATTGTATAATGCATACGTTCTCAACCTTTCAGAGCACCTATGGATAGTTTGTAGAACTCGCGCATTGAAATATGACAGGGATAATTTGTTATAAAAGTTTAAAAAAACGAATTGAGTAATTTGTTGTATTATATCTTCACTAATTAAATAAGTGATGAAGATAAAGCCGATTGCCTGGCTATGTCACAAGCATTGTATTCAAGTTGATGTATGTTTCACTTTTCAACACAAAACGCTACCCCTCAATTTCACTTGCGCTCGAACGAGAGCTCTTGATATAATTACGGTATTTCCGAAATATACAGGTGTATTGAAATCTGAGTTTCAATATGAAGTGGAACTCATCAAACATAAACCATTTCACAAAAAATCAAATAAAATCGATGCTATCCCCAAAGATAATATATATATTCCCCCCATATGCTATTACCTGAACCCGATTGAAACGAAAATATTTCGCTGCGACCCTAGTAAATGTGGCATGGTTTGTATTTGAAACGGATCGTGTACGCAGCATTTGTAAGTTTGATCCTCAATTTTAGACATTTTTATTATTTAAAAATCTCCCAAATGTTCTTCTCGCCATTATTTATATCTTTTCGACGCTATTAAAGCAAATGCGGGAAAATTTGCGGGATGTACCAAATAATTATTATAAAAACACATTAAAAAGGGAGATTGTGTAAAAGATCAAGGCTTCACGTTCCTGAGGTGACTACCTACAATCTAGATAATCAATTTGTGGGGCCTTATTACTTATCATTGCATTAATGTGAATTTCGTTGCATAATACATATTTAACTATGCAACTTTTGTAGGAATGTTTTTTTTTTGATGAAATGAATTATTTTTATGAGTTCTACCTCCTGCTAAAAAAATCATTCTTGAAAAACAATGAATAAATTGGATTAAATAGAAATCAGGTCATATCCCGCACATAGAATAGAACAATCGCGCAAAAATACGACACATTTAAAATATATTAAATGCTTTAAATGGAAATTTGGAAGCCTACTTAATGGATCACATTAATTTCTTTTAAAAATTACTTCTTCTGGAATCAATTCAATAAAATCTTCAAAAAATAGCTACCCTGGCACGAGTATTAATTTTTCCTCTTTTTTGTTTTTTCTTTTGGAACATGTCTGTAAAGGAAGATCAATACCAACTGTACAAAACACAATATGAAACCCAGGAGATTCTGCACCTGAAAATGTGAAAATTTCAGAACTCAATTCGAATTTTTTTGATATTGACTTTCAAGTTGTAAGAAATACATACCACCATAAAACTGTTATCAAGGATGATACCATAGAGTATCCATAAGAATGTTACAATAGCTGCCATGAATGTCAACGGGAAGGGAATTGATGAAGCATCTTTTGATGATATTATTGTTCCCTTAAAAAATATGGTAATTACTTGGAGTTACCTATTCATGAGATTCGAGATGAAGAAATTTTCATATACATTATGAACATTTTTTCATCTCAAATCTCAGGGGAGTATATAATAAGTCCTATTTATAAAACTTCATTTTACAGTCAAGTTCTAGATTAAAACTAGATCGGATCTATATTGTTGGAAGTATAGAGAAAATATAATTTTTTTCCTGGCCAACTGCCATGGGCGAATTTGATCGACCGCGCCGAAGCTCGTGAACTGAGTGCTTTTCCATCTAGTCAAATGTGGAACACCATGGATTTCCACAGCTTCATCGACAATTCTCGGACGATGGGGTGCGCATTATCGTCCAAAAACAAGAAATTTGTCCCAATAGCAGCATGAAACAAAGGAATAATATTATCAATGACTTGCTCTATGTAAATCTGCGCATTTATGGTAGCATCAAGCACCAACAATTATGTACGTTCATTGAAACAAATGCCTCCCCTAACAGTAACTGTACCACTTCTGAACGGATGAACTTCCTGAACCGATCTCCGATTTTTGGGCACCAGAGGATGGATCCATCCCCAAACACGTCGACTATCAGAAAACCTCTGCACTTCTCGGTCACGTTTCCAATTCCTCGATATCGATGGACGAGCCGGGAAACTATGCTTTCACTAACTTGAAAGAAATTCGCCTCGATCGTCCCGCCTCGATCATAGCAATAGCCCTATTGGCTTTATCCGCACTAAGTTTACGTCTAGGCATTATTGCCAAACAATGAATCAAATTGTTTAGTCCTTTATTATTTAATAAAGAACAAAACAAATACATAAGTTCATAATTATTAAGTTGAATATGATGTATGAATTGGAAAAAGTAGAGCAATTGACTTGGGAGCGGAAGCCCCAAGTTCAATTCCGAGGCTAGGAAAAAAATTTTCTAGTCACGGTAATCGCCACCATTCGCTGTTGGGTCAAAAATTAACAGTGCTGTGCCTAAGGTGGCGTAAGGACACAGTAACAAAGCCTACACAGAACACAACTGGTTCTCCTAACTCAGGGCAAGCTCTTAGAGCTTATGAGGGGTCTCCTTGTGGAAGACCCAGGAGGATCAGTATAATAATAATAATAATAATAATAATAGATGTAATAAATTCTAAAAAAAAAAATTAATGTACTCTTATGCATTCACATACCTAATACATGACAAGTAAAAATGTATTTTTATTGCTTCGCAGAAGAGTAAACAGATGAGTTGTGTGACAAAAAATATTACAATTTCGGATAATGCGGAGGTATCGTAAGAATCATTTCGGATAAACCGGTTCATAGGTCGTTTCGGATAATGCGGATTTCGCATAATCGGGTTTCGGATAATCGGTAGTCTACTGTAGTGGATTTTTTGACATCTCAGCATATCTATGCCATATGGGTTGGTGTATATAGCAAGATGCATAGAATATTCTATTCTATGCATCTATGTATATAGTTATACATCTAGATGTATAGAATGTAGTTCTGAATACACTTCAGTGGTTTTATAATTTGTAGTCCCCATTTTCAGCAAATCAATAAAGAAAACTTTTCTTTGTAAACAAAATTTTGAATCAAAAAATATTTTTCATCAAGGTAAATCAAACAATAACCACTCAATTCATAGTTTTTTACATTATACAGGGTATTTCTAAATAAGTGTATCAACGGTCAACTGTAGATTTCCCATGAAAAAATAACATTTTTTTTTCTATTCCGTTTTTTCCTCAAAAATTTATATTTTTTCATGGTAGCTAAAAATGATGAAAAATAACTTTGCGAATTAAACATAAAAACCTAGTTGTTTTATTGAAATTAATAAACTCAGTTCTGTAATTCAAACGGTTTATGAGATATTAACAAAAAACTGAAAAAAATATAAATTTTTGACATCCTGCTATCTCTGAAACGAAGACTCGGAGGAAAAAATAGAAGAGAATAAAAATGTTTGTTTTTCATGAGAAATCTACAGTTGACCGTTAATACAATTATTTACACCCTGTAGAACATAATTTTTTTTTTGGCTATGTTAATGAATAGTACGCCATGACTATAATCATTCTAAATCCAGTTCAAAAGTCATTTTGTTCTCTATTAATATCCAAATTTTGTTAGTGTATGACGGAGATTACAAGGTCCGTCTGGTATCAGTCTCGCATCAGTATTACCATCAATCCGGATCATCAGTCCATCAATCTACGAATATAGAACCAATTTCCATCAATCTCCCATCAGTCCATGATTGATGTGATACGAGACTGATACCCATATACCTAATAGATACCTAATATCTAATACGTATATGCTGATACTAGACTGACCGTGTAACTTCCGTCTATGGACTTCTATATTAACATCGATCAAAATATTTCTATGCAGTCATCACCCACAGAAAAAGATGTATGTACAATAATGAATATTAGTGATATCAGTCGATTTTGGTAGAAAATACAAGAACCAGGTCAGTTCAAAGAAGACATGATAAACTCTTGTGTAACTTCAACATTTTTGAGTTAGGATCGGTCTTGTTTCAAATATCAATTTACACCACATAAATAATTTCTCCCTTGTAGATTGTTTGTACCCACCAAAAATTGGAAATTGTTCATAATTTTGATTTTTCCCTCAGTTCAATTTCCAAGGTGTATTATTGGAATATATCAGTCAAAAAGAACTACCATAGCTAACATGAACAATATGAATTTAATTCAAGAAGATCTGAAATGTTACTCACAACATCCTTTAGGGGACTTCCCATCAAAAGTAACATCAGTACAGTCACTAATAAGCCATATCTGAATTCCAACAAATCAGGAGACTCCATTTCTGAATATCCCAAACACACTGATGCTAAAACAGCACCGTAAACACCAGGTTTGTAAATATCATCCCAAGTGTCATTGGAATACAAGAAATAAAAGGCCAAATATAGTGAATTGAGTATTATACAGGCTGCATTGACGATATTCATCACCTCATCTTGTAATAAAAATCCATATTTCAAATTCAACACACCACTGAAATCCAAAACTATTAAATTTCAACTAAATATAACTAAACTCAACCATTACATCGTTATACCACCAATGAAAGGAGTAGAACTAATACCCTTAGTACTTTTCTGTTTGTAGATATCTCGACAGATGAATATTCCTGAGAAAAATTGAGCAATTGTCACTATACCAGCAAGCTGTCCAACTTCCTCTTTGTAAGGCAATAAGAGATGGTGGAGGGCTTCCATGTTCACTATATCAACACCACTCCTCAAAAGAATTGGAGCTGAATTAGATCCTGCAATAAGCAATGTTATGATAACCTTGACAACTAAATTTGATAAGCATTCAAATTTGAATTATTGGACATCGTTGATCATTACACACTTCATTTCTTTATCTTCTACAATCTACAATTAAATATGGGGTATGATTTCAAAAGAATTAATCGCAGAGAAATTCTGATTGATGCTAACCAAGGATATATGGGATGCGTAGTTTGAAATATGATGTAGTAATTTCTTCGAAACTGTTTCATGAGCTCGTTACCTTTTCCCTTGATTTGGCATGAAAATACCCTGGGCCTGGGCTCGGTTTTCAAGATTATTGGCACTTGGAATTATTTTATGTTTTCGTTTAAGTTTATTGTAGGTTATGTGGCTTGGAACACAGAACATAATAATTTGGTTAAACAAGTTGTTGACTTGACGGACACAGATGACAAAGAATTTGTTGATGGATGAATGAATACGTTCAAGTACTCACTAGGCACTAGGTGTTTTCAGAAACTAACTGGATCCTTGTCAAGTGTAATTATTGATCAAAGTCTATTCAATTCCAACTATTTCAAATTTCAGGGGAATAAAACAAAAACTCTGCTAACTAAAATATCTAATATTGAATTTCAGGAAAATCAGTTCAGTCTTCGGGTAATGTTTTACATTGTTGCTATTAGAATCTAAAAACTTACAAAAACTGAAAACCCGTATCAATGTATACTAGAAATGGTTAACACATATTTTTCTGTGTGTATATTTATCTGAATAATCTCATTTATTATTAAGTAGTGATTATTCTTTACATATTCACCTATTACGAACAATAATCACTAGATACCTACCTACTGACTACTGCACCATTGTATAAAGACTATATACAATGACTGCACCATTACAATCTGTTGTGAATTGTTTTATTGTTTAATGTCAATTCGTCTAATGATGACTAGGAGGAAAATAATTGCATAATATTAAATATGTCGCTATGTATGTATCGTTGTTTCGACTAAACAAACATTTTCGTAATGCGAATTGGGGATTTTATCAACACGTAAATAAAAGTTTTTCAAATATGTGTATTCCATTAGAGTTTATAAGTATTGAAAATTGAATAATGAAACAAATTCAATATGTTCAGTATATTGAATAAACCATTGAACAATTTAAAGTAACTTCCTTGTTTTCCTTTGTTTACGTGCATGCCCAAGAGACACGACTATTTAATGGAAATCACGTGACGTCGGGAGATTTAGAGCACTCTTTGATTGAATGATCCTTTTATCACTATATGATATCAGATATACTATATACTAGTTGAACCCGGCAGACGTCTTGCCAGAGGATATTCCCACAAACCGATCAGAAATGGGTCAGCGCATCCGCCATTTCAAAGGGGTAGCACTAAAAATACAAAACTTCTGTTGATTGAATCGCCACCAAACATCACATGATTACTCGCTGTAGTATAGTCAACAAGTGCTTTTTAGGTCCAAATTTTTGCGTATTCTCCGAAAATTATGATTGAGGTGTCATTCGATACGGAATGGCATGTAGATAGATTTCGAGAAAATGCTAAGAGGTGCTAAAACTGATCCTTGTGGGAGACCATTATGCAAATTTTTGAATTTACTACTATTATTATCAACAAGAACACGAAACCTTCTATCCGTCAGCATATTTTCGAGCAAACGAACCATTTTGCCACACTTTAAATGAGTATAAAGTGTTAAAATCAAACCATCTTTCCATACCGTGTCATATGCTGCCGACAAATCCACAAATGCTGTTCCTGCTTTAATTTCACTATGGAAACCTGTTTCGATATAAGTATAGTTAGACTAAGAACCTGATCACAACAATTTCCTGTCCCCCTGGCAATTCTGTAGAACGTCTTCTACAGACGATTCAATCCTGAAAAGAATCAATCTTTTTGATGGAACACTCAACAGACTTATGGGTCGATAACTGTTAGAATCAGGAGAATTCTTTCACGTTTTAAAATTCCTATGACTTTCGCTTTGCGGAATTCTTTTGGAATATTTCCAGTATTCAGAATATTATTGTAGAATGACAATAACCAGGACAACGCCCTTTTGGCCAAGTGTTTGATGAATTCAGGATAAATTCCATCAAATTCTGCTGCTTTTCGAGATTTAGTGCTGCTTTTAATTCATTCAAGTTGAATAGATTCGAAATACTGTCTACAGATGAAGATTATGTCCTAAAATTGTGCAAATTATATTTCATATCTTTGTTTTTTGGTTTTTGAAATTTCAACCGAATTGGAAACATCAACTAGTCGACGAAGAATCGATTTTGGAAGATGACTATGTTAGAGGGGTAGCTTCTCCTAATTTTCTCAAAACATCACATTTACTCCTTCTCGAATGTGTGAAGTTCATATCGGAAACTTCACTATTCTCATTTTCCTTAGGAGTTGCATTTATCGAATTTATTAGCTTTTCGCATTTTCCATTATAAGTGGAATTTTTATAATCCTTAAATAAATGTTCTGCTTCAACTGATCAACCAGGAATATACTCTTGACGGAAACCCCTCGGAATGAATTTCTTAGCTCTAGCTTTCACTACACCAACAAATCTATTGTAATTGTCATAAGTTGGTCGAATCCACATTATGTCACTTTCAACGTTTAGAGATGAATCGTATTTTCTGATATGATAAAATTGGTTCAAGCCCTGTGGACAGGAGCTTTTTGGCGCTCTTGTTCAAACAGACAAATTATATCTCCGAAAGTATTGGTTTCTCAGAGTTGGGAATTATATCAATGGATTCCTATGATAGAACTGCATCATGAAAGAAATTGAATTTAAAAAAAGTGTCGTTAAAAAACATTGCTTAAAAAATTGTCTTTAAAAAAAAGAGCAATCTACAATGCTTCAAAAATTGTCATTAAATTTATTTATCAAGATTAAATGAGCAATCTGCAACGATTCAACCTCGTGGAATGGGTTGTTGCAACTTACACTCGGTGCATAGTTTTCCCAACTCGAAATACCTAAGGAAAGTATCATCGAAATGTCTAGAGCAAGGCTGGAGACAATCATAGCAGATTGTCCATTTATTCCTGATATTTGAGTAGGTATAGTGGATTACGAACAAATTATTTTAATAGTTCAAAATATATGAATGAAATACCATCCTCTTTTCATAATTTAAAATTTAATAGTTTATACCACTAACACATTCTTTTCTGTATTATGAACCTTAACTCAAGAAAAAATGTTTGATACACAAATGTAGATCCATATTTCAGTATTTTTTTGCTAGCAACATTATGAAAATACTGTATATCAAGGGCGTAGCCAGGAATTAATTTCGGGGTGGGGTTTTGAAATAGGAATTCATTTCGGGGGGGGGTTTTGTGGGTGTAAGGGTCACTTTCTGCAGCAAAAACATTTTTTTTTAAAGAGAAAAACAACATTTCGGGGGGGGGGGGTTGAATCCCCAACCCAACCCCCCCCTGGCTACGCCCTTTCTGTATATTGGAACATATCTCACTACTTAACGAAGGAAAAGGTAATATTAACCTCAAGTGGTCAACGAACAGTAATTTCTTTTGATGATTCCATTATGTTCTTCTTTCCTATTGCCTCCATAAACTACAGTCTTGTATATATTCACAAATTCAAGAATCGAATACTTGCTTTCCAAGAGAAAATATTTACCGCCGCAAGTGATCTTATTTTATCGACAGCTTTCTGCTTCAATAGATTTATGGTGGGCAGGCTCATCGTACGATGCAACGCACGCAGCTCACCCATCATGTCCTCTATTTTCTGGCTCGGCTTCAATTGTCCTTTCATAACATCTTTGATACATTGATACCAAGATGCTTGCTGCCTAACGGTTCTTATCTTCTTGTCTAGCTTAATCAATCTTGACTTATGTTTGGTCCTCCTTTGTTGTTGTTCTTCCTATAGTGGGCACAGAAGTGAAGCAGCTGCTCTCACTGCAGCTACGACATCTTCTAGCGCCCTCCTTTAGGTGATCGTCGATTATAATATTCATCGCCGCAAGATCTTCGGCCGCGAGTCTGGATTTCAGCCTGTTGGTCCTTAAGTTAGGATTCCCTACTGCAGCCTCAAATGCTTCTCTGCTATTGGCGAATAGCTCTGGAACATCTCTCACCTGCTCCATGTCCGGTGCTGCGACTTCTTCACGCCGCAATCCAGGCATAACAGATTGGATGTTTGCGGCGTCTCTCACTAGCCTCTCATCCCGTTCTTCTCTCCTTTGATTCGTCCAATGTGGCTGTTGGTTTGGAGCATCTCTCACCTGCTCTTCAGCTTGTTCTTCTATACCCTTTGACTCTTGATGCTGCTGCAAGATTACCCTCTTCTTGAGATGGCTCACCTGGTCTCGTAGGTTTTGCTGCGTCATGAAGTTGAGATCTGGCCGATTCTCACACCACAGACCCTGCAGTCTCCATATATCCCCTTCTTTCTGGTCTCGATCTTCGGTATAACGCAGACAGTTGTTCGTGTTGTTCGGGTGTCCACTTGAGCGTCCCCTTTGTGTGGCCTTGTTACTCTTGCCGGATCCGACTACGGGTTGCTCTTGCGAGCGATGATTCCATATGCGACCGACAACTTGTTCTCTCTCCTCCTCAAAGTCCTCGTCGGAAGCTGTAATTTCTTGTATGACAGGCGCCCACCTCCTCAGCATCCTGCCGTTGGTGGTTCGCATGCTGTCACGTCCAGCACCAACCCCAGACGTGCCCTCTGGTGATCCCCAGGCAGCAGCTGTTCTCCGAGGCTCCGTAGATTCATCATCGGTTGAGTGTGACCAGGGTCCGCGGGATTGTCACACCCGTATGCTACTAAGTAGTGCCCCCGCGTGCGGTTTTGCATTTTATACCTACTGCCAGGTTTAGCTATGGTACCTCGGGTTTGCTAAGCCCGTACTCTGAGACACATCCCAGGGCCCCTGAGGAAAAAATTATTATTATTATTATAAATATCACAGTAAACGGCCTAGGCCGATGTAACTGCATTTAACAATTGTTAATTTTTTAAGATGCAGTTTCAGCATGATAATCCATTGATATAATTTTAAACAAGCTTTCGGAGATATGATTTTTCAAAATTTCAATATTACATCGTAATTCTATGATTTCACAAAATGCTGTAATCGAAAATTAATGTCCGTATTTGTACCAATGAATTTCATGATCTGTGTTCATACATGTCATCTTCAAGAGACATGTTACATTTATTTCTAGTTGCTCTAGAAAACAAAGTATGATTGAATGCAGAACGACTAATGAAATAACCCAGCTATCGTAAAATTATGAGGATTGTAGGATATTATAATTTTTGGGTGATAATATAATACCCTTGGATGATCCATATGATGATGGAAATATATACTTTGGTAATTTAATCGAATTGGGTTCAGAATATCTTCAGTAAAAACAGAACTGGAATATTGGCCATGTTTAAATTGATTTAACATAACTTTCAGAGTAGATTTGAGGAATGAATATCTCGGATAAGTTCGCTATTGGGTAGAATCGTTCTGGTGGTTTCGGATTAATATTTTTTGACACTCTGGTTTTTTTTAAATGGAACTTTTTGGCGCTCTAGTTCCTCGGAACTGAGTGCTTATCAATTTGCCCAAATGTCTGTTATTTTGGAATATTTCGATGAAAATGGTCTTAAACGATTTGGTTCGACTCACTGATCAAGAATCCGTGGTCGAAATTCATTCTGTCCGGCCGGCCGTAAGCACGATAACTCTCGAACGGAATGAGCTAGAGAGTTGAAATTTTCAGAGTAGGTTTGGGGGATGAATATCTCGGCTAAGTTCGTTATTGGGCAAAATCGGACAGATGGTTTCGGAGTAACAAAAAAAAAATTTATTTTATACGAAACAAATTCCAAATTAATTTTTTTTTAATAAGCAGTTTTATCATAAGAATCCATTCATATCATTTTCAACTCTAACAAGCTAATACTTTCGGAGATATGATTTTTTAAAATTTCAATGTAAATCGTATTTCACAGATTGATATAATTATTATTCTATGTATGAATTCTCATAATGTCAACTTGACAGAAGGGAATATTGTAACTTCAAAAATATTGGGGTTGAAATACTCGTATTTTAGCGATGCAACGGGGACCTCACCCGAAAATGTTTGATAATATTACGTAAATATTGAAAGCATAATTCTGTAGTTTGGTGAACGTAGATCAGGAAATTTTTGATCGATTACAAGGTAATTTTTTGTATTATTACTTATCTTCTTTCATATTTGTTTTATGGAATACCTACTATTTGTTGGTACTTTAAACCTGTTTTGGGCAATTGTCATACGAAACTTAATTTTTTGGCGCTCTAGTTCCTCGGAACAGTGTGCTTATCAATTTGCCCAAGTGTCTGTAATTTTGAAATTTTTGGCTGAAAATGGTCTCAAACGATTTGGTTCGACTCACTGATCAATAATCCGAGTGCGAAATCGATTCTGTCCGGCCGGCCGTAGGCACGATAACTCTCGAACGAAAGGAGTTAGCGGATTGAAAATGGTGGTTTTGGAGCGTATATATCTCGGACAAGTTCGTTCGATCTATCTGAAATTTAGCATCAAATTGTAGAATCATGACCTTTAGACGCATGTGAAGTTTTGTATTGACCAGATTACCGCAAAGTGTAAAAAAAAAATTTGAAAATTTAAAAAAAGTTTTTCCACAATAACTCTCGAACGGAATGAGCTAGGTAGTTGAAATTTTCAGAGTAGGTTAGGGAGATGAATATCTCGGTTGATTTCGTTATTGGGCAAAATTGGCCAGATTTAATTCGATTTCTTCCATCGTGCAGTTCTCATTCTCATGATTGCTCATTTAATCTTGATAAATAAACTATTATTTGAATTGAATTTATTTGTGATGCAGCTCTATCATATGTATACATTGATATAATTCCCAACTCAGAGAAACCAATACTTTCGGAGATATAATTTGTCTGTTTGAACTAGAGCGACAGAAAGCTCCTGTCCATAGGGCTTGAACCCATTTTTTTTAATTTAATTTCATTTATGATGCAGTTCTATCATTTATGATGCAGTTCATCATTTTTTAAACCGTATAGTCAACGATCATTTCGATTTTCCGTTGGTTGAAAAAATCCATTTCAATGTTCGTTTTGTTGGCAATCGTCGAAGAGAGCTATTCTTTGTTCCCCGATCGCGAACGTCGCTTTATTATAACTCTGTATTTCTCAGAATAGTATCACATCAGTAATATCGATATCTTTCATCTGTCGCTAGCAGTTCTCAAGAGCAAGATTACTTCTTATATATGTCGTAATTATTGATGACATTTTCAGTTTCCTTTTGTATAATTGAAATTATAGTACTTAAGTATTTTGTTCATTTCTCGAACAGCTTTGTCGGGTTCCATTTCATGTCTGTTTTTCTTTCTCTACTATAGGGTGTGTTGGCTAGTACTTATTTTCTTTTTTATAATTTGTTGTGGGCCCCTGTAATTTGATGTAATTCTGTTGGGGTTCCTGTTTCTTAAATAAATAAAAAAAAATAAGAATTCATAGATATCATTCCCAACTCTGAGAAACCAATACTTTCGGAGATATGATTTGTCAAAGTTTGAACAAGAGCTTCAAAGCCAGCCACATATCAGGGCTTCCCCACATTTTTTCTATTGATAAGATTGTCATGAAATTTCGCATGAATCTTGAAGTCCTTATACTCTTCACCAAATTTCAATTCTATCGGATATGTAATTTTGGAAATATCGTGAAAATAATATTTTAATTGTGTATATCTCCGACACTATTGAGCGGATTTTGAAAATTCACATATTCGATCGTATTTAGGCCTCTACCCAACCCTGCAAATTTCAATTCTCTAAGTACCTTCTTTCGAGAGTTATCCTGTTCACGAGCGGACTGACATTATTCTATTTGACTTTGGTTTCTTAATCAGCAAATGACATGGATTCGTGCACGTTCATTTTTAGGCTCGAAATTAAAGACATTTCGCTAAAATGATAGCGCTCTGCGCCTGGTACAAGCGCGCAAAAATGGACATGTTACCGGGATTGGGATAGCATATAAATATTCCTTGTATTGAATTCCATTGGCAATCTAATATTAAATGTCATCAATAAATGAATAGAATTTCTTAGAAGTGGATCTACAAATTGTGGGCTCCTTTGCAAAATTTCTCCAAGGGCCCCTCGAGCAGACATCTATGGAGGGAAAAAGGGGGACATCATACAATTTTTTTTTTCATAAAACCAACTCACTCGTCCCGCATCGCGGGTTTTGCGGTTCCTAGAACCGGCCCTATTTCTTAAGGCACTGATTTATTATGGTGATACCATGGCTGCCACAATGGATAGAGTTTGGTTTTGCGTAATTAAACTAGGTAACACCTCATCTGTAGGAGGTGTTGAAGTAGGTAATTTAGTTCAGCATTTGTTCGAATTCTGAACTATCAATATGACATGAAAATGATTAGCATAAAATGAAGGACATTGAAAATATAGTGGCTCACAAAAATGTCCAAAAATAATCAAAATCCACCGAAACCAAAAGAGAAAGAGATCAAAGCAAAATCAGTAAGACTGCAAGACAATCAATTGGAAGAAGAATCTGAGGATAATCCAGATAATTCTAGTCCGTACTCAATCACAGAAGAAGAATTACTAAAACGTTTGGTTTCAACTAGACAGGACACAGGAAGAAAAATCACTCAAATTTATTCATGTATTGTTGGTAAGAAGATATCTTATATCCGTCATCTCCCATTTTTAATGGAGCCTTCATTTGCTCCACACTTTTTGAGTTAGCTACTATATCTCCCTATAAGGTTTGTCCACACTTCATTTTTGGCGCTCTAGTTCCTCGGAACTGAGTGCTTATCAATTTGCCCAAATGTCTGTAATTTTCGAATTTTTCGATGAAAATGGTCTTAAACGATTTGGTTCGACTCACTGATGAAGAATCCATGGTGGAAATTCATTCTGTCCGGCCGTCCGGCCGGCCGGTCCGGCCGGCCGGTCCGGCCGGCCGGTCCGGCCGTAGGCACGATAACTCTCGAACGGAATGAGCTAGAGAGTTGAAATTTTCAGAGTAGGTTTGGGGGATAAATATCTCGGCTAAGTTCGTTACTGGGCAAAATCGGACAGAAGGTTTCGGAGTAATAAAAAAATTTTTTTTCACATTAACAAATTCCAAATTAAATAATTTTTAATAAGCAGTATTATCATAAGAATCCATTCATATCATTTTTAACTCTAACAAGCTAATACTTTCGGAGATATGATTTTTCAAAATTTCAATGTAAATCGTATTTCACAGATTGATATAATTATTCCTTGTATGAATTTTCATAATGTCAACTTGACAGAAGGGAAAATTGTAACTTCAAAAATATTGGGGTTGAAATACTCGTGAAGTTTGTATCGACCAGATTACCGCAAAGTGTAAAAAAAAAAAATTGAAAATTTAAAATATGTTTTTCCACAATAACTCTCGAACGGAATGAGCTAGATAGTTGAAATTTTCAGAGTAGGTTAGAGAGATGAATATCTCGGTTAAGTTCGTTATTGGGCAAAATTGGCCAGATTTAATTCGATTTCTTCCATGGTGCAGTTCTCATTCTCATGATTGCTCATTTAATCTTGATAAATAAACTGTTATTTGAATTGAATTTCCTTCATGATGCAGCTCTATCATATGTATACATTGATATAATTCCCAACTCAGAGAAACCAATACTTTCGGAGATATAATTTGTCTGTTTGAACTAGAGCGCCAGAAAGCTCCTGTCCACAGGGCTTGAACCCATTTTTTTCTATAAAGTTTTGGTTAACCCTATTTTGATCATATCTCAGGCTTGTGGCTCTTCCGTTTTGTTTACGTGAAATTATATCTAGTCATGGAGGTCTTGAATATACAGCATTAAAGCTTTGATTAAAGTTATATTAGATGAATCGCCATATAAGTATATTTTTATGACTGACGTTTCAGTGCAAATTAAAGCTCAAGCAACCCCTCCTAAAAGGAAGGCCAAACAACTCTCCATCTCTTTTAACTCTTGGCGGCGATGGTTCAATTGACAGCTGTTTTGTATGTCAATAGCAGCGATGCCAGATGTACCATAATTATTGAATTGTACCATAATTTATACCTCAAATTTAGAGCATTCGGTGATTGTACCATAATAAATAATAATTGTACCATAATTTCGATAGATTCTTCCATTCAATATTTTTCTCAAAACTATTCAGAAAATATGTCAAGTCCTCCTATTAAATGGTTTCTTTCTGGGTTTTCTCTCCCAAATTCCGAAAAATATCACAGTACTTCATATTACATTATAAAAAAAATGGGTTCAAGCCCTGTGGACAGGAGCTTTTTGGCGCTCTAGTTCAAACAGACAAATTATATCTCCGAAAGTATTGGTTTCTCAGAGTTGGGAATTATATCTATGTATTCTTATGATAGAACTGCATCATAAAGGAAATTCAATTCAAATAATAGTTTATTTATCAAGATTAAATGAGCAATCTGAGAATGAGAACTGCACCATGGAAGAAACCAAATTAAAATAGCTGAAATGAATTTGACTCTCTCTTATAGAACAGGATGAATTGTACGAGTATGAACACAGATCATATAATAAAGCTTAGATAGAATAATTATAGCATTCTGTGAAAACATAGAAGTACGATTCATTATTGAAATTTAGAACTTCATCTTAGCAGAAATTTAATTCAAACATCATAGAAGAATTTAAATTCAACAAGAGTGCCAAAAATTATCAATCGAAAACCAATAGACGAATTCTACCCAACAACGAACTCATCCGAGATATTCATTCCTCAATTCTATGATGAACGATAATATATATCTTTCCTCAAATCTACTCCAAAATACACCAATATTCCAGTTTTGTTTTTAGTGGAGATATTCTGAACTCAATATTATTAACTTACCATTACCATTCCCATCATCATATGGATTGACCATCATCGGCATGAAAATATCAACCAACAAAAAGTATGATATTATATTATAATTCTCATATTTATACGATTGCTGGAATGAATGACAATGTTATTAACTTACCATTACCATTCCCATCATCATATGGATTGACCATCGGCATGAAAATATCAACCAACAAAAAGTTTGATATTATAATATAATTCTCATATTATACGATTGCTGGAATGAATGACAATGAGACAACGTCATGTCTCAGTAAAATAAGTTGAGATTATAACAATTCATAGAACACCCACTGAATAATTCTATCATTCTGTGAAAACGTAGAAATACGATTTACATTGAAATTTTGAAAAATCATATCTCCGAAAGTATCAACTTGTTAGATCTAAAAATGATATGAATGGATTCTTATGGTAAAACTGCTTATTGAAAAATGTTTAATTTGGAATTTGTTTTGTAAAAAAAAATTTTTTTTTTGTTACTCCGAAACCATCTGTCCGATTTTGTCCAATAACGAACTTAGCCGAGATATTTATCTCCCAAACCTACTCTGAAAATTTCAACTGTCTAGCTCATTCCGTTCGAGAGTTATCGTGCCTACGGCCGGCCGGCCGGCCGAACAGAATTAATTTCGACCACGGATTCTTGATCAGTTAGTCGAACCAAATCGTTTAAGACCATTTTCATCGAAAAATTCGAAACTTACAGACATTTGGGCAAATTGATAAGCACTCAGTTCCGAGGAACTAGAGCGCCAAAAATATGCATATATATTATATTGTACCATAATTTTGCCTAAAATTCCAAATTCTGATGGCATCGTTGTACCATAATTTTATTTTCGACATCTGGCATCGCTGGTCAATAGTGAATGCTTGAGTCACCGTTGAAAATTTGATTTCAATGGAGATTCGTACTAATTTTTAGTGAAAAACGTTTCTACGGTTTAATTATTTTGTCGGTGTGTAATTCTGCGGAACGAGCTACCACAGCGCATGAAAAATTATTGGTCATTTTGAACCACCAGGTGACCTATCTAGAACGATACAAGAGCATAAAATAAAAATTGGTTCAAGCACTGACGTGAAGTCAGAAGCTTTTGCGCGTATGTTCCATTGCCCATTTTTCTGTTTTGGACACCCTTAATCGAATTTACCATGGTAAATTATGTTGTCCATTCCCCTGTATTGGACACTTAATTCGAATTTACCATGGTGAATTCGAATTGAGAGTGTCCAATACAGGAGAATGGACAACATAATTTACCATGGTAAATTCGATTAAGGGTGTCCAATACAGAAGTATGGGCAATAGAACATACGCGCAAAAGCTTCTGACTTCACGTCAGTGCTTGAACCAATTTTTTGCGCGTATGTTCTGGGGAACATACGCGTTATAGTTTTGCCCAAATGTGAAATTTAATTCTGTGGTGCCGTCCGGCCGGCCGTCCGGCCGTCCGTTGCCACGATAATTTGAGAACGAAAAGAGCTAGCGACTTGAAATTTTCAGGGTGGGTGGCGCATCGTAATACGACGGACAAGTTCGTTAATGGGCATAATCGGCCCAGTGGTTTCCGAGTAATAATTTTGTTTTCAACCAAAATAAATCCGATCGAATTTAAACTTGGTGAATAGTTGTAGAATATAGACCTAAGCACGTTTGTGAAATTTTGTGAGAATCGTATTGCTAGAAAATTATTAAAAAATTATTAAAAAATATTTTTGTTGTCACGATAACCTGAGAACGGAAGGAGATAGCGGCTTGAAAATTTCAGGTTAGGTTGTGCATCTGAATGCGACATTTGAGTTTGTTTATGAGCATAATCGTCCAAACGGTTTTAGAGTTATAGCCATCTAAAATTTTCTGAAATTTGGTAGTTTTTTGTTCCTCATTAACTCGAAGAATACAAAACCGATTGAATTCAAACATTACTATTAGTTGAAGAATACCAACGCGAAAATTCTCGCAGAATTTCGTGAGGATGGTATAACTAGAAAATTTAAAAAAAAATAGTTGAAAATTATTGAAAACAAATCTATATATCATAAACTATTCGTCCGGCATGGCTGAAATTTTGGAACAGCCTTCAGAACCTAACTCTACTGCAGAATTCCAAGTTTGAACATGATCGGATCTATATTGTTGGAGAACCGGGTAGCCTTTTGTGAGTTCGGTAACGTAGTGGTAGCCAAGTGTAGCGGATGGGAATCGTCGTATGATAATATGTAGTCTATGGTCGTATTTTTGCGAGAAGCTTCAAAAATAAATATATGAATGTCATGATGACATATTTCCGCTCGTATATTATGGGAAAATCGTCTTATTTCATCACAAATCTATGGGAGATGATAGCCCTACATTAGTGGTCAGACCTGGTTTTGAAAGAGATCCTCCTTAGGAGGAGGCAACTAAATATTGAAGGGATTTCTATGAACAAGAGTGAATATCTTTGCGAAATAGAGAAGGCGATTCTTCTTCAAGAGATCCATGTGCCTTCAGAGGAGTATATTTGCGAGAGGGGACTTTTGAAAGGTTATGTATTATTTTTAATATGATATCGCTGAAATTTTGCTGAAGGCTTCTGATCTTGTAAGGTGAGAGGCTCATTTGTGGATATTAAATCCTGTGATGGGTAGAGAGGAATTTTAGGCCATGTAGGCCACTAAGGCCCACTTGCACGAATGCGGGTTATCTAATTAAATCCGGATTAACTCTGAACCTAAGGTTAAATTGATAATAGGTCTTGCACCTTCAAGATTTAGAGCCTAACCCTGGGTTAAAACTATAAAAATTTAACCCGGCAAAATAGCAGGGTTAAATGGCTAAGTCCGGGTTAGTCATGTAAAAATTGACATTTCTAATTTAAATAGTTTCGATTTGTGATGAAGTGTGAATGCCCGTCGAAGAAAAGCGTTGAAGTAGTTCAAAGTGACGAATCCATATTTGCTGGAAATGTAACCTCAAATGAAGAAATTGTGATCGATTCTGGTGCTTCAAGTTCAAATCACCTAATGAAAGCAGAATATGGACGCTTTTGTAAAAATTTGAAGAAGATATCCCATACCATAAATGTAGCAAAAGAAGGTGAAACTGTGACGTCGGCAACTTCAGGTGATCTACCTCTTATCACGGAAAACAACACACCAATTATATTAAAGGACGTGTTCACCTGTGAAAAATTATTCCACAATTTACTGTCGGTAAGGAAGATGGTAGAGTCAGGATTGAAGGTTGAATTTCATGAGAAAATTGTCAACATTTGGAAAGATGGAAAAATATTATTACAAGGTAATCGTGTTGGCAATCTGTTTATTTTGAGATTACGTATAAGGAAATTCCATGAAGCCAATCTAGTAGAAAACACAAATGTGTTGTGGCATAGAAGAATGGGACATTCATGCAGATTTCCTGTAGATGGTATCTGTGAAGCATGTTTGAAAGGTAAACAGACGAACAACAAGTTCCTGAAGCAATTACCAGAAGAAAGGAAGCCAAGAAGAATACTCGAGTGCATTTCGTCTGATGTTTGTGGAAAAATTACTCCTTCAACACATGATGGGTATGAATACTTTGTGTCATTTTTGGACAATTATAGCCATTTTGCCGTTGTATATTTGATAAAGAAGAAAAGCGAAGTGGAGTCATGCCTGAGAAAATATGTGGCAATGACTGAGGCTATGTTCAGCACAAAAATATCGAGAATTCGATGCGACAATGGAGGAGAGTATGTATCGATGAATATAAGAAAATTCTGCACTGAAAAAGGAATTGAGCTAGTGTATACTATTCCACGCAACCCGCAACAAAATGGAATTGCTGAGCGCTTCAATAGAACGATTATGGAGAAAACGAGATGCATGATCTTTGATTCTAATTTCGACAAGAAGATGTGGGGGGAAGCTGTTCTGACAGGTACATATCTGTTGAATCGTACACCAACATCAGTTATACCAGATGGAAGAACACCGGCTGAGCTTTGGTATGGGTACAAGCCTGATATGGGGAAAATACATATTTTTGGTTGTACTGCTCATGCTCTGATACCTCCTGAAGATCGGAATGGAAAGTTGTCCTCACGTTCCAGAAAGTTGAAACTTGTTGGGTACTGCAACAATGGGTATAGACTATGGAATGAAGAAAGAAACAAAGTCGTAACTTCTCGGTCTGTTATTTTTGATGAATCTTTTAATTCAATGCATTACATTATAGATTCCAGCCATGATGGAGAAGCAGCTGCTGAGGGGTCTGAACAGCCCATGGACAGTAGAGGGGTCTCTGAGGGCGAGCAGAGTGTCGAATCCGATGATCAACCTGGGAGAGGCAGTAATCAAGTCTCTGAGGGCGAACAGAGTGGTGAATCCGATGATCAACCTGAGCTGAGAAGAAGTAGAAGAGAACGAAAACCTCCTGATCATTTCAAAGATTTTGAGATGATGATGGCCTTATCAGCAGTAACTATCCCATCAGAAGTTCCATCATCATACCATGAAGCCATAAGTACTGATGAAGAGTGGAAGAGTGCTATAGATGCAGAACTGGATTCACTGGTGGCAAACAAAAATTGGGAAATTGTTGATAAGCCTGCAGATGCAGTTGTTATCGACTCAAGGTGGGTGTTTTCGTTCAAATTGATTGACAATTGTTATGTAAAGAAAGCACGTTTAGTGGAAAGAGATTTTCAACAACCAGATTCAGACGACTCTAATTTTTACTCTCCAGTGGCTCGAATGTTTACGTTGAGAACAATATTATCGTTATCTGTTCAATACGAAATGAAATTGTTACAACTTAATATCAAATCTGCATTCTTATCGAGTCCATTACATGATGTTGTTTATATGAAACCTCCATGTGGTTTGAAAGTGCCAAAAGATAAAGTTTGTAAATTAGTTAAGGCATTGTATGGACTGAAACAAAGTCCGAAATGTTTCAATGAGTTAATGAATGAAAACTTATCTAGATTGAAATTTAAAAGATCTAAAATCGATCCATGTTTATATTATAATCAGTTTACTTATATTTTGATTTGGGTAGACGATATGTTAGTGGCCTCAAATAGTGAAGACGACGTTAAATTTTTGATAGATGGTCTGATGAAATTCTTTCATTTGAAAGTTTTTCCTGATAGCAATAACTTTACATTTCTTGGAATGGAAATTAGGAGAGATGGTAATACGTTAAAATTATCTCAAAAGAGACTAGTTGAAAATTTGCTGAAACATTTTCAAATGGAAAATTCGAAATGTGCTTCTGTACCAATTCAGCCTAATTTGAATTTGAAGAAGAATATCGCTGTTAATCCCTCTAACGAACTCAAATTTAGGGAACTTGTTGGCAGTTTAATGTATTTAATGTTAAGTACACGACCCGATATTTGTTTTTCTGTTGCTTATTTTGGCAGATTTCAGAGTTGTTATGATGAATCACATTGGAAACAGTTAAGAAATGTTTTGAGATATCTAGCTGGTACTAAGGATTTGGGTTCATGCTTTGTTAAAGGTGACGATATTGAATTAATTGCATATGCTGATTCGGACTTTGCGTCAGATGTCAATGACAGAAAAAGTGTGTCAGGTTTTTTGATAAAAATGAACTCAAATATATTATATTGGTGTTCGAAGAAATAACCTATGGTTGCAATTTCAACCTGTGAAGCAGAGTATATAGCTTTATCAGCCTGTATTTGTGAATGTTTATTTGTAGGGCAGCTCTTACAGGAGCTCCTGGGCAAAGTGATTTTTCCGATAACAATAATGGAAGATAATCAATCATGTATCCTTGTGAGTAGTACTCCTGAAACAAGGAGGACTAAGCATATAGATGTGAAATTTCACTTTGTTAAGGATTTAGTAAGTAGGGGAAAGTTCTTGTTAAAATATGTTTGTTCGGAGAATCAAATAGCCGATATTCTCACGAAAGGTCTTAATCATTTGAAATTTAATAAGTTGAGAAGTGATTTGGGTATGATTGTTGTTTGATGTGTATCATGTATCGTAGAATTGAGAGGGGGGGTATAAGAAGAACAATTCTGTGGTACATATATGTATATTTTCTGTGTTCATGTTCTGTGCTCAACAGGCTGTGTGCAGCATGGTCTGCTTGGCTTCCGAGTTCCTTTTCTGTTCATGTAACATGTAACGATCTCCTGTAAGTAAGTTGTACTCAAGTTTATACTTCTGTTCATTGATTAAATATATAGTTAAAATCTGTGCTGTGTTTTTTACCCATGATAAGAAGTTTGACTATCCAATTGCTTATTTTCTTTATAATATTTTTGCTGTAAGTCAGTATAGCTTAGAACTTTCAAAGTAAAGTCTAACAATATTAATTTAAATGATATTATAAATAAAAAAATTGGTTCAAGCACTGACGTGAAGTCAGGTGCTTTTGCGCGTATGTTCTATTGTCCATACTCCTGTAATGAACACTCTTCTTAATCGAATTTACCATGATGAATTCTATTGTCCATTCTCCTGTATTGGACACTCTTCTTAATCGAATTCACCATGATGAATTCTATTGTCCATTCTCCTGTATTGGAGACTCTTCTTAATCGAATTTACCAAGATGAATTCTATTGTCCATTCTGGACAATAGAATTCATCATGGTAAATTCGAATTAAGAGTCTCCAATACAGGAGAATGGCGAATTCACCATGATGAATTCTATTGTCCATTCTCCTGTATTGGAGACTCTTCTTAATCGAATTTACCAAGATGAATTCTATTGTCCATTCTGGACAATAGAATTCATCATGGTAAATTCGAATTAAGAGTCTCCAATACAGGAGAATGGACAATAGAATTCATCATGGTGAATTCGATTAAGAAGAGTGTCCAATACAGGAGAATGGACAATAGAATTCATCATGGTAAATTCGATTAAGAAGAGTGTTCATTACAGGAGTATGGACAATAGAACATACGCGCAAAAGCTCCTGACTTCACGTCAGTGCTTGAACCAATTTTTTTTTCGTGATTTTTTTTAAATTTTCTAGGGGTTCTTACAAAATTTTAAACACGTCTTTATATTGATTTTCTACTACTAGTTACCAAGCACCAATTAGATCGAATATTTATTTTTTGAGTTATCAAGGAAATAATATTCCAGGTGGGTATAACTCGGAAACCGTTAGACCGATTATGCCCAAAATCGAACTCAACTGTCCCTTTTGGATACGCAACCTACCCTGAAAATTGCAAGTCCCTATCTCCTTTCGTTCGAAAGTTATCGAGGCAACGGTAACCCATCTACTGAACTCACACAAGAATGCTCGAATCTCCAACAATATTTAACCGATCGTAATAAAACTTGAAACTAGGCAGTAGAGTTAGGTTATGAAGGCTTTTGCAAAATTTCAGCAATTTCAAACGAATAGTTACTGATATATAGAATTTTTTATTTTTTTTTTTCAATGATTTATTAAAAATTTTCTACAACTGCTATCCTCACCAAATTTTGCAAACATTTTCGCGTTGGCATTCTACAACTAATAACCATGTTTGAATTCAATCGGTTCAGTATTTTTTGAGTTAATGAGGAACAAAAAACCACCAAATTTCAGATGGCTATAACTCTAAAACCGTTTGGCTGATTATGCTCATAAATAAACTGAAATGTCGCAATCTGGTGCACATCCTAACCTGAAAACTTGAAGCCGCTATCTCTTTCCGTTCTCAAGTTATCGTGACAAAAAAAATATTTTTTAATAATTTTTTTAAAATTTTCTATCCATACGATTCGGACAAAATTTCACGAATGTGCTTAGGTTCATATTCTACTACTACTCACCAAGTTTCAATTCGATCGGATTTATATTGGTTGAAAACAAAATTATTACTCGGAAACCACTAGGCCGATTATGCCCATTAACGAACTTGTCCGTCGTATTTTATACATTAGTATCGTCGAAATACATTATCAGATTCAGTAACTGATCAATATTATTTGGAAGATCATTTATGTATACTATAAACAAAAGTGGACTCAAAATACCACCTTGTGGAACGCCAAGCTTAACCACTTTGTCTTCCGAAATGAAAGTTTCAGAGTTTACTGTAATGCGTACCGTTTCTTTTATACGACTAGCTTCGTATAAGTTCAAGCTGTTTGTCTCATATACCATACTGCTCTCTTATACTGCTCCACAAAAGTTAAGGAAGTTCAGAAATGTTGAGACTGTTTCAAAAAATTCCCATTTTTTTCAACCAATTTTTAAATATGAGAAATCTAAATGTTTACTCACTCATCTTACTCATTTGGCCCATTTATTTATAAGTTTCACAGTTTCAGGTTGAAATTTATTCTTAGTACCTATTTGTGGGACAAAACCACTTCACTAAAAAAATTTAAAAAATGAAATTCGGTAAAGAGTTTAGAGTATGGCCTGTTCGTACATCAACACAGCCTGACAACGCCTTTGCATACTTCCGATCAGATTGTTGAAATAGCCTTGATCAATTTCTCTCCAGAGTTACCGTGAACCGTAAAAGCCGTCTGAGTTCTTGAAGTGTATGTGGAGGTCGATGACAATCCAAAGCTCTTTGTAGCTGATCCCAAGCGTGTTTAATGGGATTGAGGTCTGGCGACACAGCTAGGGGCAGGGCCAAATGTCGAATATCATGGATTTCCAGAGTTTCATCGACAATTCGCGCACACGATGAAAAAAAAATGAAATTTGTCCCAATAGCAGCATGAAACAAAGGAATAATATTGTCAATGACTTGCTCAATGTAAATCTGTGCATTCATGTAGCATCAAGCATCAACAATTATGTACGTCCATATTCAGACAAATGCCTTCACAAACAGTGACTGTACCACCTCCTGAACCTCTGTTTTTCATGGGTTCGTTATTTTTGTTTTTTGGTATATATTTTCGTCATCGAACACCAATAGCGTTCAAAAGGCGCTGTTGCATGATTCGACGAGTACTCAAAGACTCTCTACGTGCAGGCACAGTCAGAAAACTATCTTGTCCAGGAGTGGTAGATCTTGGGCGTCGATTTCTCGGGAATTCGGTCACGTTTCCAGTTTCTTAATATCGATGAACGAGCCGGGAGACTACACTTTCACTATCTTGAAGGAAATTCGCAACATCTCTCCGATTACGTCCCGCCTCAACACACAAATAGCTCTCTTGGCTTCATCCGCACTAAGTTCACGTCTAGGCATTATTGCAAAACAAATGTTCAGATTTTGAATCAAAGCTGATTGTACAACAATAACTGATCCAAAATTCTCAGAAACACAAACGACAAGCACTTGTCTTTAACTGAAAACATTATCAAACGAAAAGCAAAAGAACAACTTTTTAAAACGGTCACAAAATTTCTGAACTTCCTTAACTTTTGTGGAGCAGCATATTATGTGAACGATATTTCCACCTGTCCGGGCAAAAGCCCTACCATGTACTAAGATTTTCATTTGAACTCACTTAATCTAAACTTTTGTTTCATCTTTTCTAGTATCAATGGGACATCTTTGTTTTGGAACATGCCTAGGATGGGCTTCAACCATGATGTTCCAGAGGTCAAAGTTAGAGAATTTTGCAGGCTTTTACACATGGATGACTTCGATGGTACCATTAGGAGCAAGCATAGGTTTTGGAGTGTGGTCAGTTATGGGATACAAAAACGGCCCTAGAAAAATTCTACTGATACAGACGTTGATCTACTTGACCTTATGTTTAATCCTATTTTTTATAACGATGAAAGCTTTCGTCCAAGCCGGCAGATTCTTCTTAGGATTCTTCGGCATTTGTTACGTAGTTTGTGGCCAAATGCTGATGAACGATACGATCCACATTGCCCTTCTGAAATATATGAGGATCATACCACCTTTATTCATGCTAATCGGCGTGTTTCTTGTGCAACTAACAGGTATATTTGCAGAATCGAAAAATGGTGGACTGGCATGTATCGGCATAATATGCGTCTATTTCATTATGCTCTTCGTTATGCCGGAAAGTCCAGTACATATGTACAAATTCGGAGAAAACCACGCCGAGAATTCCCTCAGCTGGTACCTCGGACGAAAGAATATTTCGGATAATATGAGGAGAATAAGAAGAGATTACGAGTATCGAAGAATGAACGTGGAGGATAAATATATGTTGAATTCCAGCGTTGTAAAGAAGGCTCTTATTATAATAATCGGGATCATAATCCTGCAAGTAGGATCAGGGTATCACTTGTTCCTCTTCTACGGTACCATAATTTGGTCGGTTGTTCCTCTCATAAGCGAGAAAGCAGATGTTGTAATCTTAGGTTCTGTCCTCCTTTTGTCTAGACTTTTCTGGTCTCTAGCACACTTAAAATTTAAGTTACCTGTAAGAACGCCTCTCATTCTCAGCTGTACAATTGTAGCAACTAGCCAGATGTTGTTAGCTTGGATATTGTTGATCCTTAGTTTCAATCTCTGCAGTTACACGGATTACCTCAGATGGTGCTGTTTCGCATGCTGTTTTTTCATCATTTTCGGTTTCGAGATGGGTTTGAACCATTACACCGGTATTTTAGTGTATGCGTACCTCCCTTCTCAGGTTTACCATACTGCTTTGCCAATCGTCAATTCGATATTCTGGTTTTTTTTATTCTTCGTTATTAAGTTCAACGGATTTTGGCACACGAATATGGACAGTTATCAGTTGTTTTTTATGGGTTCGTTATTTTTGTTTATCGGGGCTCTGTATGTGTATTTTTTCGTCGTCGAGACTGAGGGTAAAAGTTTGGTTCAGATCCAGCTGGATATTGGGGGAAATCCGGTGGGAACCAGGCCCTCTATTAGCATGAGATCAGGTGCTGATGGTATTTAATACTTAGTGTAGATTAAGATAGTAGTTTTGTGCTACAACAGTTGAGACTACACAACATTGAAGCATTCAATGCTATTGTCAAAATTATATTTTGAATCCATCTGTACAGTGATATCCTGCAATCTCCTGTATCTCTTCTATACTTGATGCCATAACGAGTCCTGAGGTAGAGTGCCTGCTGAGGACTTATTTCTATTTCGAGCTATAAATTAATACTATTTCAACTTCTTTGTACTTTGATTCCAAGCACAGCATGAAAAAACTCCAATATAAAAGCATCGATTACAAATAAATATTACGATTAATGTGTCGATTATACACACATCAAATACTACAGAAATACACGAAGACGTCGATCATGAATCGTCTAAATTTTTTTTTTTGTATACAATTTTTTGTATCAACCCCATGTTCCGTTTATTTCTCAAGTTACACATTTTTTTCACTATACACTGTCTTAATAAGAAATTGGAGAGATTTAAATCGGATGACCTTGATGGCCATTGAATGGGCCCACAGCTATTGATAACTATTAATTTAGTTTCAATATATTCATTAGGTACTAGAAATAGTTATTTTTGTATCTAGTGCGCGAAATGCTACTTTGGTGATCGAGATCTGATTTTTTTAACGAGGCACAGCCGAGTTAAAAAAATAGTCGAGATCACCAAAGTATTTCGCGCATGAGATGCAAACAAAATTTTTTCTACAAACGCCAAAAATATTGTTCTAAAATAAGTAACATGCATAGCTTAATATGAAAAATAGTATTGAACTGGCTTATAATGTTATTCCAAATCAAGTAAATACTGTAACTATGAAAATAAAATGGCATTTGTTTGTTTGATTGAGGAACGTAAAGGTTAAAATATAAAAACTCCATATAGTTTACATGCAGTGTGCGAAGTAAGTACTTCGCACACTACTTCGCGCACGGTGTCATGGTAACGAAGGAAAATGAAAAAAAGGGTCACTTCGCATATTGTTTTCAATGCGCGAACCTTGTCATTTTTTGACGTTTGTAGAAAAAAGGAATTTTCAACTCTGTGTTAAGGATCAAATTTTAATGTTAAGCATATAGTGGTAGCTCAATGAAACAGTTGACGAATTAATTTAAACAAAAGTATCGATATTTTTCAATTGAATATTCAGAGTTTTCATTGGCATACAAGCCTATTTTGGAGGAAATGCATACCTACGTATAAATGATGAACCAAATTTTAGGTGCTAGTTAGAATTTATACTTAGCTAGTTGAAGAAATAAAACTACATTTTTTTTTATAATATGAAATTCATGATTTCGGGGAAAAAATGCCAACCCTTATAAATCTACAATAAACTATTCATGTAAGAGAGTTAACCAATCAATTAATGTCAATGTTACCAATAACCTGTTTTTGAGATCTACTTTTCAAAACCATGTAGGCATATTATTATTAAATAAAAAACTTTGGAATAATGGACTTTAGTATACTCTGGAAAATTGAACATACCTACACCTACTTGTATTTACGAAATATCGGACTTCTTGAAGTACCTACTCGGGTGGTTATGAAGGGGAGTATTCCTTCAACAGCAGGTGGAACTAATGAAAAAAAATTAAAAGCACTGACGTGAAGTCAGGAGCTTTTACGCGTATGTTCTATCGTCCATTCTTCTGTATTGGATACCCTTAATCGAATTTACCATGGTAAATTATGTTGTCCATTCTCCTGTATTGGACAGTCTTAATTCGAATTTACCATGGTAAATTCGAGTTAAGTGTCCAAATTTGGGATAGTGGAGACCTCGAGTCGACGCACTCCGCAGTAGAGGAAGACCAGCCACATGGTTGTCGGATGATATAAAGCGTATGCATTTCAACTGGATCAGTGGAGCACAGGACCGAAGGGTATGGAAACTAGTATGGGAGGATTGGAAACCTTAAACGAGCCACACGGTGTACCCTAATAAGCAGAAGAGCTATTGTTGCTACCCTAGCAGGGAAACATTGTACCCAAGATGACAAAAACTGAAATTTCTTTTAAACGATGAGGCGAGCCAAATCGTTGACTTTTTATTGAACGATAAGACAACTTATTGTCCTGTTTAAAGTACGTTTATATCGCTTCTTCTATTACTTTATGTTCAACCATTTCATTTTCAAAGAATTGTTTTCAAATACAGCGTTTATTTTGTCCCCGTTCTTCTAGATCGCTGAGTTTGCCACATTTCTAAAGTCACGGCGAAGAAATTCATGAAGATAAATGTCAAATAATACTAATACCAACTGTAAACTTCTAAACTAGCGAATATCCAGACGACAACAAAAGCAGCTGTGGCTTGATTTTGAACCTGACTGGTTTTCTACCTCAAAACACAACTAGAACTTCCAAAAAACAACCTCAACAATCACCAGTTTATGTTTTACAGCATTTCCGATCATTTGATTGCTTCTGACAAATATCTTGTGTTTCTTACGCAAAAGCAAATCGCAGAATAATTAATTTTTATTTTATAGATATTTTTCAGAGTTTGGGAGAGAAAACCCAGAAAGAAACCTTTTAATAATGAGTATACCTCCCACAGTATCCTTTAATGATTACATGAAACAGAGGTTGGTACCCCTGACTTCACGTGAAACTTGTTGATAAAATGGAAGTTCTAATTTCGTGAAGTAACTTAATGTCAAGTTGATGTTTTACACGGAGAATTTCTTCATGAAGAACTTCGCGAAGACATTCATTAATTTCTTTGCCGTATAAAACTAACTTTAGCAATCTTCTCATTTTGATCAAAATGTTCTAATCTCCATATAATGGGAGAGAGAGAGAGATAAATCAACTTTATTGATTATGAATCAAATGAATATCGACCTGAGTCTTCCAGCTGGTTACATGAATTTCTATTTTACAAAAATTTATTTAATTTTAAAAGATGTTATTCTAAGGATATCAAATATTCAAATACTGGTAGTGCTGGTAATTTCGCCTTCATTTCTCCATGGTAGTGGTGTATAAGTGAATCCACAATTCTTTAGTTGTTCTGGTTTGAGATGAATTTTTAGCCCAGTTTATACATTCTCTCCAATATCGGTTCTATATCCGTAGTGACATATAAAAGTTGATTAGAAGGGTTGTGCAATGGGTTGTTGTTTCTTAAGCAAGTTCGTTCTGCTACTTCAATGTTTTTTAGCGTTGTTTTTGCGGTGTCATATAACGGGATTTTTCTTCAATATTGTAAAATCGGGCGAGCACTACGAAATAAACGATACTCTTGATGCGCTCTAAATTAGTCATAAAATATGCATAAATTTGGAAGAGTTGGAACATCTCTATCTAGCCCTAGGCAGGTTATTAGTGGCGTGCCACAGGGTTCCGTCCTTGGGCCGCTGCTCTTTCTTGTCTACTTTGCTGATCTTCCGCGGGTGGTATCGTCCGCGTGGTCCGCTTACGCTGATGACTTCAAAATATTTGGTGAGGCAGCTTCTTCTACAGTTCAAGATGACCTGGACCGTGTGTTTGAGTGGTGTCGTGATTGGCTCCTTCCGCTGAATGTCGGGAAATGCACTCCATTTGGGCAAGAACAATCCGCGGCGAAGCTATTTTGTGGATGGTGCCTTACTTCAGTCAGTGGATCAGCATAGTGACCTCGGAGTGATTGTAACATCGGATTTATCTTGGTCGGCTCATATAGATGGTGTCGTGGCGAGGGCTCGTAAGATGACGTACTTGATCAGCAGGGCTCTTCCGCGGTGCTCGGTAGCGACGGCAAAGACGCTTTTTACCGCTTATGTGCGACCTATCATGGAGTTCGCCGGTCCTGCTTGGGCGCCAACGCTAGCTGGTGATCGTGATCGCCTAGAGCGAGTTCAGCGTTACGCGACGCGTATTCCTTATGGTGTTGTTCGTCCCAGTTATGATGACAGGTTGTGGCTTTTCGGTCTCCAACCTTTTTCTCAGCGCCGTGAGCGTGGCGACCTTATTGTGGCTTACAGGGCGTTACACCGTTTGTTTGGTTGTGATCTTTTCACACTTAACACTAACAACCTCCGAGGCCATCGGCTCAAGTTGTATCATGAAAATTATCGGACATCTCAGAGACAACACTTCCTCAGTAATAGGATTTTCGACAGATGGAACTCTTTACCAGGCAATGTTGCTTGTGCTCCGAGTGTGAATTCCTTCAAGAACCAGCTTGATGCACTAAACTAGTGTTTTTTTTTGTTTTCATTTTTGGACTGTGATTATAATGTACATTCGATGTTGAGATGTTATATTTTTGTTTGAGAGTTTATAGGCTGTAGCCTCCTCTCTTCTTACCTTGTAATAATAATAATAATAATAAAATAGCCATAGAGCATGCATGATGCTGGTGTAGAGTGGGAGAAACCGCCTACCTATTATTCATTAGAAAACTTTCGATTGAGTCTGACATCAGGCTCT
Source organism: Halyzia sedecimguttata (assembly GCA_937662695.2). NCBI lineage: Eukaryota > Metazoa > Arthropoda > Insecta > Coleoptera > Coccinellidae > Halyzia > Halyzia sedecimguttata. Next base: position 110,964,917 of record OW569414.2, on the reverse strand, counting down.
TCTGAATAAGCTATCTTCGTATGGTTCTCCCAACGGTTAATGCTGCGACAGTTACAAGAAGTGGTGCGAGCTGTGAACGCAGCACTAGAGCTGCACAATTTTCACATACCTATGGAGTTCAACTAACAACACCTACAACTTCTATTATTTATCAAAGGTCTATCTACCACCAAAATTGGCAAATATTGGAACATGCTTCCACCTGATGCGTTTCCTTCGGAATATAATCTCCAACAGTTCAAGATAAGAGTTAACAGTACATAAAATTTTGTTTGGAGCACCAACTAGGTGACATAGGATGTCCTTGTCGGTTAAACATAAAAAAAAAATTATGTTCAAAATAATGTGTTCCGATTTATTAAAAAAGTATGACGGTTCGTCATCATAGGTGACAAAGGTTCGTCGTTTTATCCAGTGTTGTTATAGGCAGTATATTTGCTTAGCAAAGGTGTTTAAGAATTTCGGTCGTGACCTTACCATTTAGTAGTTGTAATCAATCCGTCGATATAATCGATGTCGGTATAGCCTTCTTCAACTGTATTTTCAATCTGGTTTTGATATTAAAAGTAATATGAATTAACCAAATTAAATTTAAATTCGTCCAGCTTGACCTTATGACTAGGGTATCAAAACGTTTTTTTTCTAGAAGCTTGTTGTCAAACTGAAAACAAAAAATTGTATTTTGTCCACAAATTGAGGATAATTGAGTAATATTCCACTGTGTACAGAGATCTACCAAAGTAGTCTGATATAGAACATACAAGGAATCACTGCAAAACCTGTTCACTTTAAAGATATTTATTTTCAAAATGTGGAAGTCCATTAGCCCTACATTTTTTGACATGCTGATCTATTGTGTACCTGAAGAAAATGCATGCCTTTGTTCGTACTATTTTCTTTATGATATTTATTTACTAATCAGCATAGGTGAACCATTTTCTACATTTCGAGATTAATAATGATTTATATAAAAATATACTTAGCAAATAGCACACCATCACTGTTTTTATTTAGTCTATGAAACCCCCTTGGAATGTTCAAAACTAGATACTTTGTTTGCAAGTTGGATTTTTCCAAAATATATTTGAAATAAAATAATTTCAAGTTTATACAAAATGAGACATTCTTGAGCTTTTGAACAGAATATTTTTAATTTCAACCAACAGACTCAAGTGTGTGTTGTAGAAAAAGCAACCAAACAAAAGTATGCATTTTCACTTGAAGCAGTTTGAAAGTTATCACTGAAATCATTGATAATTATTACTAAATTTATTCTACATTTACGAAAGGAAACTTAACTGCACTTCACCTGAAAATTGTTCCATTTTTGTTTACAAGTTCACTTTTAAAACCAATTTCACACTGGTTTACAACATTTTTAAAACACAAGTCTCATTATATATCTCATATATTACCAATCAATATAATAAGTTTATCTTTTCTAGTGTTCTTCAACAGAAAATATGGGCTACTCTCTCATTCATTCAAATTGCGACATTTTCCATCAGCACCTCATGGTACCATAAAATACAATAAAAAAATGTACATTATTAAAATGACTTAGAATTTTCTTATAGTAGATTAAAACGGATAAGCAAAATTTTCCAAATAAAACTAGTTATGTTCAAATTTTTGAAATGGAAATAAAATATAAAGAACTTATAAATAATTCCAACAATGATAACTATTACGATTATTTTGAGTGGAAAATGTCACAGTGCACTTAATCATACAGTTATCATTCAAAAAATAATGCACTTGTTGATAAAAGATCTACAACTAAAAAGATTTACATAACTACTAGTGAAATTTAGAAATTTCAATATTTAACTTAAGATGCTAAATTTTCAAGTTTCTAACGAAGCTCAGCTACAGATCAAAACGAATCTCAAGATAATCTGGACTGATGAAGAGCATCGTATAAAACTTTATGAACAGAGTATATATAAAAAGCTAAGATGTCATTCTTTACAAAAAAATGGACTGCGAATTTTTCAGAATCACTTCCTTCTTCCAAATTGAGACAAGTGGTTTTTTACAATTATTCGATTTTCAATAGAGAATTTTTTTTTCTAAAAGAAAAATATGGTTGAAGTTTGGACTTGGTTTCATTTATTTCTATGAAATCGTTTATTTGAGGCACCAAGATATTGTTTGAAAGCAGGAAGTCATATCATATTTTAAGATAATTCTTTACATGGCTCATTTTCAAGAAATCCCTCTTGTCAGTTTCATAAATGAAAAAAAAACATACATCATAAAATCCTAAGTTATATTTACATCAATATTATTTTGATTTAGATCATTGAAAACCTTTTTTTTTATATAGTAAAATCAGTAAGACATAAGGGATTTTAAAAATGCGTTTCAAGTGCTTACAAAATATTCTGTGATGTAGAAAAAATAATGCCAGGGGTTTGTCTCAGAAAATGGATCTATCAAAGTTATTTCTTTATTTTTAACATATCCAATGTTATAGTCAACTAATTAAAGCAAAGTAGTAATCAAGTAACTAACAATTTTTATATTGATTTTAGTTCAGATTTAAGAAAAAAGTTGACCGAAATTTCTGGAATATAACTTTAAAAAATGAATTCAAGTCTAAATAACGTTCAACATCCGAGACCGTCTCGCTTTTCCACAGTAGATATTTCAATTTTCCGAACAAACTTCCTACCGAAGTCACGATATGTATAACACTAAACGGTTCATGAAAACACTGAAACTCAAAATTGGATTAAAAAGAAATTTTTTAATTCATCGACCCCGATCCTTCACACACATACACACTCACATATGCGGCGACCGCGTTGGCAATGGGGCTCTTAGATCTCCCAGCGAGTCATCGACAACGAGTCCGCCATCAAGCCAGCCCAGTTTTTGGAAATATACGAAGAAATTTTTTTAAAGTAGGAGGCGTAAGGTGAGGAGAAACGTTCGTTCTCATCTACAACGGCGACGATGGTGCTGCTGCTAATGTACTTCTGATGGCTCCGGTTTGGGGACGTGATGATTGGCTGGGTCCGCTGTGCTTAGAGGCTGGAAGAATCAAGTTCAAACATATATAAGTCCATGTCAAGGATCCATGTCATGTTTCAATACAAGTCTTTCAATCGACAGATGCAACGAAACTTTAATACAAACTACGTGAATACAGACAAAGCTGAAGGTAAGTCAGGTAACATAAAGTATATAGAAAATATAAAAGAAGATATTAAAAATGGATACACGTGACAAAACTAACCTACAAATATATTCAAGTTAGGCAAGAACAAGAATGACGGTGTAAAAATATAGAATGCAGAATTATTCCCAGTCGTTTGCCAATATATAAGTAACTAGACAAAAGTAACTATAATATCTTGAAACCCCATAGTGTTATCAATATGAATAGGAGTGTAGTCTAAAAACACTATATTTTTGGGAGCATTTATTCGCTTATAAGGCTGACATGTTTCGTTATTCCGCCATTTTCAAAGCCACAATTATGAATGAAGGGATGATAGGAACTTCACAGCCTTATAAGCGAATAAATGTTCCCAAAAATATAGTGTTTTTAGAATACACTCCTATTCATAAGTAACTATGACATATTCTCACCATTGGGTAAAATTTACAATATTTTTCATACTTGGTTAGTAATGAGTCGAAAATAACTGCGAATTAAACCATCAGTTTCTTTGTTTCTACTTATTGAGCTGATATTTAGGTTAGCTGCTCGATATCCTATGGCATAACTTTTTTTAAATACATAGCTTTATTATATATGACTTTGTAGGTTCGTATCGAGCAATAGAGGCGATACTAACAAAAATTAATCGAATATAACTTGAATTCACATGCCTAAATCAAAAATTTCAATCAACGATGAGGATTTCAGAGTCCTTTTATAGGACTGAAATGTTGCAGATCAGTGAAACTTTTCCAACCATGAATTGTCTAGATATTGTCTTTAAACAGCCACAATCAATAATATATAAAATCACAACAAATCCCAACAAATGGAAGTCGAAAAGTTCAATGAAATACAATCAACACATGATATGGTAACAAAAAATAATCAACAACAACAAACACATACACACTCCACAACAAAAATTATAAACAAGAATTATTCTGCCAAAATGGATGTGATATTAAAAATATGGTATTCACAAATTTATTTTACATTAATACACAAAATGGAATAGACAGAATTGAAGTAGCGTTCATATGGGGAAACAGATTATAAAACAAACACCACTACACCCAGTAGAATTTGCATCAGAAATTATAGATGGTGTGCCTCAGAAGCAATTTCAGATGCCATAGCAGTAGATAATGGTGTCCCACAAGGCAGCATCCTAGGACCAATCATATTCATACTCTTCATTGAAGATCTCAGTGCGGATCTATGAAATTCACAAATATTCACAGTGAACTATGCAGATGACACCAACTTAATGCTTAAGGCGAATACATATCCAGAGGCTGTGAAGAAAGCTCAACAGGCTATGAATGAAGCAAACCAGTGGTTCCTGAGTAATGGGCTATGCATGAACACGGAAAAAACCAACATCATAGTGTTTAAAACCTCGCACTCTACTCTCGAGACATAATTATCTGTGAATTTACTCAACAGAGAACTACCCTTAGGAAGATTGGCAAAGTTTATTGGTATGCACATTGATAAGTTGTGATCTCAATTGTCCTCAATATGCTATTCATTGGGAGTATTACGTCGATACTTGCAACAGAAATCGATGAGAAGTATTTATTATGCAGTGTTTGAATCTAAGTTGAGATATGGCATCATTTTCTATGGAAGTAAAACAATAGCTAACAGAGTGTTTCTTCTGCAAAAAAGAGCACTGAGAACTATTCTACAAATGAAAAGAAATGACTCTTGCGGAGGAAAATTTCAAGAGAATGGCATTCTAACTTCTGTATCCATACATATTCAGGAAAGTTTGCTTTTTGTATTTAAAAACAGAGATGAATTCGAGAATCTAAGTTCCAGCAGATATGTAATCAGGAACAACCAGCTCAAATATCCACACCACCGACTTACACTCACGGAACAAGGTCCCAAGTATAGTTGTATTAAATACTTCAACAAAATTCCACCTAACCTCAGAGCTGAAACTAATCTCAAGAACTTCAAGAAGAAAATATTTCAAATCCTCTTGAGAATTGAACCGTACACTGTAGAAGAATTCCTAAATGATGACATGAGTCCCTACAGTTGATATCCGACGGACTTTCTTTGACACTGTTTCATTTTAAAGCCACAATGGTTTTCGATCATTATGTACTTTCATTTGAAATAAAGATGTATTATTATTATTATAAACTAAATTAGGTTTCATCATCAAATCCAATAACCAAAAATATATACAAGAAAATGGAAGAGGAACTCAAGAATAAAAATGAAATATTAAAATACAAGGCAAGAACAGGCCAGAAATAACCAAATGAGAGAGCCACTAGAGACTCACACAGAGTAGAATTTGCATCAGTGGAAATTAATATAAGAAATATAAACCAATATATTATATCTATAAATTAAAACCGATACTGCAAAAAGGTAATTTCAAGAAATAATAACAACCCAACCACATGTATCGGAATTATCACCGGAGATATAGAATATATAGAGATGATACCTCTTGAAGAGAGCTTTTACTTAAATCGACACTATTTAGTTTACCCTAGCCACACTCTCCACAACAAATTCCTTTGCCTTGTGGAAAAAATCTCTAGTTTAATCACATAACAGAAAACTGCAAAATTTCACCAATATGTTCAAAATGTCAAGTGCCCCACCAAATGTCGCAGTGTGAAACAAACAACACACCCAAGTGTAGCATGTGGGGCAGAAGATCAACTAGTGCTTCAAACATCTTTAGAAATCAATCTAAGGAATCCTCAACGTCAATATCAAACCACTAAACAAACAGGATGTATGCACCTATATCAGTACATGACGATATTGTAAATACATACTGCCATAAAATAAACGATCCGAAGAACACAAACAGAAACGAACTCATACTAAAATTGAAGAAGCGTTTTATTAGTCAGTATAATGTAGATACAATAGTTGTACTCTCCCGCATACAGATTTTGTATCCTAAAGTTTGAATTGGAAGATAAATATGCAAATTCATATCAAAACCTAAAATTCTATGCATGATCTACAGCTGTAGATGTTCAAAAAACCCTATATCTGATCAACTACTCCATAGAACAAAACAATATTATCTTGTTTTATGGTTGTGTAGAGGCAAAACAGCAACTTTTCTAGAGCTGAGACAGCCCAACATTTCTGATTAATGAAAATCCAGGCAATACACCTGATCTTATATTACACACAAATAATATTAAACGGAATATTTCGAAACTATAATCATCTCCTGATTTAGGTTCTGATCTCCTTGCCATGATTATGGAACCAAAAATAATAACAGCTAGACTAAGGTACTGTCCCTCACTTGGTCAGCACCTTGTCGTGGTGTGAGGGCTTAAGTAGCTGTGACTCTTGGAGCGAGGCTAGCATTGTTAGCGGGGACAGGTGGTCCCAGAAGGGCTCCGAGGGCCATAGCGAAACAAAGACTGACCGGACCCTGCCAGCGTCTGACCCAGAAGGGTCGGCTGGCAGTGTAGGGAGGAGGTTCCGAGGAGTGTGTGCAGGCGGAGCAGCATGGCAGAGGCAAGATGGCGACGTGTGGAGGCGGGGAGAGAAAGGGAGCGTGCAATGATGCGTGTACAGAAAGGTAAGGATAAGGGAAGGAAAACCCCGACAGAAAACCCAAGCAAACCGGATGTGTGCTTGCAGTGCCGGGCAAGAACCGCCCTTGTGGCGGGTTAAACTTTTCTTTTCAGCTATGGAAAATAAGAGAGAAGACCAGCGGAGGGACACCGCGACGTCGACGGGGGGATCATGCTACCCTGCTCCCCCATCGGCATTACCTGGCGAAGGGGGCAAAACGAAGTCGAGAGGGAGGGAACCAGCCCTCTCGACCCGTAGGGTTACTGGAACCAGACACCTTCTGAGGACGGAGCCAAAGGGCTTCAGAAGGAGGAGAGGCAGGTCGGCTAGGATCCTTCGTCTCAGTGGGGGCGGGGGCTCCGACGACGACCTAGACATCAGTTCTAAGCCTGTGGGCAGGGAACTGAAACCCCAGCCAAAAGGCCGCCGAGACCGGCGGATAAGGCCGGGACAGCTAAGGGCAAGATAGAGACCGTGGAGCTTGCTGAGGATGACAACTCTGCTTCCTGTGAGGAAGAAGGGGCGGAAGAGGCGAGGCCCGCGAAGGAGGCTACGAAGAAAGACGTTCTCTGCCAGTCTGAGATGTCTGACAGAGAACTGCGCAGCCAAGAAAGAAATGGGAGAATGTCAGAGATAGAAGAGAAGGCCCCGGAGGGGGATATCTCTGAGATCCTGGCAGCCCATGAAAGAACCATCGACCTGTGCAAGGAATTGAGCAGGAAGATGGAAAAGAATACGTCATTAGCGATTAAGTCGCTGGTGGCGGAGCTTTGCAAGCAGGCGGAAATCCTCGAGAAGGTAGATCTGAAGGAGAGGTTGAGGAGGAGTAATGTCCCCGACACACTCCTAAGGAGAAAGCTGAGGCAAGCACTCAGACGCCGGTATACGGCGTACTTGAGGTGCTTGAAGAGGACATGGATGCGGAACAGTGGGCGGAGGCTGTTACCAGAGTCTGGAGTGACAAACTCTTCGTGAGGACTAAGCTCATGAAGGGGGATATTAGGCAGGCAGTGAGGGGAACTGTTAGGGTTCTCTTCATGAACGGAATCGCTTCCCGGAAGTATCCGGGATAAACGGCGACTATGGGGTGATCGAGACGCGACGGAGAATAAAGACCGGTGATGACTGGACGGAGGAGGAGACCATCTGGATAAAGGCTCTCCTGCCACAAGGTACGGAAGAAGGTTATGAAATTCTGAGTAAAATCAGAAAGGAGTTAGGAAATGAGAAGAAGGTAGCGATGGCTATAAAGGTTGGTGATCCTGGAGACAGGGATGTCTTCAGGAAGATGGTAGAGGCTATATTCCAATCCACGGACGTGGAGGCGGAGATATACTTCGACGGAGAGCCGGAAGAGAAACCCACAAGTAGCTATGCTCTGGTGGTGGAGAAGCCCTCCACGAGCTACAAGGACACCTTGAGGGAAGTCAAGGATGTCCTGGCCGAAAGTGGGATGGGGAGCAAAGTTGGAGGTGTAAGAAGCACCAAAGATGGAAGGCTCCTCATCACCATACCCGATAAGGGCGCGGGTGCTGGCGCCGAGAAAGTGAGGGCTGCACTAGGCAAGCGCGAGGGTCTCAAAGCGAGGAGAGTGGGGGGCAGAGAGGAGGAGACCACGATCCACGTAAAGGGCCTGGACGCGTTGGCCACCAAAAGGGAGGTCGAAGAGGCGGTCGGCCGGAGCCTCGGATGCGGCCTCAAGGAAGGGTATAAGGTCGGGCCTCTAAGGCCTATGGCTAATAATACCCAGGCGGCAACGTTGACAATGGGAAAGGGAAGAGGAGAGGCCCTCCTAAGTCAAGGTACGTTGCGGGTAGGTATCACGAATTGTAGGATGAACAAAAGAATAGACCTCGCCAAGTGCTACAAGTGCTGGGAGTATGACCACACCCACGATAAATGCACGGGGGTAGACAGAACCGGCTTGTGCTACAAGTGCGGTGAGAAGGGACACCTGGCGAACAAGTGTCAGAGGGAGCCGTTCTGCGCCCTCTGTAAGGCACATGGCCATCCGGCTGGGTCCGGGAGGTGCAAGCAGTTTGTGGCTGCTCTGGCACGAGCTCGCAGGAGTGAAGACGGCCCCCCAATGAGCAAAAGGGCCAAGAAGGGAAATAATGCCTAGACATCGCATATATATTCCCTATACAAATATATATGTGAAGAACATGTTAGAGAATATTATTATACAGTTGTTAGTATACAGTTGTTGGTATACAGTTGTTAGTTTACACCTTTTTTGTTGGACATATCGGTCGCTTGTACATAGTTGTATATAGATCTATTGAATTGTTATTACTTATCGATTTTAATTTATAGGTATAGAATTGAACGGAAAATGAAGATATTGCAAATGAACTTAGAATACGTTCCGTAAATCAACCAAAGTAACCAATTTTTTCAGGACCGGTAACTACTCTGGTGAGATTGTCATCTGTCAGTCTTTCTGTCAGTTGTTTAAGTTTATAGGTTAATTTTTGTTGAATATTCGTGATATCAGTTAACTTGAAGTGGAACAAATAATATCTAATCTATCTCAATTAAAGAATCCATTATCCTTTATAATAGCAACAAAAATTTGTAGTTTTTGAATATATTATCTAAAACCAGTTGAAACATAAGACCACAGAACACTTTTGACATCCAAACAATAACAAACCAAAAGAACCAAAGAAATTCGTCGGTTGTTCTGGTGCCTGAAAATCTACCGCTTTCTTAGGAACCAAGTTCCGTAAATAACCTATATCTCAGGAACCAACCGAACATTTCATATTTACGGAACGGAAAAGTAGTAGTATTCCTTGTCTATGGTAGTAACCGCAACAACCAAGGTGATTTACGGAACGTATACTTAGGGAGGGCCAAGGCAGCCCACGAACTCATGTTCGAAGAGGCTGCCAAGAGAGGAGCGGACATTGTGGTGGTCAGTGAACCAAACAAGAAGATCGCCGGTGGGCGACGGTGGGTCAAAGACGAGAGAATAGATGTGGCGTTTTACTTTCCCGGCAACGGGGTGGTGGTGGATAAGGTAACTGTTGGAGTGGGGTACGCTGTGCTGCAGCTGGGAGTCCTACGGCTCACGGCGTGCTACCTGTCGCCCAACATTGACCAGAAAGATTTTGAGGATAAGGTAGACGAGATATTCTCGTTGATAGATTGGAGAGGGGAGGAGGTGCTGGTGGGGGACATCAATGCGAAGTCCACTGCGTGGGGAGCAACAAGGGCTGACGCGAGGGGTCTATACGTCGAGAGCTGGATGGCCCAATTGGGTCTGACGGCCTTAGGGGACGGTTCAACCACGTTCGTCAGGGGAGCCAGCGCCACACATATTGACGTCACTCTGAGCTCAGCGAGTGCGGGGCATAGAGTGGAGGAGTGGTCGATAAGGCAAAGTAACCCGCTGACATACCACGGTGTCATAGAGTTTGATATCACTGGGTATCGGCGGAGAAGGGACTAAGAGCATAGAAAGTGTGTGTTCTCTGAAGAGAGATTCGTGGAGGTATGGGGCAAGGCGGATCTTTCTTGTTCTGTAGAAGAGATCTATGGAAAAATATGTGAGACGGTAAAGGCTGCTACCTCCCAGGTTGCAGGCTCCTCCGCCAGGACACCATACTGGTGGACCGGGGAGGTAGCGGAGACAAGGGAAAGATGTATTAGGGCTAGGAGGAAATACGTTAGAAGTATGAGACTGAATGAGGTCGAAGCGGAGGAAGAAAGGGAAGTACTCAGGGACGCTAGGAGAGACCTGAAAAGGGCAATCAGAAGGGCAAAGAATAATGCCTGGAATGACCTCCTGCGGGAGGTAGACGAAGACGTCTGGGGGCAAGGCTACCAGATCGTCACAAGGCATCTGAAGGGGGCTAAACCCCCCTTCAAACTGCCGAAGGAGAAAATTAAAAGGATAGTAGAGACGCTCTTCCCGGTGGACCCGGAGAGACGAGAGATCCCACCGCCTGCTCCCGAGTCCTACGATGAGATTCGGACGAGGGAGGTAGAAGAGGCGATTGGGAAGTTAAAGAAAAAAAAGGCACCGGGACCTGATGGGATACCGGTAGAGGCCTTAGTGAAACTGGGAGTGGACAATTTGGAGACCCTCAGGAGTCTGTTTCAGCACTGGTGGAACTCTAAGAAGTTTCCTAGCGAGTGGAAGCAGGTGAGACTGGTCTTGATCCCCAAGATAGGGAAGGACCCGGAGGACCCGTCAGCCTACCGACCGATATGCCTCACAAGCACGGTAGGTAAGCTGTATGAGCGGATTATCCTTAACCGGCTTAATGCGGAGATAGGGCCCCGAGGAGTCCTGTCTAGCAGCCAGCATGGTTTTAGGGAGGGCAGGTCGACTACCAGCGCCGTGAGGGAGGTGACTGGCTGGGTCGAGGAGGCAGCGGAGAGATTTGTTGTTATAGTCCTCATTGACGTCAAGAACGCCTAAACACGGCTAGATGGGGAAGCATTATGACGGCTCTGAGACGTGCAGGGGTGTCAGAGGGAATTATGGACGTCATCGGCTCATACTTTTCGGAGAGGTGGGTGAGGATTGGCTCGGTGAGCCACCCTTGTACAATGGGGGTGCCGCAGGGCTCGGTCCTCGGTCCGACTCTCTGGAATATTATGTACGATGGGGTGCTCAGGCTGAGGTTTTCAGTAGGAGTAAAACCGATCGCTTATGCTGATGACCTAGCTCTGCTGGTTAGAGCTAATTCGATCGAAGACCTACAAAGGGAGGTTAACGAATCCCTTGAAAAGGTGGATGCATTCATGAGGGAAAACGGTTTAGAAATTGCCGTTGGTAAAACGGAGGTTGGACTTCTGAAGGGAAGGAGGAAAAGTGGGCGGATAAGCTTTTCCATTCACGGACAGGTGGTGGAGGCAAAGACCAAGGTTAAATACCTAGGGATAGTCCTTGATAAGGGACTTTCTATGGGTAGACATGTGGAGTATGCTGCAGAAAAGATGATGGAAAAGACGGTGGCCCTGGCGAAGATTATGCCAAATATTAGGGGGCTGGACAATTTGGCAGGAAATTGTTGATCTCGGTAGCCCACAGTGTAGCACTGTATGGTGCGCCGGCCAGGGCAAAAGCGTGTAGTACGGAAAAATATAGAAGGAAAATAACGGCAGCGCAGAGGGTAATATTGCAAAGGGTTTGCTGCGCGTACCGCACGGTCTCCGCAGCGGCAGTGCAGGTAATTGCGGGCACACCTCCAATAGATCTCCTGGCTGAGGAAAGGAGAAGACTGTATGAGAATGCTTATGGACACCGACCTGGTGTGCGTAGGCAGATCAGGATAAGGATAATGAGGGCATGGCAGGATAGGTGGGAGTCACAGCAGGGAGCTGCGAGATGGACGAAGCAAATCCTGCCAGATATAAGTAGGTGGATGAGCTGTCCCCATAAGGTAACCAATTACTGGTTTACACAAATACTTACGGGACACGGCTCCTTTGAAGTCTTCAGGGAAAGAATTGGAAAGACTGACCAACCGAACTGCCGAACGTGCAATTCGGAGGATAGCGTTGGGCACATGATATCGGAATGCAAAAGGTGGACAGTAGAAAGGCGGGGGCTAAGAAGCCTCTTCGGGGAAAACCTGAATTGTCAGGGAATTGTGGAAGAGATGCTAGACAACGAGAGCAAATGGAAAAATGGTTTCAAGATCTTGACAACCATAATGGAGAAAAAAGAGGTAGAGGATAGAAACAGGCAGGCTATGGAACAAACATAGCTTGTACTGTATAGCAAACATACGATCCGCAGAGACGCAAAGGGCCCTAAAGGGCCCGGTACCAATGCGGAACGAAAGATGGGCGATGAGGTGGAGTTTGGTTGGTAGGCACTGTATTGTGAGTCCAAAACTCTCTAGGGCAACTTCCTAGAGGAACATGAGTTTCTCCTCCTCTTGAAAAAAAAAAAAAAAAAAAGACTAAGGTACTGTTATAAATGGTGCAGTTTATAAAAAATGACGAGAACACCTCTATTAAATAACTATACATAGAATGCTTTAATAGCACATTATCAGACACCATCAGAAGACATTTCCCAACTATAAATAGACAGCCATTTCCATTCAAACTACCTCTGTATTTAATAAAACTGATTAAGCACAATAGGAAGACATACAGAGAATACTGCCAAAATAAAAACTCAGAATTCAAGAGAGAATTAAATAGATACAATAAAAACATCCAAAGTAGGATACAACAGTACAGAGAACACTACTGGATTATAGCTTGTAATAATACAAATGAGTTTAGACATCCAAAAAGTCTTTGACTGTATGTGACATAGAGGACTGCCATACAAGATGAATAAAATAGGACTTCCATCACAAATCATCAGATCTAAAACTTACTGGAATCCCTCGACTGTTCAGATGCCGAAGCATCTGAAATAGGCTTAAGCCTATTTCTCAAGACTTATTTCTATTGCAACAGATTCATGGAACCGTTCCCAACACGCAAGAATCAAAATTTTATCATAAAATTGTTCATTTTCAAAAGAATGAATTAATATAAAACTGGTGGACAAATTCCATAGATGAATAGTAAGTTAGAAGTTAAATAGAGACTCATTTGAAAAAAATATTTTTGTTAGTTGGCCTGCCGCTGTCTGTATTTGATTTCATCTTAACCTGAGACATTCTGTATGTTTCAGTCAATTCAAATGATTGTTTTATGGTGTTGAATATTCCAAATTATGATTATAGGTTTGCAAATATGATTCATGCAATCAAAGAACATATTTTCTTCATTCAAATGTTGATTTCTACATATTTAAAACGTAAACGAAGGAATTTTTAATTTGGAAGTAATAAACCACTATAAAGAAGAATCATCATGAAATAATTACTTGTTGATAAACACTAAATACTAGATATTTCTATGATTACCAATGCCAACTCGATCTTGACATTCTATTTACCATACCAAAAGGGCAGCTTCTACATCATGATTGATTCGTTTTCAACTTATTTATGTAAATTTTTATTAACGACCAATCAAATGACTCTAGCTCTATATTATCATAAATGCTTGCGAGTGGAGCACTATCAACCAGTTAAGGATGACAGATAATCATCGATATTTCAAATCGATCTTTAATGAATCCTATCATTTACAGCAGTAAAACAAATCAGGTTAACAGAAACTATACTGTTCATTTAGGATCGAACAAGACAAGTATTAAGTAGATACTGAACTTTCTTTCTTAGAATAATTAACCCTTCAACTGGTTGACTTCACTGGCCGTTTCACAGGTTGATTTCAAATGTTCCACTGAATTTTTCTTCCTCTGAACTCAAGCAGGTGAAGAAATATGATAAGGGCTTGACAATCAATAAAATAAAATTAAGAAATTCTATTAAACAAATTTGAAGATGCCCAAATGTGGAAAACATGCATGATAATCATTATCTACCTTAAAAGTTAAATAATTGTTGTAAAACTATTAATTTCATGTCTTCTCTCTACAAAACTACACAAGGTGCAAAAGTTTTCACTACAAAGAAATAAAGATACTCCACCAATTAACCAAAGTAACAGTTGAAGAGAATTAGTAAATACTTTTTCGTAAAGACCAGACTTGCTCCCTTACTGTTTATACCAACAATATCTTAGATCGTTATTAAGCTGAATAAATTCAAATCAAATATTTAATGATTTTAAAAACCAAGACATCACAGACACTGTTAAAATATCCCCAGAATAAGTAAACTTGCGTACCTTGGCAAAGATGTATTTCTGAATAGTTGTATACATTCTTCGATGAAAATGAGATTCTACAAGGGCTTTATGTAACAGATCATCCTTTCACCAGTATCGTCGAATATCTTTCAATCCAAATGTTTCAGAGTATATTACGTTCTACTTCAAAAAATCGGGTAACATATTGAACAAATCCATTTGATCCTAGAATTGATTTAGAAAAAGGGATCGTTCTTTCGCCAAATCTTTTACTGCAAGACGTCAGTTATCTTACTGTGCTAAGCGCAGAAGAGGAATCTGTACAGAAGATGCAAATGAAAAATTGAGGAAAAGTTTGGCAACTATTTTTTAGTTGACTTAATGTCTGTTTAATCACAGATTTTCAGAAAATAATCGGTTACATGCTAAAATATTGGATTGTTTAGGTCTTAAATGCTCCCTATTATTTTTTAACTGAGCAAAACAAATTAGGAATTACCTACAAATTACAAATATAGTTTGATCTTCACTGAATTGATGATGATAAGTAAAAATACAAAACTTTGTCAGACTTTTGAAAGAATTCAACACCTAGTTAGAGTTTAACAATTTGAATAAAATTTAAGCAGAATGTGTTAGATTTAACTCTATAAAAAGTAGCAAAATTATTCGATATGAATGGGCCCATTCCACCGTTTTATTTATTAATAAATATTATATAATAATAGATAAAAATCTTGGAGCCATGTTGGAGCAATTATATATCATGTATGAATAAAAAGTTCAAGACGCACAACTCACAGATCAAGGTATATGGTTCAATTTGCTCTTTAATTAGATTAAGAAATTCCTAATTTGGTGTAGCTCGTTATATTCAGGTTTACCTCCTCAGGTATCATTACCGTAGTGGCGGCTTAACAGTACCAAATTTTTGCTACTTGCAACTGACGATTTCCTGTGACGATCCAGTGATATCAATTACAAGTTTATAGATCTAACATTGCTGTGACATTCTTCATAGGAGATCATAATGTTTACATTTCAAAAACTCTTTACTATTGATATGAAAGCAAATTGACTAAAATATTCACATATCCTAAATGTATGAATATGCATATTAATGATTTTCCTCAGATAATTTTTATGGGGTTGAGAGTGAAAGTCATTATTATTCACATGTACTAATGCTCCATACTAATCAGGTTTATTCAATCAAAATACACACTTTTACCAATTTCAAACAGGATTATAATAATAATCTTCTAAATTTCAATAGGAAGGGCAGTAGTTTAGCAGATGGCATTTTTATTGGAAAGGTACATATATGACCCGTATCCATTCATGAAATACCCCTAGACAACTTTAGTATGAATGAAAGAGTAATATTATCATTATAAGTGTACATGCCTTTGTTTCTTATACTATAGCAATAAAAATATCTTTAGAGCTATGTAATTTGTATTCTTTATTTTTGAGGCCTAGTAACAGTTCCCCCGAAAATAATTTGGTCTTTGTCTCAAGCATAGTCTGAATTATACTCATTTATTTTGGAGCTTTAATGCAGCAAGCTGACTCCCAATTTTAGTTTTAATAATTATAATGAAATAACACTGAGGGAAGGAGACAAATGACACTGCTCAGAATTTTCATAAATACCAACCCTGGGTTGCGTTCGAATATGAACTCCGTAGAGTATCATTTACTGAATTGCATTGGAAAACCAAAAATTTGTGTATATTTTACTCTAAGACTGTCGTTCGAAAATATCAGAGTATTCGACTCTGAGTTAACTCTCGTAACTCTGCAAAATAGGTTTATTTAACTCCACAAAATTGACATAACTCATGGGACGGAAATCCTCTTATTTCTGTCTCACTGTTTTATGGAGAGTATATTTTATGTTCTGTGAGTTCTCTCGCCGAACGCAATTTGAGGTTATTTAATAGTTTTATTCCATACTGATACATTATGAAGAAATAAACACTTAGTTACCGTAACTGTAAACATGGTTATAACTCCTTTGGGATAATACTAAGCAGTTATAGATCTTTAACTCCCTCTAATGTATTTACAAAGACAAATCGACAATTGTCAAATTTTCAAACTATCAAATTTTCAATTGTCAATTTTTTTTTCATCCAGTATGAAATAAAATTAATTATCACGTGAGTTATTGGATGTTTACAACCTCGGGCAACTTAACAATCCATCGGGACTCACCTCCCTCGGGATTGCAATCTATTGCCCTCTGTAGTTAACATCCTCAACTCCCTTGATGCATAAATACTATAATACTGCTCACAATAATATTTATTATTAGAACATTGCTGCTTACCAATTTTTTCGTATTTTTCTAATATGAGTTGCATATATGTGAAGAAAATATGTAATAATAATATTAGGTTCTTTCTTAATACCAACATAAACTATTACGATATCGGCACCTTTTGTCACTCAAACTCAAAGTTAAAACCGGAACCATTCGTATATTAAATGAAGAGCAGTCAATTCCAGAGTAAATTCTTCAAACCATCAAAAAATCTACTCTACTCAGGGTAGTTAATATTCGAACTCAACCCTGAATATTCATTGAAATTGTTCTAGACTGATGGACAATTTTTTTTTCTGAAATATATATATCTTATTTCTGCAAGTCACTAAATAGCTTCAATGAATTTTACAGTTTAATAATAAATTATATAGAAAAACAAGATACCAACTGGAGGTAGGAAATTTTGATAGTCATTAGCTTTGTTCCTACATCAAACTTTATAGACCGTTCAATGTACCGTACAAGAGATGCTTTGAATCATGTTTTTGCGCTTGTCAGTTTCATATAAGGGTCGAAGGAATGTTTCATCATTTGATGTTGTTGGAACGCTGTTGTGTATCGAAAGAAGATGCTTTCTTGAAATTTGAAGATCATGCATATCATCGGAACAAAGCTTGATTGAGGCTAGGGTATCTCTATCTACCTATTATATATGTGTTACACACTCATAAATTATTTGCTATGCGATTTCTTAAAGCCCTTGCCTCCACATTTTCAATTTCATGATGATCTTCATCCTTTTGACAACCATCGATATGGGTTTCAACTATGTCAGCAATAATAATAATAACAAAACGTTATTTAATATTACAGAGTAGGTCTTCACTTTTGGAATTTTTCAAAGATTGATGAAAACTACCATAAAAGAATGATGAAGGCAGACCTACCAAAGTATACTTTAATTATTGCGATTAATTATTATGTTATTGGAATAAAATAGTAAGTAGGGCAATTTTTAGTGTGATTATAATATAAGAACACTTTTTTAAATTGACAATGTCGTGATTAAATAAATAAAAGATTTCGAATATTGGTGACTACTTAAATCAGTCTGATTGGTCAGTATTATAAGAACCTTTTGTACCTGTTTTAATGCCACCTCGTCTCATATTGTAACAATGAGTGTTGTACTTTTTATTCTGTTTACAAAATCTATTTGAGGATGAAAGTTGGAAACTGAAGTAACAAGAATATATGTAATTATCGTATTAGTTAAAACGTAGTAAATTTAACAATGTTGTATTTTCAAAAGTAAATAATCATTTCGACAGCATCAAATCTACTAATATCGGAATTAACAACGGTCAAAATGGGGAGATATATGAAGAGCGCAGGTCATTATTAAACCAGTACAAATGACCCTGCCTTCGACCAAGTATCGATTTGAATGTACACTATATGGTAAATAAGCTTGCTGAAACACAAGACCCGATCAGATAATCTTACAGTAAGTCATACAGAAACATTGTTGGCGACTGAATAGGCTATTTTTTGTAAAACGTATCGGTCCAACAAGTTCTATCTTCGGTTAAGAGACTTCTAAAATCCCTATATAAACCACACTAAGCTTGAGACAAAGACATCGAGTACATTTTGTTCTACGAACCCAGCGAGCCTTGATGATGATAGAAAATCTTATGGCGTATTCCATTGGCAGCACCAGTGCTGCACTGAGTACGCACTGAGTGCAAAAAATGTTGCACTGGACGTCAAAATGTGTCAAAATGCTTGACGAAATTCCCCAATGGAATACGATCCATGCACTCAGTGCGCACGAGTTCTACCAATGGAATACGCTATTAAAGAAATAGAATTTGTAACAAGAAATTATGCTTTTAAAGTCTGATCCCCACAAAATATGAAAGTCGTTAAGAGTAAGAGAGAAAGCGAAGCCAACTAAACTAAGTAAAATAAAAGAAAACTGACACCTTTGATTACTTTATGGCTGTGGTAGTACTCACTAGAGCATGGGGCGGAACGACTGGCCCCACAGGGGGGGCTGGTTGTGGGGTAGGAGGCGCCGCGCTGGGCGTGACAGGATGTGGAGCCTCGTGCGGCGTCGTAGAATGGGCCTGTTGCACCGGCAGTGCGCCGCCTGATTGGTAGTAGCCGCCATTTACGCCAGCAGGAGTGACTGCAGAAAAAAAGTTTCTTAGTGAATAAGTAATAACATGATAAACGGTTACACTGTCAAAATAAATATTATCCACAATTATATCAAACACATCTAGAAGCTTTTTTATAATAATAATACATTGTCTTTATTATCATTGTAATACAGATGAGTGGAAGAGGCAAAGTCTAGCCTATAGCTAATCCACTTAATCCCTTAATAAATAAAAAATAATACAAACCTAACCGACTTACATCTTTAAACACAAATAAATACTAATGATTTTACATTTGAACATAAGTTGAGACACAATAAATGGAGATTTGCAATTCCAACAATTTTTTCCTAAAAAGCTTTCAGAATGTTACAATAGAACGTGGAGAAGATTGAGCAATAGAGTTGAACATTTTTACAGCATTGGATGTGAAGCTTCTTATGAACCCAGCCAAGCGGTGCCTCGGCAGATCGATCATACTGCCATATCTTAAATCACACCATGCACATTTTCACGGGCCACTAATTTATTTTTCAAATATGAAGGTGATGAATCTGTGACGATAAGATAGACCGAAGCACCGAGCAGGTACCTGAACAAATTGTTGAGTCTCAGCTAGCCTGAGATCATTTATTCGTATAGAGATTCTAACATACTTTAGCAGGCCAAAAACAAACCTGCAACACATATTTTGCATTTTCTGTAATCTATGGCAGGTCAAGGAGTACAAACACTGGAGTTCATTAGAACTCTGGAACTGGAAGGCGAGCTGTAGATGGTGGTGACATCGACAGCTCTGATGGGGTGGGCACAATAGACAATAATGTCAATATGAGAAATGGGGTATGCATAAGACACGCCATCAACCAACCAATCAAGGGAATAGCGTGCAAACTATGAACTGAGACAGAAAATCCGAAAGTCCTTCAAAAAATCAGTTGAGGACATCATTATGACTCAATCGAGATATAAGCTGAGTAGAGAAAAACTTTTTTGAAGGTCATCCCAGAAATAGAGGATATGTGATTGTGTACTTGAAGGCAATGAAATTGATTTGCAAGAATGACTAAAGATTTTTCACTTTAAACAGAAATTCACCATATTTATTTATCTCATTGACACATCACTGTCAATGGATTCTTGACAGCCAGAAAGAGATGGGCATGGGAGATCATGTTTATGTTTCATTAAATAGAGGACCCATGCAATTCACCGATGGAAAACTTAGATGACGTTTAAGGATTTTTCTCCATACCCATCGCGGACAATAGGTGTATTTATTTATAACACAGCTCTTGGCGAGTCAAAATAATGAAGTTTTCTGAAATATTCTGAATGTAGTGTCAATATAAACTAAAATTTTTTGAAAATTGTATTTTTACAGATAGGGACACTGTTTACACATAAGATTATGTGAAATATTCTGCATCCTTATGGCACAGAATCTTTATCTAATTTAATAATTGACCTTGATCTATCAGATGTTATCACTGTTTTCCATGCTATTAAATTAGTCATAAACTTTGGTAGTTTAGTATTTACATGAACGTTAATTATGTTCAATCTCAAATATAAGTTAAATCAATTCACACCAGTTTACATTTCAAGGGCTCAAATATTGATTCTAAATTTATAAACATTTGTGTGCAGGCAATACTTGTCCTGAGTTAAATGAAACGAAAAAAGAGTAATAAACTCCTGACCAAATCCAGCAGTAGTTTGTGCCAGAGGACTGTATCAATTTTGATCTGCCGGTTTGAAAAGAGCAAAACAATCATCTAGTACCAATCAATTTTGTGGAACTGATTTTATAAAATCTACCACTGACTTGCAGTGGATTCTATTCAAAGACTGTTCCAATATGGTTAATCCGAGGGTTAATCTGGTGGCTGATTAAGACCTTTACGTTGGGTGTCACGAAGCTTTGACAGCTCTTAATTGCCAAATTAGTGCGATTCTATGTCGATTTTCAGTTCATTTCTGATACAACCATCGAAATAAATCCACGATTAAGCTAATCGAAGCTTCGTGAAACCCAACAACAGTGTGAGTAACCATAGTTGTCTACTAGATGTTTGCTAGACTATTTTAATGAAATCCATTACTGCTAGAAGACTATCAAATTTGGGCAGTCAGTTTGACAAGATCATAATAGTTTTTCATTGTCATTGAAGGTTTCATATTATTGTAGAACTGTATATGAATAAAATCTACCACTGAACGGCAGTGATCTCTATTAGAAGATTGTTGCAAAATTGTTCATATCTTATAATTTATAATTGAAAATCTATATTCTAAACGATATCGAAAATAAATTAAGTACATAATATCATGATTGTGAAATATCTCATAGAACAAATCATGGATATATAATGAGTGGGATGATGTGCGACAAAAGACATGTTACGGTGTTTCTGGCTACTGAGAAATTTCAAACCTCCACACTCTGAGAAATCTTTCAAAGCAGAAAAGTGATAAGGTTGGGTCAGGAGGAATGGATTCCAGAGAGGAAGGCGATGTAGCCAATAAGAGGTGTACAGAGTGGAAACTGGGAGAGTCAAGGAATAATATTAAACAGAAAGTATAGGGAAAAGTGTGGGGATTCTGTTGGGAAATGGAACATTAACTCCATGGGTGTTGCCTACAAAACCAATGAAATAAAACACTGTTGGTTGATGTACCCTATTCATTGAGCATTGCGACTCCATCTGGGAACACAGTCATTAGGACCTTATCATTTAAACCTGTATTGAAAATCAATGGAGGTCCTGGAATGTCCCAAGTTTTTCTTCTCCTTCCTTATGAACTATCAATGCTATTTCTACATCTTTGGATATTTTGAAATCTTCTTTCATAATACTTAAGCTAGTTAGTTATAGTTATTGTTGAACAGTAGCTTGATTGCTTGTGATTCAAAATTATGAACTGGGATTTTATGGGATTCGGCTTTAGTCGCCAAGTATGGAACCATATTTCTATTTTTCTCATAAGTTCATGCAGGTGTTCTAAGCATTTCACTAAATCGCCCCGTTGGCTATTAAAAGAGTGTCGTCTGCATATTGTAGCATGTATTGTGAGTGGCAATTTGGGTTGTATAAGTATACCCAATATAGGTTATATAATGATAGAACAATTCCATATTTTTCAGTAGATTGATAAGATTATACTGAAACGCCTAAGTCTTTCTAGGAAACTCCTCATAAGCACTTAAGAGCTTGTGTGAGTTTAGGAGAATCAGTTGTGTTTTATGGAGACTCTGTTGCTGTGTCTTAGGCACAGTACCGTTAATTTTCGACCCAAAAGTGAATGGTGAACGCTAATGTCATACTAGGTTTCTGTTTTAGTCCAGCATTGCACTCAAGACCTTATGGCCCTTGTCCTCAGTATAACGCTTTACTAGTAAGGTACAAGACCTCATATTATATGGGAATAATATTAGTAGTTCATAAAGAAGAGGAAGAAATTCGGAGGGTATTTCATCTCCTCGACAGGTTTACGTAAGTAGGTAACAATTGCATCAATGTTCCTAGTGTCGCCTGATGATGTCATAATGCGACGAAAAGCGTTACAGTGTTCAATAAATAGTGTAAATAAACAAACATACTATTCTTTATTCCATTTGATATGGATTTACACCAAGTATAAACGTCCAATATCCAAAAATATGCTCAATAAGTTAGATGAACCATTTCAATACAACATGGACATTTCAGTATCTAACACATGGATCAAAAATGGGTTCAAGCCCTGTGGACAGGAGCTTTCTGGCGCTCTAGTTCAAACAGACAAATTATATCTCCGAAAGTATTGGTTTCTCAGAGTTGGGAATTATATCAATGTATTCATATAATAGAAATGCATCCTAAATGAAATTCAATTCAAATAATAGTTTATTTATCAAGATTAAATGAGCAATCATGAGAATGAGAAAAGCACCATGGAAGAAATCAAATTAAATCTGGCTTATTTTGCCCAATAACGAACTTAACCGAGATATTCATCTCCCTAAACTACTCTGAAAATTTCAACTACCTACCTCATTCCGTTCGAGAGTTATATCTATGTCTATGGATGAAAAGCAGTCTCACTACTCTCAGATCTCTTACTTCATGTTCAGTTCCGAAATGTAAGAATTTTCTGAGAAAAACTAATTTCGGAGCAAACAACTGAGATTTTTCTCACTTCGCTCACAATTCTTCGATAATGTAGGAACATCATTTGACATTATGACAATTCATATTCATACATAGAATAATATCATTCTGTGACAACGTTGAAATACGATTTATTATTGAAATTTTGAAAAATCATATCTCCGAAAGTATTAGCTTATTAGAGTTAAAAATAATATGAGTGGATTCTTATGATAAAACTTCTTATCAAAAAAAAATTAATTTGGAATTTGTTTCGTAAAAAAAAAATTTTTTTTTTGTTACTCCGAAACCATCTGTCCGATTTTGCCCAATAACGAACTTAGCCGAGATATTTATCCCCCAAACCTACTCTGAAAATTTCAACTCTCTAGCTCATTCCGTTCGAGAGTTATCGTGCCTACGGCCGGACCGGCCGGCCGGACAGAATGAATTTCTACCACGGATTCTTGATCAGTGAGCCGAACCAAATCGTTTAAGACCATTTTCATCGAAATATTCGAAAATTACAGACATTTGGGCAAATTGATAAGCACTCAGTTCCGAGGAACTAGAGCGCCAAAAAGTTTCCTGCTTTGTAACATGGAAAATTTTACCCCAATTCAAATATCGATATTTTCGGAACGGAGAGAGATATCGAGTTGCGGTCTTTGGGAGATTCTTAATCAACTCTTTGAGAACACGTACAGAGTTCGAGCGGTATACTTCTTCGACTGCCACGGCTGAGGCAGTCAATCAGCTTTGTTGCCGAGTTGAACATATAATTTTTTCTCCGATTGTTTATAATGATATATGTAGGATATTGTATTTGCAAATTATTACAATTCCCACAATCTTTTTATTTTTTCCTGTAGTGATAAATTGATAAAAGTTTGATAGAAATCGCAATTGTTGGAATGGTTGGTTGCTATGGAAATGTATATGTATAATAATTATAGTTTGAGAACTATAAAAATATCAGTATATTTGTATTGTGGACAGTGATAGCGGATTAGAAGTACTCTCTCCCCCGGAAATAAGGGAGGTGGCAAAAAATATTGAGTTAATTTTGTTGCCGGAGAAGTCTCGGATGAAATATGAAGGAAATTATAATAATTTTGCTGCCTATGCAGGAAATTCCTTACTCTGTCGCCTAGACAGGAATAGTAATAGTTTGCTGATTGATATGATTCTGGAAAATTAATATTTGCTGTCAATCGGAGAAAAAGTAATTTTGTGGCCGAAAAGTACTCGAGATCGACAATTTCTCAAATTTTTCGAAAATTTGCTATGACTCAGATTATAGAATTTTTAAAGAAGTGTTAGACTTTTTATCCCTAAAAAGGGGTCTTTTACATACTATTGCAAAAAGTGAAATTTCTTGTTTCCGAGAAAATATTGCATCACTCATTCAACGTTATTATTTCCGGTGGCGTGCAGCAAACATTTGCCATTAAACATTATGTAATTTGAACCGAATTCAAAAATTATACAATGCAATTGAACAGCTTAATGGACAAATCCGAGTTAGTACTCTTAATATAGGGGTGTATTCCAGTGGCGTAACACAAACAGTCTTTTTGGTTTAGTAAGAAGTGCTTAAAAATTCTTATTTTTCAAAATGCTATGATGTTGGCCAACACTGCAGTTCATCTTTTATCTAGAATTTTTTATCTTTCTCACTTAACATTGGCGTACGCGTCTTCATTGGATAAGATGTTTTCCAATACCCTTTCTTTTCCATACTTTCCACAAGGATATTAATCAACTCTTGGGATACGTTTTCCCATACTTCCTGAATGGCCCCAGATATCTCCTCGATTGTTTGAGGAGCATTTTGTCTTGACTGCACTAAACATTTTATTCGAGACCATTGTAGTAGCCCAAATGGCCCTATATCATATTAGTCATGCCATTGACTTAATCAATCCACGAGGATTGTTTTTATAATTGTTTCTATAAATCACAATATGTATCTTTCGATTATTGATCAAGATGTCTATAAACGCTACCTTGAATGGTAAATACAGGGTGAGTCTTTGACCACTGCATTAATTTCAACCAAAGATTCCTCTCATCAAATGAAACACTTTTTTCATTTAACATTTTTCCAAATTCAGCTCAGGTAAAAAGATACAGGCTGTTGAAATTTTGAAAAAAAAATTAGTTTTTATTTTGTAGCTTTGACATCCTTTTTTCGAATTAAATGAATGTTGGCGTAAAGTTTCCTATAACTATGATACATATTTTCCAAATATTAGTTATTTTCTACTTCTACTGGTTTTCTAGTTATGGACTCGTGGATTCATAAAACTAAACGAAATTAGCATAAAGAAAGCATATAAAGTTTTTCTTGAGTCATTTCAAGAATATTCCATCGTTTTAGAATATTATATTATTCTTCATCATTTCTCCCTAAACGCACCGTTTTCGAGATATTCTTCATTGAATGTTTTAAAATGGAAAACTCCAGAAATTTCACTAATTTTATGGATCCGTCCCTGAGCGTTGGAATCCCGAATCAAGCTGTAAACCACGTTACCATGCCTTATTCTCGTCCGCCAACAATGTCATAGATAATTTATATGCGGGAGTGTATTAGCACATTGTGAAATCTTTAAACGCTTGTAACTTTTTACCTGAGCCGAATCTGGAAAAAAGGTCAATGAAAAAAGTATTTCATTTGATGAGAGGAATCTTTGGTTAAAACTAATGCAGTGGTCAAAGACTCACCCTGTATATACACCGTCTCCAAATGGGAGCGGTCAGTCTAGCTAGAGTCTACAGTCTTCAGTACTAAAAAAATGTGTCATTAAACCTATCATCTCCGAGAGCAAGTGTTTTACTTGTACCCCTTCGGCAAGCTAGATTAAGGCGAACCACACATGCTCAAGATTACTTTCTGCTATTAAGTCCATAACCGTACGAACTCTGTGCGGCCTGGCGTTATCATCGAACAAAACAAAATCCTCCCCAAAATCTTATGCAAAAGGTACAACAATATTGTTTAAAATGTTGTAGCATGACTATCCTGTTTGAAATAAAAAATTTGGTTTTGCCGTTGTACATAACCCCAGCCCAAACAGTATTGCCACCTCCACCAAACGCCTCTTGTGTGATGTTTTCTTCATCATATCGTTCCCCAACTTGCCGCCCAAACAAGATCCCTACCACTATTTCATGCGGGAAGATAAAACATTCCAAATTAGACATGAACTTCAGAGTTGGCCAGTATCATTGCATTTTGAAAAATAAGAATTTTCAAGTTATTAGCACTTTTTACTAAACCTGAGACTAAACCAAAAAAAGTATTTCCGTGTTACGCCACTGGAATCCCTATAAGATTTAAGATTACTAACTTGGATTTGTCAATTAAGCTGTTTAATTGCATAGTATAATTCATAAATTCGGTTTAAATTACATAATGTCAATGTAGCAAATAATTAGTGCATGCCACCGGAGGAATTAACGTTC
This sequence comes from Halyzia sedecimguttata, assembly GCA_937662695.2. Lineage (NCBI taxonomy): Eukaryota > Metazoa > Arthropoda > Insecta > Coleoptera > Coccinellidae > Halyzia > Halyzia sedecimguttata. The sequence goes on along the minus strand of OW569414.2, from coordinate 110,938,439 downwards.
AATGAGTGCTCCGTTCAATTCTCGGGAGCAAGAAATTTCACTTTATGCAACAGTATGAGAAAAAAAAAACCTATCCTCAAGAGAAACTCCGAAAAAGTTCCTTTTTTTAGGGATAACACTTTTTTTTAATTCAATAATATGAGTTATAACTTATAGCCAACTTTCGAAAAATTTGAGGAATTACATTTTTGGCGCTCTTCTTCCTCGGAACAGAGTGCTTATCAATTTGCCCAAATGTCTGCAATTTTTTAATTTTTGTCTGAAAATGGTCTTAAACGATTTGGTTTGACTCACTGATCAAGAATCCATGGTCAAAATTGATCATGTCCGGCCGGCCGTAGGTCCGTCCGTTAACACGATAACTCTCGAACGAAATGAGCCAGAGAGTTGAAATTTTCATAGTAGGTTTGGGAGATAAATATCTCGGTTGAGTTCGTTATTGGGCAAAAACGGCCAGGTGGTTTCGGAGCAACAACAAAAAATTAAATTACAAATTTCGAATTAAATTTTTTTAAGATGCAGTTTCATCATAAGAATCCATTTCCTGATGTATATAATCCAATCCTACGTTTTGAATTTAATTACGAAAATTCTTGAGAATTGACACACAGAAGCCAAATTGAAAAAGTGGGAAAGCTCTGTGGACAGCAGCTTTAGCGTTCTTGTTCAAACATTGACAAATCATGACTCCGAAAGTATTGGTTTCTCCGAGTTTGGAATGATATCAATGGATTCTTATTTAATGTATGATGCAGTTCTATCAACTCCGACAACATATGTCGGAGTCTACCTGTCCGATCAAGCAGAAGCGATATGAAATTAATCGTGGTACTGATTGGATTTCCGACGAGATCAAGCAGGCTATCAGTGATCTCAAGGATCTTAGTTGGCTTTTCCGAAACTTGAAGACCCTAGAAAGTAGAAGTCTTTATTTATCAGTCAAAAAAGAATTTAGAAACCTGTTGAACTCAACTAAATTGAATTTCCACAGAAGTCTTCTAGATTGTTCTAATAATAAGAATAATGGAAAAGTATAACGGGTGATTCCACAAAAGAAGCAGAGAAAATAATTCTGCTGGTACCTGCCGACACGTGTTTCTGCTAATAAGAATAATACTATTTGGAACTTAGTTCGAAGGGAAACAGGTTCCACTAACAATAATAGGAATGTTGAGTTGAGGGTTCACGGTGGGGTTATTTCCAGTGAATCTGATGTCGCTGATGCCTTTGGTGATTTTTTCTCTACAGTAAATATAATCAGTGTCGAAAAGCATTTTGGTGTGAGCCGATCCCGCTCTTGTACAACTAGGACACTGACCGATAATAATTTCTTTTTCTTTCCGGTCGAGGCTGAGGAAATTGATTCAGTTATAAAGAATTTGGAAAATAAAACCAGTACTGGGCTAGATAGGATTCCGGTTAAGGTTGTGAAGATTTTGTCTCCTTTCATCTCTGAGCATCTTGCGCACCTGATCAATGTTTCGGTTTCTTCCGGCAGGTTCCCTTCTTCACTTAAGACGGCTGAGGTCATTCCTGTCCGCAAGAAAGATGCCGTTGATGACATTAACAATTATCGTCCGATTTCATTACTGAGTTCTTTATCTGAAGTTTTTGAAAGATTAGTTTACGATAGAATGTTAAAATACTTAGAAAAATTGTCTTTCATTACGAGCTGGCAGCATGGATTTCGAATTGGTAGATCGACGGAAACTGCCGCATGTAATCTGGTGAGCTTTGTGTACAGTTGTTTGGATGATGGAATTTGTGTGGCGGGGTTCTTCTTTGACCAGTCGCGTGCGTTTGATTGCTTGAATTTCGAGTTCATATTAAATAAATAATTTAATTTAGGGTTCAGGGGAGTGTTCCTTGAATGTATCGAGAGTTTTTTAACTGTTCGATGGTTGATAGCACGAGTGGGGCAGTGCAGCTCGACCAGGTACCCTGTGAAAATGGGTGTACCCCAGGTTTCCGTCCTGGGGGTCTCTCTTATTCGTTATTTTTGTGAATGATTTACCTGATTACATCATGGCTCATTTCTCCATTGTACTGCATATAAAGATTGTGTTGTTTGCAGATGATACTTCTTTTATAATTTCTGCACCTACCCTTGAGGCACTGAAGGCAAGCTGTGAATTGCTTGTCCAGTGCTTCTCTGATTGGTGCTTTAACACCTCTCTTGTATTGAATGTGAGTAAAACTGACCTGGTCTTACTTCGTGTGCGTGATTCAGAAAGTCAATTGGTTTTAAATCTCCAGTCAGGTCAGGTCTTTGACAAATGCTTATTACTCACTAGTATACACCCACCTCAACTATAACGTTGTACTTTGGGGTGGTCCCTCATTTACTTGTGCAGTTTTCATAGCACAGAAGAAAATAATCCGTCTCATCTTCAACCTGAAACCTGAGGAGTCCTGTAGACCAACTTTTGTTCACAATAAAATCATGTGTTTTCCATGTGTCTATATTCTGAGCTGCTTGCTGTACGCTCGTAAAAATATTAATTTTTCTAATAAGTGTTCCGAGTTTCACGAATATGAGACTAGGCATAGAGAAACTCTTTGTATTCCAAAACACCGGACATCCAAATTTCAGCAATTACCCACGTATTGTGGTATCAAATTTTTCAACCATCTACCTGATAGATTGAAGGTTTTGGAATACAGGAGATTCAAGAATGTAATTAAAGCCTTACTGCTCGAGAAGTGTTTCTACAGCAAAAATGAATTTTTCGTTTCTGTAATTAATTAGTTTTCAGTTATTTTCTGCACTACATATATTTTCCTTTTACTTGTATTTTCCTTATTTGTTTGGTTCATACTGTTTAATTTTGAGGGTTTCCTTAAAGTGTTCTATTTTTTCAATATTGTGTTGTATGAAGACATGTCCTATACAAATGTAATTTTGTCTCAAAGGATGAATAAAGTTATTATTATTATTATTATCATAAGATTCCATTGATACCATCTCCAACTCTGAGAAACCAATACTTTCGGAGATATAATTTGTCAAAGTCCACAGGGCTTTCCCACATTTTTCAAGATAGTCCAGAAATCAAAAAGATGCATTGAAAAAATTCGAAGATCAAAAATTTCAAAGCTGACATAGCCCCATACTTTGCTAAAATAAAAAAAATATGCCGCTTGAACCCTGTATGTGTTCTCAAAGAGTTGATCAAGAACCTCCCGAAGACGGCAACTCGATATATCTTTCCGTTCCGAAAACATCGAGATTTGAAATTAGGTAAAATTTTACATGTCGCAAAGCAACTATCCTCCGGTTTAGAAGGCATACTTGCGCCATAATGATAACTACAAGGTGTCTCAAAAGAAAGTTTATATTTTGCGAGTCGATAAAATGAAAACTAAGACGTCCATCAGAAAAATGTTTATTAAATATCAAAGTAAAGTATTTGGGAATTTATTTCTTAAAAATAATACCGTCTAAATGTAAACCTTCGCGTTCACGGCATTCATCTAGTCCAGGGTTTCTCAAACTTTTGGTTCCACGAACCCCTGTTTAAGTTTCCACATGACAGCGAACCACTTAACTAACTAATGAAATCGGACACGCGCCACCATTTGTGCCGAAAGTACCTGCCTCCATTACGTAAATCTTGTCGCGAACCCCTTACAGGATAATGGCGAACCCTTTGTTCGCATACCCCACTTTGAGAAACCCTGATCTAGTCGAACGGTATAATTTCCAATGACGACTCCGTGATGGCTGCGATTTCGTAGCAAATATTTATACATATAACATATACCCCGCGGGAAAAAGAACATAGGAGTTAAATCAGTCCTGCGTGGAGGCCAGTTCATATCGCCTCTCCTGGAGATCAATTTGCCAGGGAACATTTCACGTATACTCCATTCACCTTTATAAAGTCTCCCGGTTGGCCATGATTTAGGTCTATCACGTTTTTGTAACGAAAGCAGAGGTAGGTTGGCACTGCTGAAATATCGTCAAGGTCAAAACAATTCGCAGTGACGTTGCCAATTTCCACTTTCAACATAATCATAACATAATCTTCAATCTTAGACAAGATATTATCACAGACCATTATCTTCGAATATAATAAAGAACTGTTCGCTTTGAAATTGAAAATGCCGAAAGTAGTTCTGAAGAAGCAGAGACGAGTGCTATATAGGAACCGAAATCTGCAATAGGAAAACTTAATTCTGACATGTTGAACTCTCCTACGAAATTACTTAGTTTCATATAATTATATTTCATTAAGTTATAAGAATGACTTGGGTTTCGTAGTACTACTAAATTTTGAAACTGGTGTATTTCAAGTTGTGCAACAAGGTATTTAGATGTCTTCTGTAGGCTTATTTCTTGAGAATTTCGAAAACTGGGGAATTCCATAGGTACTAAACTGTTCGTTTAGAAGTTTTCCTGTCATGTTATTCAGGTTCTTTTGTCCTTTTCTGAAATGAACTATCACATAGTAACGGACTATTATCCATTATTTTTCAATAAAATTCCAACACTTGATTCTTGATTTCCATACAAGAAAATAGCATATTACGGCACGAAATGACAGCATTTCAGTCAATCAGAGCTAGTAAACAAAACTTCCCCTAACCCCTACACTATTCACTTGTAGTTGTCAAAATCTGTCGCGACACGCCCCCTTTGAAGTTGAAATTTCCTAACTTTACGATGACCAAGTAAACAAATATGGAGAATGAGGATTGTCGCAAACGACACTACGTAGCTCTGAGAAATAGGCTTTATGCTACCTACTGGCATACCCCCCGCGCCCCTCAGATTCGATGCGACCATGCAGTCAGCTAAACAAATGTAAACTTTCTTTTGAGACACCTAGTATGAAATCTCAGCTATCTCCCTCACTTTCATTTTGCGGTGGTAAAAAATTTTTTCTGGATTCTTTTGACGTTTTCATCGTTAACAGTCATATTTGGGCATCGTTGACGTCACTACGCCCACCTTTAAACATTCATAATACCATTCAAACACGGTTGATTTCCCTGGAGTATAGTCCGAATAATGCTTATCAAGCCACTCTTTCAGTTCTTTCGCATTTGTTCCTATCAAAAAAAATTGTTTCATCAACACACGAAATTCTTCATATCCATCTTCATACGAAAATACCAAAGCATACACAAGCAGCTGTAACTAGAGTACGCAATGGGTGCGCAATGGTCATGAAATTTTGTCACATAATCTACTGAAAGTTGGCGCTATCAAATGCTCTAATTGTTTCATCAGTTGTAGTGCCCTATATGTGCTAATCTGGAAACTTTTTGATCAACGTAGTAGTACGGAGTTGCAACAAACCATATTCAACATGGAGATGGCCGATTTAAAGGATTTAACAGGAGTATCAAAATCACATATTATTATGAATGAGCACAACGAACCAAGACGGCTCGTGGCTAGCACTAAAATACTAAATTCTTAAACAATAAAACGGCGCGACACCACAGAGATAGACAGCCGCAACCCTGAGACGTGGCAGTTGAAGTCGGCTCAACCCAGCAGCACCACGTGGTGACACCGGCGTGGTGGGAGCCCAAAATGCACAACGCCAAAGATTTGAACCTTCTCGGCCGACGTCAAAGCGTTTCTGTCCGCCATCTCTGTGTCGTCGGACGTTGTCTTCCCATCGACCAAAACTTACAAGGTAATTCTGAATTTCCGAATTTCGGTGTTAGAAGGTAGGCGTCCTTACCTTCCGGGTAAGCTCCGGAAACCATGAAATATTCCTTGTTCACGCAGTTCCGGAGATTCTCCGGAATTCTACCCATGATCGCTCGCCGTATCTCGCTAGCTGCCATCTCCCTGAGCTCGGTGGCCGAGGCCTCGCTGTAGAAGGCGGCGTGCGGGGTGCACAGCAGATTCGGCGAATCCTTGAGGGGTCCTGTGAACACGTTGAAGGGCTCGTTCTCGTGGACGTCCAACGCCGCCGCTCGTATCCTGCCCAATTTGAGGGCCTGCGCGAGCGCATCGTCGTCTACAAGGCCGCCTCTTGCTGAAAAATTAATATGAATTAGACATTTTATTCGTCACTTCACGCTTTTATTTCTGGTATCAGACCGAACAGTGCCTTAACCCATCATTACCTCCCATAGTACTCATTTGAGTACACTTCAAACTACACTCTACTAATGTCATCTCTTGAAATTTTTCAACTTATAATATTCGGGTTGTGTTTTACAATGAAGATGGTTCCAGTTATTCTGAGGTTTTGTTATAGATGTGACAAATCACAATAATATCATTTGAATTGTCTGTTGAAACACGTCTTGACTTGTTCCTCTTTTTCAAAGTGTTCATTTGATGTGTCTATTGTGAGATTACTCATTTGGTTCTACTTTTCTTATGAGCAGAGTACAGTGGGAGAATAGGTATACCAGTGGCGTAACGTTGCTCAGCCAGTCCCCTCCCCAATGATTGTCCCCGGGCCCCAATACTACTTCAGCTCCTATCACAATACTTCTAACAGATACTGGGATTTCGTTTATAAATCTTATATATTTAACGCATCCGGGAATAGTTTAGATAGGTACTTAAAATTGTCAGAAATTAATGAAAGAAAGTAAATCAGAGAATTAATTAGGTACTATGAGCATATTGTGTTTTATTATAATAAATATTTCAATGAATTAATTGAAAATTATATGATCTTTACAGGTAAGATGTACATGTACTTGCTGTAGAAGTTTTTTGCGCGTATGTTCTGGGGAACATCGCGTTATCATTTTGCCCAAATGTCTGTAACTTTCGAATTTTTTTACGAAAATTGTCTCAAACGATTTGGTTCGACTCCCCAATGAAGAATTCGAGGTCAAATTTGATTCTGTCCGGCCGGCCGTCCGGCTATTTTTCAGAGACCTTAGAATAGATTCCCAATTAAAAAATTATTCATTTTCGTTTTGTTAGTAACAATTTACTAAGGTGAGAAATTATGAAGCTTAATTATACATCGCAAAAAACCTTTTTTTTTTATAATCCGTTTTTTCATGATCAGAAGCTAACTAAAAAAAATGGGTTCAAGGCCAAACCCTGTGGACAGGAGCTTTCTGGCGCTCTAGTTCAAACAGACAAATTATATCTCCGAAAGTATTGGTTTCTCAGAGTTGGGAATTATATCAATGTATTCATATGATAGAACTGCATCATAAAGGAAATTCAATTCAAATAATTGTAGTATTTATCAAGATTAAATGAGCAATCATGAGAATGAGAACTGCACCATGGAAGAAATCAAATTAAATCTGGCCAATTTTGCCCAATAACGAACTTAACCGAGATAATCATCTCCCTAACCAACTCTGAAAATTTCAACTACCTAGCTCATTCCGTTCGAGAGTTATATCTATGTCTATGGATGAAAAGCAGTCTCACTACTCTCAGATCTCTTACTTCATGTTCCGTTCCGAAATGTAAGACTTTTCTGAGAAAAACTAATTTTGGAGCAAACAACTGAGATTTTTCTCACTACGCTCACAATTCTTCGATTGATTAGATAATGTCATGTCTCAGGAAAATAAGTTGACATTATGACAATTCATAAATAGAATAATTATATCATTCTGTGACAACGTTGAAGTACGATTTATTATTGAAATTTTGAAAAATCGAAATCATATTTCGAATGGAGTGATTGAATATTAGTATAAATGAAACTCCGCTCGTTCATTTCACAATTCAGTTTTTTTGAGACAGAGATACGATAGTAGGCGTCCCTTTGACATATTTAATTGTTAAACCTTTCTCTCCAGATTTCTCGCGGTTTCTCAACTGTAGGCGCAGTCGACTCAATGTGGACAGCTGGACAGGGGTTTTATCTTCAGAAACTACGACTTCTCTGAAATCACTAGAATTGAGAAGGTTCTTTTTATTTCTCAGCAGAGAAATTACTATTTCACTGTTAGAGAAGGTAACCTTAAGCATACAAGGACGAGAAGGTTTAGCTTTACCTATCCGGGATACTCTAACAATCCAGTTACCAACAGTCAGCAACCTCCCGGCCACAACGGCATCCTCCTCCGCATTACCAGGTTCCGGGAGTCCCTTGATAATGATGTTGAAAGAACGTTTCACGAGTTCGAAAATTTCTGCCGAGTCCAAAGCATCACCAGACAGCGGCGTAGCAGGAACAGAGGACAGACCAGATTAAATTTGCTCGATGTCATATGTCAGCTCAGCGACTTTTGTACACATGGTACTTTGAGATGAGTCCATATCACTCAGCTTATTCTGACTTTCATTTATCAGTGAACTATGGTCATTTAATTGAGAAGTCTCTCCAAAGTGGACCTGCATTTATTGAGCTCAGATAGAATTTCGGACTGACTTAGCTTTATTGTTCTCATATCCTCTGATATAGAATTGATTTTACTCACCAAAAGGGAGAAATGTTCGAGAGTAACAGGTTGGTCGGATTGAGAAGTACTGCGAAGCGAACGCTTGCTTCCCAAACAGGACGGACAATTCCATTTACTCTTCGATTCCATCAAAAATTCCGTGTCTGCTGGGGATAAATCGAAGCAAGAAGCGTGAAAGTATTTGCGGCAAGAAAAACACTGCAGAGAGCTGTCGCCTGTGACACTGATCGGTTTAGAACACTTGCAGCAAATGGAAGGCGTTTTAAGAAAAATTGAGCGTATTTTACGTGCAAAGTTAATAACAGTAAAGAAATTAGTATTCAATAGGAGAGGAGAGGCAATACAATTTTCACTCTTGTGGGTCCTTACAAGAGACTTTCACAGATAAGGAAGACCACGGATATTAAGGAAAGGCGATTGTGTAGTGAGGCACTCACGCTCAAATATTCCGTACGTCCGAACAAACATCCAAATTCGTCAAAGTCATACATACAGACTCCAGCGCTGTGTGGAATGAACTAATGACAAAGTCGATCCGCTCTCAACAAAGCCAGATTACCGGAACCGGTTTCTAATGGATCAAAATTATAGGTAAGGGCAGGGAACAGGGAATCAAACAAATTGCATGCGCCACAGAGTCACGCTAATGTGGTCCTTAAAGACGTAAACAATACAAGATATTGTTCAATTGGAAAACAAATTGGGATAGTAAAATATAATAAAAGGTTAAATTTCCACTTCTACCTGCTCAACCACACGATTGAAACCAACCTACACCAGAATATCAAATATATACCACAGCAAACTAGTAAAAATTGGTTCAAGCCCTGTGGACAGGAGCTATTGGGCGCATGTTCATCTTCCTTGTGGCCCGTACTGACCAGTAAAGAAAAAAAGCAGTATCATGTTGAATACCTTAATATTATTCTGGAACACAAATTTTCCATTACAATAATCTTCATCTAGCTTCTATTTAGTATCAATTCCTGTAGAACGTGATCATAATAAGTGTTTTCCATATAATAAAATGTGTTTGAACTTGGTATGTAGGAAATCTGACATCAATTATTGGAATTAATTGATTTGACAAACAGCCGTCAAATGAGGAAAATAGATTTTTGTGACGATTTTCTGTGACCATAGAACGTCAAAACACGCTGGAATGTGAATTTTAAGCAATATCTTCTGGAATTGAGATCGTATCGAACTGAAATTTTGCACACTCGTGTAGAATGCTTGATTTAACGTCGGTACAAATTTTTTTATTAAAAAATTTTCCAACTGCCCGATCCCAACAATACTTAGATAATATTATATCCATAAATTAAGCATTTCATTATTGCATTTCTTGAAATAGGTACCTTTTCAAGTCGATCAACATCGTCCTTCTTTCGACGTCTAAACTATGACTTGATTCTTTATGTTTATGTCTTTGAATTTGTTTTCGGTGGAATTCAAAGAGTTCATAGAATAATCGATGAAAATACTGAGAGAGACCCAGGAAATTTGACACATTTTGTCTTATATCTCCAGAAATTGGAATCGTATAGAGCCAAAATTTTGCACAATGTTGCAAAATACTACAATTGACGTTAGTACAAGTTTTTGTTGCAATCTGATGAATAGTTCACGAAAAAAAAATTTGTTTTTCGAAAAAATTAAAAGAAATATTTTTTTAAAAATTACCAACATTTCGATCATAACAGAATTTTGCCAAAAGTTGCGCGTTTATATCCTCGAACTGACTACCAAGTTTCGATTCAATATCTTCTTTAGTTCCTGAAATATCAGGGAAATAACCTCAAAATTTTAAATGTCTATAACTCCTAAACCGTCCGGCCGATTTTGCCCGTTAACGAACTTAACCGTCGCATTTTGATCAGAAACCTACCCTGAAAGTTTGAAGTCGATAGGACCTTCGGTGCTCCTGTTATCGTGCCTACGGCCGGAAGTACGGCCGGCCATACGGCACCCAAAAATCTGACACCGGATTCGTGATCAGGGAGTCCGAATTAGTCTATTAGCCAATTTTCAGCTCGAAATTCGAAAATTACAGACATTTGGACGAAATGATAGGACGATGTTCCCCTAGAACATGCGCCCAAAAATGCTTAAAAAACTCGGAGCAAAAGTAAAACGTGTACGCAAGCGATCGTTTCTCCGAACCCGCTTGGTGGATTCCGCCCGTTAACCATCTCGTCCGAGATATTTACGCTCCAAACCTACCCTGTAAATTTCAATCCTCTAACCCCAACTTGATAAGCACTCTGTTCCGAGGAACAAGAGCGCCAAAAACATGTTCAATTTCCACAAGTCCTTGTACATAATTTCATACACATTCAATATTTACTTCTCCATAAAATTCTAATGGGCACTCCCATACATTCATTCATACCTGTTTACATGCATTCATTATTAGTACGGACGGATGAAAACTCGACAGTAATCAGGCAGATATGAAGATAGGAAGATTGGGTCCCGAACATTTTGATGTATCCTTTACTTATAGACAATTCGGCCCCCTAGGTTTCGATGAAATGATCTTAATTATTATATTGAGATTCAACTTCCTAACCAAAACTAAGCCTAATAGGAATGTAAATATTATCTTGTATCGTTTCCAATGAATTATAATTTAAATCAAATCCAAGGTCGACACTGAGGTGAAGGCAATCCGAAATTCATTGATGATAATGAATGGAGGAATGAGTCAACTTTCTGTATACACCACTTCATAATAGGCCCTTTGACAAAAGTAGGTACCTGACACTTGATGGCGCCAAATTTTCTTGGAACCCCTTTATATCCCTTTGCATACGCAGGTACAAATGGTCATTTAGACATCTATTTCCCTACACTTTCTTACCGGTGTGAAATGAGCAGATAAAGATAGCGGATGAAATCTCCGGAAACACCCGAACGGCGCAACCAGTGGCGCACCGATCGATTCAGTCATAATCATATAGAAACAATAAATTCTGGCGTGAATTGAATAAAATCGAAGTTCTGCGATAATATAAATACACAACAACGTGAACTGATTTTTTCTTCGAGAGATGAAATTAATTTAGAACTTATTTTGTGAATCCGATCAAGCTCTTGTTGAATATTGATGGATTTATCAATGCTAGGGCATGAATGTTATTTTTTTTTTTTTTAATCATATTGGACCTAGTCCCTAAGTATGGTCTTGACTTTCGTCATTAACCAGCAGAGTTCAATTTCTAACATTCATACCGGACAATCACAACCAACATCCATGCCCTGAGCGGGATTCGAACCCGCGACCCCGGCACCACAGCAGGTCTTTATACCAACTGCACCACCTGAGCCGGCCATGAATGTTATTTTAGCATGGGAAGATTTTGGCGAGATAATGATAATGGAGGTTCGGTTCTTTACTGAAAAAAGTATCCGCATTGGATGGGACTCTGGGGTTGGAATTTCAACCCTTAACACACAAAACTCGGTTTTTCATCCTTTTTTCCCAGAAGGAAAAGTCTTTTCATCAACAGATTTTGAGAACATCTTGACTACGACGATACTGATATTCAGTAAGAAAATGGTCCACTTCGGATGGGGTCCTGGGGTTGAAATTCCAACACTTAACACAAAATCTCGGTTTTTGCTTTTTTTTTCATAGAAGGAAAAGTTTTTTCATCAACAGATTTTGAGAACATCTTGACTACGACGATATCGATATTACGTAAAAAAATGGTCCACTTCGGATGGGGCCTTGGGGTTGAAATTTTAACCCTTAACACAAAATCTCGGTTTTTCCTGACGAGGGTCCTATCCGAAGTGGACCAATTTTTTACGTAATAGGGGTATCGTCGTAGTCAAGATGTTCTCAAAATCTGTTGATAAAAAAAAGTTTCCTTCTAGGAAAAAAAGGCGAAAAACCGAGTGTTTTGTGATAAGGGTGGAAATTTCAACACCGAAGTGGAACATTTTTTTACGTAATATCGATATCGTTGTAGTCAAGATGTTCTCAAAATCTGTTGATGAAAAACTTTTCCTTCTATGAAAAAAAAACAGGAAAAACCGAGAGTTTGTGTTAAGGATTGGAATTTCAATCCCAGGGCCGCGTCCGAAGTGTACAATTTTTTTTTACGTAATATTGGTATCGTCGTAGTCAAGATGTTCTCAAAATCTGTTGATGAAAAGACTTTTCCTTCTGGGAAAAAACGACGAAAAACCGAATTTTTTGTGTTAGGGGTGAAAATTTCAACCCCAGGGCCCCATCCGAAGTGGACCATTTTCTTACTGAATATTGGTATCGTCGTAGTCAAGATGTTCTCAAAATCTGTTGATGAAAAAACTTTTCCTTCTGGGAAAAAAGGATGAAAAACCGAGGTTTGTGTGATAAGGGTTGAAATTTCAACCCCAGAGTCTCATCCAATGCGGATACTTTTTTCAGTAAAGAACCAAATCTCCATTATCATTATCTCGCCAAAATCTTCCCATGCCAAAATAACATTCATGCCCTAGCATTGATAAATCCATCAATATTCAACAAGAGCTTGATCGGATTCACAAAATAAGTTCTAAATTAATTTCATCTCTCGAAGAAAAAATCAGTTCAAGTTGTTGTGTATTTATATTATCGCAGAACTTCGATTTTATTCAATTCACGCCAGAATTTATTGTTTCTATATGATTATGACTGAATCGTTCGGTGCGCCACTGGTTGCGCCGTTCGGGTGTTTCCGGGGATTTCATCCACTATCTTTATCTGCAGCAATCATTTCATTCATTTCATTCATTTCATTCATTTCATTCATTTCATTATATAACGACTCACAACAGACGTTGTCATTCCCAAACATTAGCATTTTTGCTATTAAGGGGGTTCCGAGGTCCAGCAAAGGCATTTTCATTATTATAATGTAATTAAACCCACATATGAGTGAAATAAATTGACACAAGTCTTATATTTCAATCTTAATGCCTTTTAATTGTGCGATATGCTGTTGCTCAAATCAGATAATAATTAGTCAAATTTCTCGTTATCTAGTGCCGTTCATTTCTCGTGTAATCGCCGAACGATATTCTGTTCTAATATGCGAAATAGGTTGGAATGAGTCGAGGTATAAGTTATAAAGGAACACTATCAGGCCCAATCTTCACCACCTGGAGAGACACTAAAACACACACACGCACACACAAAATTTCATAAAAATTGGTCAGGACGTTTTTCAGTTTTTACATAGTGATTGGAGTGCCACCTATTGGGACAAATTGTGAATAAAAACCACCTTGAGACCTACTCCAACAAACTAAATTTCCTTAAGATCTGTTGAGCCGAGTTCCTCTAATCCGATTGCAGCGCCACCTACCTGGTCCAAATTGTGAATTGGAACCATTCTGAGACTCACATACACAAAATTTCATCAAAATAGATCAATCCGTTTTCGAGTTCCTATAAACCAATTGCAGCGCCACCTACCTTGCCGAATTGTGAATCAGAACCATCCTGATAGCGAGGGGTTAATTTCCTGGGAAATGTGTGTATTGTGTACACTGTTGTGGGGGAAGTCATGGAAAATCGCGGGAAGTCATTAGGAATTCATGGGAATTCAGTGGGAATTCCTGGGAATTCATGGGAATTCCTGGGAATTCATAAGAAATTTCGAAATAGGAAGTCATGTGTACACTTTGTTTCCTTGAAATTAACCCCTCGGATTATTGTTCATCGATCTATCCTGTAAGCCTCTGTATTTTTTCAGTTCTTAATAAATCTAAATGATATTTATTCATTAGGTCCGAAGTGGGCGTGGCTTGCGCAAGCTGGAGTACCCGTTGTCGGGCGTATTTTCTACCCTCTGGGAAAATAATAAATATTATTCCTACAGCTCCACGAGTTGAGACTTTTTTTGGGAAATTTCCTCCTCATTTCGATTATTTTTTCAAATTTGAAAAATCTCAAATAGTTTTTGAGAAATGTATATGCACAAAACCAAAGCCCCTTTTCTTCGCTTAATTGTTTATAACTTTTTCAATTTTTGCGAGCGGCCCTTGAATTTTCTCAAAAAATATCTACCATTTCGAATACAATGACACCTCAATCATAATTTTCGGAGAACTCTAAAAGGTTTTGACCTAAAAGGCACTTGTTGACTAGAGTGACTAGACTATTCCACCAAATTTCATAGCCTATGATGCTCCTCAAAACGTAACGAATCCAACGACACCTCAAATATTATTATAATCCATCAAGCCGTTCAGGCTGGAGAGCGTACACTCGAAAAACATCCTTCCTTCGGGAGGTCTGGTAATAACAAAAATTCCGCCCCTATATTTCCAATTTCAGCCAATAATAAAAATATTTCCGAATTGAAAAGAAGTTGTTCCGATACCATTTATGAAATTGAATGGAATAATAGGTTGCAGGCTGTCCCAAAAACTGATAGCAGTATGACTAGCATTTATTTGACGAGAAATTCATTTTCAAATAGAATGCCTCATTTTTTTTTGGGAGTCATATAGGGAATTAAATCCTACCGTCTATAATACAATCTTTTTTACTGCTCGATTCCAAAGTTTCATTATACGGAGATTATTAAACCTGAAAGCTTTAAATTTCACACAATGGATTCTGTCCAAACTGTAACTATTCTTGGTCCGCATTCCTCTCTAATTCTATCCCTTTTCAATAGCATTTTTTATAACCCGAGAACTATTAACCTTAAAGGTTACGGTGCGGAATAGCGGATCCAGACTGCAGGATATCCTGATATATTTTCTGAACTTAATATTAGTCCGTTTTTAAGGTCTTAAAACTCAACGATGAGATTGATTTTATTATATGACCGTAGTATAAAACTTGGATGAAATTCATACGCTGTTTCAGATATTTACATGCGGACCGAGCAGAAGTTGTCCTGCTCGAACGTTGGCCAATTTCCGAAGATGAAATTATCAATAAAGTGGCGCAACGACCTAGGCGACTAAATTTCATTATACTACTACTAGCGGACCGGACATACGTTGCCCTGTTCCATCGTTGGATTGCCTGCTATTCGTTTCGACATTGTCATTGTGCGATTTGCTGTTGTTCAAAGCAAAATCAAAAGCTGTCTCCAATTTTTTGGTATCCTAAGCGGATTAGTTCTCGTGTCCGGACACCGGTGTGAAGTTATCCACATCCACACATACACTCAACGACCAAAAAATGTTCAAATTGAAATATTAATAACTCGATAAGAACTTGGTGAATAATGATGAAATTTGAGAGTGTTGCTCATGGATGCCTAAAGAATCGAAATAAAATGTCAAATAATTTGTGTAGCCCCCAGGGGACGGTAAAACGAAAAATGCCATAACTCGGAAAATATTGAGTGTTCCACGATGAGCTTCCGATATGTGGTCAAGAATGGCGTAAATACAAAGATGTAGTATGTCCCATAGTTTGTGCAGGGGGGGGGGGTGTTGATTATCACCCGCCTGGGGCCGCACAAAACATTGGACATACAACGTCTTTATATTTACGCCATTCTTGACCACATATCCAAAGCTCATCGTGGAACCCCCAATATATTCCGAGTAATGGCATTTTTCTTTTTACCGCCCCCAGCCACCGCTCCCTGGGGGCTACACAAATCATTTTATTTCGATTGTTTAGGCATCCAAGAGCAACACTCTCAAATTACATCATTATTCACCAAGTACTTATCGAGTTATTAATATTTCAATTTGAACATTTTTTTTATCGTTGAGTGTATGTGTGGATGTGGTTCACACCGGTTGTCCGGACGATATTTCGTGCTTGTAGTTGGCTATATTTTTCGTGTGATTGGTGGTGAGAATAATGATGTGGTTGCAGATAACATAAATATTAGTGTCATCATGAATATGATTATAACTAGAAAATCTTGTCTGAACTTGGTTTTTCGACATTAGTTGCTGCAAAGTTGCAAAAATTCGGAAAACAAATAATATGTCTGGTTTATTTAATCGTATTATGAACGGACAACGTTCAGTAATTCTGAATATCGCTGAATTGAAAAGGAATTATTATTATTACCTCTCCATAGGACGCAAACTCGGATAGGTAACTTTATTACCTACAGGTTTTACAATTCGAAAAATCGTAGAATGATTTCCAGGTCCTAGCCCAAGTTGAGACGTATCAGAAATCATTCTTTGTCATGTCCTTCATCGTTTTCAATAACCAGAACAAAATTTTCGATATTACGATTACGTTTCAATTCGATCGGATCTGTATTTTTGAGTTATTGCGGAAACAACAACGATAATTGAGATGGTCATAACTCCGAAACTGATTGTCGATTATGTCCATTAACGAACTGAACCGCCGCATGCGGATGCGTAACCTACCCTGAAAAATTAAAGTCGTCATCTCTTCCCGATCAAAAGTTATGGTGGCAACAGACGGCCGGCCGGACAGAACCGAATTTGACCTCGAATTCTTATTCAGTGAGTCAAACCTAATCGTTTGAGGGCCATTCTCTCCCAAAAATCCGAAGATTACGGGCATTTGGGCAAAATGATAGCACGCTGTTCCTTAGAATATGCGCGCAAAAACTCAAATATCAATTTGACCACGAATTTTCTTCATGTTGATAAAATTCGCAAACCACACATTTGGAAGAGATAATACATTTTCAGTATAAGTGCGTAAAAAAAGTGAAGGCTCTCAAATTTGATGAATCAAACCTGTATTACTTGCAATCGAAAGATGCTTGGAAATGAGCCTAGAAGAAAGAAACTATCGGAGGTGTGATTTAGCAATCCATTCTGGAAGTGAAGCTGCTAAGCTCTGAGCTCCCATGTTATCGAATCTCAGCTAATATGGGAGTAACGAAGAAACCTTAATGAAGTAGGCAAGAACAGCAGGGTCTCCTTGTTCGAGGTTCCTGATTTCGCGGGAATTGAAGGAAATGAGGAGGTCAACATACTTGCCAAGAAAGGAGCACAAACCTCTTTTATTGGCCCGGAACCCAGCTGTGGGTTAGGTAAATAAACCTACAAAAGTGAATTTCGGATGTAAGAAGAAACTAAAAGAGGTATACTGGAGATCTCCCCCAGGAATGTATCACTCGAAAAAGTTCCTATGGATCTTTGACATTGTCAGAACCAAGAAATATATGGACCTCAATAAAAACACGCTGCACCTCCTCACAGGACACTGTTGTCTTAGGAAGCATATGATGAGATAAGGGCTAGCAGAAACTGACGAGTGCAGATTCTGTCGGGAGTAGGATGAAACAACTGAACACCTGATTACGGAATACCTCGCCATCCCAAACCAACGCAAGGAACGCTTTGGGCAAGAAATCTGCAGGAGCGAAGCCTCCTTGAAGCCATTCCCGATACTGGAGTTCAGCAGAACTCTGGAACTGGACGGCAACTTGTAGATGGTGATGACATCGACAGCTCTGACAGGGGACACAATAGACCTTAAGGTCGCAGTGCAATGTAGCCCCCTACAACAATATAAATATAATATAATGAATGAAACTTTCTACCTAATTCCTTCAAGGTTTGCCATATTATGTTGGATCTGTTTTTTAGAGAAAACTCATCGATTAGTGGTTGTCGTAATATCGAATAAAATAATAAAGATCATACCTGTATTAACCAAAAAGGCACCTGGTCTCATCTGTTTGATTGTGAACTCATTGATAAGATGGTGGTTATGCTCGTTGAGGGTACAATGTAGGGAAACACAATCCGACTGGAAAAGAAGATCCTGCAGCGTGTAGACCCGAGTTAGTCCTAAACTTTTTTCTATACCGTCGGGCAGATAGGGATCGTAGAATATAACATTAAAACCAAACACTTTGGCACGCAGCGCCACCGCCGACCCGATCCTGCCCAACCCTACGATACCCAGCGTATCGCCTCGTATCCTCGCGCAGCCCTGGGCCGCCTCACGGACCTGTTCGGGTCCCGTGAATTTTTTACCTTCCCGTACCATGTTCGCCAACCAATACGTCCTCCTGTACAGATTTAAGATTAGACACAGGGTGGTATCGGCGACCTCCTCGACTCCGTATCCTGGCACGTTACATACGGCTATACCTAATTCACCAGCGGCCTTCACGTCTATGTTGTCCACCCCGCTACCTATACGTACTATAATCCGTAACGTTTTGAACTTCTCGAGGTCCTCCTTCGTTAGGATAATCGTATGCCACATAAGGGCCCCCACAGCCTCGTTCAACACTTTCTCATGTATTTCACTAGTACTCTGAGCATCGCAGAACGCTACCGTCGCCACATCTTTCAAGATGGGCATTTCTATCGAACAGTCTCTGCCGTCTAGGAGGGCAACCAAGGGGCGCGTTTGCATCGGACCATTCGAAATCGGTCCAGCAACTCGAGGCCTTTTTGGCATCATTTTGCGCTTGTCCATTTGTTGACTAAACGGTATGTAGGAGGAAGCGACACTATTGCGACATACACTCTGTTAATCGGTGTACGGCACAACACTACACACAAACACACGCAGCACGCACGCACACGCAGGTCTGAACACTACACCGCCTCTACGGCCCCGTTCAAAAGACACTCGGCCCGTTGCTGATGCTTCTCCTGTCCCACAGCGGACCGTTCCGTCCAGAACTAGGTTACACTACGCGACCAGGTTCTTGATCCATTGTAAACCATAGGGACCACCTGCAACGAATAAATCTTATTAAAATCTATCGAATAAAATTTGCAAATTTGTACATTAATTCTAACCACAGATTCCTCTCATCAGATAAAACAATTTTTTCATTTACCATTTTTCAAACTTCGACTCAGGTAAAGAGAAACAGGCTGTTGAAATTTGAGGAAAAACAAGTTTTTCCTTTTAGCTTCGACAGGGTTATTGAGAATGAAATGAACTTTGGCTTGAAGTTTTCCTTAACTATGATATAAATTATCCTCTTTCCTAGTTATAGATTCACCAGTTCAAAAAACTATGAGAAATTAGCATAAAGTACGCAAATGAAGCTTAGGTTAAGTTATTACAAGAATCTACAATCATTTTAGGAAATTAAATTATTCTTCATCATTTCTCCTAAAACGATCCTCCCTAGAACATGCGCGCAAAAATTGAAAAATCATAGTCATACAGCGTGAAATATCAATTTAGCTGGTTCAAAAAAAGGAGTCAATTCAAAAATCATTCAAATGAAAGGCAATAATTATACAAATGAAGTTCTGATGAAATTGTTTATTCTTCACGGTCAATGCGATCAAATTGTAGCAAGATCATGCAGGAGGAATATTTTGCACAAAAATACCCGAAATGTTAGTTCTCTAGGATTCCAAGTACCGGGATAATGAATATTTAATTGAAACTACATTTGGCACAAAAAAAGAAGTAAATATATAAATTACTCAAAAACTGCTAGAGATAGGGATGATTATAATTGAAGATACAGAAATAATCCGGAGGCTACGGCGGATCAAAAAATGCAATAATATACAGATTGTTCCATTTGAAATATGTATCAAAATTGTAACCTAGTACTTTTTTATATAAGCGGCAACACCGCAGCGCTGATAATATTCTAGATCGATGCAGTTAGCTAAGGAACCAAATTTTCAATAAAATCGTAAAAGTCCAGGGTACCATCGACCGTTGCCCAGCTTTTTTACATCAAACCTTCAAGGATGGAAATTTCAGGGAAGTTGCAAAGATGTTTCCGTTGCACAAGTCCAAAGAAATCGATATTATTTGAAAAAGTGATAAATTAATAGCTAAACGATCTCAGTTAGTGTTTCAGTTTATTTCTGCAGATTATAATGACCTAATTAAACGGAATAAAAATCACGCAATTAAAAGAATGTCTATAACAAATGAACAACTCACAATCGCCCAAGTTCCACAATCCGGTAAACCGACCACCACACAATTATCGGAATCAGTCATTTGCATGTCGTGTGGAAATATTGTTTACGGTCAGTAATGAAAATATAAATGAAATATCTTGGCGTATATTCCAGTTGTGTAATATTATTGTTATTCATGATCCTTGTAACAATGCTTACATCACGTATGGAGGATAGGAACTGGAATAATATTGAAAAACATTGATCTATGCCGCCTACAATTGAAAGTAAACATTGTCCTCGTGTTTGCGACTGTTTCAGAATTGGAACGATTTAATTGAGGTTATGAAATGCATCGGTTAGGGACGTGTACTCACCGCATAGGTTTATAAATATGGTCGGATGAGAGAGGCAAACCAGGTAGCTTTCATTGAGTAAACAATCGGGATTTATAGCGACGTACGGGTGGCAGAACTGTGATTGCAACATTCCAAAATTCTTTTATAGTTGTTTAAATTTCGCAGCCTCTGGGTTATTACAATTCGATCCTCGAATTTTCACAGTGAGAATAGTGATTTACGCCAAATTTTGCTAAAAATAACGCTTGGCATTTGAATGCACGATTCAGATGATTAACACACTGATTTGCAACAATTCTCACTAACTAAATCGGAGAATATCACAAATCTGCCATATCGAGTAAATCAAATTTCAAATGGACATATTCAGAGAATTTTACTATTCTACATAATTTGTATACTGTTACATACGCGAATCTTTTGAATTATTCTAGAAGAAAAGCGTTGATGTTGTAATGCAAAAAGTGCTCAAAAAATACATAACCGCTCTTAATGAAATTGGTTGATCAGTTGTAGAATTCCAACGAGCAAATTTTTGCAGAATTTCCTGAGGATCGTGTCACTAGAGAACAAAATTTTGTTTTCTCCAAAAATTTTATAGTTCAGGAACCATCTGTCAGATTTTGCTGAAATTTCGCACTAACCTTCAAGCAGCCATTCTTTAATTCAGTGTATTGAGATTTCAAGTCGGTCGGCATTGTATCTCAGCGATTATTGTGAAATGGTTATTTTGGTACTAAGTGCGTGAAATGAGTATTTTTGGCGCTCTTGTTACTGGTAACAGAGTGCTTATCAATTTGCCCAAATGTCTGTAATTTTAGAATTTTTGGCTGAAAATGGTCTCAAACGATTTGGTTCGACTCACTGATCAAGAATCCGTGGTCGAAATCGATTATGTCCGTCCGTCTGTCACATACAGAAAAAAGACACTGTAATTCCAGAAAGCATTTTTCCAAAAACGAAATTGATGATTACTTTGCGATACTAGGCGAAAACTTCATATCACTCGGGGATAGCCATCACAGATTATCTTGCCTTCGTAAGTTTAGTTAGTTTACGTCCTCAGAGTAATAAACATAAATTTATTATTGAATTTACGAAGTCTGCGATTCAAAGGATAGAATAAACTAGGTTATGTGTTAAGACGTCAAGTCAGACAGATAAATATTGTGTTGGTAGACCTGACATTTCGACAAAAAGGCTTGAAATCCCCACGATTCATGAGGAACAAATTGAAACAGTTCTATTTATTTTCAAGCCTAAAACAGTCTGCGAAATAGTCCCGAGCGCATGCGTATTTCTTCAAAATTTCAGGCGCAGTCAGTCAGGCTGACAAATAGACACGAAAAAGACATAGTGTAATAATGGTATTACATATCATAACATTCTCAAGACATACACGTCATAAGCGACCCGACATATGATACATCGTTAGAAAGGGGAAAGAATCGGTTCCAACCAAATTACAGCCAACTATGATTCCCATTTAAAAAAATTCAACTATATTGTCAAAACCCAAAATTGCACTTCTTTTCACAAATTTTCAATTTTCTCGACGCCACTGGATTAAACAGAAAAAAGTTCCACAAGAATGTAAAAGTTATTATTTTGTAACTGCACAAACAACCATGTTATTCACACTGGTCTAAAAGTAGAAAAATCAAATAGCAAATTTTGCGCCCCCCATTTTTTTTCTCCTATAGTTACCGAGATACCCAATACAAACATCGACATTTGCCCACCCTGTACAGTACAGAGAGCAAATTTTTGCTGTTACTGGAACAAATTGTATTGGATATTTCTTCGATAATATCACTGGAAAGAAAATTTGAATTGTTGCCTTCAAGAGTACCGAATACCCAGCTTGTCTTCACCGCGTCGTGTATCCTCTTCAATTTCCCAGCGGAAGCACCGAACAGCCTGGTTGTCTTAACTGCAATATGAATCCGGTTCAATTTCCCACCGAGCAACATCAACCAACATAGTGCAGAGTGGTAAGAATAACAATTTTCTGAGGTAAGTGTAAGTTTAACACCTCATTTTCGAACTTCAAACTGCGAAACTGCAATTATTGAACCCAATGTGAAATCAATAATTATAAATAGTTTATAGAAAGATAAAATAGATAGATAAGGAGTAAGGTTTAGCATTTTCACTACCTGATTAACGATTTGAGGTTCAGACAGGAAAATTTTTTTATTTTCCTTTTCTACAGTGGCGCACTGTGAGACTTCTGTACGGTTTCTCATAGGCGGAGTTGCAGTATTATACCGCACACTTGTGTCGAAGTATAATTATAGTTTAAGAGTCGTCAAATGGTCAAAATTAAATGTGATACACATAATAGACGAATTATTGATTCCGTAAAAAGTTGCAATTCAAACAAACCTTCAACTTCCAAAATCGGTTGATACAGTCCGCATTCTACAGTGATGGTTTTGACACACTTCAAACGCGTGCTAGACAAATAAATCCGTTCGTAAAAAACTGCATCTTGTCCCAACATTCATATGACCACTCTAGTAACGCAAGAATTCTATTCCAACTTTTCTAATGTCTAAATCGGCCGAGCCAAACTTTTTCGCACCTCGCAAAATCCCCCACCTGAAACCAGCGACTTATCGCACACACGAACTCGCACGAATCTCGACAAGTTCACCTCCGACCCCATTCATTGCCGGCGCACTTGTGCGAACAACCAAAACGAAGAAGAAGAACAACAAGAAGGTACTGCTCTAACTCGCGTTGCGTTCTTTGTTATGCAAATGTAACAAAAACAGACCGGGGGAAACGCTGAATTAGAGATGGGCGAACTTTCGGGCCGACCGGGTAATGAAGAGAAAGCCGACTCGGGAACTGGATACAACGCGGGGCGTAATAAGAACGAGGGGAGGGGGGTGGCGGCGAGAGATCGTCGGATCCGCTGAAACTGCTGGGAAAACCTGGTGGGGGGGGATCGGAAAAGGCTGCTGGCCGAAATCGAAGTGGGGCACGAGACACGAGAGGCGGGAAGGGAAGAGAAACTTTTCGTCGGAAATTGATCGTGTCGATTGCCCGTTTCACTGCTTTAAATTTTGAATCTATGGAAAAGTTCTTGAGACTTCGCGAGAAGTATCCTCCGAAGAAAAGTCGATTTCACGTAGAGTTATGATTTGCTGCTTGGTCCTTCGGGCCGGATAGTGGAGGATCGCTTAGAATAACTGCATCAGAACTGAATGTACCTAAATCGATACTATATGTTTTTCTTGTTATCACTTGAAAAATAATACTTATAGCAGTCCATTATGTTTTTAAGATACTCTTTGATAAACATTACACCCCTAAAGTGTTTCAGACTGTGTTCCAGATGAAAAACATGTACCGACATATCAGGATAGTGATCGGAATTTTTAAGGGTTAAAATTCATGTTTATACCTTACGTTTCGGAATATTTATTAAGTTTTCGTCATTGCTCAGCCTTGTTAATCGATGTTCACAATACAAAATGTGAAATATCGTTCTCTCTAGAAATAAATATGAACTCACATATGTCGTTCCCAAAAATTCATAAAATGAAATAATAATCTGTTTTTCAAAGAATTAATAATATTAATTATTTTTTCACCTCAATATAATTTTTTCAATATCATTTTGATATCAGGCAGGCAAAGGGTCGATAGTAATAAGCGGGCAATCAGTCGTGGATGTATAGAATCAGATTACCAAATTTCCGTAAGCCTTCAGTGTTTGTTGCTCCCCGCATTCAATTATATTGGGGGTTGGCCGAACTCGCCACTGAATCCAAGTGTTTAGTAGGGAAACAGGGGAAATCGTTGTCGTTCTTTGTTGAACTTTATGTTAACTGTATGATATTTCGTTTCATCGCGAAGATATTTAGCACCCAAGACCTTGGTATGCCAGACTTGTATATCTCGCAACCGGAGGATCCCAGGTTAATCCCTGGGCCAGAAAAGAAATTTATTAGTCAGACGGCAGCGGTCATCATTCAGTGTTGGGTAGAAAAAAAATCTCGCACAAGCTTATGAGGAGTGTCAGTATAATCATATGAATGCATATATGTCGAAAAGGTCATTCAGGGGAAGACCTGCTGGGCCAGAACCCTTCTGTGGGCTTGTAAAATACAGAGCAGCGGTCCAACAATGAGAGCTGAATCTTAAGCGGTCTTCCGGAAACTGGTCTATGCCTCGTATGTATGCCATTTGTTATCCTCTTTATTGTCTCAGTTCTTCCGACTTCATTCAATGGCGCAATTTTTTTTTCGAAAACCTTTTCTATAGAAATATTCTACCTGTTTTCTCTTTTCTAGTTGCGACATTATTTCATAAATTGTATACCTGTTGACAATCAACAATATTTGATAAATAGTGTTGCCATGCATCTTCGGCCATAGCCGACTATCTGCACAACCTATATATTACTCTTGTCTTAAAATGTAACGAAAAAGAAAAATATTAAAATTATGAAAACTAATAAATTTCGGATACTTTCTTGACTGCCTATAGTTAGCAAATTACAAAGCTGGCCAGCCTAAGGACCTTACATATGGGTGGGCACTCACGACGAGATAGCCAAGGCTCATATGAGGACGTCATCATGTTAGTTAGGATTAAATGAGTAGGGTAATAAAACAAAAGATTGTAGTTCTGAAGGGATGGACCAAGCCGCACGACCACGTTCTAATAACAATAATGCATAACATACGAATTTACACCAACCCACTTGGGGTTCCCATGAAACTTGAAATTTCAAAGGGTGTCATCCCTACTAAACCTGAATACATTTACTAATTTTCAGCTCCCCATCTTAAATATAAATACCTGACAGGTGGTTACTCCAATCCCTTTGGGGAGGAATCGGAGGCTGTAATATTGATAGAATGTATTGTGTCTAGTGATGGGACCTCTCGAGTGAAAATAATCGAACATTTCGATTATTGAAACATCTCGAGATATCTCGAGTTGTTCTGAAAAATGTGAGTGAATTCATTCGAATGATTTTCTGTCGTCTAACATATGGCATCCAGATGAGATATCACTAGACTCGAGCAAGAATTGAATGAAATGAAATGAGATACGAGATATCTCGTACTCGTAATTCGTTCGTATACGTTCTGAATGTTTTGATATTTCGAAGTTCCCATGGCGGCATATAAGTATGAGATATGAAAGGTTTCTTTAACAATCGATAGAATTTATGGCTGCCATCTGGATTCTGGTCGGGTGCTGCCGAAATAGTAGCTAGTGAACTCGAATTTTATTTTCAAATACAAATTTCATTGACATTACATTTCGCCATTCAGAAAAATTATTTGGTTTACATTTTTTTGGCGTAATCTATTACGGCGGATGTTGGTTAATTGTGCACATTTCGAAAATACCCTCTCCGACGGAACTGATGTTGCCGGTATTATTGTATTTATTGATTATAAATAGGTATATAATTGTGCATTCTAGGGAATTTCAGGTTCATAATAATTCATTTCATAGCTCCATTCCCTTTCGAACAGCTGGAAAGAAATTTTCAAATATTGGACCAAAACCAAATAGCATAATAATAAATTATCAAAGGACCAACGGCAATACAATAAAATGAATCCATAAAATGTGAAACTTAAGACTGTAGGGAGCCGACGCAGTTATATTGAAGATAAGGGACAACCTAAGCCGCTCACGCGATGAGATCTGAGTGGAATACCGAATGATCATTATCTCGAATGATCATTCGATTATTAAACTCTCTCGAGAACCTATATGTCGATTATTGAAATCATTCGATTATGTCCAACTCTTTGTGTCCAGGATTACATGAGTGTTTGAAATTTCAGCTCAATTCAACTCAAGGAACCAAAGCTCCAGTATTTGCACATAAATTAACTAACACATAAAACAATTTGAATAAGGATTTGCCAAAAATATCTTTCAAATTGTCATGTCATTCTATCTCAGATCAAGTCCTTCGCGGCTCCGGCCCTGCAGTAAACAACCCTGACATAAAATGGGACAGGGATGTCGACATACGCCATATTATGCCGAAACACATTTCCAAACTTGAGTTTAAACAACCCCCAAAGTCCGCGTCCCCTCCGGCATTCCCCACCCCGTAAAGCAAACATCGCGCAATAATAGTTTGCAACTTCCGCCGGTTAGTCGTCGGGCCCGAAGTTAGAATTAGTTTAACTGTACTTGTCCGGGAAAACTGACTTCCAGCGAGCGCCTCTCCCTGCCTGCCCACCCGCCGCACCAGGATGGGGATCCTCCAAAAGCCATCTACCTACGGAGCGCCGTTGGACTGTTTACGCCCCAAGTTTGTTACTAACGGCTTAACGGACCTTGTTTTGTCTGGTTATTAGGCAGGACTAACCGAGAGGGTAATCCGTTCTTAGCGGACACGCGTCCTCGAACTTAATTTTTGTTTCAGGATTCAAACATAACTGTCGTTCCAAATTCATCAGATCGTAATCATGATCCAATTATCTCTCATCAATATACAGAGATTGATAGCTTCCATCGTGGTTTCCGACAAGAGATCCATGACAACAGTAGGAGGAACATTTTTGCCCATACAGTGTGGAATAGCCAAATGGAATAAATTCATCATAATCTTGGTTATTGTACATATTTATAAAAATTGGTACAAGCCCTGTGGACAGGAGCTTTCTGGCGCTCTAGTTCAAACAGACAAATTATATCTCCGAAAGTATTGGTTTTTCAGAGTTGGGAATTATATCAATGTATTCTTATGATAGAACTGCATCATAAAGGAAATTCAATTCAAATAATAGTTTATTTATCAAGATTAAATGAATAATCTGAGAACTGCACCATGGAAAAATCAAATTAAAATAGCTGAAATGAATTTGACTCTTTCTTATAGAACAGGATGAAATGTACGAGTATGAACACAGATCATATAATAACGCTTAGATAGAATAATTATAGCATTCAGTGAAAACATAGAAGTACGTACGATTCATTATTGAAATTTAGAAAAATCATATCTCCGAAAGTATTAGCTTGTTGGAGTTGGAAATGATATCAATGGGTTTTTATGGTGAAACTGCATCTTAAAAAATTTTTTTTTAAAGTAAGTTAAAAAAAAATTTTTTTCGTTACTCCGAAACCATCTGACCTATAATAGCGAACTTAACCGAGATATTTATCTCCCTAACCTACTCTGAAAATTTTAACTGCCTAGCTCTCTCCGTTCGAGAGTTATTGTAGAAACAAAATTTAAAAATTTTCAAAATTTTTTTTTGGCACTTTACGGTAACCCGATCAATACAAAACTTCACATGCGTCTAAAGGTCATGATTCTATAATTTGATGCTAAATTTCAGATAGATCGAGTGATCGGTTTCGGAAATATTCATAAAAAATGTTTTTACTAAAAACGACCATAACCCCGAAACCGCTCGATGGATTTTGCTGGTTAACGAACTCGTCCGAGATATTTACGCTCCGAACATACCCTGTCAATTTCAATCCTCTTACTCCTTTCGTTCGAGAGTTATCGTGTTAACGGACGGACGGCCGGCCGGACAGAATCGATTTCGACCACGGTTTCTTGATCAGAG
This sequence comes from Halyzia sedecimguttata, assembly GCA_937662695.2. Classification (NCBI taxonomy): domain Eukaryota; kingdom Metazoa; phylum Arthropoda; class Insecta; order Coleoptera; family Coccinellidae; genus Halyzia; species Halyzia sedecimguttata. The sequence continues at coordinate 110,910,358 of OW569414.2, read as the reverse complement.
AGTCGTCCCAAATCGTTTGATACCATTTTCAGCCAAAAATTCGAAAATTACAGACATTTGCGCAAATTAATAAGCACTCTGTTCCGAGGAACAAGAGCGCCAAAACAAAACAAAACACGTCAAATTTAAATTTTAAATTGTCATTCTTCCTCGTTAAAATTCGGATTCTACCTTCAACCCCCTTCGAAAGACAGGTACAACCCCCAATTTTTCAAATAGGAAGTATAAGCTTGTGGTACATCGTTTGCAAGATCTCCTCATTCTCTATTCAGAAATGTTATCAACTTCATGATTATTGCAAAAACCTAATTAGAAAAAATAAAATCAAGCGAAATTCGGTATAATATAAAAAATTGGTTCAAGCACTGACGTGAAGTCAGAAGCTTTTGCGCGTATGTTCTCTTGTCCATTCTCCTTTATTGGCCACTCTTAATCGAATTTACCATGAGTAATTCTATTATCTGTTCTCCTGTATTGGATACCATGGTAAATGCAATTAAGAGTCTCCACTACAGGAGAACAGACAATAGAATTCCTCATGGTAAATTCGATTAAGAGTGACTAATAAAGGAGAATGGACAACATAATTTACCATGGTGAATTCGATAAAGGGTGTCCAGTGTCCAATGCAGGATAATGGACAATAGAACATACGCGCAAAAGCTCCTACTTCACGTCAGTGCTTGAACCAATTTTTGGCGCTCTAGTTCCTCGGAACTGAGTGCTTATCAATTTGCCCAAATGTCTGTAATTTTCGAATATTTCGATGAAAATGGTCTTAAACGATTTGGTTCAGCTCACTGATCAAGAATCCGTGGTGGGAATTCATTCTGTCCGGCCGTCCGGCCGGTCCGTCCGTAGGCACGATAACTCTCGAACGGAATGAGCTAGAGAGTTGAAATTCTCAGAGTAGGTTTGGCAGATAAATATCTCGGCTAAGTTCGTTATTGGGCAAAATCGGACAGATGGTTTCGGAGTAACAAAACAAAATATTTTTTTTTTACATAACAAATTCCAAATTAATTTTTTTCAATAAGCAGTTTTACCATAAGAATCCAATGATATCATTTCTAACTCTAGCAAGCTAATACTTTCGGAGATATGATTTTTCAAAATTTCAAAAATAAATCGTATTTCTATGATTTCACATAATGATATAATAGGGCATTTCCAGTCAGCTGTTTTTGACAACATCAAAACACGTGCTGAGGGGCAATCAAACTTCATTTTCCCTTTGCAAAGTATAGAAAATGCACGTATAAGTTGTGCTGTAAAGGTTTTTATGGGATTTTTGGAGATTATTTCTGGAATAATGTCTTTTAGTAATATTATGAATCACTCAGCGGTAATGTGAGTGAGCGTTATCTACAAAAACTGGCCGTTATTGATGATATTGACCCGTACACCAAGAAAGTCTGCGATCTCTCAAAAAACGTCTACAAGCCTACAAAGTACAAATATAATGAATCTTGTATTGTGCAGAAGGTTTAGGCTAAACTGATCAATCTGGTGCTTTTGTTGCTGTGGGAAAGGTAAGATTAATACCACTAGTTCTCCAAATGAAGTGTAACAGAGCATTATTATTAATATATGATATGGACCACATTAGTTAGGTTAGAATCATTCTTTTGGTGGGAGATCATAGACATAGAATAAGTATATACATATTAGGGAATCCAACGACCTGTCAAAACTAAAGCAATATAGCGGCTGTTGGCACACATTGTATTGTTTACTTTGAATTTTATGATATATGTCCATAATTATAGTGGTATATTGTTCGTTTTTGGCGCTCTTATTCCTCGGAACTGAGTGCTTATCAATTTGCCCAAATGTCTGTAATTTTTTTTATTCAAGAAGCAGTTTCACCATTAAAATCCTCGATATCATTTTTAACTCCAACAAGCTAATACTTTCGGAAATATGATTTTTCTAAATTTCAATAATGAATCGTACGTACTTCTATGTTTTCACAGAATGCTATAATTATTCTATCTATAACTAAGCTTTATTATATGATCTGTGTCCATACTCGTACATTTCATCCTGTTCTATAAGAAAGAGTCAAATTCATTTCAGCTATTTTAATTATTTCTTCCATGGTTCTCATCCTCAGATTGCTCATTTAATCTTGATAAATAAACTATTATTTGAATTTAATTTCCTTTATGATGCAGTTCTTTCATAAGAATACATGGATTTAATTCCCAACTCTGAGAAACCAATACTTTCGGAGATATAATTTGAATTTAATTTCCTTTATGATGCAGTGATATCATATGAATACATTGATATAATTCCCAACTCTGAGAAACCAATACCAGATATAATTTGTCTGTTTGAACTAGAGCGCCAGAAAGCTCCTGTCCACAGGGCTTGAACCCATTTTTTTTTCTATCACATCTTGAAGGCAAATAGGTTTGATATTATTGTAATAAGATTTGGGAATATTCGAGGGAATATTTTAATGAATTTCGGAAATGAGATGATTTTAGTTTTCTATATTTTGAGTTTTGCCAAATAAACATTAAAGTAATAACATTTCTGAATAGAGAATGCCGCGGCCTTTCAAACGATGTATCACATGCCCATACTTCATATTTGAAAAATTGGGGGTTGCACCTGTCTTTCGAAGGGAGTTGAAGGGAGGGTTCGCATTTTTACGAAGAAGAATGATAATCTTCCGTTATCTATCTCCAACATGATTGCCACGGCTCGCTATAACAGTAATCAGTATTCATTTTATTACGTTTCACTGCTTCAAGAATTCAAGATTATGTTATTTTGGTACCATTATGTATTTCCAGCTGTTTCACTAGCTGACTAACACCTGATGCCAGCCATAAATTCTAACGCATTTTGGCTGAAAATGGTCTTGAACGATTTGTTTTGACTCACTGATCAAGAATCCGTGGTCAAAATCGATTCTGTCCGTCCGCCGTTAACACGATAACTCTCGAACGGAATGAGCTAGACAGTTGAAATTTTCAGAGTAGGTTTGGGGGATAAATATCTCGGTTAAGTTCGTTATTGGGCAAAAACGGTCTAATAGTTTCGGAGTAACGAAAAAAAAATTTTTTTCTACATTACAACTTTTGAATTCAAATTTTATAAGATGCAGTTTCATCATAAAAATCCATTGTTATCATTTTCAACTCTAACAAGGTAATACGAACATATGATGTTTCAAAGTTTCAATAATACATCGTAAGTTCTATGTATTCGCAGAATGTGAACACATAATCTGTCTGTGATCACTATTCATAAATGTCATCTTTTCTAGCTATTAGAAATTGTCAATTCGGAGTTGTTATTTTCTCTTGGAAAACAAGTATTCGATTCTTGAATTTGTGACTATACACAAGACTGATTTGATTTAGTTTATGGAGGCAATAGGAAAGAAGAACATAATGGATTCCTCAAAAGAAATTACATTTCGTTGACCACTGAGGTCAATATTACATTTTACTTCCTTAAGTAGTGAGACATGTTCCTATATACAGTATTTTCATAATGTTGCTAGCAAAAAATACTGATCTACATTTGTGTATCAATCATTTTTTCTTGAGTTAAGCTTCATAATACAGAAAAGAATGTGTTAGTGGTATGAACTATTAAATTTCAAATTATGAAAAGAGGATAGTATTTTATTAATATATTTTGAACTATTAAAATAATTTGTTCGTAATCCACTACCTACTCAAATATCAGAAATAAATGGACAATCTGCTATGATTGTCTCCAGCCTTGCTCTAGACATTTCGATGATACTTTCCTTAGGTATTTAGAGTTGTGAAAACTATGCACCGAGTGTAAGTTGCAACAACCCATTCCACGTGGTTGAATCATTGCAGATTGCTCATTTAATCTTGATAAATAAATTTAATGACAATTTTTGAAGCACTAAGGCATTGAAGCATTGTAGATTGCTCATTTTTTATGAGATAATTTTTGAAGCATTTTTTAACGACACTTTTTTTAAATTTAATTTCTTTCATGATGCATTTCTAATTTAGTGACCGACCGAAAGTTCGGTTTCGGTTTCGGTTTCGGCCAAGAAATCTAGTTTCGGCCTTAGTTTCGGTTTCGGCCAAAAATGGCCGAAACTTTCGGCCGGGCCGAAACTTGACTGTTCGTAAATTATCGTGGTTCTTGGGCCAGGAGTTAAAAGTAGGTATACATAATTGTCGTACAAGTTATTATAATCTATCTTTGTTAAGACTGAGAATTCACTTTAATGAGTATTATATAGATTACATAGGGTGATTCCAAATAAGACGTGAAACTTGGAGGAGGAGCGAGTATGTCTCATTAGCTGTTGTTTAATCCATATTTATTAATAACCGAAAATCAACAGTTTTTGGAGTTCGGGTGATTATTAAAAGATTTCTGAACTTAGTTCATATTTCGTCAATTTTTTCTACGTTGACCAAATTTGATGATAATTTTGGTTTATTTTCATCAGAAAAGGATATGATATGTACGAAAAAAACCAAACTATGCTGTATAAGAGGTTGAAAAAGAATTAGTATGATTCGAAATGTGGTATATGAATAAATGAAAAATCAATTTCTAATATCAAATTGTCTGCAACTTTCGAATTTCACAATTTTGTATGCCAAAATTATTTTAAAAACTTGCCAAATTCCTTCTTCATTCTATAAAAGATTTCGTTAGATTGCATAACTAGTTTCGTTTCAGCAGATTTTTTATAAGCAACCTTTTGAATGTCCGGCATATAAAATAGTGAATGTGTATCAAAAGACAGCGTGAGTAAATTTCAGGTGGAAAATAACAACTGAAGATATCAGAAAGACGACATGTGCTTGCCTTAAGTTATCATTAAGGATACTGTGGGAGGTATACTCATTATTGAAAGGTTTTTTTCTGGGTTTTTTCTCCCAAACTCTGAAAAATATCTATAAAATAAAAATTAATTATTTTGTGATTTGCTTCTGCGTAAGAAACACAATATATTTGTCAGAAGCAATCAATTGAACAATGTTGCCTAACAAACAACAACGAAACAACATCAACGAAGAAACAACTATATCGTAACGTTTCGGAGTCTATAACAGACTCCTTCGTCAGATGCTTAATGAAAATCTTTAGAATTATTTTGTTGATAGTTATTGTGAAATTCAAGAATTGTCACAATAATTCAAGAATTTCACAATAACTATCAACAAAAAAATTCTAAAGATTTTCATTAAGCCTCTGACGAAGGAGTCTGATATAGACTCCGAAACGTTACGATATAGTTGTTTCTTCGTTGATTTGTTTCGTTGTTGTTTGTTAGGCAACATTGTTCAATTGATTGCTTCTGACAAATATATTGTGTTTCTTACGCAGAAGCAAATCACAAAATAATTAATTTTTATTTTATAGATATTTAGGAGAGAAAACCCAGAAAAAAACCTTTCAATAATGTGCTTGCCTAAATGGAATGGTGGAACATAATTTATGAATACATTTTCTAATGAAATTTCGAGCTCATTTGCAACAAAAAATATTGAATTCTTTATTTTTCTCTATTTGCTTCTTACATCCCCTTTCAAATCATACTAATTCTTTTTCACCAGAACCAGAACTCAAAAATCTCGGAAACTGTTGATTTTTGGTCATCAATAAAAATGGCTCAAACCACAGCAAATTATCCATACTCACACCTCCTCCAAGGTTGACGTGTCTGATTTGGAATTACCCTGTATACTTCGACTAATTATTTTCATAACTTGGTAATACCAAAATAATAAATAAGGATATCAAAAAAGTTGTCTTTTTATTTTATTTAACACTGCTTAACTGTTTTTATGTATATGCAAATAAAATTGTAAAAAATACAGTAGATTTCAGTATGAAATAAAAAGTTTCGGTTTCGGTTTCGGCCGAAACTGAGACCCTGGCCGAAAGTTCGGTTTCGGTTTCGGCTGAAAAACCAGTTTCGGTCGGACACTAATTTCTATCATAGGAATCCATCGATATAATTCCCAACTCTGAGAAACCAATACTTTCGGAGATGTAATTTGTCTGTTTGAACAAGAGCGCCAAAAAGCTCCTGTCCACAGGACTTGAACCAATTTTTTTTACTAGAGAGGTCCCATCTGTAGTCAGTATAATGAGCATAATGACTCGAGGTAATTAATTTCTGAATTAATAGACATTTAATGAAAAAGTTTCAGCAGCGGAGATTAATTCAGATTTAATTGTTCGTTTAACCTTCACGAATGTTTGATTCTATTAACCTCTACAATCTACCAAAAATAGAGTTTCAAAGCTCTATGTATTTTATGAATCGATTAATTTAATCTTTGTTAAACATAGGTCCAGGAGACAATACAGTGCCCAATAATTGAACTGGATAACTTTAATTCCAATCAAATTTGAATCCAAAACTGTCCAACTGACCATACTCTATACTTTTGTGTTCACAGTTGATTGTGGGGACTAATTTTTCTTGTTTTTTTTTTTGAGGTCACATCTAAGATATTCATCGATAACTTGATCCTCCGTTATCCTCACCAAATCAATAACAGCATTGAGCGTAGCAGGAACCCCACAAGATATTGACAAAATTGTTGTATTGCAAATTTTGCAATGAAGGATTTTCCTATATTGTCACTCACCTTCACAACTTCTACAAGAACAGAGCATTCTGCATATAGCGTCCCGTGAAATGAATTCGTAGATCTATAATTAGGCATAGAGTTCACAAGTCGAATTAACACAGGCGGTTTCATCGATTTGCCGAAAGCAAGAACAGATCAGACGCTTATAGAACACTGATGAAGAGGATCTGCCCTTACTCTCGGCAAATCAATGATACCTCTTCTGCGTTAATTCGGCAATCCATAAGTATAGATTTACGAACCCATTTCCAGAGGCCCTATTTTTTTGGCGCATGCGATATTTACTTACTTTACCTGGAAAATATTGCCATTTTAATAAAACTTTCTGGAGTTGTTTGTGGGTAATTTTGTCAGTTTTTTCAGTTTTTCGCCTATATCTTCCAACTATGCACATTGTGTGTACCGCATACATCTTGAAAACATTTCCTCCAAATTGCACTGGTCAAAATTATTTTTTGATCTTTTTTTTACCGATTGAAATGTTCTATACAAGTGTAAAAACAGAATAAATAATGATTTCCAATTTGATTCATTATGTTGATATCGATATATGTTCCCCGATTCTAGTGCCGAAAATACCTCCTGTTTTACCTGTGTACAGTTGTACACTCATCTCATTACTATTTTAAACTTCGACAGTAGAATCGAAGAACACAAACATTGTAAGTACCTAGTTATCAACATAATAAATCAAACTCAAATTAGGTACTTTTTCGAATCATATATTATCGCAGAGGCTTAAAAGTTTAACGCAAATTCCATAATGATTCATAATATACATAGAGGTTTGTTACTCGATTTTTGGAAGATTCTAGTGATGAATTCCCGAATTCATGAAAATTCGGGAAACTTGTTAAACGAACAATTAGATTTGAATTATTATCCATTATAATTGGCATTAGTGTAAGAATGAATGACATGAAGTGAATGGAATGGAAAAGTGGAAATAATGTTAACAAGAAAGGTGAAAAAAACCTGAAGGACCTTCCTCCCCTTCCAATGGTTGGAACGGTTTTATACAGGGTGACCCAAAAATACCACGCGAAAGTGACACTGGAGATAGATTGGCATTAGGTCTATCAGATAGCATCAACATGACCTCAGTAAAAGTCCGCTGGTTTTCGAGATATCACCACTGTTGCGTCCCATGACTTCACATGTTGGGAAGCGCTCATTTGTATTTCTAAACAAAGCAGCTCGCTTGTAAAACTTAAATGTTTTGGATTAACTGGTTTATTTTTGCATGGGTGGTCTCACCCTTGAAATTAATATTTTCCACGGAAAGATAATTGCAAGTAAAATATCTTGTAATACTTCAACCCTTGTAGAAGTATTTATGACCTATTTCCTGTGAAATATTGATAAAATGCATACAACAACTAACACATTGCCAGAGCTGTGAGTCCTTTGTCTAGATTCTAACCCATACAAAAATCTAGAATTTTCCGATTAGATCGCCACGGCTTTGGCTATTCTCTAAATCGAGGGCGTAGATTCCGAATATGTAATTAGTTTTTCCGTATCTCGATATATTTGGTAATATGGCGAAAAATCCGACTGATTAGTCCATTTTCCGGAGGTAGAGCCAGAAATTGCGACTTTCTTCGTCATTGCTCCGAAACTAATCGAGATACGGAAAATCTAATTACAGATTCGTGATCTGCTTACCCGATTTAGTGAATAACCAAAGCCGCGTCGACCTAATCGGAAAATTGTAGATTTTTGTATGTGTTGGATACTAGAGAAAACTTTTTGGCGTTTGACGGATTCGCTCATTACCTAATATTTTCCGTACGGATAGACCAATCATCGGGGAAAATTTGGATATCGAGATGTGAAAATCATAGATTTCGGACGGGAAAGAAGAATTTTCCTTCGATTCCGGGTCAAAAATATTTCTAAGTGCCGACCCAAAAAATTTTTTTCATGGTATATCGATACGGAGCTCGTGTCTAATTAAATCGAGGTCGCTGATCACGAATATGTAATTAGTTTTTCCCTAAGTGGCGTACTTTGGGAAAATTTTCACTTAAAGTGAAAAAATTGACGAAAATAGGTCAATTTTGGAACTTTCCACCGCCCAAAAAAATCGGAGTAGGGTGTTGCTGATTTTTTACGTCATATTTGGATCCTTTATCTATCGAATCATCCGAACAATAAATGTCCAGGTCGTACGCTTCGGAAATTAAGATTTTTTTCCCCGCGGGTCTATTTTCCGGAAAATTCTTTCCGCGATATTTCCTCGGAAAATGTTTGTAATAAATATCTGATGGTAGATTCGGAATCTACGGCCCCGAATCTATACGAATAAATACCCGTTTCATAGTTTTGAGTCAAAAAATTTTTCTCGAAAAATGGGATTTTTTTAAGGCTAATGTATTAAAAAATTGCCAAAATTCGACCGGTCTCCGATTTCGATGCAAATTACGTCATTTACTAATTCGGGACCGTAGATTACGAATATATGATCGGATTTTTCATTAGAGAATTTTCCGCGGAAATACCGCGAAATGAATTTTCCGAAAAACAGACCCTTGGGGAAAAAAATCATAATTTCCGAATAGGACGGCCTGGACATTTTCTGTTTGGATTATTTAGTAGATAAAGGATCCATATATGAGGGCAAAAATCAACAACACCTTACTCCGATTTTTTGGGGCAGTGTGAACTTCCAAAATTGACCTATTTTCGTCCATTTTTTCACTCTAAGTGAAAATTTTCCCAAAGTACGCCACTTAGGGAAAAACTAATTGCATATTCGTGATCAGCGACCTCGATTTAACTAGACACGAGCTCCGTATCGATATACCATGAAAAAAATTTTTGACCCGGAATCGAAGGAAAATTCTTCTTTCCCGTCCGAAATCTATGATTTTCACATCTCGATATCCAAATTTTCCCCGATGATTGGTCGGTGGACGACGTTTAGATTTATGTATCAAATTCCTCTGTATCTCTATCCGTTCGGAAGCCGATAAGGGTTTTGGTTTTTTTAATAAGTAGCAATTCTGGTTCTGATTAAAAAAAATTGGTAGTGTTGTATCATTTTGAAAAGGGCATGAAATGGACCAGTTTTTGCGATTATTTGTCAATTCAGTCTGATATAATTTTTTTTCACAGCAGTCAGTCAAACTTAAGTTAACGTTTTAACTTCGGCATAAAATACAACAAGTTAGACATGTTTTGAAGGATGTTGTTCTAGTTGTCGGTGAAGTTATTACTTCATTGTTTAAAGCAACTATTCAGGATAGCCTAGGTAAAAATAAACATGAGTTTGAAGTAATTTCTAGCAATGCTAGGCGATAAAAGACCGAAAACTGGAGATTTTTAAAAAATACACAAAAGTGGTGATATCTCGAAAAGCAGCGGACTTTTACTGAGGTCATGTTGATGCTATCTGATAGACCTAATGCCAATCTATCTCCGGTGTCACTTTCGCGTGGTATTTTTGGGACACCCTGTATAAGCAGGCCACCATTGTATCAATGTATTGATAGTTTTTTGGAATAGTGTACTTTCTTTTGCATTCATTTTATATTTTGAGCATACCATAGGATTTTGTTCTCTTGTCATTGGGCCAGTACCTGAAAGAAACACTTTCGAGATGTTGATCAATAGAAGAACAATACTGAACAATTTACTCATCATGCGAAAATGCACCAATTTGAGGTAATCCAACTTAATACTACCTCTCAAGATGGGGGAAAAATGACCGATCCACAACTTACTCTCCTAACTGGCACAAGCTCCTTTGAACTTAAGGAGGTTTGTTTTTTTGCATCTCAAAAACTATTTGAGATTTTTCAAATTTTAAAAATGATTCAGAAAGAGGAGGAAACGTCCCAATCCCCGGAACTGTAGGACCAATATTTAAAATTTTTCATGAGGGTTGAAAATACGCCTGAAAACGGGTACTCCGGCTTGCGCAAGCCTTCGGACTTCGGAATAAATATGATTCAAACATTTTAAACTTATTAAATATGAAAATTAAGAACTGAAAAAATTCGGGCGCCTACAAGCTAGATCAATGAACAATGTTGTAGCACGAACATTAACATTGCAAGTGCTATAATTGTTAAACTATTAATCTGAGAATTGTTTCCTCCGGTGGAGCTATTTTTCAAAGGCCTTAGAATAGATATCCGTCCGAAAAATTACAAAGTTGTTAATTTTCGCTTTGTTATAAACAATTTACTTAGGTTAAAAATTATAAAGCTTAATTGAACATTGACAAAAACATTTTTTTTATAATATTCTATTGATCCGTTTTCTCATTATTTGAATCTACTCAATAATGATTTTTAATAATTTTAATCCCTTATTGTTTAAAAAATCGTTATAAACAAATGCGTTGTTTATAAGAGATTTTTTTAAAACCATGATCTTTAATAAAAATTATGATTTGAAAAAATAAATTTCTTAATTTTTTTTATTGCTTAAAAATGGATTTGTAATTTGACAATTTTTGGCGCTCTAGTTCCTCGGAACTGAGTGCTTATCAATTTGCCCAAATGTCTGTAATTTTCGAATATTTCGATGAAAATGGTCTTAAACGATTTGGTTCGACTCACTGATCAAGAATACGTGGTCGAAATTCATTCTGTCCGGCCGGTCCGGCCGGCCGGCCGGCCGGTCCGGCCGGCCGTAGGCACGATAACTCTCGAACGGAATGAGCTAGAGAGTTGAAATTTTCAGAGTAGGTTTGGGGGATAAATATCTCGGCTAAGTTCGTTATTAGGCAAAATCGGACAAACGGTTTCGGAGTAACAAAAAAAAAATTTTTTTTTTACGAAACAAATTCCAAATTAAATTTTTTTTAATAAGAAGTTTTATCATGAGAATCCAATCATATCATTTTTAACTCTAACAAGCTAATACTTTCGGAGATATGATTTTTCAAAATTTCAATAATAAATCGTATTTCAACGTTGTCACAGAATAATATTATTCTATGTATGAATATGAATTGTCATAATGTCAAATGATGTTCCTGAGACTAATCAATCGAAGAATTGTGAGCGAAGTGAGAAAAATCTCAGATATGATTTTTCAAAATTTCAATAATAAATCGTATTTCAACGTTGTCACCATAGATTAAAGACCTTTAATCTATGGTTGTCACAGAATGATATTATTCTATGTATGAATATGAATTGTCATAATGTCAAATGATGTTCCTGAAGTAATCAATCGAAGAATTGTGAGCGAAGTGAGTTAAATCTCAGTTGTTTGCTCCGATATTAGTTTTTCTCAGAAAATTCTTACATTTCGGAACTGAACATGAAGTAAGAGATCTGAGAGTAGTGAGACTGCTTTTCATCCATAGACATAGATATAACTCTCGAACGGAATGAGGTAGGTACTTGAAATTTTCAGAGTAGTTTAGGGAGATGAATATCTCGGTTATGTTCGTTATTGGGCAAAATTGGCCAGATTTAATTTGATTTCTTCCATGGTGCTTTTCTCATTCTCATGATTGCTCATTTAATCTTGATAAATAAACTATTATCTGAATTGAATTTCCTTTAGGATGCAGTTCTATTATATGAATACATTGATATAATTCCCAACTCTGAGAAACCAATACTTTCGGAGATATAATTTGTCTGTTTGAACTAGAGCGCCAGAAAGCTCCTGTCCACAGGGCTTGAACCCATTTTTTAAATCATTATTCATCTTGGTTTTTGATTCAATGAAAAATTATATACGATTTAGGGCCGATATATTCACCTATCTGTAAACTGTCAAGTAGCCTTACCGAAAGGAAAGTATTCTGTAAATGTTTATTCACCTCCCAGTTACACAAAGTGATCTGCAAATATGAGAAACATCTGCGAAACATGAATAGGTTTTATTACTTTAAAGAGGGGTAGTAAATTTAACGAGCACGTAGTTAACAAATACTTTACGGAGAGGTTGAATAAATCGGCCCTTAGACTTATTTATTCAATATTGTGACTGTGTCGACGAAACGCGTCACGCGTTGAATAAATAAGTGTGAATCGTATATAATTTTTCATTGAGTTAATATGGATTTGCATCAAGTAAAAGCCACAAGCATTAAATTTTTGGTTTTTGATATTTAAAAAAATTATTATTAATTATTATCATGGTAGTATTAAGTATTAATCCAAAAAAAAACTGTTACTTATATTTTTGGCGCTCTAGTTACTCGGAACTGAGTGCTTATCAATTTGCCCAAATGTCTGTAATTTTCGAATTTTTCGATGAAAATGGTCTTAAACGATTTGGTTCGACTCACTGATCAAGAATCCGTGGTCGAAATTCATTCTGTCCGGCCGGCCGTAGGCACGATAACTCTCGAACGGAATGAGCTAGACAGTTGAAATTTTCAGAGTAGGTTTGGGAGATAAATATCCCGGCTAAGTTCGTTATTGGGCAAAATCGGACAGATGGTTTCGGAGTAACAAAAAAAAAATTTTTTCTTTCACAAAACAAATTCCAAATTAAATTTTTTTCAATAAGCAGTTTTACCATACGAATCCAAGGATATCATTTTTAACGCTAACAAGCTAATACTTTCGGAGATATGATTTTTCAAAATTTCAATAATAAATCGTATTTCTACGTTGTCACAGAATGATATAATTATTCTATGTATGAATTGTCATAATGTCAACTTATTTTCCTGAGACATGACCTTATCTAATCAATCGAAGAATTGAGAGCGAAGTGAGAATAATCTCAGTTGTTTGCTCCGAAATTAGTATTTCTCAGAAAAGTCTTACATTTCGGAACGGAACATGAAGTAAGAGATCTGAGAGTAGTGAAACTGCTTTTCATCCATATACATAGAATGCTCAGTTCTGTCAATTTATGACGGGACTGACGGAAGGGAATATTATAACCTCAAAAATATTGGGGTTGAAATACTCGTATTTTAGCGATGCAACGGGGACCTCACCCAAAAATGTTTGAAAATATTACGTAAATATTTTCTGTTCTCTTTCATTTCATTATTTTCACCTGGTTTTTTATGCTTAATTTTACTATAAGTTTTAAACTAATGGAGATACAATTTCATTGAGGCACGGAGAAAGAAGGGGAAAAAACTCTGAGGATGGAGACCTTGAGAACATGGTTCTTAACAATAACAGGACTCTTTCGGGCAGCGGTAAACAAGGTTTGAATCACCATGTTGAGTATCGATATCCGATAACAGATTGTCACTGAGAAGAAGACGTCTAGAGGCCGTTTAATTTCTGGTAATCCTTGCTCCGTTTCTCGCGCCAATGTGGGTCTGGCATGTGAAGGCCATACCCACAGTTCGCAAACATTTCAGGAACAAGAAAGAACGTTTAATTTAATATTTATGATTCCTTCAGATTCAGATGAATGAAAAGTTCAAGAAGCTCGCTGCTTATTGAATACTTAGAAATACTTCCCGCGTCAGTTACAACTTGAACTTCCGAAGATCCATCTAAACTTCACCAAGAGTAACTTCGCTATCCGTATTACGGCCCTGATTCCAACACTTCGCGAAGTAGAAACTACTGGCAGAACTTTTCCGAGATCGATCCAGTTCCCCTCAACTAACTTTGGCCATAAAGTATATAAACTCACACTTTTGTAACAACTTTGGTTCGACGATCAAGTTTGCAGTTGTCGTGCGCCGCCCGGGATGGGTAGTTAAAACTTTTCGCAGGGATGGACTAGCCCGCATGCCGATACGGCCGAATCTAATTAGCCCGACGCTGATTGCCCCCTCCTTCCATGCCACCAACCCTCTACGATGGAAATTCTCATCTGCCGATCACGTAGGGGCGGAATTAGGGATGCTGTCCGGATTTAGACTTCTCACGGCGACTGATGAGGCCAACCGATTTTTCTGATCGCTTTCTACGTGATTTACGAAGAGAGTTTCCTTTACTTCGTAGTCACTTTGTGGATGAAGTGAAACTTCTGAATGACGGGGTGACTGATACGTTCGAACATAAAAGTACCACAGTGCAGAAACTGTCCAACAAGTGGTTATGCTATAGGCTGAAAGGTTTTGGTATATCGTTTCGCCGAATAATATAACCTTTGAAATCGAGAAGTTTCAAAACCTTTTTAAGTAAGGCAGCACTTGATTCTTGCGGACATCGACTCGTGTTCCAGGAAAATCAGATCCCTCAAAAAGCTGAAGATTAACTGGTAGACTTGTCTCGAACATCTGCAAAGGCTGATCTAGTCCTCGGTGATTTCACATAACCTACAAATAGCAGAATCCTCCCTACCAATCTTATGTAAAAGGTTTTCTAATAAGAGGTATTATTTTGAGTAGCCCGCTATTTCGGTAGATGTCACTTTTGAAACTGTCATTTTTTGACATTTGACAAGTAGAAACTACGCCATTTATAAAAATTGGTTCAAACACTGACGTGAAGTCAGAAGCTTTTGCGCGTATGTTCTATTGTCCATTCTTCTGTATTGGACACCCTTAATCGAATTTACCATGGTAAATTATGTTGTCCATTCTCTTGTATTGGCCACTAAAAACGAATTAACCATGGTAAATTCGAATTAAGTGGCCAATACAAGAGAATGGACAACATAATTTACCATGGTAAATTCGATAAAGGGTGTCCAATACAGAAGAATGGACAATAGAACATACGCGCAAAAGCTTCTGACTTCACGTCAGTGCTTGAACCAATTTTTTTTTTCGTGATTTTTTTTAAATTTTCTAGGGGTACGGTTCTTAAAATTTTTTTTTTCGTCATTTTTTTCAAATTTTCTAGGGGTACGGTTCTTACAAAATTTTAAACACGTCTTTATGTTGATTTTCTACTACTAGTTACCAAGCACCAATGCGATCGAATATTTATTTTTTGAGTTTATAAGGAAATCATATTCCAGGTGGGTATAACTCGGAAACCGTTAGACCGATTATGCCCAAAAACGAACTCAACTCTCCCTTTCGGATACGCAACCTACCCTGAAAATTGCAAGTCCCTATCTCCTTTCGTTCGAAAGTTATCGAGGCAACGGTCACCCATCTACTGAACTCACACAAGAATGCTCGAATCTCCAACAATATTTAACCGATCGTATTAAAACTTGAAAGTTGGCAGTAGAGTTAGGTTATGAAGGCTCTTGCAAAATTTCAGCAATTTCAAACGAATAGTTACTGATATATAGAATTTTTTTTTTTTTTTTCAATGATTTATTAAAAATTTTCTGCAAATGCTATCCTCACCAAATTTTGCAAACATTTCTGCGTTGGCATTCTACAACTAATAACCATGTTTGAATTCAATCGGTTCAGTATTTTTCGGATTAATGAGGAACAAAAAACCACCAAATTTCAGAAAATTTCAGATGGCTATAACTCTAAAACCGTTTGGCCGATTATGCTCATAAACAAACTGAAATGTCGCGTTCTGGTGCAAATCCTAACCTGAAAATTTCAAGCCGCTATCTCATTCCGTTCTCAAGTTATCGTGACAACAAAAATATTTTTCAATAATTTTTTTTAAATTTTCTAGCCATACGATTCGCACAAAATTTCACAAACGTGCTTAGGTTCATATTCTACAACTACCCACCAAGTTTCAATTCGATCGGATTTATATTGGTTGAAAACAATATTATTACTCGGAAACCACTCGGCCGATTATGCCCATTAACGAACTTGTCCGTCGTATTGGGATGCGCCACCTACCCCGAAAATTTCAAGTCGCTAGCTCTTTTCGTTCTCAAGTTATCGTGGCAACGGCCGGACGGCCGGCCGGCCCAAATCAAATTTGACCTCGAATTCTTCATTGGGGAGTCGATCTTAATCGTTTGAGACCATTTTTTTCAAAAAATTCGATAGTTACAGACATTTGGGCAAAACTATAACGCGATGTTCCCCAGAACATACGCGCAAAAATGGAACGATAAACGCTTCAAGAACGCATTGAAATTATTAAAATTCGCTATAAAAATGGTGAAAATTTGGCAGAGACGGTTCGTAAAACTCGAACATTTTTGGGTCGTCGTGAAGCACCTTGTCGGACCGCAATAAAGAAATTGGTGGGAAAATTCGAGCTGTTGGGACAAGTTAGTTATGTGAAGAATAAAACCCGTGCACGTCGCTCAAGAACAGCCGAGAATATTGCTGCTGTAGCCGAAAGTGTTGAAGAAAACCCAGGTTTGTCCATTCCTCGTCGTTCTTTGGAATTAGGCATTCCACAAACGCCATTTCACCGTATTTTGCATAAAGATTTGGGTTTTAAGGCTTGTAAAGTTCAGCTAACACAAGAACTCAAGCCGGCCGATCATCAACAACGTCGTGTCTTTGCTGATTGGGTCGTTGAAATGCATGAAAATGATCCGGAATTCCATCGAAAAATCATCTTGAGTGATGAGGCCTATTTCCACCTCGGTGGCTTAGTCAACAGGCAAAATTGTGGCATCTGGGGCTCGGAAAACCCTAGAGTTATTGTTGAAAAGCCTCTCTATCCTCAACGTGTGACTTTTTGGTGCGGTTTATGGTCCGGCGGAGTCACTGGACCTTACTTTATCGAAAATGAGGCTGGAGCAAAAGTTACTGTGAATGGATTGCGCTATCGAGAGAAGATTAATCATTTTTTATGGCCGGAATTCGATGGTATTGATCTGGACAACGTTTACTTTCAACAAGACGGCGCTACGTGCCACACAAGCAACGAAACCATTGATCTTTTGCGGGAAATGTCTCCGGACCGTGTAATCTCTCGAAGAGGTGATCACAACTGGCTACCGAGATCTTGTGATTTAATACCTTGCGACTTCTGCCTTTGGGGCCACGTGAAAGAGAAGGTCTACGCCAATAGCCCAGCGTCGATTCAAGACCTCAAATATGGAATTCGTGAGGCTATCGAGGACATAGGGCAGCCACTTTGCGATTTGGTTATGGAAAATTTCATTAAAAGGATATGGTCCTGCAAGCGTGGTCGTGGTGGTCCTTTGCCTGATGTTGTTTTCCACTATTAACGACATAGCTTCTTCTTTATAATGAAATAAACATCCGATCATTTATATTGAAAAATTGCATTTTTCTTTGAATATCAAAATAACACCTCTTATTGGAAAACCCTTTAGGTGATATAACTGATAAATCATCCTTCTATTACTGCTGTCACTTTTGCTACCTGCTGATGCCTTCGCTGTCGCATTTGTCGGAAATCAAAGGGCAGCGCGATTAGAGGTGAGTGTTCACATGTCACTCCTTACCACGTATATACAATATATTGCACAATGATGGGCAAAATTGAATGATCTCAACAATGGAAATGTCGCTTTTCGAGATATTCCAACAATGGAATAATCACGCTAAAAGTGGTAAACTCAGCAAATCCAACAATTCTTATCGGCACAACTTTTGCGGGCCTAAAAACCTCGAAAATTTGTGCCTTTTTTCTGTATTTCGCCTTCATCTTTAAAGCTATGCGTCCCATGCACGGACTATTTCGCTATAAAGATACATAATTACGACGTCGAATTCTGCGTCGGACGACCACCACAACTTTAAAATTCGACCAATTTATAGGGTCGCAATTGGCCGTCAAAAACTTTTATTTTGCACAACTTGTTAAAACTGCAATAAACTGCCTTTAAAACACATGTAAATTGGAGACGGTAAATCTTAGGTAAAAGCTGACGGAATTAAAGTTGTAGAGCATGAAATTCTGCGTTGATCGACCCCCCATTTTAAAATCGGACAATTTTTTATGTACATACCGACAATTCTTCCAATTACCCCTGACACCTTTTCTTCACTAACAGAAAGGATTTCACGGGAGAACATATCCGCGCTGTCAATAGGTATCCCCCCCTTTTCTCATTTCCGCCATCCTATTTTCAAAGGCACCACATGGTGATAGTAGGAGAAGATATTGACTTCGTAGTTCTCATGAATTAGCCTGCTCTCGATCAGGAATTCGTATTTCTTGATGCCTGTTTAAGAAGAAGATGAGGGTTCTTTCCCCTCCCCACACTTTTACTTTCGATAATTTTTGAAGTAGATATATTGATTCCATTACTTTATGCTGCACATAATTTGAATCATTTATACGCATGTAATTAATATCAATTACTGAATTACAGTTTTTAACCGACCACTTGTTGTATGTCTAAACTCTAAACCCCCTTCTCCTTTACAAAGAAAAGGTGAGTGTGAGCGCTGAATCGTTGTATACTCAAATCCTTGATATTAGTGAATTATTGGTTAGTACGTAAATGTTGAGGCAAAAAATTATCTTATAAAAAAAAAGCAATCAATGCCTTAATGCTTCAAAAATTGTCATTGAATTTATTTATCAAGATTAAATGAGCAATCTGCAATGATTCATCCTCGTGGAATGGGTTGTTGCAGCTTACACTCGGTGCATACATTTCACAACTCGAAATACCTAAGGAAAGTATCATCGGAATGTCTAGAGCAAGGCTGGAGACAATCATAGCTGATTGTCCATTTATTCCTGATATTTGAGTAGGTAGTGGATTACGAACAAATTATTTTAATAGTTCAAAATATATTAATAAAATACTATCGTCTTTTCATAATTTAAAATTTTATAGTTCAAACCACTAACACATTCTTTTCTGTATTATGAACCTTAACTCAAGAAAAAATGATTGATACACAAATGTAGATCCATATTTCAGTAATTTTTTGCTAGCAACATTATGAAAATACTGTATATAGGAACA
The DNA here is from genome assembly GCA_937662695.2 of Halyzia sedecimguttata. NCBI lineage: Eukaryota > Metazoa > Arthropoda > Insecta > Coleoptera > Coccinellidae > Halyzia > Halyzia sedecimguttata. The sequence continues at coordinate 110,891,048 of OW569414.2, read as the reverse complement.
TGTCTCACTACTTAAGGAAGTAAAAGGTAATATTGACCTCAGTGGTCAACGGGCAGAATTTTCTTTTGATGATTCCATTATGTTCTTCTTTCCTATTGCCTCCATAAACTAAATCAAAACAGTCTTGAGTATATTCACAAATTCAAGAATCGAATACCTGTTTTCCAAGAGAAAATAACAACTCCGAATTGACAATCACTAATAGCTAGAAAAGATGACATTTATGAATAGTGATCACAGACAGATTCTGTGTTCACATTCTGGGAATACATAGAACATACGATGTATTATTGAAACTTTGAAACATCATATCTCCGAAAGTATTAGCTTGTTAGAGTTGAAAATGATAACAATGGATTCTTATGATGAAACTGCCTCTTAAAAGAAAATTGAATTCAAAAGTTGTAATGTAAAATAAAAAAGTTATTTTCGTTACTCCGATTAGATCGATTTAGACGAACTTAACTGAGATATTTATCCCTCAAACCTATGAAAATTTCAACTGTCTAGCTCATTCCGTTCGAGAGTTATCGTGTTAACTGCCGGCCGGACAGAATCGATTTCGACCACGGATTCTTGATCAGTGAGTCAAACCAAATCGTTCAAGACCATTTTCAGCCAAGAATTCGAAAATTACAGACATTTGGACTAATTGATAAGCACTCTGTTCCGACGAATAAGAGCGCCAAAAATGTCACATCTTTGGATTTAGTGGACTAAGAGGTTTGATTCAACAATCACAGCACATCTCCACGCTAAACACCCCGTCCAACCCTGCACGCACATAACTCGCCCTGAAACTTTGAAGTTGACTAGGTACACGTATCGCCTCCATATTTCACCACTACCCCTACTCGCAACGACATGTTTACAATACCTCGCGAGCGAAAAAACTCCGCGCCACCGTCCTAAAAATCGGGGAAATGCCCTCCCTGCATGTATAGGTTTATTAACTTGTTTGTCTACCGAACAAGTTTCTCGGAAAAGTATAAATTGCGAGTTCGGTGCGGAACTTTTCTGAAATATTGTAATAAGCTTTTCAAACTCCGGCGTATACATGGGTAATCGCCCCCTCCCGAAACTTTTTGCCAGATAAAAAGTTTCGGTCGGACCGTTGGGGAGAAGTTGCCGACTGCGAAATGTTTTGTGTTGGCAATAAAGCTTTCGCGACTTTTGTGCCGAGTTTTTAGGGGTTCCGACACCCCTGGACGAGAGACCGGCTTCCGAATTTTCGACTCTGGGAGGAGCGCGTTAAAATTTATCGGACGGTTCGTATCAACGGGGAGTTCAGAAGATTGATAATGAAAGATTTATGGTGTGGATTAACGAGACTTTGTAGCACTTTAGTCACCTGATTAAGGTTTATTCTCACTGCGTCTCTCGAATAGGTCTCTTGGATGTATTTTTTGGCGCCCTTGTTCCTCGGAACAGAGCGCTTATCAATTTGCCAAATGTCTGTAATTTTCGAATTCTTGGCTGAAAATGGTCTTGAACGATTTGGTTTGACTCACTGATCAAGAATCCATGGTCGAAATCGATTCTGTCCGGCCGGCCGTCAACACGATAACACTCGAACGGAATGAGCTAGACAGTTGAAATTTTCAGAGTAGGTTTGAGGGATAAATATCTCGGTTAAGTTCGTTATTGGGCAAAATCGGTCTAATAGTTTCGGAGTAACGAAAAAAATAATGTATTTTACATTACAACTTTTGAATTCGATTTTCTTTTGAGATGCAGTTTCATCATAAGAATCCATTGTTATCATTTTCAACTCTAACAAGCTAATAGTTTCGGAGATATGATGTTTCAAAGTTTCAATAATACATCGTAAGTTATATGTATTCACAGAATGTGAATACAGAATCTGTCTGTGATCACTATTCATAAATGTCATCTTTTCTAGCTATTATAGAGATTGTCAATTCGTAGTATGAAAATATTTTCTCTTGGAAAGCAAGTATTCTATTCTTGAATTTGTGATTATATACAAGACTGTTTTGATGTAGTTTATTGAGGCAATAGGAAAGAAGAACATAATGGAATCATCAAAAGAAATTACTGTTCATTGACCACTGAGGTTGTTCTTATGTTCTGACTTTCTTACTTCTAGTGGTCTTGATGTCTCTCCTGTGTACGATTTACCACAATACAAGGAATATTATATACACAGTTTTTTATTTTTGTTTTTCATTAATGGGTTTTGTCTCTGTTAATAAAGACCTGAGATCATTTTGTGTTTTGAAGACGGTATTGAACTTAGAACCGATTCTTCTGATTTTTTCAGAAAGACCACGAACATAAGGGATCACATTCAACAGATTGGGTTGCTGTTCTTGTTGATTATTCTGTTGTACTTGATTATTTGCTCTTCTATCTAAATTAATGATAGATGTATTTATGAATTGCCACGGATATCCATTATCTTTTGATTTGTTGATTAAATCAATTTCATTATTTCGTTGTTGTTTGTTAGGCAACATTGTTCGATTGATTGCTTCTGACAAATATCTTGTTTCTTACACAGAAGCAAATAACAAAATGATTTATTTTTATTTTATAGATATTTTTTTCAGAGTTTGGGAGAGAAAACCCAAAAAGAAACCTTTTAGTATCCTTTAATAATTATTCATCTATTTGCCTGTCGGGGCGGATTGCCGGAACTGCAATCGCAATATTCTTAGTGTAATTTTTGTTCGCTTCCCAATTTATATCATCTTTACTGAAAACCAACGAAATTGATCTTAATTCCACACCAACAAACCGAAATAATTTACCGCCAAACCGACGTCGTTAATCCTATCGGGGGTCTTCGCCAACCCCGAATATTAAACGACGGGGCGCCCATCGAGCGGCGACCGCCTTTCAACCGATTGATATCTTTCCTCCTTCGCCCCTTTTCTTCGCCGGGCGTCGGAACGGGGATCGGAAGGCCGAGGGGGGCTTATCAAACAACGCGGGCGTCGCCGTCCCTGCATCGGCGGCCGGTCCGTCCGATAATTCGGTCCGTCGTGTCCCGCTTGGGTCGATAACGTTGAATTTATTATCGGAGGTTGCATTGGATTAAGTAATTTCGGGATGGGAGGATGGGAACAACGGAAACTGGGTCGGTTGTTAGTCATTGCTTGGAAGGGTGGGGAAGGCCGTTCGGATTTAACCGTATAGGAATTGTGAGTGTATTTTATTCTCTTTATTGGTCCACGATATCTTCGTCTCCTTGGTGGAGATTAGTGACATGCTCCAACACGATTATTCGATATTAGTCACTACATTGATCAAAAGTTTCCGGACTAGCATATACCGGGTGGCCCACCACAGACGGACGCGGAGCTCGTAAATAAAGATATTTTTACAATATTTTTTTTGTGATGTGTGTAGGGTGTTCAAAAGAACAATTTAAAATTATTTTCATATATTCAGGGTGTTCGAAAACAAATATATAGACCAAAATTACATTTTTTAAATGCAAAATATTTTCAATTTATCGCAGTATTCTCGTGAATGGTGCTTCTAAGGTATAAAGTGATCTGAATAAACTCATCATAATTTGGGCTTGCCGTACCATTTTTGAGGTCAAATACAGCATTCCATTTTTGAGGTCAAATACAGCATTCCATTTTTGAGGTCAAATACCTGAATTTGACCTCAAAAATGGAATGGCAAGCTCAAATTATGATGAGTTTATTCAGATCACTTTATACCTTAGTGCATCATTCACAAGAATATTGCGAAAAATTGTGTAAACATGTTGTTTTTGGCGCTCTTGTTCCTCGAAAGAGAGTGCTTATCAATTTGCCGAAATGTCCGTAAATTTCGAACTTTTTGATGAAAATGGTCTTGAACGATTTGGTTCGACTCACGAATCAAGAATCCGTGGTCGAAATTGATTCTGTCCGGCCGGCCCTCCGTTAACACGATAACTCTCGAACAAAATGAGAGTAGGTTTGAGGGATAAATATCTCGGTTAAGTTCGTTATTGGTCAAAATCAGCCTGATAGTTTCGGAGTAACAAAACACATTTTTTTTTCAATACAACTTTTGAATTAAATTTTTTTTAAGATGCAGTTTCATCATAAAAATCCATTGTTATCATTTTCAACTCTAACAAGCTAATACTTTCGGAGATATGATGTTTCAAAGTTTCAATAATACATCGTAAGTTCTATGTATTCCCAGAATGTGAACACAGAATCTGTCTGTGTTCACTGTTCATAAATTTCATCTAATCTAGCTATTAGAGACTCGTCAATTCGTAGTTTTAAAATATTTTCTGTTGGAAAACAAGTATCCGATTCTTCAATTTGTGAATATATACAAGACGTAAATAATATTGACTGATTACATATTGAATAATTCATGTATAAATATTGGGGATGATGTTTCAGAAGATTTGGATCATTTTATTGCGCGCGTGTTCCGCAAGGAACAGCGTGCTATCATTTCGTCACAATGTCTGTATTTTTCGAATTTTTTTTCGAAAATGGTCTCAAACGATTGGGTTCGACTCCCTGATGAAGAATTCGAGGTCAAATTCAATTCTGTCCGTCCGGTCCGGCCGGCCGGTCCGGCCGTTAGCACGATAACTCTCGAACGGAACGACTTAGAGCGTTGAAATTTGCAGGGTAGTTTCATAGCGTAAATATCTCGGACAAGTTCGTTAACGGGCAAAATCGACCGAGCGGTTTCGGAGTTAAGGCCGTTTTTAATAAAAACGTTTTTTATGAATATTTCCGGAACCGATCACTCGATCTTTTTGAAATTTGGCATCAGATTGTAGAATCATGACCTTTATATGCCTGCAAAGTTTTGTGTTGAACGGACGGCCCTAAAGTGGCAAAAAAAAATTTTGAAAATTTGAAAATTTTATTTTCACGATAACTCGAGAAATACTGATCTGATTAAATTGAAACTCAGTAGTTAGATGCAAAAGACCAAAGCAAACACTTTTGCGAAATTTCGTGAAGATCACGTGACATGAAAAAAATAAAAAAATTACTACTATTTTGCGGAATACTTTGCTTTTAATGCCGAAACATATGTTATTGAGGTTCATGCTGCCCTTTCCGGGCATTTTCCGTATTGCGCATGCGCAGATGAGAAGTCCTTTAACTGCTGTAGTTTTCGTCAGAGAGGATTGGGGTTTTGGGGTGGCGGATGCTATTCCTCCATAGAATTCAGATCCCTGATGAGGGTCTGCGCATGCGTAGATTAAAGATGCGATATCTTCCGAACCACTAGTGTTGGAGAATCGGAGTTTTTTGTAAGGTGTGTTATTTTGAGAGGACTTTTAGCCGCCAGTAAATTGCGCATGCGCAGAAGAGAAGTGACTGTTTTTGGGTTGGATGGGTTATGTTGGGAGTGCTGAGTCGATATTATGAGGTTTTAAAAGAATATTCATAGCAATTCAGTGCAAGGAAAAGTTAGTTTGGGGGATGTAGCGTTGTTTCAGAGTTAACGTGTCCGTACCGTGGCCCTGGGGCTAATATCGAAATGGATGTAACCCCTTACGGGCATTTTTCGTTATGCGCATGAGCAGACCATCAGTGATTTAACTGCTGGTGCTTTCGTCAGAGAGGATTGGGGTTTTGGGGTGGCGGATGCTTTTCCGCTATAGAATCCCCTGGTGAGGGTCTGCGCATGCGTGGATTCAAAAAGCGATATCTCCTGAACCACTAGTGTTGGAGAATCGGAGTTTTTCATGAGGAGTGTAATTTTGGGAGGACTTGCAGCCACGAGTATACTGCGCTTGCGCAGACAAGAAGTGAATGGTTTTGGGTTGTTTGGGTTATGTTGGGAGTAAAGAGCCGATATTGTGAGGTTTTAAAAGAATATTCATGTCAAGTCAGTGCACGGACACAAGTCAGTTTGGGGGAAATAGCGTTGTTTCCGATTTGAAATGTCTGTATGGTGGCCCTGAAGCGAATTTATAAATAACTATATTCGGTAGATCTATATTAAAATGCGTTCGGATTTGGAGAAGATGCAATTGCGTCCCTAACGGAGGACCCACAACCGAATTTTTTTCTGATCTACGGTAAAGCTAACAGCCAAACTGTATTGATAGCTATATTTGTTAAAGGAACTTGAAAAAAAAAAAAAAAGCACTGACGTGAAGTCAGTACTCTTTGGCGCGCGTGTTCACGGTGGCTAATTTGAATTGAATGATTCAAAAATTAACAGTGCTGTATCTAAGCTGCCATCAGGATAGAGTAACAAAGTTGGAAAAGAACACAAGTGACTTACCTTAGTCGCACAAGCTCCTAGAAGATTTGGGAGGGTCAGTATAATCCTAATCATGTTTATAGCACGCGCGCAAAAGCAGATTGACTTAACAATGAAAGAAAAAGTGTAAAAAGTCAATCTGCTTTGGCGCGCGTGCTATAAACATGATTAGGATTATACTGACCCTCCCAAATCTTCTAGGAGCTTGTGCGACTAAGGTAAGTCACTTGTGTTCTTTTCCAACTTTGTTACTCTATCCTGATGGCAGCTTAGATACAGCACTGTTAATTTTTGAATCATTCAATTCAAATTAGCCACCGTGAACACGCGCGCCAAAGAGTACTGACTTCACGTCAGTGCTTTTTTTTTTTTTTTAATGATGTAGTTTATGAAGGCAATGGGAAAGAAGTACACAATGGAATCATCAAAAGAAATTACTGTTCGTTGACCACTGAGGTTAATATTACTTTTTACTTCGCTATGATTGTCTCTCGCCTTGCTCTAGTCATTTCGATGATACTTTCCTTAGGTATTTCGAGTTGTGAAAACTATGCACCGAATGTAAGTTGCAACAACCTATTCGACGAGATTGAATCATTGCAGATTGCTCATTTAATCTTGACAAATAAATTTAATAACAATTTTTGAAGCATTAAAGCATTGCAGACTGCTCTTTTTTTGCGCGTATGTTCTGGGGAACATCGCGTTATCATTTTGCCCAAATGTCTGTAACTTTCGAATTTTTTGACGAAAATGGTCTCAAACGATTAAGTTCGACTCCCCAATGAAGAATTCGATGTCAAATTTGATTCTGTCCGGCCGGCCGTCCGGCCGTTGCCACGATAACTTGAGAACGAAAAGAGCTAGCGACTTGAAATTTTCAGGGTGGGTGGCGCATCTCAATACGACGGACAAGTTCGTTAATGGACATAATCGGCCCAGTGGTTTCCGAGTAATAATTTTGTTTTCAACCAATATAAATCCGATCTAATTGAAACTTGCTGAGTAGTTGTAGAATATAAACCTAAGCAGGTTTGTGGAATTTTGTGCGAATCGTATGGCTAGAAAATTATTAAAAAATTATTGAAAAATATTTTTGTTGTCAGGATAACTTGAGAACGGAAAGAGATAGCGGCTTCAAGTTTTCAGGTTAGGATGTGCACTAGAACGCGACATTTCAGTTTGATTATGAGCATAATCGGTCAAACGGTTTTAGAGTTATAGCCATCTGAAATTTTCTGAAATTTGGTGGTTTTTTGTTCCTCATTAACTCGAAAAATACTGAACCGATTGAATTCAAACATGGTTATTAGTTGTAGATTGTCAACGCAAAAATGTTTGCAAAATTTGGTGAGGATAGCATTTGTAGAAAATTTTTAATAAATCATTGAAAATAAAAAAAAAATTCTATATATCAGTAACCATTCGTTTGATATTGCTGAAATTTTGCAAGAGCCTTCATAACCTAACTCTACTGCCAAGTTTCAAGTTTTAATACGATCGGTTAAATATTGTTGGAGATTCGAGCATTCTTGTGCGAGTTCAGTAGATGGGTGACCGTTGCCTCGATAACTTTCGAACGAAAGGAGATAGGGACTTGCAATTTTCAGGGTAGGTTTCGTATCCGAAAGGGAGAGTTGAGTTCGATTTTGGGCATAATCGGCCTAATGGTTTCCGAGTTATACCCACCTGGAATATTATTTCCTTGATAAATAAAAAAAAAAAAATTGGTTCAAGCACTGACGTGAAGTCAGAACCTTTTGCGCGTATGTTCTATTGTTCATTCTTCTGTAATTGACACCCTTAATCGAATTTACCATGGTAAATTTGATTAAGGGTGTCCAATACAGAAGAATGAACAATAGAACATACGCGCAAAAGCTTCTGACTTCACGTCAGTGCTTGAACCAATTTTTTAATGATAATTTTTGAAGCATTTTTTTATAAACGATATTTTTTTTTAAATTTAATTTCATGATGCAGTTCTATCATAAGAATCCATTGATATAATTCCCAATTCTGAGAAACCAATACTTTCGGAGATATAATTTGCCTCTTTGAAAGAGAACGCCAAAAAGCTCCTGTCCACAGGGCTTGAACCATTTTTTTTAAATACCTATTAATGAAGAAAACAGTTACGCCAGCGATACAGACAGTATTTTTTCGAGTAGACATATTGGCTACTCTAATATACAGGCAAAAAACTCTGGAATATACAGAGTGATCATAATTAATTTTCAAACATCAACTACAATATCACAGGAGAGCTGAAATTGGAAATAACAGGCATACGGCCTAAATTCAGTGGAAGAAGAGAAGAACTACATATAATCGTCAAAAACTTTCTTATTTCAAATTGCACATCCGATATTTCTATATCTCGTTGAACGTAAAAGTTAAATTGGAAACTATCTTCATAAGCTTTTTCCAACACCTAAACCTGATAGTTTCTCAGCAATTTTTGACCATTATTTTTATATCAATGGATTCGTATAATAGAACTGTTTTATTAAAGAAACTAATTTGAAATTACATTACGAACTTATCCGAGATATTCATTCCTCAAATCTACTCTGAAAATTATATTATATCAATTGGAACTTAGCCAATATTCCCGTTTTGTTTCCACTGAAGACATTCTGAACTTACCAAATTATATATTTCCATCATCATATTGATTATCCAAGGGCATATAAGGTAGGGGTTATTTTAATATCCCAGCCCAGCCCAGCGGCGTACACATTTTTGGCGTTCTTGTTTACTGTTCATTTCAAATCGTCATAAAGAAATTTTATCTCTCATTCAGGTAGTCGTTCATTAGACCAACGAACCTACATAATGATACCTTTAAACTTTCCTCTAAAGTGAACTGACACCTAACCAGTTGACCTGCTCCGGGACGTTACCCAGAATTCAGGTAGAAATGTACATTACTCTACCTGCTTATTTCATAACCGAGCCTTCCTAAAATTCATACCATCAGATGCGCCAAAATGACGGGACTTATGACAATCAATAGAAATAAATTAGTTTCTCTATTTTAGTATCGTAATGAGTTCATTCCATCACTCAAAAAACAGTACTGGAATGAACTCATTCCCGCATTGTTTCTAGTTATATTTTTCGTTTTGTGGTAGTCAGCACTGACATTCGATCCTATCAAACTTCAACACACGTCAATTATTGTCAATATAAGATAATCTGGATAAGGTGAAATATTTGTTGAGATGAAAGGTTTTATTTTCTAAAAAAAATAAGGTACTAGAGATTTGCTTCTTGCTAATTTTGAATCATTCTAGATATTAGGGAACTGTTAAATCTGATCTCCATGCTCTACGTACTATTCAAATTCCGTGATCTGTCAACTTTCGTAACAGTCACACCAACTGCCAAGATACAATACAAAAGTCACTAGGATGTATAATCCGAATTTTTCATTAAATTAACAGTATTTTACAAAACATGCCTGAAATAGAGAATATATCGTCTAATACTCGTTGCAGAAGGCAATTCTCATGCCTACGAAAACTCGCTCCTTCGTCGCTCTTTTTCGAATTTCACATTCGTGTTTGAATATCAGCCCATTCTGCAACTTGCTTTAGAATATACATACTATTTTCTACGCCCGTGTCAGTAAACGTCAAAAATCGCACTGTCTACATTCCTTGTAAGTGAAGTTTTCCAATAACATGAACGTAATGAGATCTCGTAACATAACATACACGTGCGTTTTGATAAGAAAACTTAAAATTCAAGGTTTAATTAAATTGCAATAAAATTTTTATCTAAGTTCGACTTTATTTGGTCTATTCACATAAATTTAGTCGACTGAAAAACATAAAAACTTTTAGCATTAGCGAGACACATTTTGGATTAAAAGAGTGATGGACACAAATGTTGGCAACACATTATACACTTCTCTTAAATTATGTCGCGTTTTCTTAGTATACTACGGAAATAACCGTCATGTCATTTATGTTGTCAATTTTTACAAGTATCCAAACATTTTCTAAAACGAATTATGAGTTCCTTTATTTAATAAAAGAAAATGGGCGGGAGCAGAAAAACTGAGGGATTGTAGTATGTATCAGTAGGAACAAGCTGTATATTTTCATACGTAAGATGTATAACCTTACATCATCTTAAAAACGTGCCTCAGATAGATCCAAGTGATATTGAGAAGACACGTTTGTTTGTAACCATTGTCGTTCATGTTTATCAATACAATAAGCAAACAATATTATAAATATATACATAACATTTGGCTGGAAGAAGATGAATTCAGTATTGATTGATACTTCATTGATTATTAAACTTACATCATAGTAGTCGAGTCTTTTGTGATCCGTTCAGTATGGCTTAAGAAATAAACACCCTTCGATGAGTCTGCTGTGTATTATTCGCCATCCCTCTACTGTATAACGATTGAGCGAACCTACCCTAGCGGGGTACATCACATGGCGATCCTGCCAGTCCTATGCAGTTAGAGGTCCAGAGGGGTTTCATCTGAGTATGGGTATGTGATTCCACTTGAAGTTCAAAGTTCGACCGCCAAGCCAAGATGGGATCAGGGCAATCCAAGCAAGAAGAGGTGATCATTGCCCAGACAGGGAATAGTGCAGCCACTTCATCAGTTGCAACAAGGTCCCTATCAGTACCGGAAATCCTGGGAATAGTAGTAGTTTCTGCTAGTATGTGTTGGAGCCTGCATATATTTGTATTGGAGGATCAAGAAGGCAATCGAGAAGAAGGTGCAGCTCGAGGTCAGGAGAAGCCACCAGGATTTGGTATGAAACCGTAAGAATTTTGCCTCTTTCTTGTTATGTATGATTGTCCATGGAAAGTGATAAACTAATTGCAGAGTTAAGTGAGTTGAGTAGTGTGAAATGTAGCTAAATGAAATTGTCAAGTCGGATCCAAATTTTCTCGAAGCATCAAGTCCTCACCAAACAGTTATAGAGAATTCACTTGCAGAAGCTAGTAAATTGCTTCTCGATAGATATAAATTAATTGAAGATAAACTTTATTCTAGAGAACTCATGAAAAATTCAGCCCAACCAACTAGCCAGAAAATGTTTCACATGAAAAATAATAATCAAAATGGTAAATCATTTAGTCGTGGGAAAAATTTCAACTATCCGAAACGAGGTCGTTACCACAAAGGAAATCCGAATAACAAACAATATTTCAATTCAGCAGAAAGAAATCATGGTCAAGGTCGCGCTCGTCCATTCAATTGTGGTCCCATAAATAATAACAACAATTATTCGAACTCGCGTAGAGCTTATTTCACCGAAAACTTTTCAAACTCGGTCGAGGAACAAAATCCCCAGCCTGAAAAATTTTTTCGTGGCCAATAATCATGTAAATGCTTTAAATTACGTTTCAGTTCAGTATGACAAATCCATCTAGTAGATTAACTAAGTTTCGCTTGATTTTGGAAGAATATGATTTCACTGTTCATTATGTGAAAGGTTCAGAAAACGTTACAGCGGATGCCTTATCGCGTATTAGGTTAGAATCTGACGAACTAAAAGAGATGAAAAATCATGTAGGAAAAATTAACGTTCTAACGCGGTCTCGAGCAAAAACCGAGGTAGGTTCCCAACAACACGAGACGAATACCTCCGATAGCAAGAGGATTGATCACCCTGTAGTTGTCGAAGTGTTGAAACGTCCAACAGAAAGTGTTGAGTTGAGGCCACTTCATGAAATAGAATTTTCCAATTTAAAAACGAATCAACACACAGTTCAGTATAATAATAATATGATATACGATGTGAATTCACAAATCATTTTATTAACCAGACAATCCGATCGGCGCACGACTTAGGTATAACGTTGAGGACTCTGGAAAACTTGTGCACAGAAAATGATATAAAAGAAGTATATTTAATGAAGCTAGCTAGCAATATTGAATTTCTGAACGTGTTGATGAAATATAAAAATGAAATTTTAGGAAAATCATTGAAGATAAACGTTGTTAGAGACGCAAGACATATAGAAGATAAGGAATTGAGACAAATTATTCTTAATGATTTCCACATGTTACCTACAGGTGGACATGCGGGTATAGAACGCATGTATAATAATATTAAAAGAGAATATTTCTGGAACAATTTGAAAGCAGACGTTCAAAAATTCGTCAAGAAATGTGATGATTGTCAAAGGCATAAACATTCTTTACCGCGGAAAGAACCGATGACAATCACTACAACCGCTTCTTTTGCTTTTCAAAGAATTTTTTTAGATCTAGTAGGTCCTTTACCTGTCGATATCCAAGAAAATAAATACATACTCACAATTCAATGTGATCTTTCCAAATTTGTCGAGGGATATGCTCTGCCGAATAAAGAAGCCGAAACAGTCGCTAAAGCTTTTGTTCAAAATTTTGTATTAAGGTATGGTATACCTTCTGAAATTGTTACCGACCAAGGCACCGAATTTTTATCAAAAATATTTAGTGAATCGTGTGATCTGCTCAAAATTAATCATTTCAATTCAACCGCTTATCATCACGAAACACTAGGTGCACTTGAAAATTCTCATAAACATTTGGGAGCTTTTCTTCGTATGCACGCAGCTAAGGAAAGTAACAGTTGGAGTAATTGGGTTCCGTACTGGTGTTTTTCATACAATAATACCGTAAATTCTTCAACTCGCTATACTCCTTATGAACTTGTTTTTGGTATGCCCAGTAGAATTCCCCAAAATATTCAGAAACAGATCGATCCTATTTACAATTTCGACAACTATCCTATAGAATTAAAATATAGATTGCAAAGAGCATGGCAAGACGCAAGAGAAAATTTGGAAAAGAATAAATGCAAAAGGAAAGATACTTTTGATAAAAAGTGTGTTAAGAGTGACTATAAAGTAGGAGATAAGGTACTTATGGACAATAAAAATAGTGAAAGTAAACTGGACCCTTTGTTTCACGGTCCCTACGAAATAGTGAAAGTGGACAATCCAAACGTGGTCGTGAAACTAGACAACCGTAAACTGAAAACGGTTCATAAAAATAGGGTGAAAATTTATAACTCTTAACAGTGCTTAGAATTAAGGAATGTAGTGAATTTATTTTAATTTTAGTTTTCTAAATAGAGACAATTAATTGTATATATGTATAGGCTTAAGTGATTCTGTGATATTAAGTATATGATAGATAAGTCAAAAAAAAAAAAATTATAATTGTGTAGAAATTTTTTTTTTCTCTCAAGGAGGGAAGGTGTAGTATGTATCAGTAGGAACAAGCTGTATATTTTCATACGTAAGATGTATAACCTTACATCATCTTAAAAACGTGCCTCAGATAGATCCAAGTGATATTGAGAAGACACGTTTGTTTGTAACCATTGTCGTTCATGTTTATCAATACAATAAGCAAACAATATTATAAATATATACATAACATTTGGCTGGAAGAAGATGAATTCAGTATTGATTGATACTTCATTGATTATTAAACTTACATCATAGTAGTCGAGTCTTTTGTGATCCGTTCAGTATGGCTTAAGAAATAAACACCCTTCGATGAGTCTGCTGTGTATTATTCGCCATCCCTCTACTGTATAACGATTGAGCGAACCTACCCTAGCGGGGTACATCACAGGATGATTAGTCCCCCCCCCTTAGGACCGTGCCTGCACTACTAAGCTGAATATAATTGCTGTTCAGATCACAGAGTACACTTCATTGGCGGTTCGTAGAAAAGAAACAATATGCAAAATAATGCAAGGTCGAATAGATATGTAGAAATTATCTATGAAAACTGACGCTGTCTAAATCGTCTACCGTCGACATTTCCATTCGATTGAATTTATTCATCGTGTCGTAATCCAAGCCATTACGAGAAGTGCACCGCGATAGAGCATTTTTTTATCTACGAAATTCCTCGAAAATATGTTTGCCGAAAGATTAACCCACAAACCGAAACAGGAAACTATCTCTTATCTAACGAATTAATATTGATTCAGAATAAAATTGTACGTGCCGGCAAATATTTACACAAATTGGGCAAATATCGTGGATTCGCTGCTGCAAACGTGATCTGCCTATCTGTAGGAGGAAAAATAAGTGGACAACTTGCGAAATGTTGCTATTTTCGTCCTTATCGATTTCATGAATGATATCGAGCTCATTCGATAATACCTGTTTGAGGTACGATCGGGCTGTTTCGAGGAATTCTAATCAGGCGATAGGTATTACAACCAGTAATAGAGCCATGTGTTGTGCTTTTGGCGCTCTAGTTCCTCGGAACTGAGTGCTTATCAATTCGCCCAAATGTCTGTAATTTTCGAATTTTTCGATGAAAATGGTCTTTATCGATTTGGTTCGACTCACTGATCAAGAGTCCGTGCTCGAAATTCATTCTGTCCGGCCGGCCGTAGGCACGATTACTCTCGAACGGAATGAGCTAGGCAGTTGAAATTTTCAGAGTAGGTTTGGAAGATAAATATCTCGGCTAAGTTCGTTATTGGGCGAAATCGGACAGATGGTTTCGGAGAAACAAAAAAAAAATTTTTTTTACATAACAAATTCCAAATTAAATTTTTTTCAATATGCAGTTTCACCATAAGAATCCATTGATATCATTTTTAACTCTAACAAGCTAATACTTTCGGATATATATTTTTTCAAAATTTCAATATAAATCGTATTTCTATGTTTTCACAGAATGATATAGGTAATTATTCTGTGGGTATTCTGTGAATTGTTATAATGTCAACTTATTCTCCTGAGACATGACGTTGTTTCATTCCAGCAATCGTATAAATATGAGAATGATAATATAATATCATACTTTTTGTTGGTTGATATTTTCATGCCGATGGTCAATCCATATGATGATGGGAATGGTAATGGTAAGTTAATAATATTGAGTTCAGAATATCTCCACTAAAAACAAAACTGGAATATTGGTGTATTGAAGTAGATTTGAGGAAAGATATATATTATCGTTCATCATAGAATTGAGGAATGAATATCTCGGATGAGTTCGTTGTTGCGTAGAATTCGTCTATTGGTTTTGGATTGATAATTTTTGGCACTCTTGTTGAATTTAAATTCTTCTATGATGTTTGAATTCAATTTCTGCTGAAATGAAGTTCTTTCATAAGAATTCTTTGATATTATTCCCAACTCTGAGAAACCAATACTGTCGGAGATATAATTTGTCTGATTTTAACTCCAACAAGCTTATACTTTCGGAGATATGATTTTTCGAAATTTCAATAATGAATCTTTTTATATTTTCATAGAATGCTATAATTATTCTATCTAAGTTTTATTATATGCTCTGTGTTCATACTCGTACACACAGAATATATCGTTAGGTTAGGTTAGGTTCTGTGCTCCTACATGTCATCCTGTTCTATAAGAGAGAGTCAGATTCATTTCAGCTATTTTAATTTGAATTCTTCCATGGTGCAGTTCTCATTCTCAGATTGCTCATTCAATCTTGATAAATAAACTATTATTTAAATTGAATTTCCTATATGATGCAGTTCTATCATATGAATACATTGATATAATTCCCAACTCTGAGAAACCAATACTTTCGGAGATATAATTTGTCTGTTTGAACTAGAGCGCCAGAAAGCTCCTACCCACAGGGCTTGAACCCATTTTAGACTAGATTTGCGCATCCGAATGCGACATTTGTGTTTGTCAAAAGGCAAAACAATTTAGGATACCTATCTGAAATTTGGTTGTTATTTCCTCAATAACTCAAGAAATACGAATCCGATGCAATTCAAACATGGTAATTTGTTGTAGAATGCCGACGCAAACATTTTTGTCAAATTTCGTGAGTATCGTAGAAAATTTGAAAAAAAAAAATGTGGGAAAGCTCAGTGGCCAGATTTGGCGCTCTTGTTCAAACTTTGACAAGTCATATATTGATTTCTCAGAGTTGGGAATATCAATGGATTCTTACGATAGAACTGCATCATAAAAAAATGAATTCAAACCGTAGTTCTATGACTCACCTCATATTTTGGATTTACATATATCAGCAAATTATAATTAGAGCATTCTATGAAATCATAAAATTATTAGATCATATTAATTATTGAGATTTTGAAAAATCATATCTCCGAAAGTATAAGTTTATTAGAGTTGAGATTGAGATTAATGGATTATTATGATGAAACAGCATCTTTAAAAAAAATTTGTTTGAAATTTGCAATGTAAAAATTTAATTTGAAATCAGTTTAGTAGAAAAATAATGTTTTTCGTCAGTCCGATTTTGCCCAATAACGAACTTAACCAAGATATTCACCTCACAAACCTACTCTGAAAATTTTAAGTGTCAAGCTCATTCCGTTCGAGAGTTAACGTGTTAACGGTTTGACGGCCGGAGAGAAACAATTTTGACCACGGATTCTTGATCAGTGAGTCGAACCAAAATGTTTCAGACTAATTTCAGCCAAAAATTCCAAAATTACAGACATTTGGGCAAATTGATAAGCACTCAAAGCAGCCAAAACTTCTAATATTGCAGATCTCACATATATATCGTATATTGTTGTAGGGTGTGACGTTGCACTACGACCTATTGTGCCCACCCCCCCCCCCCTTCAGACCTGTCGATTACTGTTATTACCAATATTACCATCTATAGCTCGCCTTCCAGTTCCAGAGTTCTGATGAACTCCAGTATCTGGGATGGCTTCAACGAGGCTACGTCTTCGCTCCTGCAGATTTCTTGCCCAAAGCATTTCTTGCGTTGATTTGAGATGGCGAGGCAATCCGTGATCAAGTGATCTGAGGTTTCATCCTTCTCCCAACAGAATCTGCACTCGTCAGTTTCTGCTAGCCCTAATCTCATCATATGCTTCCTGAGGGCGCAGTGCCCTGTGAGGAAGCCAGTGAGGAGGTGCAGCTTGTTCTTGGATCTGACAGTATCAGAGTTCCGGAGGAATTTCTTGAAGTGATACATTCCGGGGAGAGATCTCTCAGTTTCTTCTTTCGTCCGAAATTCACTCTTTCAGGTGTGTCTACCAACCCCACAATAAGGTTCCGGGCCAATAAAGGGGGATCATTCACTGATAGCGATAGCAGGCAATCCAACTTTCGAACAGCACAACGTCTGACCGGGGTCCACTTGTTATTTTGTAAAAGTAATTGGTATAACTGAGGTTAAAATGTTCCTTCGCACCATAAATCTCATACGAGGATCAGCCTGTACTCCGCCCGATCCCAACTTACTTCCCGAACTCGTCAGATCTCAAATCGCAATCAATCTTCTAACACAATTAGAGACGGTCGCCCTCGACAGCCTCCACGCGAGCGCCCGATTCCGCGAGACAACTTTCTCGGCCCGGAAAAGTTGCACAAACTTCAATCCTCTCTCGCAACGTTGCAATTAATCGGGGAACGATAGCGACGTCCTTAAGAGAGGAGGGCCGGGTTTATTTAATATGATTTGTAGGACAAACTGGAAAAGTTTCCCCCCGACGGAGGAAAACTTCCGAAGGGAAACTTCGGGAAAACCGCCAAACTTCTAGAACGGAACTTTTCCGAGCGGCGGCATCGAAAACTCTGGCGAGTATTATTTGGTTCTTCCCGACTTTTCAGTTTTGGCTATAATTTCGTTCCGGGAGCTGTTGGAGTTTCCCGACGACGACGGTGTGTTGTAATCGGCGGGAGGGGGGCCAGGGCTTCATTCAACTTTTCCGGACCGTCTGATATAACTTTTGTTTCGCCGCGGAGAGACGGTGCACGCCCCGTATCAAGACGTGTCCCATTACGGGTCGAGAAAACTTTTGCGATTTCTCAAAATTTGACGCCTGTCGTAGGAATCCGATACCATCGATATCTAGTTATAAAAATAGTGAAAATTTTACTTTTTCCTCCGGAAGAAATATGTTCGGAAAAAGCGGGAAATTCCCAACGGAACATAGCGGAGATATTTTTTAATACAAGGGCTCTCCCAGGGCGGTATATTTCTTCCAAAGATACATAACAGAAACAGTTTAGTAATGATAATATACTTTGTGTTTCAAATGTGAATTAGTCGTTGTATCTAATAAACAAATTGAAAAAAATTGATCCTAATACGACCCTGGATTTTCATTACGAAAGTATTGATTTCTCATAGTTGGGAATGATATCATCAATGGATTCTTAAGATAGAACTGCATCTTGAGAGAAATTAAATTCCCTTAAACTTATCCTTATATGACGGTCCAATTTAGGCTACAAGTGTTTCAAAATAATCAGGAGTCATTCTGAAAAATTGAGTAAATCAAATCTAATGTAATCAGTCCAGAGAGAAGTCAAACCAGAATACTTATGTAGGAAATCTTAAATAGTGTTACTAAGGAATAACTACCTATAAATTATTTGGAAATCCCGTTCTAAATCTTCCATAATTAGAGAATGACTCGAAAATTATGCTCCACTTCCTTGTATGTACTATCATTTTCGACTCACGAATCAAATATTTTAAAAGTACCGATTATACAAACAAACTAGAACTGAAATAAACAGGCAGATAGAATTCGCATTCTGTGAAAACATGGAAGTACCATGTATTATTGAAATTTAAAAAAATAATATCTCCGAAAGTATTTGTTTGTTACAGTTGAAAATTACATCAATGTATTCTAATGATAGAACTGCATCTTAAAAAAAACTGAATTTGAAATTTATAATGTAAAAAAAAATTTGTTCGTTACTCCGAAACCATGCCCAATAACGAACTTAACCGAGATATTTCTCTCCTAAACCTACTCTGAAAATTTCAACTGTCTAGCTCATTCCGTTCGAGAGTTATCCGACCGGACAGAATCGACTTCGACCACGGATGTTTGATCGGTGAGTCGGACCAATTCGTTTAAGACCATTTTCAGCCAAAAATTCGAAAATTACAGACATTTGAGCAAATTGATAAGCACTGAGTTCCGAAAAATAAGAGCGTCAAAAAGGAAGAGCCCACACACAATACCCAGGAAGCACTATTACCACGAAACATCTCTTTTTTAGGGGTGGTTCACCAGTAACCATATTCTGCATTAAGCAAGAGGTTTTCAATGATAAATTTCATTACACCTTGCCAAAATATTCTCAATTTGTGACCATCTACTCAATTCCATATCAAAAGGAAGGAACCATCTTAAGTCGTTGTAATCCAAACTTGTTTTTACCCAGAAGTGCATGGACAACCATATCTCCATTTATTGAAAATTGGATATTAGTGAATCTTGCTTTACCGAAATAGTCAACTGCTAATATTCTACTCTGCGGTTTATACTATCCACAACTAGTATCTAAATCGTTAGATACAATAATCATTGAACAGCAATACAATTTGAAGCCTCGAATTTGTGGATAAGATTATTATGGAAATCAAATGTTTAAGTCATTCATCCGAAGTTTTCATGGAGGACCTTCTGGGTTTGGAAAGATATTTAGACAAAATCTGGAAAAATTGATGGAACATTTGTATTCAATGATTTCATTCTCATGGAAACAAATTGATCAAAGCTGAATTTTGTGAGGTATCAGAAGAGAGATAATTTTTAGAATGGGTTTCTTTAATTTAATAATTGACACCTATCCATATTGTGTCGATTCCTGTTACACAACATCGACGAATCATTTACCATAAACACACTTATTCACACTGAATCAATAAATTACACTCAAAAACTGATCATTTTCACACTCTAAATACCCTAAAAACATTTGCCCTCGCTCAACACAATGTTTTAAAAAATAAACCGTGAACATGTGAAAATCGAGCGGAATTTCTTAACCTATAACTTCGTGTTGTTTTCTTTTATCTATAATTCTCGTTGCTTAAGGATAACAGCCCCATCTTGCATATTTTATATAGGCAATTTTTCCGCGTATGTTCTAGGTTCGACTCCCCGATGAAGAATTCAAGGTCAAATGTGATTCTGTCCGGCCGGCAGTTGCCACTATAACTTGCGAACGGAAAGAGCTAGCTACTTGAAATGTTCAGGTTAGGTTGTGCATCTGAATGCAACATTTGAGTTTATTTATAGGCATGAACAGTAACTATTCGTCAGACGTCGCTGAAATTCTGCGAGCGCCTTCATGACCTAACTCTACTACCAAGTTCCAAGTTTGAACACAATCGAATATTCGAGCAGCCTTGTGTGAGTTCAGTAGATGGATGGGTCACTTTTGCCTCGATAACTTTCGAACGAAAGAAGAAAGGAACTTATCAGGTTATATCGCGTATCCGAATGGAAGAGTTAAGTTCGTTTACAGGCATAATCGGTTCAACGGTTTCGGAGTTATAGCCACCTGGAATACGATTTCCTAGATAACTCGAAAAATACAGACTCGATCGAATTGAAGCTTGGTAACTAATTGTAGAATATCGACATAAAGACGTGTTCAACATTTTGTAAGAACCATACCCCTAGAAAACTTCAAAAAAATTGAGACAAAAAAAAAAGGTTCAAGCACTGACGTGAAGTCAGGAGCTTTTGCGCGTATGTTCTATTGTCCATTCTTCCGTATTGGACCTCTTATTGGACTATTAATCGAATGTACCATGGTAAATTCGATTAAGATCTTTTTGAGTTGTTGACAGAACATAATTTCAGAGTGCTATATATCACCGAAACCACTCGACGGGTTTCGCACATTAACCGGCGCATTTGGTCTCCGTGACCCCGCAAATTTCAACTCTAACTCATTTCGTTCGAGAGAAATCGAATTTCAGACCTTCAGTTTTGGCACCACGTGTTTCATTGTGACAATGAAACACGTCATGCCAAAACCGAAGTTTGTGGCAGTTAACCGACGATAAACCACGGCAGTTTACTACCACAGGCTGTTTGGCAGGTGTTTCATCGCCACGATGAAGTGTTTCATTTCTACGATGAAAACTCTCGAAGTCAGTGGGCAACTTAGGGGATATCATCTGGGTAAAAGAGTTTCAGGATAATCATGTCATAATCATATGATTCCGCCACATTTTAGTAGTTAAACGTTTCTATCAAGTCCCTTTAAACAATTCCTATCCGTTCTCGGTGTCGCGATTTCCGTATCACCGATGATAAAGGTGCATGTCGAAAAACACCAATCGCTTCCGTCACAATTTCTAGCATCTGACGTTTCCTGTAACGAAAATAATCCGCTCATTAACAACCACTCGATATCCGGCAACCTCTTGCCCGCCGGATACATCCTGAGGGAGGGGTCGCGACGTCAAACGCCAAACCCGAAACTTAAATAACTCAATTTAAGAGATAGCTCCCGAGTTTTTCCACCGCCGCCCCCGAGGGGGCAAGGACGAGGCCACGGAGACGGCGACGACGGATAGGGGCGGGAGGACGGGGGTGCTGCCGGCAGATATTTAGTTCTTAATTAGGAAAAAGTTCCGCTTTGAAGGAGAGAAGCGAGTCCTCTTTCCTCGGAACTTTTTGACGGTTTAATTTAAAATACAAAATTATAAAGAAATCAACAATTCAAATGCCGCCGTCTTTGTCCGAGATTAAAAAGTTGGGGAGGAAGATGGAGATTCGGCCTTCGAGATGCGTAGAGAAGTTACGTGATACAAATGAGAATCGACAGGATGGATTAATTGGGAAAATTTTCAGGGTAAGAGTTGGACTCAACGAGAAGACGATGATACACTAGAAATCGAAAAAGTTGTCGATTTCAGATCGTAAAAGGGCGCTATTCGTTTTTTCAAAATGCCTGTATGTGATTATCGAATTTTAGAGTTGAAAATTCCTACTGAGAAATTTGAAATTTGCTCAATTAGAATGGAGAACTCAATTTTACCCTCGATTTTACCTACACAAAATAACATTAAATAGGTACATTTTCGGTAAGCAATTTCATAAAACAGATCGAGAAACAGATCTATATGATGTTGTGAATTGCGGAATTTGGCGCTCTTGTTCAAACTTTGACAAAACGTTTCTCCGAAAGTATTGGTTTCTCAGAGTTGTGAATGATATCAATGGAATCTTATTTCATTTATTTCATTTTATGATGCAGTTCTATCATAAGAATCCATTGTTATCATTTTCAACTCTATCAAATTAATACTTTCGGAGATATGATGTTTCAAAATTTCAATAATACAAAGTAAGTTCTATGTATTCACAGAAAGTGAACACTGAATCTGTCTGTTTTCACTGTTCATAAATGTCATATTTTCTAGCTATTAGAGATTGTCAATTCGTAGTTTGAAAATATTTTCTCTTGGAAAGCAAGTATTCGATTCTTGAATTTACAAGATTGTTTTGACACAGATTAACCAGATACGCCACTCCCAGTATTTATGAATGAACTCTGCTGACGCGTAATGTTGACCATGGAATTCTCGGCACCCCCAAATAGTTCCTAGCTCCTAACTATTTGGGGGTGCCAATAAAATCGCAGATATATGATCACGTGACCTCTCGGCCAATCGCAACTATGGTAGAGGCAGAACGACGTTCATTCATAAATTTATAACAACAAACGGAAAGGTTAGCTAAAATACTCAGCTTATGTACGAAAATTTGTAACTCAAGTGGGATTAATTTAATGAATTTTATAAAGTGTAATGAAGACGTTTAAGATACAGTTTGTGGCGTATGTGCAAGAAATAAAAGGAATATGATTATTAGTGATTTGTGAAGTTGAGGTTAGAATTTGTGTAAAGAGCGAGAACGTAGTTCATTTCTCTCTGTCATTTTACTACGTCTTCATGGGTAGTAAATCTGAAGGTCAAACCTACGTGCTTCCCGCCAACTGTCGATTGCACTATCTGGTAATCTGTGGTTTTGATGTAGTTTATGGAGGCAATAGGAAAGAAGAACATAATGGAATCATCAAAAGAAATTACTGTTCGTTGACCACTGAGGTTAATTGAAAAAGTGTAATTTGAAAAAAAACGAGAGTGTCATCAATTATTAATCCGAAAACACCTGACCGATTCCACCAAATAACAAACTTATCCGAGATATTCACTCCTCAAATCTACTCTGATAATTATATTATATCAATTGAAACTTAGCCAATTTTCCAGTTTTGTTTTTACTGCAGATGCTCTGAACCCAATTTGATTAATTTACCAAAGTATACAGTTATTAACATTGGAATGAGGCTCTATTTGAGAAATTCAAAGAATATAAGAATAATATGCAAGTGACACATTAAAAAATTGTACAATTCAATGGCTAATCTGATCATCAATGAAAAAACTGGGTATTACATTTAAAAGACGAAAGTTAGTGTCACTTCCGGTGAAACCGGAAGTCGAACGAATATGAAGTGTTTATCTCGAGTCTTTCTTTGAAATATTTCAACGAACGGTCTTAGTGAATCACCCTGTATATTTCCATCATCAAATAGGCATTATAATTAAAAATTATAATATCCTATAATCTTCATAATTCTACGATAGCTGATGAAAACCTGTCTAGCTCATTCCGTTCGAGAGTTATCGTGTTAACGGCCGGTCGGACAAAATCGATTTTGACTACGGATTCTTGATGAGTGAGTCGAACCAAATTGTTTAGGACTATTTTCATCCAAAAATTCGAAAATTACAGACATTTGGGCAAATTGATAAGCACTCTGTTTCGAGGAACAAGAACGCCAAAAAGGGTGAATAACTCGAGAAAGCTATAGGAAATGCGGCTCAAAATAAACGTAGAAATTGAAAATATATTCGAACCTATAATAAGGTTCAGGGTCTTCTATTTGAAATAAGCGAGTTGATATCCATTTCCGGTATAACTGGAATTCATAAATCGTTGCAAATATTTGAAAAGAGAGTAGGTTCTCTTGTTCAATATCTTTGTACAAAATTCATATCCCGAGATTAAACGTTACTACCAAGCTATATTATGTTAATCCACTCAAATTTGGCTGATATTATACTTAATTGCCTGTGCTAAATAAAGCATTTAAAATATAATCTGCAGCAGCAGCTTCTTTTCCGCTGTTGCATGTCATGTTGTAACAGCGGGACACTCAGTCTAAAGAAATTTCGTTAAACTGTATAATATATTGTATAATAAATTGTACCTTGATGCCATAGGGTGCCAAGGCCTTCTATAGAGAAGGCATCGAAAGTTATGAAGGAAGGGATATATTACTCAAATAATGATCTTCGAATTAAAAACTCATTCTTCTCACTACCAAATCTGTGTTTGAGTAGGGGTTATGTCTATTGTCCATTCCACATTTAATTAAATCAACAGACCTGTTACCTTAGTAACGTTCCCGAGCAATCCTCGCTGTATGAGTATGAGTAGTGTGTGTACGCTAATCTAATCGTTCAGTGAAATATTAAGGCCGGTCCATACGCTACGTTTTGCACAGCCTTTTACATGCGCAGTTCAACACGTTGCGTGTAGACAGCAAAATTGCGCAGTTTTGAAAACGTCGCGGAGACGTTGCAGTTGCAGCGAAAATAGAGCTAGATATGGATAGATATCCGTGAAGTGTGCGGATTTGTTGCTGCATGTTGGCGGTGACTGTGGTAACTTGATGACAATATCGCTAGGACTGTGCGAAATATACAGATATCTCTGCATCGTGTAAACGCACTAAAAACTGCTACGTTTTCATTCCGTCTTATGACTGCGCAGGTAGAAGGTTGTGCAAAACGTAGCGTATGGACCGACCTTTATAATATGCAAGGTGTTTTACAAGCTCTATGAAAAACTTTGGCAGAGAGTGAATTCTATCAGCTAAATTTGGATCCATTTGATTCAACCGCTAAGACAATATTGTGGTTCGATTAAATCGCATAATACAAGAGATACTCGACGAATCGTCTATCTAAATCTCCCCTTCTCTCAGATCAAGATTGCACCTTTTGTCGAGGAGCACCGACAGACTAAATATCTATTCGATTATGGAACAATTACTCAATCTATAATCTTTATAATAATTTCATTTGAATTTTATACCCATCTTCATAATTAGTTCCGAAATGATTAGGTGTATTATAAGACTTAGTTACCAAATTTGGATTTCTAGTTAGACTTTAACCCTAATTATTCCCCATTATCGTCAACACCATCGACCCATTGTTGTTATATCGCCGAGTATATCGCTGTATTCCCGATTCGAACTTCACGCGCCATATGCTATTATTTCACCAATCAGCATAATGCTATTTAAATCATTTAACCAGATAATAGCTATAATAAGCGCTTATTACATTTCGGCAACCATAAATCAATGACAAAGGCATCGAATTTCTAGTTGAACTGAATATAAACGACCGCCATATGAGATTTTCGGATTAGATATGTATGGGCGTCTGAAAAAACGGTAAATGCTTTTTTACGATCACTATGTCATCGTTTGACCTTGAAATGAAGATGGTAACAAGTAGTAGTTCTTAACGGCGGTGCGATTGCCATCCTTTCTTTCTATTTTGTGACCTACATCCTACACAATGATTTCACAAGTAATGGGCATGTAGACCTGTCTCTAGATGACCTCACATTTTGAATTCCGTGCCTGTATTTTGTGACAAACCATAGAGTGCCATATTTGATATCTGACAGTTGGAAGTATTGTGGTTTAGGGCCGGTTTATCAGTGCGAAGTTATGAACTTTAGCTGCCGGTAGAAACAGACTACAGACTACAAATGTTCATCTGGTTACTCCAACTGGCAGATAATCCCTGGTTATTGTAAACGCTGCTACTTTTGGGAGAAAACTGATAGTTAGGATAGGATTTGACAGATGTGGCCTATGGACTATCAGTTGTGAGCGGTGAGAATGGTTACAATTCACATCATATACAAAACATTGATTATTTTCCTGAGGCCAGATGTTTGAAGTTTCAACGAAAAAAAAATGGAATTTGATATTGGTGACCAAGATGAATATTTTTTAGAGAATTTTGAATAAGAAACAATAACATATAAAGTTGAAGACATATTTTATTTGATGAATCGGATGACGTTGAATTTCATAGGAGATTTCGATTATCCAAGATCAGTGTATTACTGATACATGGGCAGATTGAACCCTTGCTTGAAGCTTCTTGACTGGTAAGAGAAAAATACGGAAAAAATATGCAATATTTTGATTTCAATACCGATACTTTTCCAATTCCAGGAACCATTCAATCTCCCCCATTAATGAACTGCTTCTAACGCTGAGATATCATGCCATAGGAAACTTTTCAATATCCGTATTATCGTCAAACGAGTGTCTGGTTCAATAGCAAGTTTGGCACCAAATTATATCGAAATGCCAACCATCTTTGTATTATTAATTATATCAACCACGTGCTATGAAATTCACCAGGAAAATATCGACACCGAATAACATGTAACACGGCTAGAAATCTAATGCCGTGTTCCGATATTCCTGAACAGTACTGAGCAGTAAATTGAAATGTCAGATTTTACTGAAATTCACTGGCGATGCTTACTGTTACTTAAGAGCGTTCCGAAATCACTTACTGTGGCCAGTAATGCCAGCAATTTCGGAACGCAAGGTAAATAGAAATTAGAAACATAACCTTTTTCTGGGGTTCCAAAATGGTCGTTACGGCGGGATGTCTACTTTCCCCGCGTCCCAGTTTGGAGCTCCAAAATTTAATATAAATTGAAAAATATATATAAAGAACGACTAAGATTATTAAATGTGAAAAGTGTAATTATAATTTGTGAAAAGTTTGGAAAGATTGTCTGGATTTGTAGTGATTGTTGAAAAGTGAATGTACACGAGGTTGTTACATTCCAGGTGATCGGTTTTTCCGAGACTTCCGTTGGCCCCAGGGACACCAGGATATACTACTAAGATTTACTGAGATTGGGTACATAGCCACGCAGCTGAGCCCATGTTCAAACCTCCCCAAATAGGGGGTTACTATTTTGGGGCTCTGTTTGTTCGAGAATGAGAGAGAGAGATAACCTTTTTCTACATGATAAATCACGAAAACTACAGATCCGATCAAGTTGACATAGTATTGGGATGAAGAATAATATTTCAAGGTTCATGCAAAATTTTGTGAGGACAACAATATTGAAAACAAATTAGCGAATGAACCTTCTCTTTTAAACTATTTGCAAAGATTTATTGCTTTCGGTTATAGCGGAAATAGATATACACTTTATTATTTAAAATAGAGCACCCTGGAAATTATTACAATTTCGAATGTGTTGTCAAATTGTATGTAGCATTCCCTGTAACAACTAAAATAGTTTTCGAGCTATTCACCGTTTTTTGGAAGAATTGACAGATGAAGGCTAATGAGTAACTGTGAATTTCTCGAGAGCACAATGCACAAATTCAGATCCGTTTTATGAAATTGCTTACTGAAAAGTTATTCAATGTTATTTTGTAGGTAACATTAGGTTCTGATAAACAGGAGGTTACAATGAAACTGCCAAAGAAGGATTTAACAAACAAGTTGGATAAGCAGTGTTTGCCAGGAGCTTTGGCGCGCTGTTCAAATTTATAGCCAGAGCGGTCACCCATCCAGGTGCTGAACCCTCCAAAGGTTGCTTAGCACAAGAAAAAAAATTAAGTTTGCAAAAATCTAAATCTTGAATATCAATGCAGCGTGAAAATATCCGGAAATTTGCACGTATGTCAACCACAGGCCAAAGACAGCTCGTATTATATAGGAATTGAGATGGGCAGCTTTGGAAGCTAGGGGGCTGAAGTGAGGGTAGTGAAATTCTCATCGAAACACGTCCTAATCCGAACAAAAATTGACCAGAGGAATTCTGAAGAAAAAATTGTTTATTTTAATACAAACAGAAAGGGTTCAAGTTGGACCCCCTGTGTGCCATGAGAAATAAAGAATACAGTTCTAAAAGCTGTTTAAGCTGAAGAGAAAATGAGGATATTCTGGAAACTGCAAGTATACAACCGACAACTACTATGAATTTGATTTAAATGATGAAGTCACATCGCTTTGCTACACACAATTGAATTTATAGATATCGAAAACAGACAGATAATGTTTATACATAATTCAAAGTATTCAGTTATATTTATTTAAGTATCCAACTTTTACAATATTTGGTAAATTCCTACTATCGGAAGGTGTCACAAATAAATGAATAATATTCATCATTCTATGCACGAGCGCGCTGAAGCTTCTAGCGCCGATATAGAGGTTCCTTAACCCTAACAGCCATTCATACATAATCACTTTATCTTAAATCTTATCCTAACATTGTTTCAAATGATGTAAATTATAATGAATGCGTTTAAACACTGTATAATCATGACCGTCATCAATTAACTTATATAAACAAACAATATCGTTTATCTAATCTTACCTTTTCCACACTTCGTTCAATCCAATCAGTTTTGTGAACTACACCGATATCGAAATCTGCAAACAAAATACAATTTCAGTTCATGTAAATAAGCATGAGATAAAGGGAGAGAAGTTCGTAACACGATATAACCTCACTACCCGAACTTTCGAGGCCTCTACAGGCCAGAAACACGAATTCACTTATCTGATTTCGAAGTCGGAAACGGGCGAGGGCGAGATAAGACTACCTACCGACATCTGCCTCTCTGATTCCACCCCGGACTGGTTCTTGGAACTAACGGTAATAACAGGCAAATTTTCGGGGGTTTCGACAATGACCGTTTGGTTAAAAGGTTAAATTCGGAATTTGGGTACTTCCAGCGAGTTCCAAGCATACTTAATTAGTAGTACAATATGATGTTCCGAAAATAAGGGCCGATCGGCTGTTCGGAGGTATATCACACCCACAGAAATTCAAATCCTCTTTTTTGTACGCTCATATCATATACATATACTCCATACACTTCAATAAAGTCTCCCAGTTGGCCATGAAAATTTGACACATTTCACCATGTATATTTTGAAAATGTTAGGTTATAGTCATTTTCCTGTCAGATAACTACGCAGCGTTGTCCCCTCTACATAGAAGTCGTAGTAATTACGTATTTTCACAATGTGATTTTACTTCGGAAAAATAATGAATGTGAGAAGATTTTTTGTGAATTCAATAAATCCCCAATCCTGGCGACTGCAGAAGAATATTTTTCCTCTGTTGTTAATGGAAATATTCCACGTATATAAACTACTTGCAAGATTCAATTATGCTATTTTCTTGTATGGAAATCAATAATCAAGTGTTGAAATTTTAATGAAAAATAATGGATAGAGTTGTCCGTTACTTTTGTGATAGTTCATTTGAAAAATGAACAAAAGTACCTGAATAACACGGTAGGAAAATTTCAAAACGAACAGACGTACCTATGGAATTCCCCAGTTTTCGAAATTCTCAAGAAATAAGCCTACAGAAGACATTTAAATACCTTGTTGCACAACTTAAAATACACCAGTTTCAATCGAGAGTTCAACATGTCAGAATAAAGTTTTCCTATTGCAGATTTCGGTTCCTATATAGCCCTTGTCTCTGCTTCTTCAAAACTACTTTCGGCATTTTCAATTTCAAAGCGAAGAGTTCTTTATTATATTCGAAGATCTGTCTGTGATAATATCTTGTCTAAGATTGAAGATTATGTTATGATTATGTTGAGAGTAGAAATTGGCAACGTCTCGCCGAATTGTTTTGACCTTGACGATATTTCAGCAGTGCCAACCAGCCTTTGTTTTAGTTACAAAAACGTGATAGACCTAAATCATGGCCAACCACGAGACTTTATAAAAGTGAATGGAGTATACTAGATCTGGTTGGTTTGATTTATACCAATTATTTATTTGCACAGTATATATCAATGTATAAAATTATACTGTTCTTGTGTACGTCACTGGACTCATAAACGACTTGACCGATTTTCAAGAAATTTAGTGTTTTAAAGTCGTTCCCTGGATGATTCCGTTTCACAATTGGACTATAATAATAATAATAAAGTGTCACTGGACATGGGTTTTTTGCGCGCATGTTCTGTGGAACAGCGTGCTATCATTTTGCCCAAATGTCAGTAACGTTAGAATTTTTGTCGGAAATAGTCTCAAACGATTAGGTTGGGTTCGACTAAATGATGAAGAATTCGAGGTCGAATGGGCATAATTGGCTCAACGGTTTCCGAGTACTAATTTCGTCTTCAACCAATGTAGATCCGATCGAATTGAAACTTGGTTGCTAGTTGTAAAATAGTGACACAAAGACGAATGTGAAATTTTTAAGAATCGTATCTGTACAAAATAAATTTTTTCTTTTAATAATATTATCTCACGATAACTTGAGAATTGGAAGAGAATGCGACTTGTAATTTTTATGGTAGGTTCGTTAATAGGCATAATCGGCCAAACGGTTTTGGAGTTATACCCATCTGAAATTTGCTTGTTATTTTCTCTCAACAACCCAAAAAATACGAACCCGATTCAATTCAAACATGGTAATTAGTTGTAGAATGCCGGATCTGTATTGTTGGAGATCCGAGTAGCCTTGGGTGAGTTCAGTAGCTGCATGGGTGACCGTTGCCACGATTACTTTCAAACGGAAAGAGATTGGGACTTGTTGGGCATAATCGGCCGAACGGTTTCCAAGTTATACCAAGTTATATATCTGGGATATTATTTTCTCGATAACTAATAATAATACAGATCCGATCGAATTGAAACTTGGTAACTAGTCGTAGAATATCGACATGAAGACGTGTGCGAAATTTTGCGAGGAACTAGAAAATAAAAAAAAATTACGAAAAAATATTATGTATCTCACGATAACTTGAGAACGGAAAGAGATAACGACTTGCAATTTTTAGGGTAGGTTGCGCATCCGATTGCGACATTTAAGTTCGTTAATAGGCATAATCGGCCAAACGGTGTTGGTGTTATACTCATATGAAATTTTGTTGTTATTTCCTCCATAACTCAAAATATACAAATCCGATCCAATTAAATCTCGGTCATTACTTCTAGAATGCCGACGCGCTAATTTTCGCGGAATTTCGTATCCTAAAATTACTTGTGACGTTAGTATTTTTGTATATTTTTAGTTATTTAACAAATATCAATTCCGATAGAATACATATGTTAGAATTAAAAATTCTGTGATCTTAGACTATACTCTCATTACTCAAGTCTGTCATTAAAATGATATGAAATGTATGCATATCTTATAAAAGCTGAGAAGCGATGCTAAATTCGATTAAGAGTGTCCAATGGAGGTTAATAGAAAATAGAATTTGCGCGCAAAAGCTCCTGACTTCACGTTGGTCAATTTTTTACTATATTTGTTGTATTTTCTATTTGTAAGACTCATTGCCTATCAGAACTTATATGTCCCCAAAATTTCCTTACGACGTCCCAATATTTTTGGCGCTCTTGTTAAAATTAGAATAAAACATAATTTCATGAATAATTGACCATTAAATCTTTGAAGGAGTTCATGTGAATAATTATCGATCGATAGTTCAACATTACACTTGCGTCGAAGCTTGGCGTTGTTTTGAAATTTTAATGTTTATTCGCTGTGTTTCGATAGCATGCTTCACGATTGCGTGAATATTGAGTGTATTGAGTATCGAGTGTATCATCGACAACGAGCAATATAAAAATAAGTTAGCTTTATTTCTTCAATTATATATAATAACGTACAAATAATCACAAAATCAATCATGTATATCTCGACTCTACAGCCCACCTGGCACACAAAAAGGATTTGCTATGACACCGAGAGGTTTCCACTTCCTAACACGATAACTTATTCATTCGACGATAAAAACACTCATCATACACACCCCCTTTCCTGATCATAGAGCGAGCGGTCGATACCTGTTCCCGTTACCGCCCCTAATGAGGCAAAATTGCAAAGTTTTCCCCAACTTTCGACGTGTTAGAGGGGAACTTCTTCGGGGTTGACACAGAACTTTATGGCAGACGCATAAAACGGAATGTTCAATAAAGTTGATGAAAAGCGTCGTCTAGTTCTCGGAGAGAATCGGGATACTTGAAATTGTTTGCCAAGAAGCGTGAAGTTTGTTCGTTCGAGATACCCCGTTTGCGGCTACACCGGGCTTAAGGGACCCGGATGCAAATCCGAACCGGCCTTAATTCATCTCCGTCAAGGGGATAAGTCGCTTTATTCGACGACTATTCAGTACGTGCTCGACAACTCGAGTTCTTTAGCATGGATGATAATTGACACCATTTTGTCGAATTATGGATGGACCCAGCTAGCAGACAGTGCGTAATTGGATCAAATAAAGATACACTCTACGACACATACGAACGAGATCATCAGATTTCCGACAAATATATCATTTCGAATTGAAAACAAGCCATGTGGACAGGAGCTTTGGCGCTCTTGTTCAAACTTTGACAAATCATATATCCGAAAGTATTGGTTTTCTGAGTTAGGAATGATATCAATGGTTTCTTATGACAGAACTTCATCATAAAATAAATTGAATTCAAACATCATAAAAGAATTCAAATTCAACAAGAGTGCCAAAAATCATTAATCCAAAACCAACAGACCAATTTTACCCAATAACGAACTTATCCGAGATAATCAATCCTCAAATCTACTATAAAAATTATATAACATCAATTGAAACTTAGCCAATATTCCAGTTTTGTTCATACTGGAAATATTCTGAACCCAATTTACCTACTAAAGTATACAGGGTGTCCCAAAAATACCACGCGAAAGTGACACTGGAGATAGATTGGCATTAGGTCTATCAGATAGCATCAACATGACCTCAGTAAAAGTCCGCTGGTTTTCGAGATATCACCACTTTTGTGTATTTTTTAAAAATCTCCAGTTTTCGGTCTTTTATCGCCTAGCATTGCTAGAAATTACTTCAAACTCATGTTTTTTTTTACCTAGGCTATCCTGAATAGTTGCTTTAAACAATGAAGTAATAACTTCACCGACAACTAGAACAAAATCCTTCAAAAAATGTCTAACTTGTTGTATTTTATGCCGAAATTAAAACGTTAACTTAAGTTTGACTGACTGCTGTGACAAAAAATTATATCAGACTGAATTGACAAATAATCGCAAAAACTGGTCCATTTCATGCTACAACACTACCAATTTTTTTTAATCAGAACCAGAATTGCTACTTATTAAAAAAAACCAAAACCCTTATCGGCTATCTCGCTCCCACATTCATTGTTTTGTAACAAGGAAACCGGTCCGACTTTCACAGACTAGGGGTCTTCGAATAGTCTAGACCAGGGGTCACCAAATGGCGGACCGCGGTCCGGATGCGGATCGCGAACCTTTTTTTTGCGGACCATTTTTCCAGAAAACATGTATTCTTGATTAAAAAAAATCAGAAAACTTTTCGTTTTATTTACTAATTATAGATATTGGATTTAGATTAACTGCTAGTCAAATTCTTATGCCATCATAATGCTATCAACGACCCGCGACAGATATACAGATTTTGTGAACGGACCTCCAATGAAACTAATTGGTGACCCCTGGGTTAGATACTAGAGAAAACTTTTTGGCGTTTGACGGATTTACTCATTTCCTAATATTTTTGGAATTTGGATATCGAGATGTGAAAATCATAGATTTCGGACGGGAAAGAAGAATTTTCCTTCGATTCCGGGTCAAAAATATTTCTATATGCCGACCCAAAAAATTTTTTTCATGGCATATCGATACGGAGCTCGTGTCTAGTTAAATCGAGGTCGCTGATCGCGAATACGCAATTAGTTTTTCCCTAAGTGGCGTACTTTGGGAAAATTTTCACTTAGAGTGAAAAAATGGACGCAAATAGGTAAATTTTGGAAGTTCACACCGCCCAAAAAAATCGGAGTAAGGTGTTCTTGATTTTTGCCCTCATATATGGATCCTTTATCTACTGAATAATCCAAACAGAAAATGTCCAGGCCATACTATTAGGAAATTATGATTTTTTTCCCAAGGGTCTGTTTTTCGGAAAATTCATTTCGCGGTATTTCCGCGGAAAATTCTCTAATGAAAAATCCGATCATATTTTCGTAATCTACGGTCCCGAATTAGTAAATGACGTAATTTGCATCGAAATCGGAGACCGGTCGAATTTTGGCAATTTTTTAATACATTAGCCTTAAAAAAATCCCATTTTTCGAGAAAAATTTTTTGACGCAAAACTATGAAACGGGTACTTATTCTTATAGATTCGGGGCCGTAGATTCCGAATCTACCATCAGATATTTATTACAAAAATTTTCCGAGGAAATATCGCGGAAAGAATTTTCCGAAAAATAGACCCTCGGGAAAAAAAATCATAATTTCCGAAGCGTACGACCTTGACATTTATTGTTCGGATGATTCGATAGATAAAGGATCCAAATATGACGTAAAAAATCAGCAACACCCTACTCCGATTGTTTTGGGCGGTGGAAAGTTCCAAAATTGACCTATTTTCGTCAATTTTTTCACTTTAAGTGAAAATTTTCCCAAAGTACGCCACTTAGGGAAAAACTAATTACATATTCGTGATCAGCGACCTCGATTTAATTAGACACGAGCTCCGTATCGATATACCATGAAAAAAATTTTTTGGGTCGGCACTTAGAAATATTTTTGACCCGGAATCGAAGGAAAATTCTTCTTTCCCGTCCGAAATCTATGATTTTCACATCTCGATATTGGTCGGTGGACGACGTTTAGATTTATGTATCTATTTTTTCTGTATCTCTATCCGTTCGGAAAATATTAGGTAATGAGCGAATCCGTCAAACGCAAAAAGTTTTCTCTAGTATCTACAATTTTCCGATTAGGTCGACGCGGCTTTGGTTATTCACTAAATCGGGTACGCAGATCACGAATCTGTAATTAGATTTTTCGTATCTCGATTAGTTTCGGAGCAATGACGAAGAAAGTCGCAATTTCTGGCTCTACCTCCGGAAAATGGACTAATCAGTCGGATTTTTCGCCATATTACCAAAATTAATCGAGATACGGAAAAACTAATCACAGATTCGGAATCTACGCCCTCGATTTAGAGAATAGCCAAAGCCGTGGCGATCTAATCGGAAAATTCTAGATTTTTGTATGGGTTAGAATCTAGACAAAGGACTCACAGCTCTGGCAATGTGTTAGTTGTTGTATGCATTTTATCAATATTTCACAGGAAATAGGTGAGACCACCCATGCAAAAATAAACCAGTTAACCCAAAACATTTAAGTTTTACAAGCGAGCTGCTTTGTTTAGAAATACAAATGAGCGCTTCCCAACATGTGAAGTCATGGGACACAACAGTGGTGATATCTCGAAAACCAGCGGACTTTTACTGAGGTCATGTTGATGCTATCTGATAGACCTAATGCCAATCTATCTCCAGTGTCACTTTCGCGTGGTATTTTTGGGACACCCTGTATATTTCCATCATCATATGGATTATATACGGGAATTATATTATCATCTTGAAAGTATATCATATCATCCCCTTAATTCTACAATAGCTGGGGTTATTTCATTGGTCAGTTCCCATTCAATAATTCTTTGATCTCTATAACAGGAAGGTTATTTTATAAAGAATAACGAACCAGAAAGAAAATTTGAAATTTCACCTAAAGCAAAATGAGATGACATGAATGAACACAGATCACATAATAATTCATAGATAGCATAATTAAGTATAGCCAATAAACTCTATACTAACGTAGTATAAGGGTTCTATATGAGTACAGCATTCTGTAAAAACATAGTACAAAGTACGATTTATGTTTGAAATATTGAAAAATCATATCTCCGAAAGTATTAGCTTGTTTGAGTTGAAAATGATATCGATGGATTCTTATGATGAAACTGCATCTCACAAAAAATTGAAATTGAAATTTGTAATGTAAAAAAAATCTTTTTTTCGTTACTCCGAAACCATCATGCCGATTGTGCCCAATAACGAACTTAACCGAGATATTTATCTCCTAAACCTACTCCGAAAATTTCAACTGCCCAGTTTAATCCGTTCGAGAGTTATCGTGTTAACGGAGGGCCGACCGGACAGAATCGATTTTGACCACGGATTATTGATCAGTGAGTCAAACCCGAGGTCAAACCAAATCGTTCAAGACCATTTTCATCGAAAAATTCGAAAATTACAGACATTTGGGCAAATTGATGAGCACTCTGTTCCGAGGAACAAGAGCGCCAATAAACCATTAAAACATATCGGAAAGATATAAACGCAAGCCGAAATATCTCCCACTGAAATGTCACCAACTGAAAGAATACAATTCGTTCGTTGGAAGAAATGTAGATATCTTTTCGTTCAATCAACAAGTCTGAGCGTTCTGCCATAGGATATCGTAAAACGGGGTAATTTGAAATCTCGGCGCAACTTGATAAATTAATATGGCATGTTATGTTAAAATGTACAAACATAATAATAATAATAATAATAATAATAGTGTCTTTATTAGCATATCAGAATAAAAATACACTTGGGGCGAAGTCTAGCGTCAGCTACTCCACTCAACCCCTGACAAAATAAAACAAGAAAAAAAACAAATAAAAATTAAAAAAACATATGAAGAAGAGAAAATATCAACACAAATAAACAAAATTAATGAAATCTACAGTGAACTGAACTGAATATATGTACAAAAAAAAAAAAAAAAATATATCAAATCCAAAACTACGACTGGTTCACAAACAGCTTCATTTTCAATACCTTCCTCAAAGAATTAAGAGAAGTTCCTTCGCACGCAACTAAAAATTCATTATGAAGTTTCACCGCATTAAAGGTGAAAGAGCGCTGAAACATGGCTGAACCAAATCGAGGAAGCATAAGTCTCCCCCCATGCCTCACAGCCACATCGTGGACATCCCGTCTGAAAACCAGCTTCACTCTCAAATAGGGAGGAATACCTGTACCCAAAATTCGATGTACCACAATTGCCATATGAAGCCGGAAAATATTATCGGCCCTGAGCCACTCCAACCTATTTATCCCACTAGTAATCCCCCGGTCGTACTTTCTCAAACCCAGAACGTAGCGACAGCAGGAATTCTGCATTTTCTGCAACCTATATTTTTCGACAGAATCAAGACATGGATAAAAAACTGCCAACCCGTAACTCAGCTTAGACAACACTAAGGATTCGCAGAGATACTTCCGTGATCTAAAATCTAAAAAATGTCTTTGTCGATACAAATAACGAAGTGCCAGAAAAGAACTCCCCAACAGAAATGACACATGCTCCCTGAATCTCAACCGACAATCGAAAAAGATCCCAAGGTTTCTGCAGCAGGTGGAGGATGGAATTTTATCATCACCTATTTTAATCTCAAACTCCGCACTGAGCGTTCTTGGAAAGAAAGGTATATAAAAACATTTTTTTACGTTTATTTTCAAGTTATTTTCCCTGCAATAGTGCATTATTCTGGACAAGTCTTCATTAAACCGTTCGACAGCTGCAGAAACAGTAGATGGAAGGAAAGACAGGCGAACTTGAGTGTCATCACAATAAAAATAGATGACAACAAACCTAACTACTCTATACATATCAGCTATATATATTAAAAACAACAGAGGACCAAGAATGGAACCTTGAGGCACACCTGAAGTTATCGGGCAGTACTCCGAAAACACACCACGCAACTTAACGCATTGATATCTACCAAAAAGATAAGACCTGAAAAATCTCAAAGCAGATTCATCAAAACCAAAATAACCTAACTTAGCACAGAGCAACTCATGATCCAGGGTATCGAACGCTTTTGCGAAATCTAACAGGGCAAGAATTGAAGCCTGACCCCCATCCAGAGATCTCAGAATGTCATCCGTTATATTTAAAAGAAGAGTGGTAGTGCTGTAACCCCTTCTGAAACCCGACTGCTGGTCAGTAAGAATTCCGCTCTGGGAGGCGTAGTCATAAATCTGAGCAAACAATACTTTCTCGAGAACCTTAGAAATAGCTGGTAACACACTTATTGGGCGAAAATCGGAGAAATCTTTAGGATCTGAAATCTTAGGCATAGGATTCACAATAGAGCACTTCCAAACATCTGGACAATACCCAGACTCAATACAAACATTGATGATATGAGTGATGAAGGGCAAAATAATACCGAGCGACAATTGAAGCATTCTGGCAGATATACCATCAATCCCCAATGCGCTCGAACTAAGATTGAGAACAATAGATCGAATCTCCTCCATAGTTGCAAGTCTGAATGAAAATTTCGCATTTGCATCGAACCTACCAGAACTATAATAGCTAGTTGTATCAGGGCAAACATTCGGAGGGCTGAAGACTGAGCGAAAATAATCATTGAACGCCTGAGGGTCAACAAAGCATTCGGGCACCGTTTCCACCGAATTTGCGTACAATGATCTGAAAGATTTCCAAAAAAACTTTGAACCTTGATATCGGGCTTGGGACATAAAACTGAATTTTTCTTTTCGCACAGCAGACGTTACAGCATTGCGTAGACTAGTATAGTACCTATAAACAGCTAAGTTCTTTGTAAGCTTATACCTCGACAAGGCCCTGCCTCTCAACCTCATCATACTTTTCACAGTGGGAGTTATCCAAGGGGCAAACGGTTTAGAAACTCTTGATTCAACGTATGGTGCATGTTTGTCAAATACTTCCGTAAGACAACGACAAAAGATGGATATCTTCATATCAATGTCACCAACATAGAGAACATCATCTATAGATGAACTAGAAAGGTCCGATAAAAAGTCCTGAAGGTCGAAATTACGAAAATCACGATAACGTATTATCCTTGGGGAATTAATTTTTCTTTTCAAATTTATCCTACAGAATACACCTCTGTGGTCAGACATTGAATGATCAATGACCCCAGAATCAACTACCAATTCAGGTCTGCTAGAACAAACCACATCCAGTAGAGTTTGAGATGTGGCCGTTATGCGTGTTGGTTCATCAATCAGCTGTTTGAGACCATAAGATTCTATGCAATCAGTAAAATTAGACTCAACCAGTTGATCCTCGTTTATATCCCCCGCGACAACTATATGACCATAGTTGGAAGATACCACTGACAAAAAATCATCCAAATAGCGGACAAAATTTGAAATATTACACGCGGATGTTCGATAAACAGATCCCAGCAGAAGAGTCTCCTTACCTAGTCTAAGCTCAATCCAAATATGCTCTACCCCATCAGGAAGAACAAAATCGGCAAACACTCTTTTCGATGAAAGTGAGTCCCTGACATAGAAACCAACTCCCCCCCCAACACGTCCAACACGATCGCCACGCAAGACGCGAAAACCAGAAATAAAAATGCTCTCATCGGGAATATTTTGGTTCAGCCAAGTTTCAGTTAAAAAAATTACATCAATACTTTCAGCAGTTACAACATCAAAAAATGTATCAAATTTAGGAAAGAGAGAACAAACATTAAAATGGGCCAGTTTTAAACATGTATGTGTTCTATTCTGCATAATCTATCCTAGACTTAAGCTTACCTATCTGGGACAGAAAATAACCACACATAGAGCTGTTAGCACTGTGACCTATATCGTATGCTGTTTTGAATCTTGAATTGAAAAACCTGCAATTTACGCAGCAAAGATCATTCGATTCGCAGCTTTTTATGTCATGAGAACCTGAGCATTTGGGACAAAAGTCACAATCGCTTTTACATTCACGCCGGTAATGACCGATCTTCCAACATTTGAAACATCTTATTAAACTGAAATGTTCCTTTACATAACATTTAGACCAACCCAGATAAAGGAATTCCCCCTTAATAATGTTATTAAACAGAAATGAAGCCACTTCAAGAACCACATTGAATCTATCCTTGAACTTCAATTTCGTAATGAGTTTGATATCCCCAACAGAGCAGTTCAAATTGTCGCTCAAAATTAATTTTTCCAGGAAATCGGGTTCACTTACTGTGTATGAGTCGACCCCATAAACCATAATACGGGGTCTCAACTTTTTTGGGATGGTCACATTGTATACACCCTTAGTTTCTTCATTTATAAGGGATTTCAGTTTTTCTAGGGAATTATTATCGCCACAGGATATCAGCATTCCATCCTTAATTCTTTTAGTTCCCAAAACTAGGGCTTGAGCAGATGAGGGACTAACTTTAGATTTTATTTCGTTTTCGATCGATATATTGTTTATATTTCTGTTATTCGTTTTTACCAATAGCACATGGGAATCCCGATTCTTTTTAACGGCTGACGCATAAGACGATTGCTGTGACACATATGAATCTGCGTGCAACTGATCACTGCGGGACTTTGAAATGTTTTCACTGTGGAAATCCTTGGAGGTTTTCAGAATATTATTTGTGAATTCCAGCTCAGATACATACTTTTCTAACAAAATTTTCTCGCGGGTCAAGCATTCAGTCTCTTTCTGTAGAACAATGCATTCCGTATTTGAACATGACCCATGATTATCCGACGACTCGCAACAACTTCGACACCGGAAATTATTTTTGTCCACATAAACTATTTTTCCAATAGCGTTCAAGCACTTATCATGAACAACAACTTCACAACCTTCAGTTTTGCATTTTATATCATTCGAACCAGTAAATTTAGAACAAAATCGACATTTCTTGTCATTAGCATCTGATGTTGAACCGCCTGCCATGACGGTCAACACATCTAGCTATTAGTGGTATAACCGAAATAAACTGCTCCACAAGAGTTAGGGATATCATATTAAGTTGTTCTGAGGGGCGTAAAATTTTAAAGACTATATCAAAAACATGATCAACTGCTAATAAAAACTTATTAATTCGATTTGAATGCATATTTTCACCATCGGGTCTTCTTTTTTCTTGAGTTTGGCAGTTTTTCACATTATTCGTAAGATTTAGCATTTCAGTATGAAGTTAATTTATTGTCAGTCTCTTAGCGATATCGAACTTAGTAAATTTCACGAGCTTCTTAAGATGCCAAGACGTAAATTTACAAACGCCGAGGCTAATAGGGATATCGGTATGCTACAGGGTGGCCTTACTCAAGTCGCTGTGGTAGAAACATTTCAAGTATCTCAAAGTGTAATATCGCGACTCTGGAATAGGTTGAATGAGACAGGTTCGGTGCAGGAAAGACATAGGGTTGGTGGACCAAGAAATACAACACCCGCTCAAGACCGTTTTCTCACCATTTCGGCGAGGAGATATCCTCTTTCTTCATGTAGGATGCTGAGAAATCGACTTTTAAATACCAATGGTCCTGAAATTTCCATTGAAACCATCCGACGTCGATTGCGGGAGATTAACCTGGCTTCTAGACGTCTATTGAGGGGTGTTCCTTAACACGTGAGCATACACGACAAAACTTAGAATGGGCCAGGCAGCATGTTAATCTGAACGCCCAATGGCGTAGTACTTTTCACAGATAAATCCAGATACGGTCGATTTTCAGATTCTCGAAGAATAAGGTTATGGACTATGCCGCGTATACCCCGAAATCCCCGTCATGTGCAAGAGGTTCATTCATTTCGAGGAGACTCTGTTATGGTATGGGCTGGGATATGTTACAACGGGCGCACAGACCTTCACATTTGTCCTGGCAATATGACTGCCTTACATTATAGAGAACATGTCATTGGCAACGTAGTGCCAAATTTTCATGCTGCCATTAGTGAAGCTTTCCAATTTCTTGACGATAACGCAAGACCACATCGTGCAGCAATAGTAGAAAATGCGCGAGACCAGCATGGTATTCCACATTTACCAACACCTCCGCATTCGCCAGACTCAAACTGCATATAACATGCGTGGGATATGCTATAAAGAAGACTAGATGATCACCAACCTCCACCAGAAACATTGAATGACCTCAAAGCACTACTGCCTCGTTTATGGAATGAAATTCCTCAAGATATGCTCAACACCCTCGTTGACAGTATGCAACGAAGATGTCAGGCGGTCATTGATGCCCGTGGTGGCCATACCTTGTATTGAAGGCATAAAAAGACAAAAAAAAAAAACAATAAAATGTCCGGAAATAAAAGTCGTTAAATTTGACCCTATTCTGTTAATCACCCTGATGTATATGTTACAGACCAAAAAACTTACGTGCATTTATAGTTTTCAACCTAAAACTATATTAAATTACGTTTTCATCGCAAACAAAGGTTTCAGAATGTCAGTTATTTTAGTTGAAACGATTATCCCTAACTCTTGTGGAGCAGTTTATTAGGCAGTTCGGCAAAGTCACCTCCGTCATCCACACGACTGTTATATTATATCTATCATTTATCTAGAAACTCTGTATCGAATATTTACAAATATTCCGGCGACAACGATCGAGATATCATATAATTTTCACCTGCCTTCGTTCTATTTTCGTACGAAACGAACACACGTCAGCGCGCAGCCAGCAAGGCGGAACTTTTTTTTCTCCGCGCCATCGCTTCTAGCTACGTGGACTTACATAACCTACTTCAACGAAAAGTTTGTTGACAATGTCATTAGTTGGAACGAAGATAAATGCCGGGCATATCGAGAAAAAGTTCGTTACAAAACTCGGGGGATTACCACTTATAATGATATCTCGGACGGTCAAGTAGGTTTCTTATATTAATCTTTCATTTTCAGGAAACTTCGGTCGTGGGTTGACGATCTCTAGATTTGCTAATGATGTTGTCTAACTAAATATATTGTCCTAGATTTGTTAAGAGTAGTAATTCGAGAATATATTACCAACAACGTTGACTGAAATATAATCGGGTGATTCTGTTTTGTTATTTTCTTGATGAAATATTGTTCAATTCTGTTACCAAACTTCTTTAGTTTTTGCGCGTATGTTCTGGGGAACATCGCCTTATCATTTTGCCCAAATGTCTGCAACTTTCGAATTTTTTGACGAAAATGGTCTCAAACGATATAGTTCGACTCCCCAATGAAGAATTCGAGGTCAAATTTGATTCTATCCGGCTGTTGCCACGATAACTTGAGAACGGAAAGAGCTAGCGACTTGAAATTTACAGGGTAGGTGGCACATTCCAATACGACGGACAAATTCGTAAATTGGCATAATCGGCCAATGGTTTCCGAGTAATAATTTTATTTTCAACCAATATGAGTCCGATCGAATTGAAACTTGGTGAATAGTTGTAAAATATAAACCTAAGCACGTTCGTGGAATTTTGTGAGTCGTATCGCCAGAAATTTGAAAAAAAGAAAAAAATTAAAAATATTTTTGTTGTCACGATAACCTGAGAACGGAGAGAGATAGCGGCTTGAAGATTTCAAGTTAGGTTGTGCATCTGAATGCGACATTTGAGTTTGTTAATAAGCATCATCGGCCAAACGGTTTTGGAGTTATACCCATCTGAAATTTGGTTGTTATTTCCTCAATAACTCGAAAAATATAGAAGCGATCCAATTCAAACATGGTTATTCGATGTACAAGGTCAACGCGAAAGCCCCTGCAAAATTTCGTGAGGATCGTATCACTAGAACATTTTAAAAAAATCATTGAAAATTATTGAAAAAAATTCTATATATCTAAAACTTTTCATCCAATATCGTTGAAATTTTGCGAGAGCCTTCTGAATCCAACTCGACCACCAAGTTCTAAGTTTGAACACGATCGGATATATATTGTTGGAGATTCGAGCAGCCTTGTGTGAGTTCAGTAGATGGATGGGTGACCGTTGCCTCGATTTCTTTCGAACGAAAGGAGGTAGGGGCTTGAAATTTTCAGGGTAGGTTGCGTATTCGAATGGGAGTGTTAAGTTCGTTTACGGACATAATCGGTCGATCGGTTCCGGAGTTATACCCACCTGGAATATTATTTGCTCGATAACTCAAAAAATATAAGCTCGATCGAATTGAATCTAGGTAACTAGTTGTAGAATATCAATATATAGACGTGTTTGAAATTTT
Organism: Halyzia sedecimguttata; assembly: GCA_937662695.2. Classification (NCBI taxonomy): domain Eukaryota; kingdom Metazoa; phylum Arthropoda; class Insecta; order Coleoptera; family Coccinellidae; genus Halyzia; species Halyzia sedecimguttata. The sequence goes on along the minus strand of OW569414.2, from coordinate 110,847,107 downwards.
GTAAGAACCGTACCCCTAGAAAATTTCAAAAAAATTACGAAATTTTTTTTTTTAAGAACCGTACCCCAAGAAAATTTCGAAAAAAAAATTGTTTCAAGCACTGACATGAACTCAGGAGCTTTTGCGCGTATGATCTATTGTCCGTTCTGCTGTATTGGACACTCTTAATCGAATTTACCAATAAATTTTTTTGATAAATATTAGTAATCTATTTTATTGAAAAATGAAAATATTTTGCTATAACTATAAAATGAATTAAATTTAATTTTTTTTTAGGTTTACGTCAATTTGACCCTTTAATACATGAAATATCAAATATTTGAAAAAAAATTTAAGTAAATGGTTTTATTAAGGCTTCAAAATTAATTATAATAATTTTTTTCAGAAAAAAGTACTCATGTTTCATTTTTTTTCAGAACCCATATATGGGTGGGTTGGTATGCCTCAAAGCTAAACCCCTTGGACTATATGGTTTCGTATGCATAATAGGCACATATGATAAGTGATATCGAAACCTTATTATATTTGACGATAATTAAGTAATGAAGAATTTTAAATTTTATACATAATTATTGATGAAACTTAATTGAACAATTTCTCTTGCCATTATAACATAAAAATACCTTACATTTGGGAATTTTAATATGGATTTTCATTGAACAAACTTGACGATTTTTCTGGCACTCTGGCAAGTGCCTCCTAATATTGTCAACACTCACAGAGGTCAGACTTAGGTCCTGATACTTTTCAGGAGCTTTTCTCATTTTCTTCCCCCGAGTTGCTATCCGAGGACTTGAACAAATTGATGGAGTGTATTAAATCTATTATATGGAAAAAATCCGTTTATAACATGTCTTTGATCTCAAATGAATCCTGTAAAAGCCCAGTATTGAATCAAGTAAGTCCACGCCTCTCATATGACGATTGTAGACTTCAACAACTTGTGGACAGTCTACCTCTTTGTACGGGTGGGATTTGCAAAAATATCTTTGCTTTTTTGTTGGTTTGCTACCAACGAATGCTGACAGCATATTTACAGGTTTATTGTCATACCAAGTTACTAAACCTCGTGCTTAATTAATAATCATGCTGGAGTGCACACGAAAGCACATAATATGTCTAAGCGAAAAAAGCGAAGAATGCATACGAACCCCGATATGGTTCCCGAACAGTTGGTGTTGAAAATGGGTGAAATCGAATAGAAATTGAAAATCTATTAGAGTGCATACAAACTAGAGGTTATGTTCCAGAACTATTTTCATACAGGGTGCCCAAAATTCATTCCGATCGTCACAAAAACGATTAAACCATAATATCTGGTAGAATTGAATTCGCCCAAAACAACATTCTCCTTATCGATCTCTCAAAGCCATTCAGTTATCGGACAACTTCGGTAGAATACGATTTGACAGCGTAGGGCCACCAAAATCTTGATAATAGAGGTCGCCGACAATGACGGTGACGTTTCAACTGAATTGTCATGGTCAGCGCCCACTATTCATTAACATAGCTGGAGAGTCTGTGGAAATTATAAACCTGTGATGGGACTATTGAATGAAAACTTATTTTGGAGGCTATTGCTCTCAACTAGAATTATTGAAAACAGATAAATTACTTGGGCAATACTCCGATTTATGTACAGTTTTGTAAATTAATATATTTATCAGTCATTTCAACAGAAATTTTCAATACCAATAGCAAAGGTTTGTAGAAAGTACACAATTATATTTCAATTTTTTTATATCTTTTTAAGGATTCAAAGCCACTATAAAAATATGGGAAAGCTATGTGGACAGGGGCTTTGGAGCTCTTGTCAAACTTTGACAAATCATATCTCCGTATTGGTTTGGAGTTGGGAATGATATCAATGGATTCTTATGCTAGAACTGCATCATAAAAAATTAAATTCAAAATGTAGGTCTATGTTTCATCTCATATGTCGGATTTACATACATCAGCAAATTACAATTTTGCCCAATAACGAACTTAACCGAGATATTTAAATCGCAAACCTACTATGAAAATTTGACTGTCTAGCACATTCCGTTCGAGAGTTATCGTGTTAACAAACGGCCGGCTGTACATAATCGATTTTGACCACGGATTCTTGATCAGTGAGCCGAGCCAAAACGTTTGAGACCATTTTCAGCCAAAAGTTCGAAAATTTCACACATTTGGGCAAATTGATAAGCACTCTGGTCCGGGGGGAAAAAAGCGCCAAACAGAGCTTTCCAACGATTGGTCACATGCCCTATAGTGTCATTAGAAATTTCAAAGTTGATACCTTGATTTAAAAAGGGGGTGGAAACTACAAAATAAGTAGTCTCTTCAAATTAAAATCAACTTGTTTTGGACTGTTTTTAAACATAACTTCATATTAAACGAAATATTCAGGGGAAACCCCGCATAATGATAATAGAATAATACCAAAAGTGGTTATGGAAACACGAATTATTCAGTAGATGAAGAATATAGAAATTTAATTTTGGGATAGGACTGTAGGTTGCCACGTTTCCTGTTGATTGCAAAAACGAAAGGAATACGTGTCTTTCACCCGCATTTCCTCTCCCGACCCCCGCAACTCGTTTACAAAATGCGAATTTCCACACACACATACTGTACGAATTATGGTCGCCATATTTTATACGCGCTGATTCGTGACATGGCATTGTTCCGCCCCAAGGCATCTCGTGTTGAAAGTTGCCGCTCATAACGTTCAGAGAGAATTAACGGCAGGCGAACTTTGTCCAACTGACCTTTTCGGAAAGCTACACGACAATCGAAAGGCAGAATTATATCGTCGTTTGAGAAAAAACTCGTCCTCGACGAAGCGTACGATTAATTGATTTCAAAATCGAAGAAATCAACAGCTGATGAATAACTGTCACTGCGAAATAATTGGTATCCTGAAAGGGGGAAAAATCGCACAGGAATCCATACTGATAAGGAAATTCATGTTCCGGCGGGTAGCAGAAAATAATATAAAAGCATTGCCGTCGTCTCAGGTCTAGCATTGGAAGAAATTTCACTGATTTGCAACACCATACATTACTGGAATTTATGGATATACAGGGTGTCCCAAAAATACCACGCGAAAGTGACACTGGAGCTAGATTGGCATTAGGTCTATCAGATAGCATCAACATGACCTCAGTAAAAGTCCGCTGGTTTTCGAGATATCACCACTTTTGTGTATTTTTTAAAAATCTCCAGTTTTCGGTCTTTTATCGCCTAGCATTGCTAGAAATTACTTCAAACTCATGTTTTTTTTTACCTAGGCTATCCTGAATAGTTGCTTTAAACAATGAAGTAATAACTTCACCGACAACTAGAACAAAATCCTTCAAAAAATGTCTAACTTGTTGTATTTTATGCCGAAGTTAAAACGTTAACTTAAGTTTGACTGACTGCTGTGAAAAAAAATTATATCAGACTGAATTGACAAATAATCGCAAAAACTGGTCCATTTCATGCCCTTTTCAAAATCATACAACACTACCAATTTTTTTTAATCAGAACCAGAATTGCTACTTATTAAAAAAAAACAAAACCCTTATCGGCTATCTCGCTCCCACATTCATTGTTTTGTAACATGGAAACCGGTCCGACTTTCACAGACTAGGGGTCTTCGAATAGTCTAGACCAGGGGTCATCAAATGGCGGACCGCGGTCCGGATGCGGATCGCGAACCTTTTTTTTGCGGACCATTTTTCCAGAAAACAAGTATTCTTGATTAAAAAAATTCAGATAACTTTTCGTTTTATTTACTAATTATAGATATTGGATTTAGACTGCTAGTCAAATTCTTATGCCATCATAATGCTATCAACGACCCGCGACAGATATACAGATTTTGTGAACGGACCTCCAATGAAACTAATTGGTGACCCCTGGGTTAGATACTAGAGAAAACTTTTTGGCGTTTGACGGATTTACTCATTTCCTAATATTTTCCGAACGGATAGAGATACAGAGGAAATAGATACATAAATCTAAACGTCGTTCACCGACCAATCATCGGGGAAAATCGAATTGGATATCGAGATGTGAAAATCATAGATTTCGGACGGGAAAGAAGAATTTTCCTTCGATTCCGGGTCAAAAATATTTCTAAGTGCCGACCCAAAAAAATTTTTTCATGGTATATCGATACGGAGCTCGTGTCTAGTTAAATCGAGGTCGCTGATCACGAATATGCAATTAGTTTTTCCCTAGGTGGCGTACTTTGGGAAAATTTTCACTTAGAGTGGAAAAATGGACGAAAATAGGTCAATTTTGGAAGTTCACACCGCCCAAAAAAATCGGAGTAAGGTGTTGTTGATTTTTGCCCTCATATATGGATCCTTTATCTACTGAATAATCCATACAGAAAATGTCCAGGCCGTACTATTCGGAAATTATGATTTTTTTCCCAAGGGTCTGTTTTTCGGAAAATTCATTTCGCGGTATTTCCGCGGAAAATTCTCTAATGAAAAATCCGATCATATATTCGTAATCTACGGCCCCGAATTAGTTAATGACGTAATTTGCATCGAAATCGGAGATCGGTCGAATTTTGGCAATTTTTTAATATTAGCCTTAAAAAAATCCCATTTTTCGAGAAAAATTTTTTGACGCAAAACTATGAAACGGGTACTTATTCTTATAGATTCGGGGCCGTAGATTCCGAATCTACCATCAGATATTTATTACAAAAATTTTTCGAGGAAATATCGCGGAAAGAATTTTCCGAAAAATAGACCCCCGGGAAAAAAAATCATAATTTCCGAAGCGTACGACCTGGACATTTATTGTTCGGATGATTCGATAGATAAAGGATCCAAATATGACGTAAAAAATCAGCAACACCCTACTCCGATTTTTTTCGGCGGTGGAAAGTTCCAAAATTGACCTATTTTCGTCAATTTTTTCACTTTAAGTGAAAATTTTTCCAAAGTACGCCACTTAGGGAAAAACTAATTACATATTCGTGATCAGCGACCTCGATTTAATTAGACACAAGCTCCGTATCGATATACCATGAAAAAAATTTTTTGGGTCGGCACTTAGAAATATTTTTGACCCGGAATCGAAAGAAAATTCTTCTTTCCCGTCCGAAATCTATGATTTTCACATCTCGATATCCCCGATGATTGGTCGGTGGACGACGTTTAGATTTATGTATCTATTTTTTCTGTATCTCTATCCGTTCGGAAAATATTAGGTAATGAGCGAATCCGTCAAACGCCAAAAAGTTTTCTCTAGTATCCAACACATACAAAAATCTACAATTTTCCGATTAGGTCGACGCGGCTTTGGTTATTCACTAAATCGGGTACGCAGATCACGAATCTGTAATTAGATTTTCCGTATCTCGATTAGTTTCGGAGCAATGACGAAGAAAGTCGCAATTTCTGGCTCTACCTCCGGAAAATGGACTAATCAGTCGGATTTTTCGCCATATTACCAAAATTAATCGAGATACGGAAAAACAAATTACAGATTCGGAATCTACGCCCTCGATTTAGAGAATAGCCAAAGCCGTGGCGATCTAATCGGAAAATTCTAGAATTTTGTATGGGTTAGAATCTAGACAAAGGACTCACAGCTCTGGCAATGTGTTAGTTGTTGTATGCATTTTATCAATATTTCACAGGAAAAAGGTCATAAATACCTCTACAAGGGTTGAAATATTACAAGATATTTTACTTGCAATTATCTTTTCGTGGAAAATATTAATTTCAAGGGCGAGACCACCCATGCAAAAATAAACCAGTTAACCCAAAACATTTAAGTTTTACAAGCGAGCTGCTTTGTTTAGAAATACAAATGAGCGCTTCCCAACATGTGAAGTCATGGGACGCAACAGTGGTGATATCTCGAAAACCAGCGGACTTTTACTGAGGTCATCAGATGCTATCTGATAGACCTAATGCCAATCTATCTCCAGTGTCACTTTCGCGTGGTATTTTTGGGACACCCTGTATATTCCTCGTATCAAGAAAACTTAATCTGAAATAGACATATGCAGAAAATTGTTATACCCTTATTACACTATGCCTTTCTCGTGCCTATTTGTCAGCCTGACTGACTGCGCCTGAAATTTCGAAGAAATACGCAAGCGCCCGGGACTATTTCGCAGACTGTTTCAGGCTTGAAAATAAATAGAGCTGGTTCTATTTGTTCCCCTTGAATCGTGGGGATATCAAGCCTTTTTGTTGAAATGCCATGTCTACCAACACAATATCAACTGTCTGACTTGACGACTTAACACATAACCTAGTTCTTTCATTCGTAGCCTTCGTAAATCCAATAATAAATTTATGTTTATTACTCTGAGGACGTAAACTAACTAAAGTTACGAAGGCCAGATAATCTGTGATGGCTATCCCCGAGTGATATGAAGTTTTCACCAGTAGCCTAGAATCGCAAAGTAATTATTAATTTCGTTCTTTTGCACTCTATGTAGTAGCATATTAAACGTTTCTTCAGACATTCTTAAAACACTAAGGTATTGTTTTAAAAATATAAGAACAAAAAAAGAACTTGAGGTAAATATGTCAATATCTTCAATGTTTGCAGCTCTGAAATTACTGCCTGAAACAAGCTCGAATAAAGCGCGGTGTAATAGTGCCACTCATTTGAGGCTAATTCACCCAACAAATAGCCATGAAAATAGGCGCAAATATAGAAGTGAAAAAGGTATACCGCCGTTTTCACAAAGCATTCAATCTCCGTTAAGTCCTAACTGAGGTCCTCAGTTAAGGATACATAAGAATCGCAACCTCAGTTAACGAATGTAAAGGTGCTGAAACAGGCCTGTTTCACGTTAATTTTCACTTAAACTGAGATTGCGATTCATATTTATCCTTAACTGAGGACCCCAGTTAGGACTTAACGGAGATTGAATGCTTTGTGAATACGGCGGATAGTGTAATAAGGGTATTAGAAATATCCATTCGAATAAATACGCAAAACTAGTCAACTACACTCCATTCACTTTTATAAAGTCTCCCGGTTGGCCATGCTTTAGGTCTATCGCGTTTTTGTAACTAAAACTGGGGCACGTTGGCACTCCTGAAATATCGTCAATGTCAAAACAATTCTCTGAGACGTTGCCAGTTTCTACTCTGAACATGATGTTCCATCTTAAGACAATATATCATCACAGACCATTATGTTCGAATAATAAAGAACTCTTCGCTTTGAAATTGAAAATGCCGAAAGCAGTTTTGAAGAAGCAGAGACAAAGTATCAGGAAGTACTATACAGAACTGAAATCTGCAATAGGAAAACTTCATTCTGTCTCAAGAGATGTTGAACTCTCGAATGAAATTATTAAGTTTCCTATCCTATCATTATATTTTATTAAGGTTTAACAGTGACTCGGGTTCACTGGTTTATTTCAAGTTTTGCAACAAGGTATTCAAATGTCTTCTGTAGGCTTATTCCTTAATAATTTCGAAATCTGGGGAATTCCATAGATACGTCTGTGCGTTTAGAAGTTTTCCTGCCGGGTTTCGTTAAGAAATAAGACGACAGACTTATCGCGAAAATTAAATCACTTGTGATAACATTTCTGAATAGAGAATGACGCGACCATTCAAACGATGTATCACATGCCCATACACAAGCTATTTGTAAAATTGGGGGTTGTACCTGTCTTTCGAATGGGGTTGAAGGTAGGGGGTTCGCATTTTAGGAAGAAGAATGGCAATTTAAAACAAGATAATGAATTTATTCCATTTGGCTTTTCTACACTGTATATAGGAAACTGTGTATACCTAGTACCTACTCTAAATCCGGATGCTATTCTTGATGGAGAGTAGGTACCCTTTCCTTGGGAGTATCAAATAAGAAAGAAACTATATCTTATTCTTCAACACAAATTACATTTTTGGCGCTCTTGTTCCTCGGAACAGTGTGCTTATCAATTTGCCCAAATGTCTGTAATTTTCGAATTTTGGCTGAAAATGGTCTTAAACGATTTGGTTCGACTCACTGATCAAGAGTACGTGGTTGAAACCGATTCTGTCCGGCCGTTAACACGATAACTCTCGAACGGAATGAGCTAGACAGTTCGTTATTGGGCAAAATTTGCCAGAAGGTTTCGTAATTCTGTGTTTTCAAAGGATGCGATAATTATTTATTTATTAAAATGATCTGTGTTGATACATGTCAACTTATTTTCCTGAGACATGATATGTCAAATTTTGATATTTAATACCCATGATCAATCCATATGATGATGGGAATGGTAATGGTAAGTTAATAATATTGAGTTCAGAATATCTCCAGTAAAAAAAAAACTGAAATTTTGGCTAAAGTTTCAATTGATATAATATAATTTTCAGATTGGATTCGAGAAAAAAATATATCGTTCATCATAGAATTGAGGAACGAATATCTCGGATGAGTTCGTTGTTGGGTAGAATTGGTCTACTGATTTTGGATTAATAATTTTTGGCACTATTGTTGAATTTAAATTCTTCTATGATGTTTGAATTCAATTTCTGCTATTATGAAGTTCTATCATAAGAATCCATTGATATAATTCCCAACTCTTACAATACAATACAAAGATATGATTTGTCGAAGTTTGAACCGGAGCGCCAAAGCTCCTGTTCACAGGGCTTGAACCACTTTTTCTGTTCAAAGTCTGTAGAATTGATCTCTCTTCCAAACTTTCAATTGATCGACTCCACCTGTACAGAGGTTACGCGAAAACTTATTCATCTAGACTAGACGAATCCTATTTCCTGATCGTAAATGTATATCAATACTTAATGACGCCTATAAAGAATGACGTTTTCGACCGGTTCGCATTCGATAATAATTCAAAGGCTAGTAGATATGTGTCGTAAATCGGCTGACCTAGAAACTCCTGTAGCAGACGAAAGTGAAAATTCTGAAAAGTTGTCGGCGTCTCTTCTTCCGTTAATTGGCTGGTTCTACATCCTTCACAATTTAATTTATCGTGAACAGTGTTCTCGACTCTTAATCAAGTCGGGATGGTAATAAAGGTTCGGTTGAAGTATTTAGCTGTATATACACTCTTAATATCCAATTCGAATGGACCTTATGAATATAATCTGATCTCTTTTAGAAACTGAGAAGTAAGATACTGCTGCAAATGTTCCAGGAAAGGGTTATTACTTCCTATAAAAATACTACGAACGAAGTTTTAAGTCGAGCTTCGAACCCGCGATAATTTATTTGCATAAGTAGCTGTACTAATAATATTCCTTATACAGTGCAACCTTGATATGATAAAATTGGGAAAGCACTGACGTGAGGTCAGTGTGCTTTGGCGCGCTTGTTCAAATTCATAGCTAGAGCGGTATCCAATTTAGCTGCTGAACTCGCTAAAGGCTGATTGGCTTCCAGGAAAAAAAAATATTTTCGCAATATTTCCAACAATATAGATCCGATCGAGTTCAAATATAGAACTTGGCTATATAATAAGTTTTGAAGGCTCTTGCAATTTCAGCGATATCTGAACTCACAATAGAATTTTAAGAAATCATTGAAATCGTGAATCTTCTATCAATGCTCATTTCGACATCAAACATAACCTGCAAATATCAAATCTTCAAGTAGTATGGTTCGATAGTTATCGTGTTTGCGGATAAGCGGAGAAAATTGAATTTGATAACCATTTTCGGCGCAGAGTGATGATAGCGCCCTGGAAGAAGCGCGCAGTGGAGTTATCGGCTAACCAAATAAGTTTTTGCGAATTCTGTCCTGCTCGAACGTTGAATTGTCTGCTATTTGCGGGATCAGCAAACGTTTTTTTCAATACGTATTCGAATTTTCGGTAAGTATACTATATGATAAGCATACTATATTCCGGACAATATTTGGTGTTTGAAATTGGCTGATTTGGCAGAGGAGCCTGTATTTTTCGTAGTGAGTATAATAATGTGGTTGCAGATCACATAAATACATATGAGTAACTTCTTCAAGTTTGTAACTATGTGAGATACTTACTTCGATAATGCAGCTAACGAATCCCACAATGTATAACTTTTAATTATGTAATTTCAAAACCCATCACACAATTACACTTCAATTTAATATGTCTTGAACTTTATTTTTACAAACAGCGTAATACTGACTGAACTTAATGAAATTAATAACGAATTTCAAAGTGACAGCTCCAGGTCTCTGAGATCTGGGAAGAGTTTCGCATCCTCCATTTCGTACACAAAATGAAATGAATACATATTCTATAACCTGATTACGGAGCCTTCTATACTGGGTCTGATTGCAACTTGAAAACACACACACAAAATTTCATCAAAATCGGTCACTTCGTTCAGGAGGAGTTCAAATATACACACTTACAGTAATATTTAATATATTAAGACATAAATATTGCTCGAAACAAAATAATGCACTACTATTAATCGAAGTCACCATCATCAGTGTCTATGACCTTTGAAGACATGACACCAAATTTTGTAGGCGAATTTTGCAGATTTAACATGCGACTCTCGATAACTTGAAACTCTAGGGACCAGCATTAAAGTTCAAATTATCGAGAATTCAAAATAATAAGTGCTCAAATAATCAAGAGGGTGTTCTGATGAAATTCAAATAATCAAGAGTTCGATCGAAATTAGTGATTTATGTATTATTTCAAATATTTGTCCATGCTCCACAGCTCCACTCACACGCTTTCTTGAAATCATTTTAATAACACAACTAAAAAATTAACGCTTGAACTTTAAGTGTAAACTGGAATGAGAATTGCGAACTGCATTTATGTAAACAAACGACAGGTCTGAGCATGATATAAAGTTCAAATTATAGAGTGTGGGGTAGCCCGGACTTCAAATTATTGAATGTTGGCGGACAAGATACCATTCCTTCAACTTCAAATTACCGAGGGGACCAATTAGCATTGATTTTTTCAATTTATCGAGTATTTTGCAAGGGACTAGAAAAAAAATTCAAATTATGGAGAGATTCAAATTAATGAGTGTCAATTTATCGAGAGTCGACTGTGCTGCATTTTTTACATCAACTCGAGATCTGGATTTTCTCATACAATTGTCGAGAGAAAAAAGCAGCTCTAGTTGATTTAATAAAAAATAAATAAATTGCACCTTCTGACAGAAGACATGGATCCACATTAAATACATTACAAAATTAGCTAGAATTATCTCAGTGGAACTAATAGTTAATGAACGATTAAAGCAACTCCAGATAACGTCCTCGAACAACCCGATCAGTCCAAAGTAATTAATTAGCTTACCTCAGCACTCATTGTGAATTCTCTAATAGCAGATATCTATCTAGTTACTAAATTTTGATTCCTTTGAGGTCGGAGCAAGTTCCTCTTAGATACAGTTGAATCCTGATGTCGAATCCGGTTGAGAAGTTGCAGGAGCAGGATCATGCTGATCGGGTTTTCCAATAGATAAGGACATAACAATTTTTCATCCAAATACGAATGCACCCCTGATCGATTCTCATGACCTGTCCATTACAAAATAAAGATACGATTAAGATGTCCATAAACTGGTATATGCACTGATTCGATTTTGTTTTGCCATTTTCCGGAACATGGTAGATCTTTCATTGTCTTTCCTGTAGGTAGCGCTATTCAGATTTGATATATGTCATATATATGTCTGATTTGATATATGTCAAACGTCTGTTCCTCCGACGATGACAGTTTTACTTCACTTTTTAGGTTAGAATTAGGGCCGCTTGCGTGAATGCCAGTTTAATTGATAATTTGTCTTGCACCATCAAGAGTTATAATTAGCTTAACCCAGAGTTAAAACTACAACTACAAATTTAAACGTCAAAATTGATGTTTCCAATTTGAATAGTTGACAGTTTAGACTTATGTTGAATTTCCGGTAAATAATAAATAAAATATTGGCAATGATCTGTTAGTTGCTTCAATATTGTGGATTAAAGTTGATTCATAAACTGTTAATAATATATAAAACTTGTAAGTTGCAACTCAATTCAAACAGGAAAAATCCCTTGGAATATCCATTTTCAAACTAGGTGCAGTTTTCTCTGCCTTTTTTTCAGGTTTTTATAATTCTGCTGCAAACTTTCAAGCGTTCGATAAAAACCAGTGACGGTGGAATTAAATTATTTCATCACTTCCAGCCAAGCTTTCTGCTTATGCCGAAGGTTTGCGCCGTCGGTTTTTGTATACTCTATAATTTCTTCATATTTAGATATAAAGTCGCAAAGGAAGACATTATCTAGACCTAGAGACATGCGTATAATTTGGGGCACGCACACGAGATTTCGTTTCCATTTTCATCAACAATTCTGATTGATTTTGGATTTTAAATGACAACAAAAAGTATACAATATTCTGTGAACTATGGTAAACCCCACAGAAAAGCCTTACCACGCTATAAAAATCAAAGGTCGACACGGGTTTACTTTCCTCGAGTTAATTTTCTCTAGTGCAATGAAATCACACAGTTAAAAAAGTGGGAAATCCCTGTGGACAGGATCTTTGGCGCGCAAAGCTGCTCAGCTCCAGAAAAAAATGTTTTCCCAATATTCCCAAGAATATAAATCCGACTCTAAAAACAAACGTCAAAAAAAAAACTGATCATCTTTTTGGTCGAGAATGGTCTCAAACGAATAGTTTCGACCCAAATACATACATTCACTGTTGGTAAGAAAATAAAAAGGACCTTGTCTACGATATCTGACGGATAGTTTTTGAGATACAGAATTTTTATAAATATTTTTTCTATATTTTCTAGTCATACAATTCTAAGTCATGGTGTCGGTATTTTTCAACGTACTACCAAGTTTCAATTCGATCAGATCGGTATTGTTCAAATTTCAAGTGAGAACACAAAATTTCAGATGGCTACATTTTGACTACAAACCTACCCTACAAATTTCAACTATGTAACTCAGTTCATTCGGAGTAATCATGCTGACGGCCTACGGATGTACAAAAGCGAATAAATACTGAACATGTAAGACCATTTTCGGCCAAAAATTCGAAGAAGACATTTTTAACACGCTTTTATTAGCTTGGGTTGTATCTGACTATGTATGTAACGGAATCTTTGAACTTAATTTTCACCAGTTTCCAGAAGTCTGATTTTTTGAAACTTTGCATACGTATCAAGAACCGATGACAATGCAATAATTTGATAACAGTTTCCCATTATCCTTATTATCCACAAAAATTGATTATTATTTATAGCATATTATCTCATACCGAGCACCTCCGCCAATTTTCAACGTGATGTTTCAGGTCCAGTTCATACTGATGCGATATCGCATGAGCGACAAGCGCAGACAGATACTCCGCCGTATTCACAAAGCATTCAATCTCCGTTAAGTCCTAACTGAGGTCCTCAGTTAAGAATAAATTTGAATCGCAACCTCAGTTAAAGTATTTAACGGTGGTGAAACTGGCCTGTTTCACGTTGATTTTCACTTTAGGTAACTGAGGTTCCGATTCAAATTTATCCTTAACTGAGTACCTCAGTTAGGACTTAACGGAGATTGAATGATTTGTGAATACGGCGGACTATCTGTATCTCATGTACAATTTCTCACAGAGTGGAGCCTGTCTATCGCAAGGCGATTTGTCGCATGGGTAGTTCTCACGAAATGTTCCACTTTGCTGTTCATGACAGTTTTCTGCTACATAAAACTGGTTTAATCGTTTAATTCTCTATATTATATCCTTTTGAAATGTAACAAACACTATAAAGAATAAAAAATTGCAAAATTCCAAGAATTTTAATTTTCAACGCTAGTTTTCTTCCCAGAAGAATTGAAAACCTCACCTCCGTGACTGTTCCTCTTAGTTATCGCATTGTCCTAAACTTAAAATTATAGCATTAATGGAATTCTGGCACAGCGTATTTCTAGTTCATTATCCACAATTAACTAAGTAATGTTGACATGATAAAATCTCAATAAAAAAATTATCGGTGTTCGAATTATACTTATATTAGTCGGTGTTCCTGCATTATCTATCACCTCCGTGAAGCGACATTGTAATTTGACTCTTTAATCGCAAGATGACGGTATCGTCATCGTGGACCGCCTGGAATATCGGTTGATGCGCAGGTAATACTGACCACTTGAGATTTGAACTTCAAAGTGTAACTTATTGGTTAAATTCTTACCCAAGTGGTAAATACGTGTATGGGAAATTTGGGATTCTCACCTCCGTGAAGATGAATTGTAAGGTAGGAGATTATTTTATTCAATTATTTGTTATCTGAATATACTTAATTACGAAAGTTATTTAATGAGTTAAAATATTGGTTTGAAGCCTTTTTCTTTAAATGAGATATTCTATAAAAAAGTCAAATTTCTCACCTCCGTGAATCTCACCTCCGTGAATATAGTAATTCACGGAGGTGAGGTAGTCTTCACGGATGTGATAATAATATTCTGTTCCTCCTTTCAGGACATGAATTCTAACATCATTAAAAAAAAATAAGAAAAAATCTACTGCATCTCATGAAGAACAGAAGAAAAAACAACGAAAATCTATGAGAAGACTTCATGAAGCTCGAAAAAATGATCCTGAATTATACGAAGAAGAAAAACGTAAAGAACGAGGGCTATTATAAAAGAAAAAAGGAAGGAAAAATTAAAAATATTCTGGATATGTCCGAAAGAGAAGAATTGGTTCAAGCACTGACGTGAAGTCAGGAGCTTTTGCGCGTATGTTCTATTGTCCATCCTCCTGTATTGGACACTCTCTTAATCGAATTTACCATGGTGAATTCTATTGTCTGTTCTCCTGTGTGAGACACTCTTAATCGAATGTACCATGGTGAATTCGATTAATGCTTCCAATACAGGAGAATAGACAATAGAATTCACCATGGTAAATTCGATTAAAAGTGTCCAATACAGGAGAATGGACAATAGAACATACGCGCAAAAGCTCCTGACTTCACGTCAGTGCTTGAACCAATTTTTTTATATTAAGGATATATGATTTTTTCCTTTCATTTAAAATTTGACATTATTTCATTTCCGTGAATTTTGTCTCACATCCGTGAATGCCGGTTTCATGAAAATCTCATTATTTCACAAAATACCAACGAAAGTGTGTAACCTTAGGCATAAGATTAATAAGAATTAATTTCTGGTTTAGGATATCTAAAAATAAATTCGATTATTGTTAATTTATTTTTTCTTAAACTAAAATGCGAAAGGGGAACATTTGGTGGGAATTACCCGCATGCGATATATCATTTTGGGCTCATATTCTAACAGTTCTAACATGTTCTAACAGTTTCCCATTATCCTTATTGGGACCGCCAGGATTAATCAAATTTTGAATGAAATGATGAGATTGCGAAATAATTTGTAAGACATTTCAATACCACATGTCAACAAATAACTAATTGATAAATCGAACTAAAAAATGAAAAATAAATAATAGTTTAAAAAAACTAAAAAAACACGCTTTTATAGCTAACCGAACTAAAAATTAGAAAATAATTTTTAATTTCAGAGAGTTTATAATACAGTAGTAGAAGATCGAACAATCAATCAGAATTTATCACCTCAAAATAAAATTATAATAAAGTTTAAGTTATTAACAAAAGAATTCAATTCAGAGTAAAAAGCGTGGGGTGCATTTTACTAATTTTCATAACTCTCTTCTCATAGATAGTTGCCAATAGAATGGTTGCTACATTTACTTTATCAAGCACCCCACGCTGTTTACTCTGAATTGAATTCTTTTGTTAATAACTTAAACTTTATTATAATTTTATTTTGAGGTGATAAATTCTGATTGATTGTTCGATCTTCTACTACTGTATTATAAACTCTCTGAAATTAAAAATTATTTTCTAATTTTTAGTTCGGTTAGCTATAAAAGCGTGTTTTTTTATTTTTTTTAAACTATTATTTATTGTAAAATGAGGCTCAGTTCAAGGGAAAAAGCACGCCAAAAATATCACAATATTGAAGGATGTTGCTGCACCTTTCAACTTCAAAACACCCCAAAACTCAACGTGTAAAAATTGTAGTGTCCCCCGGGCCGAAACCAACCCGCGGCCAGATTCCCCGCACATCAACAACTCAAACTTTTCCACTTTTACGCCAGTAAAATAGTTTCCAGAACTTCTTTCGGCACGCTGTATACTTCATAACTCTCCCTCCTTCCAGGCTCTATTTACGAGGGCTGATTTATAAAATATGTGTGTTAGGCAAGAATTGCCCGATTTCCTAAATTAGATCAGACATTTCTGATAGGATTTTGCGGGGAAAATTATATACTGAAATAACGTTACGATCTTAAGCGGGCTCGTTTAACGAATGACAAATAGATTTGTAACGCAAAGCTGAAAAAAATACCTCATGTCAAGTAAATAGCGGCGCATCCATATTCAGAAGACAAAAGATATTTCGCGGCGAGTACTGAATACGATTCCTATAAATTCGTTCAAAAATTGGTTCAAGCCCTGTGGACAGGAGCTGTGGCGCTCTTGTTCGAACTTTAACAAATCATATCTCCGAAATTACCTCGGCAGCTGGATTACCGAAGACCTTGACCCAGACACGGAGATTCGAAGCAGGATTGAACAAGCTAGAGCAGTATTCACAAACAACCTCCATAAAGTTAGCAGAGCCACTTGCGAAAATGTCAATGAAACCTATTGCATTAATTGTCGAGAATTTGTCGTGAAAGAAAAAAAATTGTCGCGCGCTTTGTTTTTTTTTATATCGCATATAAAAAAAAATTAGCGCGCGACAAACTTTTTTCTGTCACGACGAATATGTTTGGATCGTTCGACAATTATTCAAATCATTTCTGATTGAAAAAAAATACGATTACCAAACGTACGTGATTTGTGTGTGGCCCCTTCAACCTAATATTAATTTAGTCCATATAAAAAAACAAAGCGTGTTTTTCTTTCACGGCAAATTCTCGACGATTAATGCAATAGGTGTCAATGAAATTCTTGCAAGTGGCTCTGCTAACTTAATATTAAGTTAGCAGAGCCACCCCATATAAAAAAAAACTAAGCGTGCGACAAACTTTTTTCTGTCACGACGAATATGTTTTGGTCGATCGACAATTATTTAGCTCATTTCTGGTTAAAAAAAAATACAATTACCCAAGTTACATGATTTGTGTGTGGCCCCTTTAACCAAATATTAATTTAGCCCATACAAAAAATTGGTTCAAGCACTGACGTGAAGTCAGAAGCTTTTGCGCGTATGTTCTATTGTTCATTCTTCTGTATTGGACACCCTTAATCTAATTTACCATAGTAAATTATTATATATTATATACATAATTTACTATGGTAAATTCGATTAAGGGTGTCCAATACAGAAGAATGGACAATAGAACATACGCGCAAAAGCTTCTGACTTCACGTCAGTGCTTGAACCAATTTTTCTTTATAAATCATCAGAAAAACATCCAAAACAAAGTCCAACGTCGTATAAATTGAAATTCAGTTCACCACGCCATTCTTCAAACACGGGTAATTATCAATCGCCCCTCGTATCTCTTCCTCTACCCATTCTCTTCTATTTGTTTCTCTTCTCCGGGAGTTTCCCGATTTGAAGTGCCGTTAACATCTCAAACTTTTACTAGTTCTGTTTACTTTTAATATCATCTAATACGCGCATTTATTCCTCTCTTCTTCTCCTGCCGTAGTTATTGTCCGTCGTCCCGTGAAGTTGGGAAAGTTTTTAAATTTACGATCCTCTTCGCCGCCGTCGGCAGGGAGAAGTTGATAATTCATCTCCGGCGGGCGGCAGTCGTAACTCCGTAATGAAAACGGCAGGGATTTGGTCCACTTTTTAATTGAATCGATGTAGTCCTTCCTCGGACGCAGGAAAAAGTGCGGAGGAAACTACTGGCCGGGAAAAATTGGAGAGAATTTGAAGGGGGAATGGGAAATATTAGAGCGGAAAAATCAGACGTTAGTGAAATTCGTGCTGGTGGTTCGATGAGAAAGAGAGATTTATATATACTCCATTCACTTTTATAAAGTCTCCCGATTGGCCATGATTTAGGGCTTTCACGTTTTTGTAACTGAAACAAAGGCAGGTTGGTGTCACTTCTGAAATATCGTCCGTGTTAAAACAATTCTCTGAGACGTTGCCAATTTCTACTCTCAACAATCAACATAATGTTCCATCTTAGACAAGATATTATCACAGACCATTATGTTCGAATATTAAAGAACTCTTCGCTTTGAAATTTAAAATGCCGAAAGCAGTTTTAAAGAAGCAGAGACATCAGGAAGTGCTGTACAGAACTGAAATCTGCAATAGGAAAACTTCATTCTTTCTTAGGACATGTTGAACTCTATCCCATCACTATATTTTATGAAGGTTTAACAGTGACTACTACATTTTTAAACTGGTTTATTTCAAGTTGCGCAACAAGGTATTTAAATGTCTTCTGTGTGCTTATTTCTCGAGAATTTTGAAAAGAGGGTATTTCCATAGGTACGTCTGTTCGTTTTGAAGTTCTGCCGGGATAATCAGGTACTTTTATTCTTTATTCAAATGAACTATCACAAAGAAACGGACTTCTTCATCCATTATTTTTCATTGAAATTTCAACACTTGATTCTTGAATTCCGTGCAAGAAAATAGCATAACTGAATCTTCCAACCAATTTATATACGTAAAATATTTTCCATAGTAAGAACAGATGATAAATTTTCTCACATAATATCTTCTAAAATTCATTAATTTTCCCAAGAAAATTCACATTGTGAAAAATACGTAATTACTACGACTTCTATGTAGAGAGGACAACGTAGCGGAGTTATCAGACAGGAAAATTAACCTGACCTAACATTTTCAAAATATACACGGCGAAATGTGTCAAAATTTCATGGCCAACCGGGAGACTTTATGAGGGTGAATGGAGTATAGGTACAGAGTGTTTTCAAAAGTGAGTATTTTTTTTAACAGGAGGTAGAAATCATCAAAATAAACCATTTAACCTATTTAAAAACTATGCATTGTGGGATTCGTTAGCTGCAGTATTGAAGTGAGTATTTCACATAGTTACTAACTGAAAGTTACTTATATTTACGTGATCTGCAACCACATTATTAACCTCACCACTAATCACACGAAAAATACAGGCATTCCTGACACATGAGCCAATTTCAAGTGCCAAATATTGGTTTATCAGGATGTAATGACAGTTCTTGATATTCTTTAGGTTCATCACCACTCCAGATACGGCAATTCTGCTTATTAACACAGAAATGAGCCTCATGGCTGAGAATGATTTTCTTATGAAAATCTGCATCATTTCCGATTTCATTTAAGCACCAATTATTACTGAATAGACGAAGCTTTAAATGATCAGTTGTTTTAGGTTCTTCGGTTAAAACAATTTTGTATGGATGTAAACTAAGTTGTTTTCGTAAAATTCGGCACAAAGACGCTTTCACGTACAGCAGCAATATCCTCTTCACTTGTTGCATTTATTTGAGTTTTTGAGAAAATGCTAAGGCCGCTCTCAAAAATTGCAATAGTTATAAACAATTAATTGAAAATAATAAAGAGGTTTTGGTTTTTCGGCAATATCTCAAAAACAATTTGAGATAATTCCAATTTGAAAATACGCGCATAAAGAGGAAGAAATTTCCTTGAAAAAAAAGTCCCAACTAGGGAATCCAATCCCGCAAATGCTGGATCCCACAAATCCGGGATACCGCTGAAATTCTGCGGGATCAACATTGCGAGATTTTCAGTACGGGATCTGCGGGACAAAGATAGGTGTATGTGAGAATAACTGTCATTTGCTATTGTGAAATGATTTAAGAGGTCATAGACAGTTTTTGCGCGTATGTTCTGGGGAACATCGCGTTATAGTTTTGCCCAAATGTCTGTAACTTTCGAATTTTTTGACGAAATTGGTCTCAAACGATCAAGTTTGACTCCCCGATGAAGAATCCGAGGTCAAATTTGATTCTGTCCGTCCGGCCGGCCGTCCGGCCGTCCGTTGCCACGATAATTTGAGAACGAAAAGAGCTAGCGACTTGAAATTTTCAGGGTGGGTGGCGCATCGCAATACGACGGACAAGTTCGTTAATGGGCATAATCGGCCCAGTGGTTTCCGAGTAATAATTTTGTTTTCAACCAATATAAATCCGATCGAATTGAAACTTGGTGAGTAGTTGTAGAATATGAACCTAAGCACGTTTGTGAAATTTTGGGCGAATCGTATGGCTAGAAAATTTTAAAAAAATTATTAAAAAATATTTTTTTCGTCACGATAACCTGAGAACGGAAAGAGATAGCGGCTTGAAAATTTCAGGTTATGTTGTGCATATGAATGCCACATTTGAGTTTGTTTATATGAGCATAATCGACCAAACGGTTTCAGAGTTATAGCCATCTGAAATTTTCTGAAATTTGGTGGTTTTTTGTTCCTCATTTACTCGAAAAATACTGAACCGATTGAATTCAAACATGGTTATTAGATGTAGAATGCCAACGCGAAAATGTTTGCGAAATTTGGTGAGGATAGCATCTGTAGAAAATTTTTAATAAATCATTGAAAATAAAAAAAAAAAATTCTATATATCAGTAACTATACGTTTGAAATTGCTGAAATTTTGCAAGAGCGTTCATTACCTAACTCTACTGCCAAGTTTCAAGTTTTAATACGATCGGTTGAATATTGTTGGAGATTCGAGCATTCTTGTGTGAGTTCAGTAGATGGGTGACCGTTGCCTCGATAACTTTCGAACCAAAGGAGATAGGGACTTGCAATTTTCAGGGTAGGTTGCGTATCCGAAAGGGAGAGTTGAGTTCGTTTTTGGGCATAATCGGTTTAACGGTTTCCGAGTTATATTCACCTGGAATATTGTTTCCTTGATAACTCAAAAAATAAATATTCGATTGAATTGAAGCTTGGTAACTAGTAGTAGAAAATCAACACAAAGACGTGTTTAAAATTCTGTAAGAACCGTACTCCTAGAAAATTTGAAGAAAATGACGAAAAAAAAAATTCTAGGAACCGCGCCTCCAGAAAATTAAAAAAAAATCACGAAAAAAAAAATTGGTTCAAGCATTGACGTGAAGTCAGAAGCTTTTGCGCGTATGTTCTATTGTCCATTCTTCTGTATTGGACACCCTTAATCGAATTTACCATGGTTAATTATGTCGTCCATTCTCCTGTATTGGACACTTAATTCGAATTTACCGTGGTAAATTCGAAGTAAGAGTGTCCAATACAGGAGAATGGACAACATAATTTACCATGGTAAATTCGATTAAGGGTGTCCAATACAGAAGAATGGACAATAGAACATACGCGCAAAAGCTTCTGACACACGTCAATGCTTGAACAAATTTTTCGTCCTTGCATGTTACATAAATAACTATTTTTCTGTGACGGGAAAAAAATTTGACATTTCATCTCTGTTGACAGGTAACAAAATATAACTTTTCACGAAATTACTTTTTTCCCCGGGAAAAAAGTGAATACTTTTTTCCCGGATATATATACATATAGATAATGGAAGATATTTGCTACTTGCGCTGCTTCTATCAACTTCGGTGGAGTCAGAGAAAACTCAGAATCAAGCATTTTTAACTTTATAGTATTCAAAATAACTACTAAACAATTACTGAGTTCGCAATTTTTGAATCAAATCACAAAATTAAATTGACAGATATTTGATTACACTGAAGTTTTCCTTAGCAACGCAGGTCTAATAGCTTACTAGTTTAAAAATTCAAATTTCATATCGATAACATTCTGACTTTAATATATTGTAATAATATGTTCTTTCACTATTAAATCGTCGTTTTTCCTGTCACAGAAAAAAATAGTGTATTATACACGGGAAAAATATTAGATTTCAGCTCTCGGTTTTTTGTCTCCCTCCGCTTCGCGTCGGGAGACAACATAACCTCGAGCTAAAATCTAATAATTTTTTCCCTTGTATAATAAATAACTAATTATGCACCTACTATAGTATGTTTTTAATTGCATAGGACCTTTTTATTAGCATGTTCAATAAGTTGAGTACAATGAGTATATACAGAATGACCCGGATAAGATGGGAAACATTTTAATGGGAGACAGAAAACACTTAGAGGATCCTGAAGAACCCCCATTTGTAGTATCTCGGAATCACCAATTTATCCGAAATTTGGAATGAAGATAGCTTTCATGAGGTTCCAGAAACTAAAATCATATATCATTCGATTTGCAGGACCGTATAACATAAATTTGGACAGTTCTAAAAAGTGCGTGAAATCACCTGGTTACAATGAGTTTAATGATTTCTTCGATATCTGCGTAAACGGTAACATTCATTTATTCAATTCCCCAAATCATATTGTATGGCACCATCCAGGTTACTGAGGACTGATTTTTTTTATACTGAAAATAATGTTTTCTCTCGTCTCCATATTTAACATCCTATTCATCTCGGAACGAAGTGAATTTTGAATCTTTATGAATTTAATCAATTGAATATACATTATTGAATGTTAATTTCAGTTTTCATTTGATGGAATAGTATAGTTTTTCAAAGCATAATTCAAGGATGGTTCTTTAACAATTATTTATTTTTAAGTCATTTAAAATTAGAAATAAATGAACTATAATTATCTAGTATGTAATTGTCAGAATAATATATAATTGTTGAAGACCCATCCTTGAATTACGCTTCAAAAAACTGATTTATTCCATCAAATGAAATCTGAAATTAACATTCAATAATGTAGTATATTAAATTAATTCAATTCATGAAGATTCAAAATTCCCTTCGTTACGAGATGTTAAATATCGACACGGGAGAAAAATTAAGGTCACTATCAAGAAAAAAAATCAGTCCTCAGTAAACTGGATGGTACCATACAATATTATTTGGCGAATTGAATAAATGAATGTTACCGTTTACGCAGATATGATTTCGCCAACTTTTTAGAACTGTCCATATTTATGTGATACGGTTCTGCAAATCGAATCATATTTGACGGCATATTTCTGGAACCTCATGAAAGCTATCTTCCAAATTTAGGATAAATCGGTGGTTCCGGTCAGGAGATATAGTGGTTTTAATTTCTATTCAAATTTGAAAAACACCCTGTAAATTAGAATCTAGAACTCCAATGGGGTTTTTCGGGATCCTCTAGGTGTTTTCTGTCTCCCATTAAAATGTTTCCCCTCTTATCCGGGAGACCCTGTATATTGTTAACAATCCCGCATTCTTGAGGATCCGCGGGATTGATGTGTTTAATCCCGCGCGTTTGCGGGATTGGATTCCCAACTCCCGGTACTGTAGGAGCAATATTGATATTTTTCCCAGAGGGTTGAAAATACGCCCGAAAACGGGTACTCCAGCTTGCGCAAGCCTCGCCCTCTTCGGACCTTTAATGAATAAATAATATTTACACTTATAAAATTGAAAATAAAAAAATTAAAAAATTCAGGCGCCTGCAGGATAGATCTATGAACACTAATCCCGAGACTAATCCGTGGTCCAAATTTTTTTTTGCGATTTTTGAATTAGTTATTCAACAGTTAATTAACAAATTTTTGTAGCACGAACAGTAACATTGCAAGTACGATAATTGTTAAACTATTAATCTGAGAATGTTTTCCTTTCGTGGAGCTATTTTTCAAAGGTCTTAGAATATATGAAAAATTAAAAAAATGTTAATTTTCGTTTTGTTATTAACAATTAACTAAAGTGAAAAATTATAAAGCCACATCGAACATTGAAAAAATGTTTTTAATTATATTACTTTTGATCCGTTTTCTTATGATCAGAAGCTACTTAAGAATGATTTTTAATAATTTTTATCTCCTTTTTTTCGAAAAATTGTTATAAACAAATGCGTTGTTTATATAATTAAAAAAAAAAATTTATAACATAATCGTTGATGAAGTTTAGGATTTAAAATTTTTATTTTATAAAAACGCATGTTAAATAACAATTTTTTTTACCAATTGTTATGAAAATTAAGGAACCATTTTTTTTAAATCATTATTTATCTTGGTCTTTGATATTAAAAGAGATAATTCATTTGTTTATAACCAATTGTTTATTGAATTAACAATGAAAATTTGAATAATAATCGATTTTTTTTATATCTAAGACCAAGATAAATAATGATTAAAAAAAAATTGGTTCTATAATTTTCGTAACAAGTGGTAACAAAATTTGTTATTTAACAAATGCGTTTTTAAGAAATCAAAATTTTTTTAAAGCTACAATTCTATTTTTTAATCATAAATATCATCAAGGTTTAGACATTTTTTAAATTATCTCGTAAAAAACACATTTGTTTATAATAATTTCTTGAACAATAGGAGATAAAAATTATCAAAAATCATTTTTAAGTAGCTTCTGATCATAAGAAAACGGATCAATGTAATATTATAAAAAAAGTTTTTTCAATGTTTAATGAAGCTTTATAATTCTTCAATTGAGTAAATTGTTAATAACAAAACAAAAATTACAAAATTTTAATTTTTCCAACGGAAATCTATTCTAAGACCTTCGAAAAATAGCTTCACGAAAGGAAAAATTTCTCAGGTTAATAGTTTAACAATTACCGCACTTGCAATGTTAATGTTCGTGCTACTACAAATTGTTAATTAACTCTTGAATAACTAATTCGAAAATCACGATGATAATTTCCCGATTATTGTTCATTGATCTATCTTGCAGGCACCTGTATTTTTTCAATTTTTGGCGTTCTTGTTTATTTTCATATTTAATAAGTTTAAATAATATTCATTCATTACAGGTCCGTAGGGGGGCTAGGCTTGCGCAAGTCGGGGTATCCGTTTTCGGGCGTATTTTCAATCCTCTGGGAAAATTATAAATATTGGTCCTAAAGTTCCGGAGGTTGGGACTTTTTATTAGGAAATTTCCTACTGTTGTTTAATCTTTTTTTTTTCAAATTTGAATTATCTCAAATAGTCTTTGAGATATTGGCGAAAAACCAAACCCCTTTGTATTTTTTCACTTATTTGTTTATAACTATTGCAATTTTTGCGAGCAGCCTTAGTATTTCCTCAAAAAGTATCTAATGCCATTCCGAATCGAAGGACACCTCAATCATAATTTTCGAAGAATACGGAAAAATTTTGACCTAAAAAGCACTTGTTGACTAGACTATAAGTGTCGAGATATTCCTAAATAATGTCAGATATACATATATCAATTCTTGATGGAGAAATTCAAATGTTAGCCATTGGCCATGTTCGCTTGAAAAATGTGTACTGCAGTCTTATTCACATTTCTAGTGAAATATAATGAATCGATGAAGCGGTTGATGTGGGACATAATTATGTTCATATTTCAATTTAAATTGTTCATAATATTATCTTATATTTTGGTGAAATATCCAAAATTCAATTCAATACCAGTATTCCAATTTACATTTCGAAATCGTCAGTACACAGCGGGTAACCATTGAAACCATTCAAAAGTGTAACAAGTAACAAACTGAAATGATCTAAAGAGCCGAATGCTTATCGTATCAATTCTCCTTCGTAAACGAGGATGAATAATGATGGCGAATGATCCGAAATGAAATACAAACATCTCGGCAATCGGCAGTAATGGGTCAGTCACGTTCCTACCATATTATTCTGATTCACTCAGGAGCGAGAAAGGGCCGAGAGGCAACTTTGCTATGAATAGCTATGGCTTTCTCTCTCATTCTTGTTTCGACTCTTCAGAAAATTATTTACGAGTGTATTCACTCGCAATTTTGACAATCTCCGGGTGTTTCATAATGATATGCCCACACAGAATAATGAAATGTTCGCTTTGTGTTAAAAAGTGAAAATTTGCAACACTGACAAAGAAGTCTGATTTAGAAAAGTTGTTTTATCGTTGATGTTGTTTCGTTACTGTTTATTGGACAACATTGGTCTATATTGATTCTGACAAATATCTATTGTTTCTAACGCAGAAGCAATTCCAAATCAATTACAAATTTTTATTTTACAGCTATTACTCAGAGTTTGGAAGAGAAAAAGTAGAAAAAAAAATTGTCCACTTAGTTATTTGTTCGTTAGTAAGTAAATACATAGGTAATAATTCTTTAAAAACAGTTCTTCCTATATTGAATAAAATGATCAAATATCTGCACTCGAAATATAAAATGTATTAATTATTCAAATCTTCTCACAAATCATCCTTGGCCATCGTTAATAACAACATCGCACGGCACCACTTAACGAATATGGATAATAAAGGTTCCCCTCGACGACAGAGACTCGGCAACGACCAATTCAAAACTTCCACTCGCAATTTCCCCGTTTCGTCAACCCTTAAACCCAATTTCCTTCTGTTCCGTCATAAAATAACAAACTCATCTAACTTTCGCAACTTTTCAAAGTGGAATCAACAATTATTATAGTTACGTGCGGTGGCCCAACAAACGCACATAGCGACGTTCCTGGCCCCAGGACTACGCTTCTCAGATGTTAAAAATGAATAGAAATTACTTCACAGAGGTAATATCGCTCACAAATAGAGTAGTAAGGTAGAAGAAATATTGAGGAGCCAGCAAAAGAGCACAGATTAACAGTACACACATAATAATATATTTTAGGGCCGGTTTTTCAACTACGAGTTAACTCAAGGTTTCATCAAACAGAGAATTGAATTTATTCAAATTGGATGCTCTACTTTTTGGCGCTCTTGTTCTTCGGAACAGAGTGTATCAATTTGCCCAAATGTCTGTAATTTTCGAATTTTTGGCTTAAAATGGTCTCAAACGATTTGGTTCGACTCACTGATCAAGAATCCGTGATCGAAATCGATTCTGTTTGGCCGTCCGTCCGTTAACACGATAACTCTCGAACGAAAGGAATTAGAGTATTGAACTTTGCAGGGTAGGTTTGGAGCGTAAATATCTCGGACGAGTGCGTTAACAGGCGAAATCCACCAAGCGGTTTCGGAGTTATGGCCATTTTTAGTAAAACATTTTTTTATGAATATTTCCGAAACCGATCACTCGATTCATCTGAAATTCAGCATCAAATTGTAGAATCATGACTTTTATACGCATGCGAAGTTTGGTATTGATTTTTTTCAATTTTTAAATTTTGCTTCTGCAATAACAGAATGAGCTAGGCAGTTGAAATTGTCAGAGTAGGTTTGGGAGATAAATATCTCGGTTAAATTCGTTATTGGGCAAACTAGGCCAGATGGTTTCGGAGTAGCAAAAAAAAAATAATTTTTTTCAACAACAAATTTTGAATTAAATTTTTTTTACGATGCTGTTTGACCATAAAAATCCACTGATATAATTTTCAATTTTAACAAGCTAATACTTTCGGAGATATGATTTTTCGAAATTTCAATAATGAATCGTACTTCTATGATTTCACAGAATGCTATAATTATTCTATCTATGAATTATTATATGATCTGTGTCATACTCGTACATGTCATCCTGTTCTATAAAAGAGAGTCAAATTCATTTCAGCTATTTTAATTGGATTTCTTCCATGGTGCAGTTCTCTTTCTCAGATTGCTCATTTATCTTAATAAATAAACTGTTATTTGAATTGCCTCATGATGCAGTTCTATCATGAGAATCCATTGATATAATTCCCAACTCTGAGAAACCCATACTTTCGGAGATATGATGTGTCAAATTTTGAACAAGAGCGCCAAAGCTCCTGTCCACAAGGCTTGAACCAATTTTTATTTAAAAATTCTTTCTGTATTATGTTATTTTTGATGCACCCACTTTTCGTGAAACATAAAAAATTGCTGAGGAGCACTGTAGATATTAAGTTAAGACAGACCGATAGCTCCCCGTTACGCAGAAACGTTGCAAATTTTAGACGAAGGTAATATTTCCCTCGCTCCAATTTCTGGGTCAAAAGAAGTAGTTGAGAAATACGCCGATGATTTTATGCTGTTCGTCCCACTGTCGCGTCGTCGAGCATGCCGGTTTTGAATTCCGTAAACTAGAAAGCTTTTAACCGAATTAACCGAGTGGTTTGCTAGGGGACCGTATTCTCGTTCGTTGTGTATCGTGTGCAGCTGAAATTTAATTATACCATTGTCGTCGACCTGATATTTAATGGGGTGTGTTTAGAGCGACGTGGATGGGAATACCAGGCAAATCGATGTTTTTTTTAATATGATTGTGCAGTCATTCCTATCTCAAGTTTTGCATGTTTACATTTATGACATAATTATCAGGGTTGGCATGATTTGAAACACGATTAATTTCATGATTTAATTCTACAAAAGTAATCACACTCTTGTCCACTTGTTTTTTGTCGTCTGACATATGTTTCGGAAACAAAGTTTCCATCTCCAAAGACGAAGCGTTACTAAAGCATGCAATCAATTTCTACATTCCAGTACGGGTTGCTATTATACCCTTAGTCATAAACCGATTAGTGAGAATAATGGGTTGTTAATAGGCAATTGATTAAAATATCATTTCTCTTATACATTTCGATACCTTCAAGTGTTCCTAAGTACACTTTATTGGAATTTGTCAACAATTCGACGGAATTTTCTGAAATTGTGATTTGCAACAGTAGATTTATCGATGTTGTTGTTCCGAATATGTCCCGTATGCTCTTTATACCGTGTGAGAATGTTTCTGGTTGTTTGCCCGACGTAACACTTGTTGCAATCTAAACATTTAATTTCATATAGGTATACCCGATTTTAACATGTCCGGAGTTTTATCGAATGTATTTCCTAGAAGTTGTTTAATTTTCGTGGAAGTTTTGAAACCCAGTTTTATATTAACCGTTCTGAAAATATTCTTGAGTTTGTTCTTTGTTTTCGGATGGAACGTGAACGCGTGGAAACCTTTTACCGTTTATATTTCTTTCGTTAGGGTTATGTTACTGAAGAGATTTTTATCTTTATGTTTGTTGATAATTTTCTGAACTAATTGAAAACCCGTTTCTTTCGGCAATTTGGAAAATAATTTTTCTTTCTTTCTGGAAGTTTATATTGCGTAGCGGAATATTAAATAACCGGTTAACGAAAAAATGTAAGATGGCTGTTTTATGTGACCAGGGAGCTACCGAATCAGATGAAATGTAAATATCAGAATTTGTAGGTTTTCTAAAAATGTCAAAACTAATTAATCTGGATAATTTTAAATCTAAGAATGGCAAGTAACCGTCCTTTTCCATTTCGAAGGTGAATTTAATAGATGGGTATTTACTGTTTGAGACCATAGTAAATTCGTTAAATTACAAAATTTCCATCAACAATTGCAAATATGTCATCTACGTATCTAGCCCAAAATGTTGGAAAATATTTGTGTTCTTTTTTAATTTCAAGTTCTAATTTTATGAGGAACAAATTAGCTAAAATGGGGGAAGGGGGTTACCCATGGCCGTATCGAAAGTTTGTCTCTAATATTTGTTGTTAAAGGAAAAGATATTTTGCTCCATGCAAAGCGAGGTTAACATCAAGTACTCATTGATTTCTATTTGAGGAGTATCTAAACTAAAAAGCCAGTCTTTCAAATTTTCTATTGCGATTTTAACCGGAGTGTTTGGAAATAAAGAAGCTACGTCCCACGAAATGAAGCGGTCTTTATCATTGATTTTAAAATTAAACTAAAACTCCGGACATGTTAAAATCGGGTATACCTATATGAAATTAAATGTTTAGATTGCAACAAGTGTTACGTCGGTTAAACAACCAGAAACATTCTCACACGGTATAAAGAGCATACGGGACATATTCGGAACAACAACGTCGATAAATCTGCTGTTGCAAATCACGTTTTAACAACTGGCCATTCAATATCGGAAATTCCGTTCAAATT
Source organism: Halyzia sedecimguttata (assembly GCA_937662695.2). Taxonomy (NCBI): domain Eukaryota; kingdom Metazoa; phylum Arthropoda; class Insecta; order Coleoptera; family Coccinellidae; genus Halyzia; species Halyzia sedecimguttata. The sequence continues at coordinate 110,817,347 of OW569414.2, read as the reverse complement.
GTTGAAAAATTCCAATAAAGCGTACCTAGGAACAATTGAAGGTATCGAAATGTATAAGAGAAAGTATTTTTTTAATAATGACCTAAAAACTATTAACAACCCATTATTCTAACTAACGGCCGGTTTCATAATAAATTTTAAACTTCCTTTAAATTCAAAGTATCCTTCAAAGTGACATTTTGGTTCAAAATATCCAACTAACGGATGCTTTAAATTTGAAGGGACTTTAAAACTTATTATGAAACCGATCCTTATTGGTTTATGACTAAGGGTATAATGGCAACCCGTACTGGAATGTAGAAATTGATTGCATGCTTTAGTAACGCTTCATCTTTGGAGATGGAAGTCCACAGTGAACTCAAAATAGAATATGAGGACCTCAGTTAGGACTTGACGGAGATTGATTGCTTTGTGAATACGACGGTTTATATCTGTCTTCCTAGGTTCAAAGTATCACTTTACCCTAACATTGGCAAAAATTGACATACAATCAGACCTATTTGGTTTGCGCATAGCAATATACCTAAGGAGAAGATTTTGCTTCCACAGCAAGATTCAAAATATTGCTATTCCGATCATCGATTTTGAGCAATATGATCTGTCATTTTTAGAAACATATTGCTATCTACATAGCTATCTCAGCAACCTCATAATAGTACTTGCTAAGTGGATAACAAGATTTGAAATATGACACAGAGCCACTTTTTTTTTCTTCCAAGAATTCGAAAATATTGAAACTATGTAGGTCCTTTAATAAATATAGCTATAAATAATTGTTTATATTTGTTGAAGGTACTTTAATTATAACACTTCATTATTTTAAGGAAAGTTCTAAGATCTAGTTCTGACACTGACAATCCCTTCTATTTGTAAATAGAAAAGTTCAAAAACTATTCAGCCTTGAAAATAAGATTGATGCTTTTGATTTAATTGAAGCACACGGGAATCAACACACGAAATTCTTTTTTATCCATCTTTTAACATAAACACCAAAGTTGCTTGACACAAAACAGTCATAACTTGAGAACGCGAAGTCCAATTGTTATGAAATTATGCCATGGCGCTATCGAATTTCGTTATTTTGCATTTGTGGCGCCATCTATGAGCTATTCTGGAAACTTTTTGATCAATGCAGCACATTGATCAGTGAATGAACGAGACGGTGTAATCTCTTGACGTCACGTGAGTACTTCCCATATTGTTTTCAATATGAAACAGCATTTATACCTCTCAGGAATATTCCATCAGTAAAATTGGCCCCCGACACAATCTACAATCAAACAAACAAAAGTTTAAGATTGCTTCAATCAATATGGAGAATGTCGTCATATACAATTCCGAGAAAAAAATAATTAAATTTGGGATACCGTATAAACAGGCCGGCATCTGTATCCCTTGTTTACTAACGAAAGCTTTACAGGACCGCTACCTACGCACGAAAAAAAAAATGAACAGCCTCGGTTCCAATTCACCAACGATTAAGCCCCTCCGGACTCAGAACAAATTCGGCATCATTCCCATTTTTTTTCATTACTGCCACCCCTCACCCCCCTTCGACCCTTTTGGCCCGCTGCCGAACCGATGGCGCGTAATAACCTAAACGTATAGGGTGTTTCCACACAAGATATAAGTTTCTATCAACGAAAAAACTGGGTAAAGTGCCATTTTTGGCGCTCTTGTTCCTCGGAACAGAGTGCTTATCAATTTGCTCAAATGTCTGTAATTTTCGAATTTTTCGATTAAAATGGACTTAAACGATTTGGTTCGACTCACTGATCAAGAATCCGTGCTAGAAATCGATTCTGTCCGGCTGTTAACACGATAACTCTGGAAAGAAAGGAGTTAGGGGATTGAAATTTGCAAGGTAGATTTGGGGCCTAAATATCTGGGACGAGTTCGTTAATGGCCGAAAACCACCAAGCGGCTTCGGAGTTATGGCCATTCTTAGCAAAAATATTTTTCATGAATATTTCCGAATTTGATATTGATTGAGTTGCCGTAAAGTGTAAAAAAATGATTTAAAAAGTTTTCAATTTTGTTTCTACAATAACTCTCGAACTGAATGAGCTAGGCAGTTGAAATTTTCAGAGTAGCTTTGGGAGATAAATATCTCGGCTAAGTTCGTTATTGGGCAAAATCGGACAGATGGTTTCGGAGTACCTACCTAAAACATTTTTTTTACATCACAAATTTCAAATGCTTCTGCATCGTATTTCCAAATATCTGATAAAACCAATATATCTCCCTGAAATATTTGTCATAAAATGGGTTGGTGTTTGGTTTGGTGGAAATTTACTCTTAAATTATAGTTTCTGTCTAGGAACCATTTATTGACGCGCTTGTTCATCTGATGTGCCTATCAATTCGTTCATATTTTCCAATTTTTGGCCGAGAATGGTCTCATACGATCAGTTTCGGCTCACTGATAAAGAATCCGAGGTCAAACTTGATTATGTACGGCCGGCCGTCTGCACGATTACGCTCTAACGCTCCTGGCCACAGCGCTTCAAATTTTCTAGTCATACAATCTTCACGAAATTGCGCAAGTCTTCGTTTTGGTATTTTTCAACTAACTACCGAGTTTCAATACCATCAGATCAGTATTCTTGGGAAAATAAAATTTCAGATCACTATAACTCTGAATCTACTAGGCGGATTTTGCACATTAGTGAACTTAACCATTCGGTTTCCAAACCTGCTCTGCAAATTTCTCTGCTATCTAACGCATTTCATTCGAGTCATCATTATCGAGAGTGTTTACGGACTGACGGATAGAATTGAATTGAGTTTGACCTCAGATTCTTCATTAGTGAGTTGAAACTAAACGTTTGGGATCATTTTCGGTCAAAAACTAAAAAATAACAAACATTTGCGAAACATCGTAGTGGGGAAATGGATATACGCAGTGATCCGAGCAGTGATCTATAGTTTTCTGTAACCGTAGTCGAGGAGCTTGGTTGGTTGAACACCAGGTGTCACGTCTATTTACTTAGTACTCAGAAATGGTTCCTGGATTCTCATAAAGACCCTCTTATTCGTCACGTTGTTCATCATCGCTGATTTATGCGTAATACTATTGAGTACAAACAAGAACGAAACCGGTTTGCCACTACCCAAATTTGATAACGACACGACACACTCTCCGCCGTATTCATAAAGCATTCAATCTCCGTTAAGTCCTAACTGAGATCCTCAGTTAAGGATAAATATGAATCGCAATTTCAGTTTGAGTGAAAATTAACGTGAAACAGGCCTGTTTCAGCACCTTTACATTCGTTAACTGAGGTTGCGATTCTTATTTATCCTTAACTGAGGACCTCAGTTAGGACTTAACGGAGATTGAATGCCTTGTGAATACGGCGGTCTGTGGTTTACACTTCACTTTAACATTGATCTCCGCTAGTCCGTTCATTTTGAATTGAATGAATGAATATTGGTCGCTTTCCCATGAAGCGTTATTCCCTTTCCCAGCAGAACAAGCGCGCCAAAAATGAATGGTTTGTATGCCGTTCCAGTGAAAAACTGTCTTCGAAGGGCAAATCTATGCAGAATCAGATCATAATAACGACGAATCGATATTTGATGTACGGGCTGTTTTAATGTACGAGGTGTTTTATAAGACCCGAGTCCTGATCTATTAGGGCTTCACACGAGACGAGAGTAGGCGACAATATAAAAAAATCTCGTCTCGCTCTCGCCAATTCCCAAAAAATTAAGTCTCGTTTAAGTCTCGTTCTCGACTCGTTGTCCGTTGTCTCGTCTCGTCTCGGTTAATTCTGAATAATGATAATAAATATTATAATACATAAACGAAATGGTATACAATAATATAATAATAATGAATAATTTTGTAAAGCTATATTTATTACGCTCTTATACAAAAATATTTGTACATGTACATATTATTTTTACTTTTAAACACTGATAATTTCAACTTTTAGATTACTCGATGACTAAGAATTCAAACATAATCACGCTTGCATCACATAATTTTTCAATGATGTACGTGTTTTTGCCATGATCATACCTGCTGTGGAAAATAACCTTTCAACAGGTACGGATGTAGCCATTAATAAATCATCGGCCTCTTGGCAAGTGTAAGAAGAACTTTTTCATCACTCTCCACCACTGTAAAATATTTTGATTTTTATTTGCTATTTTTAACAGCAAATATTCTTCAAACTCAGCTTTCCAATATTTCGAAAGTTTTGTTTATGTTTTAAATAGGCTATCGATGTCGATACATTTTTAATAGAATTGAACAATTTGGTATAGTTTTCAAAGAATACCTTTCCAGTGGATAGATCATTGAGGGTGTTTTTGGCATAATTCTCATAACACTTTACGAAACATTGAGTAGCTTCATTTCTTTACCAGTTTTATTATAAGTAGTTCCACAGATGTATACAACAAACGTTCACATCTTCACTACAAGGCGCACAAGAGAAAAAAATTCTCCAGATTCTCAGAGAGAGACGAAATTTTCAAAGCATTGGGATTTAGGCTGGTTTTCCTGTCACGCTGACGGTCGGCGCTGATGGGTCAATATGTATGTAGCTATAGGTAGCGTTTTCGAGTCACGCGGCGCTGACGGCTGTCAGCGCTGAGCTATATTCGCGCACGTACGCGCCGGCGCGTCGGCGCCGCTGACTAGCTGGCGCCGACAAGCCTCCACATTCAGTGAGCCAGAGACAATAGCATCCTTCTATTTCTCAATGTGATCAGCGTGATCCGAGATGACCAATCAGCGCTGACCGTCAGCGCCGACCGTCAGCGTGACAGGAAAACCAGCCTTAGGGGCAAGAAAAGTTGTCCGTTAAGTATTGAATTCATAATGGCATCCGTTTTTATCGTTGTGAATTCTATTCTAATATAGACAAAATATATTGGTCATTATAGTGGAAACTCTTCATATCCAATTGTTTTCTGTTGGTGTTGAAAAAAGTCGAGTCGTATATAAAACTTCATACAAAAAATTTAACGAGACCAAAAACGAAACTCTCGTATTGCGCTGTATGTGGTCTCGGTATCGCCTATAATATTTTTGAAAACGTCTCGTCTCGTCTCGCTTTTACGAGACAAGAACGAGACGAGAAAAATCTCGCTCTCGCGTGAAGCCCTATAATCTATACTTTTTCGGTTTAGTTCATTCGAACGTTCTGATGGTCTGAGATGTTAAAACCTGTCAAATTTGATATTAATTTTTTCGGCGGCTTGGGAGTTATGGCTGACCAAAAGTTCTGCCTGAATCAATAAATCACCCTGTGTATCAGAAACGAAGAGCCTTAGCCCATATTTAATAGTTGTTTTCTGGCTGCCCTAGGCACCATATGTTCGCAATAAAACTGTGTACGTTATTCAAGGACCACCCTGTAATTCCGATTCTCCCGATATGGATTTTCCAGCTTATCGTCTGATTGTCCATTCACAAATTTACCCTAGAAATTATATGCCTGCGAGTTCCTTCTTTCGAAAGTTATCGTGTTAACGGCTGGAGGGTCTTGATTGTGAATGCGGATTCTTCATCAGTGAGGCAGATGTATCAACATTGCATTTGTGTTGAACGCAATTGATTCACCACCGTTGTGAAAATCTTATTAACAAAACATATTCATATTCACACTGGAGATGAAATCCATCAAGTATACAGACCGGTCTCGAAGGAATAATTAATTATCGAAAGATGACAGCTGCATCATTGAAACAGGAAAATAGCAGGGCAATTCAAAATATTACCTCTCATTTAATCACTTCCCATAAAGATACAGAACAATAATTCACTCATACCGATTAGCGACCGGAGGATCCGGAGTGTGGGGGTTAAGCAAAATAGTCCATTTGAATTTAAATTAAATCGGGAGAAGTTTCGGCAGACGAGACCAAGTCCCGGAGAACGTCCCCACTACCCGCGCCTGATAGCGACCTCGGCAAGTGCGTGCGGTCTGCTCAGGGCCCCATCAGGATACTCTCGACTCCCTCTCGCCGTTTCAAGAATAGGGTTTCATGCTCGAAACAAGATAGTGAATGAGTCGAGAGAAATTGGATTCCGCATGTTTGGGTCAAAATGGCGAAAATGTAGATTGGAAACAGTAAGTAGGCCAGGAGGGGTGCCGTCTATTGTTGCGACAAATCAAACACAAGTAATCGGCACCGCATCTTGCATGTTCTCCCAAATCTCGAGAACCTGACTTTCATATCCGAATCCATTCAGTCTCCATCAATCTCGACCGAAACAGTATTTAGAGAATTAAGAAATTGTTACATTTTCAAATTCGAATACCTCGCGTTTCCAATCTCTCTCCTGCACTCGGTTTCCATGGAGTCATGGCGTACGATTTTAATTCCATAGTCTCCACAATTCTCGCAATCGAACTGAGAAAGAAGAGTGAAAGATCGGGTGGTTCGTAGATCGCTTACGTCATGGATGTTTAGCTTCCATTTCCATCGCGTGAATCGTGGAGACGCTGGTATTATAATCGTAAGGGCATGGCTCCATAGAAACCCAGTGTATACGAAACTCTTACAGCCGTACCCAATAAACAATCTCTAAGGAACGATAAATAGCTATCTTCTGTAGATGGTAACCGGTTCTCTATCTGTAGCACCCGTCCCACAAATTCGGATAAGTCTGGTTAATCTCCGGCAATCTGTAGATAGGCCAGTAGGCCACTTATCCGAGACTTTTCCTGCGCTCCTGTTCGGGCAAATTTACCATAATCATTTTTGCGCGTATGTTCTGGGGAACATCGCGTTATCATTTTGCCCAAATGTCTGTATAACATTCGAATTTTTTTACGAAAATGGTCTCAAACGTTTCGGTTCGTCTCCCCAATGAAGAATTCGAGGTCAAATTTGATTCTGTCCGGCCGGCCGTTGCCACGATAACTTGAGAACGGAAAGAGCTAGCGACTTGAAATTTTCAGGGTAGGTGGCGCATCTCAATACGACGGACAAGTTCGTTAATGGGCGTAATCAGCCCAATGGTTTCCGAGTAATAATTTTGTTTTCAACCAATATAGATCCGATCGAATTGAAACTTGGTGAATAGTTGTAGAATATAAACCTAAGCACGTTTGTGAAATTTCGTGAGAATCGTATCCCTAGAAAATTATTAAAAAATATTTGTGTTGTCACCCTTCGAATTTACCATGGTAAATTCGAATCAAGTGTCCAATACAGGAGAATAGACAATAGAACATACGCGTAAAAGCTCCTGACTTCACGTCAGTGCTTGAACCAATTTTTAACTAGTAAATTATGTTTTATTTTACCCTAAATGACAACAAAAATTATAAAAGTCAATAAATATGTCATTTATTTCATTTTTAAAGTCAAAATAAATGAGTTGAAGATGTCATAATGCTCTAAAATCACATAAAATGGAACATCATAAATGATATATTATACAGGACGCTTTTTATGTTCTGTATTGACTGAGTTTGGTGGTTATTGTTCATTTGAAATTGAGTACATCCTCTGTGATTTTTATTTTTGAGTCAGTTATTTATAATGAATCTATACATGTAGCAGTATTTCAACTAAAATTAGCTAGTATAACAACTTCTATCCGCTACACTCTTTCTACTATCCGTCAAATACCACGGATCAAGATGAAGTTTAGTAGGGATAACCATTTGATATCACCTAAGAATATTGAGACGCCTCAACTGTCAAACAACTATCTGCAGTAGGTTATCCGTCCTCCCATCGGTAGATAGCAACCTAAGATAGGATAACCTACGGTCGATAGGTTTATTGGGATTGTGAAGAGGAAGATACATAGATAGTTTTCTATCTCAAGTAAGGTAAAACTGTAGATAGATTGAAATGGGAATGGCCGTTAGAGTGTCCCCACAAGGGCATATCGAATCGGTCGCGGTTACTTTCTTCTGAGTCCCTTTCCTACACTCGGTTTCCATGGCGAACATTCTAGGATGATTACTACAATTCAAATTCCAGCGTCGCCACGATCGGAATGGAAGTAACTCTCCATGACTCTAGCGACATTCGAACAACTGGATCATTCTGTTTCCATGCTGATCGCGTGAATCGTGAAGACTGGCAACGCTCGAATTACAATTGTAATAATCGACGTGCATGATTCCCACGGAAACCGATTTTAGGACAGTGACTCAGGAGATTGGAATCGCTTCAATTCGGTATGCCCTTGTGCGTACGCTCAGAGTGTAATTCAACGAACTCAAATTCAGTCACGACCAATCGTTTTCTGAAGGAAGTTATAATCGAACAATACCCTTGTATGAGAAATGCACGTTCTGTTTTAGCGAGAATAGTCGAGAATCTTGAAATAATTGGTCTACTAACTAGGTATTTCGCATACGCAAACCACAAAGGGCGCACTTTACATTCTCATTCCCGATGTAGCTATGATTTTACCCGAATACCACCCTGGATCGACTGAAATTTTCCCAGTTTCGCCGAGACACAAAACTGGGAATCGCAAGGACCGCTTTTGGCCCGCGTTAACTAGGAGGGATCGGCGGGAGGGGGACGGTTTGAGGTCAAACGTCATCGATCCCCGACTCTCCCTACCCGTTCTCACCCCCCGACCACCGCCAACGTCCATGTTTGTGTTCGAAGTTGCGGAGTTATTCCCGAATAAGGTAACTCTTCCCAGAATGAAGCTGCGTTTATCTGTTGTTTTTTCTACCCCTCCTCCTCCAACCCGAATTTACTCATATCATGCCCGGCCTGATATGGTCCAGGCGGATGCATGATGGATGGCCGACAGAAGAAGATGCTGACCTGTGGTCTTGCGAGCTTTCCCTTATTCCGAGTACGGAAAAGGTTTCTCTTCATAAGGGGGAATTTGAACGGCGGTGGAACTTCCCGAAAAAATCAATATCCACGAAAAATGCATCCTTTATACGATTCAAATATTACATCACATCGCGAACAATATACCATGGTAAATTATATTGTCCATTCTCCTGTATTGGACACTCTAATTCGAATTTACCATGGTAAATTCGTTTACATAATTTTTTAAAATTTTCTAGGGGTACGGTTCTTATAAAATTTTAAACACGTCTTTATGTCTATGTTCTACAACTAGATACCAAGCTTCAATTCGGTCGAGTCTATATTTTTTTAGTTATCGAGGAAATAATATTCCACGTGAGTATAACTCTAAAACCGTTTGACCGATTATGCCAGTAATCAAACACTCCCATTCGGATACGCAACATACCCTGAAAATTGCAAGTCCCTATCTCCTTTCGTTCGAAAGTTATCGAGGCAACGGTCACCCATCCATCTACTAAACTCACACAAAGCTGCTCGAATCTCCAACAATATATATCCGATCGTGTTCAAACTTGAAACTTGGCAGTAGAGTTAGGTTTTGAAGGCTCTCGCAAAATTTTAGCGATGTCGGACGAATAATTACTGATATATAGAATTTTTTCAATAATTTTCAATGAGTTTTTAAAAATTTTCTAGTAATACGATTCTCACGGAATTTTTTAAGAATTTTCGCGTTTGCATTATACAACTAATAACCAAGTTTGAATTCAATCGGTTCAGTATTTTTATTGTTATTGAGGAAATAACAACCAAAGTTCAGATGGTTATAACTCCAAAAACGTTTGGCCGATTATGCATGTAAACAAACTGAGATGTTGCATTCAGATGCACAACCTAACCTGAAAATTTCAAGACGCAATTTCAAGAAGCGTTTTCGTTCGCAGGATATCGTAACATAAAAAATATTTTTTAATAATTTTTTTTAAATTTTCTAGTGATGCGATTCTCACAAAATTCCACAAACGTGCATAAGTTGATATTCTACAAGACCAGTTCATTCTACCAAGACAAATTTCCCCATCCACACGTTGGGCCAATAGTGTTGGGGCCAACGTGTGGAGCCGGGGTTAACCTCAATTAAGAAACACTATGTAGACAACATTTTTTCTATGATTATTATCTGATAAATATGTCACAGCTGTCATAATATTATTTCCTGCATATTGATCTCATTTCATTGCCTTCTTTCCCATTTTATAGGAAACCCAAACTGATTCAGCATGGGACCACGCATATATTGACGAAATTCGTAAGAATCCTACGGAATTCAACCTCCATAAAGTTAGCAGAGCCACTTGCGAAAATTTCAATGAAACCTATTGCATTAATTGTCGAATATTTGTCGAGAATTTGTCGTGAAAGAAAAAAATTTGTCGCGCGCTTAGTTTTTTTTATATGGGGTGGCTCTGCTAACTTAATATTAAGTTAGCAGAGCCACTTGCAACAATTTCAATGAAACCTATTGCATTAATTGTCGAGAATTTGTCGTGAATTTGTCGTGAAAGAAAAAAGTCTGTCGCGCGCTTAGTTTTTTTTATATGGGGTGGCTCTGCTAACTTAATATTAAGTTAGCAGAGCCACTTGCAACAATTTCAATGAAACCTATTGCATTAATTGTCGAGTATTTGTCGTGAATTTGTCGTGGAAGAAAAAAGTTTGTCGCGCGCTTCGTTTTTTTTGTATGGGCTAAATTAATATTTGGCTAAAGGGGCCACACACAAATCACGTAAGTTGGTTAATCATATTTTTTTTCAATCAGAAATGAGCTGAATAATTGTCGAACGACCCAAACATATTCGTCGTGACAGAAAAAAAATTGTCGAGCCCTTAGTTTTTTTTAAATGGGGTGGCTCTGCTAACTTAATATTAAGTTAGCAGAGCCACTTGCAACAATTTCAATGAAACCTATCGCATTAATTGTCGAGTATTTGTCGTGAATTTGTCGTGAAAGAAAAAAGCTTGTCGCGCGCTTCGTTTTTTTTGTATGGGCTAAATTAATATTTGGCTAAAGGGGCCACACACAAATCACGTAAGTTGGTTAATCATATTTTTTTTCTATCAGAAATGAGCTGAATAATTGTCGAAGGACCCAAACATATTCGTCGTGACAGAAAAAAAATTGTCGAGCCCTTAGTTTTTTTTAAATGGGGTGGCTCTGCTAACTTAATATTAAGTTAGCAGAGCCACTTGCAACAATTTCAATGAAACCTATCGCATTAATTGTCGAGTATTTGTCGTAAATTTGTCGTGAAAGAAAAAAGCTTGTCGCGCGCTTCGTTTTTTTTGTATGGGCTAAAACAATATTTGGCTAAAGGGGCCACACACAAATCACGTAAGTTGGTTAATCGTATTTTTTTTCAATCAGAAATGAGCTGAATAATTGTCGAACGACCCAAACATATTCGTCGTGACAGAAAAAATTTTGTCGCGCGCTTAGTTTTTTTTAAATGGGGTGGCTCTGCTAACTTAATATTAAGTTAGCAGAGCCACTTGTAACAATTTCAATGAAACCTATCGCATTAATTGTCGAGTATTTGTCGTGAATTTGTCGTGAAAGAAAAAAGCTTGTCGCGCGCTTCGTTTTTTTTGTATGGGCTAAAACAATATTTGGCTAAAGGGGCCACACACAAATCACGTAAGTTGGTTAATCATATTTTTTTTCAATCAGAAATGAGCTGAATATTTGTCGAACGACCCAAACATATTCGTCGTGACAGAAAAAAATTTGTCGAGCCCTTAGTTTTTTTTAAATGGGGTGGCTCTGCTAACTTAATATTAAGTTAGCAGAGCCACTTGCAACAATTTCAATGAAACCTATTGCATTAATTGTCGAGTATTTGTCGTGAATTTGTCGTGAAAGAAAAAAGTTTGTCGCGCGCTTCGTTTTTTTTGTATGGGCTAAATTATTATTTGGCTAAAGGGGCCACACACAAATCACGTAAGTTGGTTAATCATATTTTTTTTCAATCAGAAATGAGCTGAATAATTGTCGAACGACCCAAACATATTCCTCGTGACAGAAAAAAATTTGTCGAGCCCTTAGTTTTTTTTAAATGGGGTGGCTCTGCTAACTTAATATTAAGTTAGCAGAGCCACTTGTAACAATTTCAATGAAACCTATCGCATTAATTATCGAGTATTTGTCGTGAATTTGTCGTGAAAGAAAAAAGCTTGTCGCGCGCTTCGTTTTTTTTGTATGGGCTAAAACAATATTTGGCTAAAGGGGCCACACACAAATCACGTAAGTTGGTTAATCGTATTTTTTTTCAATCAGAAATGAGCTGAATAATTGTCGAACGACCCAAACATATTCGTCGTGACAGAAAAAATTTTGTCGCGCGCTTAGTTTTTTTTAAATGGGGTGGCTCTGCTAACTTAATATTAAGTTAGCAGAGCCACTTGTAACAATTTCAATGAAACCTATCGCATTAATTGTCGAGTATTTGTCGTGAATTTGTCGTGAAAGAAAAAAGCTTGTCGCGCGCTTCGTTTTTTTTGTATGGGCTAAAACAATATTTGGCTAAAGGGGCCACACACAAATCACGTAAGTTGGTTAATCATATTTTTTTTCAATCAGAAATGAGCTGAATAATTGTCGAACGACCCAAACATATTCGTCGTGACAGAAAAAAAATTGTCGAGCCCTTAGTTTTTTTTAAATGGGGTGGCTCTGCTAACTTAATATTAAGTTAGCAGAGCCACTTGCAACAATTTCAATGAAACCTATTGCATTAATTGTCGAGTATTTGTCGTGAATTTGTCGTGAAAGAAAAAAGTTTGTCGCGCGCTTCGTTTTTTTTGTATGGGCTAAATTATTATTTGGCTAAAGGGGCCACACACAAATCACGTAAGTTGGTTAATCATATTTTTTTTCAATCAGAAATGAGCTGAATAATTGTCGAACGACCCAAACATATTCGTCGTGACAGAAAAAAATTTGTCGAGCCCTTAGTTTTTTTTAAATGGGGTGGCTCTGCTAACTTAATATTAAGTTAGCAGAGCCACTTGTAACAATTTCAATGAAACCTATCGCATTAATTGTCGAGTATTTGTCGTGAATTTGTCGTGAAAGAAAAAAGTTTGTCGCGCGCTTCGTTTTTTTTGTATGGGCTAAATTATTATTTGGCTAAAGGGGCCACACACAAATCACGTAAGTTGGTTAATCATATTTTTTTTCAATCAGAAATGAGCTGAATAATTGTCGAACGACCCAAACATATTCCTCGTGACAGAAAAAAATTTGTCGAGCCCTTAGTTTTTTTTAAATGGGGTGGCTCTGCTAACTTAATATTAAGTTAGCAGAGCCACTTGTAACAATTTCAATGAAACCTATCGCATTAATTGTCGAGTATTTGTCGTGAATTTGTCGTGAAAGAAAAAAGCTTGTCGCGCGCTTCGTTTTTTTTGTATGGGCTAAAACAATATTTGGCTAAAGGGGCCACACACAAATCACGTAAGTTGGTTAATCGTATTTTTTTTCAATCAGAAATGAGCTGAATAATTGTCGAACGACCCAAACATATTCGTCGTGACAGAAATAATTTTGTCGCGCGCTTAGTTTTTTTTAAATGGGGTGGCTTTGCTAACTTAATATTAAGTTAGCAGAGCCACTTGTAACAATTTCAATGAAACCTATCGCATTAATTGTCGAGTATTTGTCGTGAATTTGTCGTGAAAGAAAAAAGCTTGTCGCGCGCTTCGTTTTTTTTGTATGGGCTAAAACAATATTTGGCTAAAGGGGCCACACACAAATCACGTAAGTTGGTTAATCATATTTTTTTTCAATCAGAAATGAGCTGAATAATTGTCGAACGACCCAAACATATTCGTCGTGACAGAAAAAAAATTGTCGAGCCCTTAGTTTTTTTTTAAATGGGGTGGCTCTGCTAACTTAATATTAAGTTAGCAGAGCCACTTGCAACAATTTCAATGAAACCTATTGCATTAATTGTCGAGTATTTGTCGTGAATTTGTCGTGAAAGAAAAAAGTTTGTCGCGCGCTTCGTTTTTTTTGTATGGGCTAAATTATTATTTGGCTAAAGGGGCCACACACAAATCACGTAAGTTGGTTAATCATATTTTTTTTCAATCAGAAATGAGCTGAATAATTGTCGAACGACCCAAACATATTCCTCGTGACAGAAAAAAATTTGTCGAGCCCTTAGTTTTTTTTAAATGGGGTGGCTCTGCTAACTTAATATTAAGTTAGCAGAGCCACTTGTAACAATTTCAATGAAACCTATCGCATTAATTGTCGAGTATTTGTCGTGAATTTGTCGTGAAAGAAAAAAGCTTGTCGCGCGCTTCGTTTTTTTTGTATGGGCTAAAACAATATTTGGCTAAAGGGGCCACACACAAATCACGTAAGTTGGTTAATCGTATTTTTTTTCAATCAGAAATGAGCTGAATAATTGTCGAACGACCCAAACATATTCGTCGTGACAGAAAAAATTTTGTCGCGCGCTTAGTTTTTTTTAAATGGGGTGGCTTTGCTAACTTAATACATATTAAGTTAGCAGAGCCACTTGTAACAATTTCAATGAAACCTATCGCATTAATTGTCGAGTATTTGTCGTGAATTTGTCGTGAAAGAAAAAAGCTTGTCGCGCGCTTCGTTTTTTTTGTATGGGCTAAAACAATATTTGGCTAAAGGGGCCACACACAAATCACGTAAGTTGGTTAATCATATTTTTTTTCAATCAGAAATGAGCTGAATAATTGTCGAACGACCCAAACATATTCGTCGTGACAGAAAAAAAATTGTCGAGCCCTTAGTTTTTTTTAAATGGGGTGGCTCTGCTAACTTAATATTAAGTTAGCAGAGCCACTTGCAACAATTTCAATGAAACCTATTGCATTAATTGTCGAGTATTTGTCGTGAATTTGTCGTGAAAGAAAAAAGTTTGTCGCGCCTTCGTTTTTTTTGTATGGGCTAAATTATTATTTGGCTAAAGGGGCCACACACAAATCACGTAAGTTGTTTAATCATATTTTTTTTCAATAGGTTTCATTGAAATTGTTGCAAGTGGCTCTGCTAACTTAATATTAAGTTAGCAGAGCCACCCCATTAAAAAAAAACTAAGGGCTCGACAATTTTTTTTCTGTCACGACGAATATGTTTGGGTCGTTCGACAATTATTCAGCTCATTTCTGATTGAAAAAAAAATATGATTAACCAACTTACGTGATTTGTGTGTGGCCCCTTTAGCCAAATATTGTTTTAGCCCATACAAAAAAAACGAAGCGCGCGACAAGCTTTTTTCTTTCACGACAAATTCACGACAAATACTCGACAATTAATGCGATAGGTTTCATTGAAATTGTTACAAGTGGCTCTGCTAACTTAATATTAAGTTAGCAGAGCCACCCCATTTAAAAAAAACTAAGGGCTCGACAATTTTTTTTCTGTCACGACGAATATGTTTGGGTCGTTCGACAATTATTCAGCTCATTTCTGATTGAAAAAAAATATGATTACTTACGTGATTTGTGTGTGGCCCCTTTAGCCAAATATTGTTTTAGCCCATACAAAAAAAACGAAGCGCGCGACAAGCTTTTTTCTTTCACGACAAATTCACGACAAATACTCGACAATTAATGCGATAGGTTTCATTGAAATTGTTACAAGTGGCTCTGCTAACTTAATGTTAGCAGAGCCACCCCATTTAAAAAAAACTAAGCGCGCGACAAAATTTTTCTGTCACGACGAATATGTTTGGGTCGTTCGACAATTATTCAGCTCATTTCTGATTGAAAAAAAATACGATTAACCAACTTACGTGATTTGTGTGTGGCCCCTTTAGCCAAATATTGTTTTAGCCCATACAAAAAAACCGAAGCGCGCGACAAGCTTTTTTCTTTCACGACAAATTCACGACAAATACTCGACAATTAATGCGATAGGTTTCATTGAAATTGTTGCAAGTGGCTCTGCTAACTTAATATTAAGTTAGCAGAGCCACCCCATTTAAAAAAAACTAAGGGCTCGACAATTTTTTTTCTGTCACGACGAATATGTTTGGGTCCTTCGACAATTATTCAGCTCATTTCTGATAGAAAAAAAATATGATTAACCAACTTACGTGATTTGTGTGTGGCCCCTTTAGCCAAATATTAATTTAGCCCATACAAAAAAAACGAAGCGCGCGACAAGCTTTTTTCTTTCACGACAAATTCACGACAAATACTCGACAATTAATGCGATAGGTTTCATTGAAATTGTTGCAAGTGGCTCTGCTAACTTAATATTAAGTTAGCAGAGCCACCCCATTTAAAAAAAACTAAGGGCTCGACAATTTTTTTTCTGTCACGACGAATATGTTTGGGTCGTTCGACAATTATTCAGCTCATTTCTGATTGAAAAAAAATATGATTAACCAACTTACGTGATTTGTGTGTGGCCCCTTTAGCCAAATATTGTTTTAGCCCATACAAAAAAAACGAAGCGCGCGACAAGCTTTTTTCTTTCACGACAAATTCACGACAAATACTCGACAATTAATGCGATAGGTTTCATTGAAATTGTTACAAGTGGCTCTGCTAACTTAATATTAAGTTAGCAGAGCCACCCCATTTAAAAAAAACTAAGGGCTCGACAATTTTTTTTCTGTCACGACGAATATGTTTGGGTCCTTCGACAATTATTCAGCTCATTTCTGATTGAAAAAAAATACGATTAACCAACTTACGTGATTTGTGTGTGGCCCCTTTAGCCAAATATTAATTTAGCCCATACAAAAAAAACGAAGCGCGCGACAAACTTTTTTCTTTTACGACAAATTCACGACAAATACTCGACAATTAATGCAATAGGTTTCATTGAAATTGTTGCAAGTGGCTCTGCTAACTTAATATTAAGTTAGCAGAGCCGCCCCATATAAAAAAAACTAAGCGCGCGACAGACTTTTTTCTTTCACGACAAATTCACGACAAATTCTCGACAATTAATGCAATAGGTTTCATTGAAATTGTTGCAAGTGGCTCTGCTAACTTAATATTAAGTTAGCAGAGCCACCCCATATAAAAAAAACTAAGCGCGCGACAAATTTTTTTCTTTCACGACAAATTCTCGACAAATATTCGACAATTAATGCAATAGGTTTCATTGAAATTTTCGCAAGTGGCTCTGCTAACTTTATGGAGGTCGGAATTCACGCTCCCGTATTTAATGAAAACGGCCTCCAAATTACGACCGGCTGAAATATCTCGATCTCGTTGATAAATATCCATCGCTCACGTGGCCAAAAATCGCGGCAATTTTATATTTGCACGCACAGAATTATGTTCAATAGGTGTTTCTATTAATATCTAATATCTCTCCTTTCGGTCGACATTACGCGAAGATACCGAGGAGCCTATTTATAGCATTTGCATAAATCGGCCGTTAGAACACGTATTTTATCGATTTCGCTATATTTATCTTGTCGACGCCCGCCCCGTGTTCTTTTTATCTGGTTGAATATGATAATTTTACACCTTTCTGCGGTGTCGCACATTTCGCACCCTTGAAAGCATGCTGCTTTCTCGGAATTTACAAAGTCGTGCAATTAAATCACGTCAGTACACATGACGAACAACCGATATATTGTTCGACTCGCATATCAATAACAATTAGCCAACTCGAAAAGCAATTAATAACAGTTTGGTTTAAAAACTTTTTGATACCATAAAAATGCCAATATTTAGTTTCTATAACTCTGTGAAATATCCACGGTGTCACAAAATCGCATATACAGGCCACAGAAAGAAATAGAGCAAACGGGGGATCACTCGAATATGGAAAAACTCTACACGCTTATTAGTCTGGTCAACAAGTGCTTTTTAGGTCAAAATCTTTGCGTATTCTCCGAACATTATGATTGAGGTGTCATTCGATTCGGAATGGCATGTAGATAATTTTTGAGAAAATGCTAAGGCCCATCGCACAAATTGCAATAGTTATAAACAATTAAGTGGAAAAAAAGTAGGTGGTTTGTTTTTTCCGCCAATATCTCAAAAACAGTCAGAGATAATTCAAATTTGAAAAAATTTTCAAGAAGAGGAGGAAATTTCCTGAAAAAAGTCCCAACTGCCGGAACTGTAGGACCAATATTATTTATGATTTTCCTAGAGGGTTGAAAATACGCCCGAAAACTGGTACTCCGGCTTGCGCAAGCTTCGCCCCATTCATACCCTCGATGAATAAATATTATTTAAACTTATTTTTAAATATGAAAATAAAAAATTGAAAACATTCAGGTGCCTGCAGGATGAATCAATGAACAATAATCCGTGGTCCAAAAATGTTTATCGCTATTTTTCAATTAGTTATCTATTAGTTAATTAACAATTTTTTGTACCACGAATATTAACATTGCAAGTACGATAATTGTTAAACTATTAATCTGAGAATTTTTTCCTTTCGTTTAGTTGTTTTTCAAAGGTCTTAGCATAGATTCCTATTAGAAAATTTTAAAAATTGTTCATTTTCGTTTTGTTATGAACAATTTACTTATGTGAAAAATTATAAAGCTTCAATTTATAATATTTCTATTGATCCGTTTTATTATGATCAGAAGCTACTTCAAAATGATTTTCAATAATTATTATCTCCAATTGTTTGAAGAAATGTTATAAACCAATGCGTTGTTTATGAGATAATATAAAATTTTCTTTTAAAACATAATTGAAGCTTTATAATTTTTCACGCAAGTAAATTGTTAATAACGAAACGAAAATTAACAATTTTTCAAATTTTCAAACGGGACGCTATTCCAAGACCTTTGAAAAATAGCTCCACCAAAGAAAAAAAATCTCTGATTAATAGTTTTACAATTTTCGCACATGCAATGATAATGTTCTTACTACAAAAAATTGTTAATTAACTAATGGATAACTAATTGAAAAGTCGTGATAAATATTTTTCGAGGGGTTAATTTCAAGGAAACAAAGTGTACACATGACTTCCCATTTCGAAATTTCCTATGATTTCCCAATGAATTCCCGGGAATTCCCATGAATTCCCAATGAATTCCCATGAATTCCCATGAATTCCCATGAATTCCCAATGAATTCCCATGAATTCCCATGAATTCCCGGGAATTCCCAATGACTTCCCATGACTTCCCGCGATTTTCCATGACTTCCCCCACAGCAGTGTACACAATACACATAGTTCCCAGGAAATTATTCCCTCGTTATCAGGATGGTTCAGATTCACAATTCGGCAAGGTAGGTGGCGCTGCGATTAGTTTATAGGAACTCGAAAACGGATTGATCTATTTTGATGAAATTTTGTGTATGTGAGTCTCAGAATGGTTCCAATTCACAATTGGACCAGGTAGGTGGCGCTGCAATCGGATTAGAGGAACTCGGCTCAACAGATCTTATTGAATTTTTGTTCGTGGGAGTAGGTCTCAAGGTGGTTTTTATTCACAATTTGTCCCAGTAGGTGGCACTCCAATCACTATGTAAAAACTGAAAAACGTCCTGACCAATTTTTATGAAATTTTGTGTGTGCGTGTGTGTGTTTTAGTCGAGGGGTCTCCCACTGGGGAAATTTAGTGTACACTTATAAGAAAATAAGGGGGAAATTAGAGGAAATGAGGGGCAATGAGAGGCAATGAGGGGCAATGAGAGGCAATGCGGGGCAATGAGAGGAAATGAGGGGCAATGTGAGTAAATTAGTAGGAAATGAGAGGGAATTACTAGGTAATGAGGGGTAATTTCCGTTTAATTCACCTATTTCTTCATTACGCAAACCCCATAATATAAGAATAAGGGTAATAAACGGAAATAACGAGAGAAGTTGTTCAAATATAAGTAACGTGAAGGCAGTAGGAATACCTCTACGCATGCGTCGGCGATTCGAAGATATAACCTAAAAACTTTCATCGTAAAGGCGCTCGTACTGTTTGTGCATAATAACTTCGCATATATCTATAAGATATATTTATTGTTAAAGAGTTAAGTGCAATATAAAAATACGAGGGTAAGTAGAATTTTGCCGTTTCGTTTGCTAGTATTTACTGAAAAGATTGAAAACCTTCTTATACATTAAGATAAATGATCGGATGATCGGACATTGATGCTAGAAATCTAAACTTGGAGACTGAAGACAATGTAGAAAATAAAAACCACGAAAATATAAACCGAGATATAAATACATATTGTGATGAAAATGCTCTGAACTTTTTGAAACTGGATATAGAATTGGAAGAAAATCAAAACAAAATTGAAAAAGAAATAGACCTGAAAGATTTTTCTTCCTCAAAAGGGAACCTATCTGAAGATAGATCCTATTTGAAACTTGAACTCCCAGATAACAGCATTAAAGTTTTGAAAAAATCTTCATATATCTGGTTGTTAGATGAAGGTAAACGAAAAATAAGTACTGATCGAATAAGAAGATTTCATGTCAAACGCAAGGGGACTCTGAAGAAACCAATTAAAAATAGAATTCCAAGGACAAATTCATCACCTCCAAATAAAAAAAAATTGGTTCAAGCACTGACGCTTTTGCGCGTATGTTCTATTGTCCATCCTTCTGTATTGGACACCCTTAATCGAATCTACCATGGTAAATTATGTTGTCCATTCTCCTGTATTGGACACTCTTAATTCGAATTTACCATGGTAAATTCGAATTAAGTGTCCAAAACAGGAGAATGGACAACATAATTTACCATGGTAAATTCGATTAAGGGTGTCCAATACAGAAGAATGGACAATAGAACATACGCGCAAAAGCTTCTGACTTCACGTCAGTGCTTGAACCAATTTTTTTTTCGTGATTTTTTTTAAATTTTCTAGGGGTCGGTTCTTAAAATTTTTTTTTTCGTAATTTTTTTCAAATTTTCTAGGGGTAAGGTTCTTACAAAATTTTAAACACGTCTTTAGGTTGATTTTTTACTACTAGTTACCAAGATTCAATTCGATCGAATATTTATTTTTTGAGTTATCAAGGAAATAATATTCCAGGTGGGTATAACTCGGAAACCGTTAGACCGATTATGCCCAAAAACGAACTCAACTCTCCCTTTCGGATACGCAACCTACCCTGAAAATTGCAAGTCCCTATCTCCTTTCATTCGAAAGTTATCGAGGCAACGGTCACCCATCTACTGAACTCACACAAGAATGCTCGAATCTCCAACAATATTTAACCGATCGTATTAAAACTTGAAACTTGGCAGTAGAGTTAGGTTATGAAGGCTCTTGCAAAATTTCAGCAATTTCAAACGAATAGTTACTGACATATAGAATTTTTTTTTTATTTTCAATGATTTATTAAAAATTTTCCACAAATGCTATCATCACCAAATTTTGTAAACATTTTTGCGTTGGCATTCTACAACTAATAACCATGTTTGAATTCAATCGGTTCAGTATTTTTCGAGTTAATGAGGAACAAAAAACCACCAAATTTCAGAAAATTTCAGATGGCTATAACTCTAAAACCGTTTGGCCGATTATGCTCATAAACAAACTGAAATGTCGCGTTCTGGTGCACATCCTAACTTGAAAATTTCAAGCCGCTATCTCATTCCGTTCTCAAGTTGTCGTGACAACAAAAATATTTATTAATAATTTTTTTAAAATTTTCTAGCCATACGATTCGCACAAAATTTCACAAACGTGCTTAGGTTCATATTCTACAACTACCCACCAAGTTTCAATTCGATCGGATTTATATTGGTTGAAAACAAAATTATTACTCGGAAACCATTGGGCCGATTATGCCCATTAACGAACTTGTCCGTAGTATTGGGATGCGCCACCTACCCTGAAAATTTCAAGTCGCTAGCTTTTTTCGTTGTCAAGTTATCGTGGCAACGGCCGGACGGACGGCCGGACGGACAGAATCAAATTTGACCTCGAATTCTTCATTGGGGAGTCGAACATAATCGGTTGAGACCATTTTGGTCAAAAAATTCGAAAGTTACAGACATTTGGGCAAAACTATAACGCGATGTTACCCAGAACATACGCGCAAAAAAATTTCCAAAAATATACCGGTGAAAGTTCAAACGGATCTTCTGAGGAAGAAGAAGAGCTACTACTGGACGATTCTGATGAGACGGAAAACATCAGTGAAAATGATGATGAAATTGAGAACACCAATGAAATTCAAATTCAATTGGAACACTACTATGCAATTTCCTATAAGGATACATGGTACGTTGGACGAGTGATATCGCTAATGGAAGATTTCCATTATTCGGTTGAATTCCTAAAACAGGAGTTAGACACCTTTGTTTGGCCAAAAAACCCAGATTTTCAAGTGGTAGAAAAATGATATTTTTTCTATGGTACTATAGAGCTTATGGGGATGGGGCCGTTTCAGCTTGAAAGAGTAGATCTAATCAGGATAAAACAAGAATATGGGGCATTCAAGAGAAGATTGCTCAAAATATAAATGAAATTTCTGTTTTAGTTGTTTAATTTTTATAAATTTTATATTTTATAAGTTATATTCATGTTGTCTAGCAGTATATATATTTATTTTATGATTATACACACACATAAATTTAATTTTTTTTTATGATAAATAAAAATTCTGTCCTATCGATTTTTGTATGCATGACCTTGAAACATAAACATTTTGACTTAGTGTTAGTTATTTATTGTTATCCGATTTTTTCGTAAGTGTAGACCTTGGTGTGAACATTGACATTATATGTCATATTATTTGCAATATCTTCTCAATTTTCATTGTCTTCATAAAATATTTTTCCGCAAAACCGCCGAGTAAATTTTTGATTATTCTACCTGTTGTTATTCTTGAGAATTACTGGATAATTCATGTGAATGTCAAAAAAATATAGCTAATTGACTTGGCAATGAGAGGAAATTAGAGGAAATTAGTGGAAATGAGAGGGCAATGAGGGGAAATGAGAGGTAATGAGGGGTAATGAGGAGGCAATGAGAGGAAGTGAAGGCAATTTTGGAGGAAATGAGAGGATTGAGGGAAATGAATGAGGAAATTAGGCATTTTTTTCTCGGAGGGGCAATTTAGTGTACAAATTTTAGTCAGTGAGAGACCCCTCGGTTTTAGTGTCTCTCCAGGTGGTGAAGATTGGGCCTGATAGGGTTCCTTTATGACTTATACCTCGACTCATTCCAAACTATTTCGCATATTATAACAGAATATCGTTTGACGATTACACGAGAAATGAACGGCACTAGATAACGAGAAATTTGACTAATTTTGATCTGATTTGAGCAACAGCATATCGCACAATTAAAAGGCATTAAGATTGAAATATAAGACTTGGGTCAATTTATTTCACTCATATGTGGGTTTAATTACATTATAATAATGAAAATGCCTGTGCTGGACCTCGGAACCCCCTTAATAGCCAAAATGCAAATGTTTGGGAATGACAACGTCTGTTGTGAGTCGTTATACAGGGTGAGTCTTTGACCACTGCATTAATTTTAACCAAAGATTCCTCTCATCAAATAAAACAGTTTTTTCATTCACAATTTTTCCAGATTCGGCTCAGGTAAAAAGTTACAAGCGTTTAAAGATTTCACAATGTGCTAATACACTCCTGCATATAAATTATTATCTATGACATTGTTGGCGGACGAGAAAAAGGCATGGTAACGTGGTTTACAGCTTGATTCGGGATTCCAACGCTCAGGGACGGATCCATAAAAGTAGTGAAATTTCTGGAGTTTTCCATTTTAAAACATTCAATGAAGAATATCTCGAAAACGGTGCGTTTAAGGAGAAATGATGAAGAATAATGTAATGTTCTAAACGATGGAATATTCTTGAAATTACCCAAGAAAAACTTCATCTGCATTCTTTATGCTAATTTCGTTTAGTTTTATGAATCCACGAGTCCATAATTAGAAAACCAGTAGAAGTAGAAAATAACTAATATTTGGAAAATATGTCTCATAGTTATAGGAAACTTTACACCAATATTCATTTTATTCGAAAAAAGGATGTCAAAGCTACAAAATAAAAACTGATTTTTTTTCGAAATTTCAACAGCCTGTATCTTTTTACCTGAGCCGAATCTGGAAAAATGGTGAATGAAAAATAGTCAACAAAAAAAAAGCCAATATCAGCCAAAATAAGTCAACCAATTGATACATCTATTCAATAGAACTAACATATAATTGAACCACTTTGCCTATAGAATCTACAGTTAAATCACATTTATCATGATAATATTTTTGTCTTTCTCACTTATAAAAAAATTTGGGAAAGCCCTGTGGACAGGAGCTTTGGCGCTCTTGTTCAAACTTTGAGAAATCATATCTCCGAAAGTATTGGTTTCTCAGAGTTGGAAATGATATCAATGGATTCTTATGATAGCACAGCATCATAAAAGAAAATAAATTCAAAAAATCACAAAATTTCGACTAAACTGAAATTTTGAAAAATCATATTTCTCAAAGAAGATAAATTGAAAAAATTATAAAATTACGATAAATTATTGAAATTTTGAAAAATCATATCTCGTATATCGTATGTAAAAAAAATTGTTTTCGTTATTCCGAAACCACCGGGGGCCGATTTTGCCCAATAAGGAACTCATCCGAGATAATTATCTCCCAAACCTACTCTGAAAATTTCAACTCTCTTGCTCATTGCGTTCGAGAGCTATCGTGGTTACGGCCAGACGGAGAGAATAGGTTGAGTGTGAATATCAAAAATGTGGGAAAGCCCTGTGGACAGGAGCTTTTGCGCTCTTGTTCAAACTTTGACAAATTATATCTCCGAAAGTATTGGTTTCTTAGAGTTGGGAATGATATCAATGGAATCTTATGATAGGACTGCTTCATGAAATAAAATAAATCAAATAAGAATCCATTGATATCATTCCCAACTCGGAGAAACCAAAACTTCCGGATTTATAATTTATCAAAGTTTGAACCAAATTTGCCAAAGTCCACAGGACTTTCCCACTTTTTCAATTTGGCTTCTGTTCGTCAATTCTCAAGAATTTTCGTAATTAAATTCAAAACGAAGGTCTATGACTCATCTCATGTTGGATTTATATACATTAGGAAATTATAATTAGAGTACTCTATGAAATCATATAGAATTGAGAATAATTATTGACATTTTGAACAACCAGATCTCCGAAAGTATTAGTTTGTTAGAATTGAGAATGACATCAATGGATTCTGATGGTATAACTGCATCTTGAATAAGTTGAATTCAAAATTTGTAATGTAAAAAAAAAAGTATTTTTTTGTTACTCCGAAACCACCTGGCCGATTTTGCCCAATAACGAACTCAACCGAGATATTTATCTCCTTAACCTACTCTGACAATTTCAACTGTCTAGCTCATTCGTTTCGAGAGTTATCGTGTTAACGGCCGGATGGACGACCGGACGGCCGGCCGGACATAATCAATTTTGACCATAAACTGTTGATCAGTGAGTCGAACCAAATCGTTTAAGACCATTTTCAGCGAATTTGGGACATTTGGGCAAATTGACAAGCACTCTCCGAGGAACAAGAGCGCCAAAAACATGTTTTCTCAGTTGGAATTTACATAATTTCACAACTATTTCTGGTGATTTCCTATGAATTCCCATGACTTCCCATGAATTCCCATGACTTCCCATGATTTCCCATGAATTCCCAATGAATTCCCATGAATTCCCGTGATTTCCCATGAATTCCCAATGACTTCCCACATCAGTGTACACATATTTCCCAGGAAATTAACCCCTCGATATTTTTGGACCATGGATTATAGTTCAATGATCTATCCTGCAGACGCCTGAATTTTATCAATTCTTTATTGTCATATTTAATAAGTTTAAATAATATTTATTCAGGTCCGAAGGGGTCGAGGCTTACGCAAGTCGGAGTGCCCATTTTCGGCAGTATTTTCAACTGTCTGGGAAATTTATAAATATTGGTCCTAGTTGAGAGCTTTTTTTAGGAAATTTCCTCCTCTTCTTGAATCTTTTTTCAAATTTCAATTACCTCAGACAGTTTTTGAGATATTGGCGAAAAACCGAACCACCTTCTCTACTGAATTGTTTCTAACTATTGTAATTTGTGCGAGCACTATCTACATGCCATTCCGAATCAATGACACCTCAATCATAATTTTTGTAAATTTTAACCAAAAATCACTTGTTGACTAGACTATATAACATAGAATACCTTCAGTAGTTTAGGTGTTCTGTGCAATCCTTTCATAAGTCGATAGTTTGCACCACATACATTTTTGGTATTCCTTATTTCTGTAATATGTTTTTAAAATGTCGCATACGTGCCGAAAACAACAATGATTGAAGTTTTATTTCAATCACAGAGATAGACGATGGATAAAATATAGATACAAAATATTATTGAGCTGCTTCTGTTTGACACAGAAATAAAATCAATTCCTCGAAACTTCAGTGACTTCATTCTTGACGGTTCCCAATTCATATCCGCACAACCACGAGAAACTAACAATAGTACTAGAGCTATGCGGTTTTCCGTTTGAAAGTCTGTTAAGCGCTTTCGAGCATCCATCTCGACGTAGGGGGCTTAAGCCGATTATAATTCGCGGCGGGTAAATTTGGCATGCGAAATCGCTGATCGCGAAATTCGAAATTGACACGTGAAGTGGCGTCAACGATCCGAAAAACCGTCTGGAGTGGAGGTCGCAGATCGAGCTGACTCTGCGTTCAGCGGGGGATGGGGGAAGTTTTGAATAGCCAACCAGTGGCGGCGTGGTATGAAAACGAACCCTCCCAAAGCAATTCTCTACTAAAAAGCGGGTTTCCACGAAATCAAAAACTTAATATTTTCAAGTAATCATTCTATGGGAGCTATTAGGCCAATACATGCTGGTAATTCGCGTGATGAAATTTAGTTTGCGTTCACAGACGAACATTCAATTTTTGTGTTCCCAATAGGATCTGTGCCGCCAGTGATGTTTAGGTAGGGGAAAATTCGTGACAGCGGCCATCACTTGTAGAGCATCGACAGCGCATTCGGCGTAGCTGGCCTGCGAGAACGAAAACTGCTGAGTCCTCGGGGATGATAGGATGAAAAACGTCGAACCTATAAAATTGCGATGGGCTTTTTTCGCGGAATAATTGGGTGATAAACAAAAGCGCAGTCAGCAGAAACTACACCGCTATCGTTGCCAACGCTTAGTTGGCCGTTTTCACGGAGTTATGCAACGGGGGTTGCGTTACCCCCGACGTTACGAGAGCAGTAAGCTGGAATGCGCGTCTTTTGGCACGACACGACTTTCACAAGATATCGCCAAGAAAATGGCGTTTCCTAGAAACTTTTATTCATAACCTCTGAACTTATGATAATCCGAACGGGGAAAATGGAACGAAGTGTTTGCGCCAAATGAGTTTATAGGAAATCGATGATTACCCCCATATCTGCAGTTTGGCAACATTGTGTTCTCGCAGAATTATACAATAGTAGCCTTTGTTCGCGGCTTCAGTCGTGTTATATTCGATTGTTTACAAAACCTTTGCAGGTCGTAACATTAATGAAGCAGTACGTACCTATCAGTCCTACATAGATATTAGAAGATATACTTAATCCTCCTTGGTTCCTTCACAGATTTGAATTGTAATGTTATAGCGAATCCAATATACGCACCAATAATTCGAGGAATAATCATCGTGATAATTTCATGCAAGTTTAGAATTATTAAAAAGTTTTTTTCTGGGTTTTCTCTCCCAAACTCCGAAAAATATCTATAAAATAAAAATTAATTATTTTGCTTCTGCATAAGAAACACAAGATAATTGTCAGAAGCAATCAATCGAACAATGTTGCCTAACCAACAACAATTAAACAACATCAACGAAGAAACAACTATATCGTTTCGGAGTCTATATCAGACTCCTCCGTCAGACACGAAAATCTTCAGAATTATTTTGTTGATAGTTATTCTGAAATTCGAGATATCCTTCTCACGTACAACTCGAATATAGAGCCTCTTCGGTTTCAATCCCACACTGTGAAGGGGTGTAATATCAGAATCAGAATCAACAAAATAATTCTGAAGATTTTCGTTAAGTGTCTGACGAAGGTGTCCGATATAGACTCCGAAATGTTACGATTTAGTTGTTTCTTCGTTGTTGCGTTGTTGTTTGTTAGGCAACATTGTTCGATTGATTGCTTCTGACAAATATCTTATGTTTCTTGCGCAGAAGCAAATCACATAATAATTAATTTTTATTTTATGGATATTTTTCAGAATTTGGGAGAGAAAAACCAGAAAGAACCTTTTAATTATGAGTATACCTGCCAAAGTATCCTTTAATGTTTACTTAAGTTTAGAATTGTTCATAGTGGGGATAACCGAGGGATCAACGAGCTCGAGGTTCCTACGCATTTCACATTCCGACTGCTCCTATGTAGCTAAATAAACAGGCATTGGCGTGAAGTAAGGAGCTTTTGCGCGCATGGTATATTGTCCATAGGTGTATTGGACACTCTCGGATTTACCATGGTAAATTCGATTAAGAGTGTCCAATACAGGAGAATGGACAATAGAACATGCGCGAAAAAGCTCCTGGCTACACGCCAGTGCTTGAACCAATTATTTTTTTCGTAATATTTTAAAAAATTTCTAGCGGTACGGTTCTTACAAAGTTTTACACACGTATTGATGTCGATATTCTACAACTAGTTCCCAAACTTCAATTCGATAGAGTTTACATTTTCTGAGTTATCAAGGAAATAATATTCCGGGTGGGTATAACTCCGAAACCGATCTACCGAATATGCCCAAAAACGAACTGAAACACCCATTCGGATGTGCAACCTACCCTGAAAATTGCAACTACCTATTTCTTTTCGCTCTAAAGTTATCGAGGCAACGGTCACCCATCCAGCTACTGAAATTACACAGGGCTGCTGGGATCTCCATCAATATAGATCCGGTCGTGTTCAAACTTGTATCTTGGCAGTAGAGTTAGTTTCTGAAGGCTCTCGCAGAATTTCTGTCGGACGAATAGTTTCTCATATCCTATAGAATATTTTTCAATGATTTTTTTTTTTAATTTTCTAGTGATACGATCGACACGGAATTTAGCAAGAGTTTTCGCGTTGGCATTCTACAACTGATAACCATGTTTGAATTGGATCGGTTTTGTATTTTTCGAGTTATTGAGGAAATATCAACCAAATTTCAGAAGGGTATAACACCAAAACCGCATTCAGATGCAAAACCTAACCTTAAAATTTCAAGTCGCTATCTCTTTTGCACACTTTGGACTTTCTGATCAAGAATCCGAGGTCAAACTTGAATCTGTCCAGCCGTCACGATTATGCTCGAATGCAATAAGTTAGAGTGTTGAGAAGGTTTGGAGTCCAAATGCGCCGGTTAATGAAATGAAAGCGTACAGGAGCTTGGTAACCTATTATCTTGCAATTTGTAGACGCGTTAAGGGGTTACATGGGTTTCGTCGGGTAAAAAAAGGCCTATTTTCAATATTTTCTTTTCTATTTAAAAAATTATTTATTTAATTCAAACTTTTTTCTGTCTTATAGATACATATTTAAAGAATAATTTCTGAAATTAAAAAAAAAAAAATTCAAACTCCTCCTTTTTGACGTCATTTCCGGTGACCCCTCGGAAAAAAAGGTGCGTCCGCGTTGTCAGCATAACTCCTGACAAAATCATCTAAAATGAAAAAACAAAAATATGTGTTTCAGTTAAGACCATAAACTCGTGCTTGAACGAAGGATTTTTTTTTTCAATTACAACTTTTGAAAAAAAAACAAAATGTTAAGCAAATTTGACTGAAATTTTCATTTTTTTGGAAAAATGTCTGTCAAAATTCCAATTTTTACTTTTTTTTTCTTTCCTTCGTTCAAGCACGAGTTTATGGTCTTAACTGAAACACAGTTCAGTACCTGGATGGGTGGCCACTCTGGCCACCCAATTTAAACAAGCGCCCCAAATCTCCTGACCTCAGTTTTTTGCGCGTATGTTCTGGGGAACATCAAATTGCCCAAATGTCTGTAACTTTCGAATTTTTTGACGAAAATGTTCTCAAACGATTAGGTTCGACTCCCCGATGAAGAATTCGAGGTCAAATTTGATTCTGTCCGGCCGGCCGTTGCCACGAGAACTTGAGAACGGAAAGATCTTACGACTTGAAGTTTTCAGGGTAGGTGGCGCATCCTAATACGACGGACAAGTTCGTTAATAGGCATAAATCGGCCCAATGGTTTCCGAGTAATAATTTTGTTTTCAACCAATATAAATCCGATATCATTGAAACTTGGTGAATAGTTGTAGAATATAAAACTAAGCACGATTGTGAAATTTTGTGAGAATCGTACAGCTAGAAAATTTTTAAAAAATCATTAAAAAATATTTTTTAAGTCACAATAACTTGAGAACGGAAAGAGATCGCAATTTGAAATTTTCAGGTTAGGTTGTGCATCTGAATGCGACATTTGATTTTGTTAAAAAGAACCTGCCAAAAGGTTTTTGAGTTAAAGCCATCTGAAATATGGTTGTTTTTTTTCAATTACTCGAAAAATATAGAACTGATCCAATTCAAACATGATTATTAGTGGTAGAATGCCAACGCGAAAGTTCTTGCAAAATTTCGTGAGGATCGTATCACTAGAAAATTTTTAAAAAATCATTGAAAACATTTCTATATAGGTATCAGAAATTATTCATCCGACATCGTTGAAATTTTGCGTGAGCCTTCAGAACCTAACTCTACTACCAAGTTACAAGTTTGATCACGATCGGATCTATATTGTTGGAGTTCCGAGCAGCCTTGTGTGAGTTCAGTAGCTGGATAGGTGACCGTTGCCTAGATAACTCTCGAACGAAATGAGATAGGAACTTGCAATTTTCAGGATAGGTTGCGCGTCTGAATGGGAGAGTTAAATTTGCTGTTGGCCATAATCAGCCTAACGGTTTCGGAGTTATATCCATCTGGAATATTATTTCCTCGATAACTCAAAAAATATAGACTCGTAGACTTGTAGAATATCGACATAAAGACGTGTGTAAAATTTTGTGAGAACTGTACCGATAGAAAATTTAAAAAAAATTACGAAAACAAAAATCGGTTCAAGCACTGACGTGATGTCAGGAGCTTTTGCGCGTATGTTCTATTCTCTGTCCATTCTCCTGTATTGGACACTCTCAATCGAATTCACCATGGTTCAAGCACTGACGTGAAGTCAGGAGCTTTTGCACCATGGTAAATTCGATTAAGAGTGTCCCATACAGGAGAATGGACAATAGAACATACGCACAAAAGCTCCTGACTTCACGTCAGTGCTTGAACCAATTTTTTTCAACTAGTTTCTAATAGAATTATTCCATATCGCAAATATTTCAATTACTCGGATTATATGTTTCCGGTTACATAATAAACATGAAAAACTATTTCCTGATCAAATACAAATAATCTTCATACAGGTCGATACTTCCCGTGACGCATAATCTCAACAAAACATTCCATTAGCAGCGAATGAATCGAAGCGATATCGAATATTTGAATGATTCCATCGCATAAGTGTTCTATTCGGGTATGCGATATAAATTTTTATTTCGCTTGCACCACATATAATATCGGTTAGAAATATAGTGTGTTTATTTAATTTTCTTTTGAATTATCTAATGAAATGTGTAATCGAAGTACGACCTCGTTTTTGAATTTTTTCGTATTAATAGCACGTAATTCATAACGTGGGAAATTTCCACGAATCTGTTTGTTTATGTATTATTATCTCAAAGGTTGGAATGACGACGTACGGAATTGAGCAAGTGTCGAACTTGGGAATAGTATTGGACACTTTTTATAAGATTCATATCTCATGTTTACTCACGTCAGACACTTGGACTTCTAACCACTCTCTCATTAAGAAGTAATCGAGACACTACCGCACTTGAAACATATATGTACTTTTTTCCAAAAATTGGGAGTTTAATTGTGGAATTTAAATTTACTAGATGCTATTGTTTCAATTGTTCAATATTATGCAAAGTTTTAACGTCAACTGATAATATTTCTATGGTAATACATGAAACGAAATTCCGTGCTTGAATAGTAGTTCTGTTCATTCATAAATATATCACCCACTTTGCGTAATGTACCCGAATTTTGCATCCATTCGTTCCGCACATGAAAGAATCATCGGAAACGACATTCACCAAAACAATGCTGCGTTTCATTACATTTCGGAATCACGAATAAAGAATACCACGCTAAAATATTCCTTTTTGAATTTTTGATACTCCACAACAACATCCAGATATTTTTCATTTTATTCAGTGTTCTCTATGAATACGAAATAATATGTCATCGTTTGTGATTAGTTCCATAGATACATAGAATAGATGGTGCGAACACTCTTTGACATATTTTCGGCCGAAACGCGGGCCAAATAATATCAAAATCTCTCTTCCCTAATCAAAGGTCAAAATACAAGGGTATTGATCTACTTCAGTTTTCGCCGATAGATGCCGGTACTAGAAAATTTACCGACGTGTCAAATTAAATTCGAAGATTTGTATATTCAAGTTTCTTGTTGAAGTCATACATACTAAAATTTCGTATTTTTAGTATTGTTACTGTTTAGTTTGATTTGTTGTTAGAAATTAGTATTCTTTTTAATTTGTTGTTGGTTTATGTCGACAAGAATGGCAACTTGCTTTCGGTGGGGTATTGAAAATTGGAACATTTGTTTGTGCAAAACATTTTTCTACTGAATATATATTGAAGAAAAGATTGCAAAGTGGAGCACTACTCTCTATTTGGTTAGTGTATCAATTTAATGAATCATTTTTGTACTTCATCAATAATATACATATCTTGTTCTGAATGATCAAATCAAATATATTTTGAAATCCTACATCGTGCACTTAATCATTGAGAAGATACCCGTTTTCAACCAGAATTGGGTTAATTTGGAAAAAATGTTGTATACATTAGAATGTTTTGATGAAGTTTCAAATTATAGGTACATTCTCCGCCTTATTCACAAAGCATTCAATCTCCGTTAAGTCCTAACTGAGATACACAGTTAAGGATAAATAAGGATCGCAACCTCAGTTAACGTGGAAATTAACGTGAAACAGGCCTGTTTCACCACCTTTACATACGTTAACTGAGGTTGCGATTCTTATTTATCCTTAACTGAGGACCGCAGTTAGGACTTAACGGAAATGAATGCTTTGTGAATACGGCGGAGAAAATAATACATTGA
Source organism: Halyzia sedecimguttata (assembly GCA_937662695.2). NCBI lineage: Eukaryota > Metazoa > Arthropoda > Insecta > Coleoptera > Coccinellidae > Halyzia > Halyzia sedecimguttata. The sequence continues at coordinate 110,784,347 of OW569414.2, read as the reverse complement.
ATGATCAATTTAAATGAGCCTTGCATAATAATAGTTATTTATACATTTGAATAACCATATAATGTCGAAAGATAGGTATGTAGAGGTATTACAGAAAATTCTGTATTCAATGCTCGTTTCAATGTACATATTTAAAAAATTATAAATTAAATGATTCTATTATTCTTACATTGAATGTGATTTCATTCTTTTGTAATATAGAAAATTGGTTCAAGCCCTGTGGACAGGAACTTTGGCGCTCTTGTTCAAACTTTGACACATCATATCTTCGAAAGTTTTGGTTTCTCATAGCTGGGAATGATATCAATGTATTCTTGTGATAGAACTGCATCATAAAGGAAATTCAAATCAAATAATAGTTCATTTATCAAGTTTAAATAAGCAATCAGAGAATGAGAACTGCACTATGGAAGAAATCAAATTAAAATAGCTGAAATGAATTTGACTCTCTCTCTCTCATAGAATAGGATGACATATACGAGTATGAACACAGATCATATAATAATTCATAGATAGAATAATTATAGTATTCTGTGAAACATAGAAGTACGTACGATTCATTATTGAGATTTCGAAAAATCATATCTCCGGAAGTGTTAGCTTGTTAGAGTTGAAAATTATATCAATGGATTTTTATGGTGAAATTGCATCCTGAAAAAAATTGAATTTGAAATTTGTAAGTGAAAAAAAAATAATTTTTGTTATTACTCCGAAACCATCTGGCCTATTTTACCCAATAAACCGAACTCAACCAAGATATTTATCTCCCAAACATACTCAGAAAATTTCAACTGCCTGGCTCATTCTGTTCGAGAGTTATTGTAGAAACAAAATTAAAGAAAAAAAAAATTGTTACACTTTACGGCAATCGGATCAATACAAAACTTCGCATGCGTATGAAGGTCATTATTCTACAATTTGAGGCTAAATTTCAGATTCATCGAGTAATCGGTTTCGGAAATATTCATAAAAAATGTTTTACTGAAAACGGCCATAACTCCGAAACCGCTCGATGGATTTCGCAGGTTAACGAACTCGTCAGAGATATTTACGCTCCAAACCTACCCTGCAAATTTCAATCCTCTAACTCCTTCCATTCGAGAGTTATCGTGTTGAAGGACGGCCGGACAGAATCGGTTTCGACCACGGATTCTTGATCAGTGAGTCGAACCAAATCGTCTGAGACCATTTTCAGCCAAAAATTCGAAAATTACAGACATTTGGGCAAATTGATAAGCACTCTGTTTCGAGCAACAAGAGCGCCAAAAATAATCAATTCAGAGTTTTTTTCTTTCACAATACCACTCAGATCGATATCCCCTTCTGTTCCAATGAAACTCCTTTATCGATAAATCCCTTAAATTGACCTCTGGTCAAGATGAAATTGCTGTTCCTAACATATGGGATTTATATATCACTGACAAAACATATTCTGTTCTCAAAAGTTATTTGTCATGCTGCAGGAAATTTCATAATACACATAGAAGGTTCTTTAGTTAGTGCTCATTTTGTTGATGCAAATATGAAAAATAAATGAGTCAATCTCGAGTATATAACCACTCTGGTTGATTTACAAAAATATTATAACTACTCTATAATCTTTGATTATGATTATATTCTTTTAATTTTTGGACTATTAACAGCATAGACATAGATTATTATTAGATTATAATTAGATTTTATTTTATGTCCATGATTAACAGAGAAATCGACTCTAGCGCCATCATCGTTAACAGAAAGAAGTAGAACAAAACTTGACAAATCTTGTTCCGGTTTTCAGATGAAAATTTTAACGTTACACCTTGTTATTCCAGCATCTTTCAACACTTCTTTAAACTTTTTTTGCGCTTTGCTCCCCTTAACCCGAGCCTTAACCATAGGTTTTCAATCCAATTTTGCCAGGGCTTATTTATGGAACACAATTTAGTGTTTCCCTCAAGTATAGTTTGGTGAATTGCCGCGCTGTTCAGGTGAATCAAGTGGCTATCAATTCGTCCAAACGTCTGTAATTTTCGAAATTTTGGCAGAAAATGATCGCAAACGATTAGTTTCTACTCACTGATCAAGAATCCGAGGTCAAACTTGATTCTGTACGGCCGGCCGTCCGTCAGCACGATTACGCTCAAACGCAATGAGTTACAGAGTTGAAATTTTCAGATTAGGTTTGGAGTCCAAATGGGCCGGCTACGTCCGTTAAGGATAAAATCAACCGAGTGGTTTCCGAGTTATAGTCACCTAAAAAATTTTGTTTTCCAAATCGCTTGAAAAATACTGATCCGACCGAGTTAAAGCTTGGTAATTATTTGAAAAATAGCAACACTTCCAGGATTATTTCCCAGACCTGTACTTATAATTTGATAATCAAAACGATTGAAACTGCTCAAGCATATACAGGGTGTCCCAAGTTCGAGTGCCTATTAGACGTTTCTGGAGAAATGTACATATTTGAAATCTGAAAATTGTTATTATGATATTGCTTGAAATTCTCTACAGAGGTATAATATTTTCGAAGCCCAAGCACTTCCGGTTATACAGGGAGTGAAAATAAATTTGATGAAAAACTTTTGTTTTCCAATTTTGCATTCCTGGTATGATCAAGTATTCAATGATGAATACAATTCTGTTAAAACCATTGTATTCATTCGAATAGTTTTCAAAATATCGAAAAAAATACGGAAAAAAGCTCGGAAAAAAGTCAAATATGGTTAGTCAGTATTATGTTCATTATTCTTATTTCAAACATCCTGAGAGTGAACCGTTTTTAGAACATCGAAGAGGAAGAATGTGGAAAGGTCATGCATCTTTTGAATTCCAGAAATATCATCACAGGGTGTTTCAAATTTGGTGTCGAAAATTGTGATCAAAAATTGGCCATAACATCTGTTTTTCAAATAAGAACCCTATTTTTTGTAAGATTGCATTGGATTCTGCGTTGAAAAATAATGAGTTTTCTAACATGATAATGCTCATAAATAAAAAAAAACTCAGAAATTACTGAATTTAGGAGCATAATCATGTTAGAAAACTATCATTATTTTTCACCGCAGAATCCAACGTAATCATAAAAAAATAGAGTTCTAATTTGAAAAACATAAGTTATGGCCAATTTTTGATCAAATTTCCGACACAAAATTTGAAACACCCTGTGATGATATTTCTGGAATTCAAAAGATGCATGACCTATCCACATTCTTCCTCTTCGATGTTGTAAAAACAGTTTACGTTCAGGATGTTTAAAATAATAATAATGAACATAATACTGACTAAACATATTTGTTTTTTTTTTTCGATATTTTGAGAACTACTCGAATGAATACAATGGTTTTAACAGACATGTATTCAGCATTGAATACTTGATCATACCAGGAATGCAAAGTTTGGAAATTTTTTTTTTTATCAAATTTGTTGCCACTCCCTGTATAACCGGAAGTGCTTGAGCTTCGAAAATATTTTTGCTCAGTAGAGAATTTCAAGCAACATCATAATCCCAAATTTAAAATTTCAAATATGTCCAATTCTCCAGAAACGTCTAATAGGCACTCGAACTTGGGACACCCTGTATCCATTATTCATCAATCAAATCAAAACGATGAAATATATAGAAAATGTAATCAATCATCGAATCATCCCAACATATATATCAATTTGAAATGAAACCAACATAATATTACACCATGTTTGTAATTCGGGTACGAACACAAAATTATGTGCTCCAGTGAATCTAGTGCACAAATTTCTGTGGAAATACATAGAAAGGAAGTGAACGTTATCATAGAATACATCGCTTTCACAATTAAGACGCATCCGCAACAGAAACGATCAGCTTGGCCGACGGCAGCTGACCCCACTCGACTCTTCAGGGAGATTTTAGCGCCATTTCTATCGTGGATACTATCGGCGGACCGGTTGCCACAATTGAATTATGTAAATTCCGGCGGAATGGTCAGCACGCCGATCCTCCGGTCGCCGAACACGATCGGCTAATCAATACGGCGGACGGGATGCCATCTATTTCACTTTTGTCGTCAAAGAACCGTAAGTGATGCGGCAGATCTGGCTTACTCCTTGCGAACTTTCCGAAGTACTCATTACCGAAGAACTTCGAGATTAACCGAAACGTCACCGGTTCAACCGACTGGGACAGTTACGAACTTTAAATACGGGAGTGAACCTAGCGATGGATCCTTAACGGCAACGGTCCCAGTCTGGCACCGCAGCGCGAGAGCTAGTAGGTACCGACCGGGATGTTCTGTAACTCACCGGCGGCCAGCGGGAGACTGCGATTAAGCTGAATTCGTTAACTCTCGATGCAAAAATACTAGTTGGGGCTTAAAATTAATAAATTATGAATATGATGAACACAGAAGTGAGTACGTAAAGGAGGGAACATATTTATTCTCTTGAATACATTGAATTTCTAGGAAAATCCTGGAACAGGTCAAGTTTTATTTGACATAACCCATCTTTTTATTCAACTTTCTACGTGATTACGACATCGGAGTATGCGTGATTTTTCAGTTCTCCATTGATGATAAGTATATTTAGAAATTGTTGTCTACAGGGTGAGACAGAAAGAAGCAACGCACGTTACGGTTGGATATCGATTAAATTTCTGAAAACAACTCGAGAAATATTTCATTTTTTCTCCAACTTTTAATGAAATTTTTGTTATGATTACGTCATCATTGTAGGTTTGATGACGTCATCGATTTTTTTTTATGCAATATTATGTCGTGTGACACCTCTTGTAAAAGGTATTTCAGTCCTCTTTTCACCATACCCACATGCATCAAGAAATTATTTAATGCAGGGAGCGCCGGAGAAAAAATGTAAATGAAACTTGGAAATCCATCGAATTTGGAGAAAAATCCTGATAGTGGTAAATTTTTTGTAATTACCGTGATTAAGTGATCACGACATCAATGTAGGTGTGCTAACGTCTTTTTTTTTATACAAAGTAAAATATCATGTGATACTTCATTTAAAAGTTCTTTCAATCAGTACTCCACATTTCTACAGAGTGGGCCAGAAACAAGGAATAAACGATGAGGTTGAATATCGAATAAATTTCTAGTCAAATCTTCAAACAGCTCATTATATTATTTTCCAACATTTGATGAAACAATTATAGTCTTTAAGTCATCAGTATAGGTTTGGTGAAGTCATTGATGTTTTTTTTGATACAAATAATAATTCATGTGATACCTCATTTAAAAGGTATTTCCGTACTCTTATCACCACACCTACGTACTTAAGGGAATTATTTTATACAGAGTACGCAAGAAAATTGAATCTAATTTCAAGATTGAAGGAAATCCATGCAATTTCGAGAAAACTCCAGATAGGGATTACTCCTCATTAGTATACCTTTCATTTTCAAATTCGACAATCGATGTATGCCGCTTAATAAAAATTCAGTGACGGCGGAAGTCGAAACTGGGAAGTCGAAAAACTTGTAATTTTGTTCAAACTAATACAGAAAGCGGAAGCTATTGACTCGATTAGGGATGAATCCTCATCAGTAGACCTTTCATTTTCAAGTCCGACAATCGATGTATGCCGCTTAATAAAAAATCAGTGACGGCGGAAGTCGAAACTGGGAAGTCGAAAAACTTGTAATTTTGTTCAAATTAATCCAGGAAGCGGAAGGTATCGTCTCGATCAGGGATGAGTCCTCATCAGTAAACCTTTCATTTTCAAGTCCGACAATCGATGTATGCCGCTTAATAAAAATTCAGTGACGGCGGAAGTCGAAACTGGGAAGTCGAAAAACTTGTAATTTTGTTCAAAATAATCCAGGAAGCAGAAGGTATCGTCTCGATCAGGGATGAGTCCTCATCAGTAGACCTTTCATTTTCAAGTCCGACAATCGATGTATGCCGCTTAATAAAAATTCAGTGACGGCGGAAGTCGAAAAACTTGTAATTTTGTTCAAACTAATACAGAAAGCGGAAGCTATTGACTCGATCAGGGAAGAGTCCTCATCAGTAGACCTTTTATTTTCAAGCCCGACAATCGATGTATGCCGCTTAATAAAAATTCAGTGACGGCGGAAGTCGAAACTGGGAAGTCGAAAAACTTGTAATTTTGTTCAAATTAATCCAGGAAGCGGAAGGTATCGTCTCGATCAGGGATGAGTCCTCATCAGTAAACCTTTCATTTTCAAGTCCGACAATCGATGTATGCCGCTTAATAAAAATTCAGTGACGGCGGAAGTCGAAACTGGGAAGTCGAAAAACTTGTAATTTTGTTCAAAATAATCCAGGAAGCAGAAGGTATCGTCTCGATCAGGGATGAGTCCTCATCAGTAGACCTTTCATTTTCAAGTCCGACAATCGATGTATGCCGCTTAATAAAAATTCAGTGACGGCGGAAGTCGAAAAACTTGTAATTTTGTTCAAACTAATACAGAAAGCGGAAGCTATTGACTCGATCAGGGAAGAGTCCTCATCAGTAGACCTTTTATTTTCAAGCCCGACAATCGATGTATGCCGCTTAATAAAAATTCAGTGACGGCGGAAGTCGAAACTGGGAAGTCGAAAAACTTGTAATTTTGTTCAAATTAATCCAGGAAGCGGAAGGTATCGTCTCGATCAGGGATGAGTCCTCATCAGTAAACCTTTCATTTTCAAGTCCGACAATCGATGTATGCCGCTTAATAAAAATTCAGTGACGGCGGAAGTCGAAAAACTTGTAATTTTGTTCAAACTAATACAGAAAGCGGAAGCTATTGACTCGATCAGGGAAGAGTCCTCATCAGTAGACCTTTTATTTTCAAGCCCGACAATCGATGTATGCCGCTTAATAAAAATTCAGTGACGGCGGAAGTCGAAACTGGGAAGTCGAAAAACTTGTAATTTTGTTCAAATTAATCCAGGAAGCGGAAGGTATCGTCTCGATCAGGGATGAGTCCTCATCAGTAAACCTTTCATTTTCAAGTCCGACAATCGATGTATGCCGCTTAATAAAAATTCAGTGACGGCGGAAGTCGAAAAACTTGTAATTTTGTTCAAACTAATACAGAAAGCGGAAGCTATTGACTCGATCAGGGAAGAGTCCTCATCAGTAGACCTTTTATTTTCAAGCCCGACAATCGATGTATGCCGCTTAATAAAAATTCAGTGACGGCGGAAGTCGAAACTGGGAAGTCGAAAAACTTGTAATTTTGTTCAAATTAATCCAGGAAGCGGAAGGTATCGTCTCGATCAGGGATGAGTCCTCATCAGTAAACCTTTCATTTTCAAGTCCGACAATCGATGTATGCCGCTTAATAAAAATTCAGTGACGGCGGAAGTCGAAACTGGGAAGTCGAAAAACTTGTAATTTTGTTCAAAATAATCCAGGAAGCAGAAGGTATCGTCTCGATCAGGGATGAGTCCTCATCAGTAGACCTTTCATTTTCAAGTCCGACAATCGATGTATGCCGCTTAATAAAAATTCAGTGACGGCGGAAGTCGAAAAACTTGTAATTTTGTTCAAACTAATACAGAAAGCGGAAGCTATTGACTCGATCAGGGAAGAGTCCTCATCAGTAGACCTTTTATTTTCAAGCCCGACAATCGATGTATGCCGCTTAATAAAAATTCAGTGACGGCGGAAGTCGAAACTGGGAAGTCGAAAAACTTGTAATTTTGTTCAAATTAATCCAGGAAGCGGAAGGTATCGTCTCGATCAGGGATGAGTCCTCATCAGTAAACCTTTCATTTTCAAGTCCGACAATCGATGTATGCCGCTTAATAAAAATTCAGTGACGGCGGAAGTCGAAACTGGGAAGTCGAAAAACTTGTAATTTTGTTCAAAATAATCCAGGAAGCAGAAGGTATCGTCTCGATCAGGGATGAGTCCTCATCAGTAGACCTTTCATTTTCAAGTCCGACAATCGATGTATGCCGCTTAATAAAAATTCAGTGACGGCGGAAGTCGAAAAACTTGTAATTTTGTTCAAACTAATACAGAAAGCGGAAGCTATTGACTCGATCAGGGAAGAGTCCTCATCAGTAGACCTTTTATTTTCAAGCCCGACAATCGATGTATGCCGCTTAATAAAAATTCAGTGACGGCGGAAGTCGAAACTGGGAAGTCGAAAAACTTGTAATTTTGTTCAAACTAATACAGAAAGCGGAAGCTATTGACTCGATTAGGGATGAATCCTCATCAGTAGACCTTTCATTTTCAAGTCCGACAATCGATGTATGCCGCTTAATAAAAAATCAGTGACGGCGGAAGTCGAAACTGGGAAGTCGAAAAACTTGTAATTTTGTTCAAACTAATACAGAAAGCGGAAGCTATTGACTCGATCAGGGAAGAGTCCTCATCAGTAGACCTTTCATTTTCAAGTCCGACAATCGATGTATGCCGCTTAATAAAAATTCAGTGACGGCGGAAGTCGAAACTGGGAAGTCGAAAAACTTGTAATTTTGTTCAAAATAATCCAGGAAGCGGAAGGTATCGTCTCGATCAGGGATGAGTCCTCATCAGTAAACCTTTCATTTTCAAGTCCGACAATCGATGTATGCCGCTCAATAAAACTTCAGTGACGGCGGAAGTCGAAACTGGGAAGTCGAAAAACTTGTAATTTTGTTCAAAATAATCCAGGAAGCGGAAGGTATCGTGTCGATCAGGGATGAGTTCTCATCAGTAAACCTTTCATTTTCAAGTCCGACAATCGATGTATGCCGCTTAATAAAAAATCAGTGACGGCGGAAGTCGAAACTGGGAAGTCGAAAAACTTGTAATTTTGTTCAAACTAATACAGAAAGCGGAAGCTATTGACTCGATCAGGGAAGAGTCCTCATCAGTAGACCTTTCATTTTCAAGTCCGACAATCGATGTATGCCGCTTAATAAAAATTCAGTGACGGCGGAAGTCGAAACTGGGAAGTCGAAAAACTTGTAATTTTGTTCAAAATAATCCAGGAAGCGGAAGGTATCGTGTCGATCAGGGATGAGTTCTCATCAGTAAACCTTTCATTTTCAAGTCCGACAATCGATGTATGCCGCTTAATAAAAAATCAGTGACGGCGGAAGTCGAAACTGGGAAGTCGAAAAACTTGTAATTTTGTTCAAACTAATACAGAAAGCGGAAGCTATTGACTCGATCAGGGAAGAGTCCTCATCAGTAGACCTTTTATTTTCAAGCCCGACAATCGATGTATGCCGCTTAATAAAAATTCAGTGACGGCGGAAGTCGAAACTGGGAAGTCGAAAAACTTGTAATTTTGTTCAAACTAATACAGAAAGCGGAAGCTATTGACTCGATTAGGGATGAATCCTCATCAGTAGACCTTTCATTTTCAAGTCCGACAATCGATGTATGCCGCTTAATAAAAAATCAGTGACGGCGGAAGTCGAAACTGGGAAGTCGAAAAACTTGTAATTTTGTTCAAACTAATACAGAAAGCGGAAGCTATTGACTCGATCAGGGAAGAGTCCTCATCAGTAGACCTTTCATTTTCAAGTCCGACAATCGATGTATGCCGCTTAATAAAAATTCAGTGACGGCGGAAGTCGAAACTGGGAAGTCGAAAAACTTGTAATTTTGTTCAAAATAATCCAGGAAGCGGAAGGTATCGTCTCGATCAGGGAGGAGTCCTCATCAGTGAACCTTTCATTTTCAAGTCCGACAATCGATGTATGCCGCTTAATAAAACTTCAGTGACGGCGGAAGTCGAAACTGGGAAGTCGAAAAACTTGTAATTTTGTTCAAAATAATCCAGGAAGCGGAAGGTATCGTGTCGATCAGGGATGAGTTCTCATCAGTAAACCTTTCATTTTCAAGTCCGACAATCGATGTATGCCGCTTAATAAAAAATGGGTTCAAGCCCTGTGGACAGGAGCTTTCTGGCGCTCTAGTTCAAACAGACAAATTATATCTCCGAAAGTATTGGTTTCTCAGAGTTGGGAATTATATCAATGTATTCATATGATAGAACTGCATCCTAAAGGAAATTCAATTCAAATAATAGTTTATTTATCAAGATTAAATGAGCAATCATGAGAATGAGAACTGCACCATGGAAGAAATCAAATTAAATCTGGCCAATCTTGCCCAATAACGAACTTAACCGAGATAGTCATCTCCCTAAACTACTCTGAAAATTTCAACTACCTTCGAGAGTTATATCTATGTCTATGGATGAAAAGCAATCTCACTACTCTCAGATCTCTTACTTCATGTTCAGTTCCAAAATGTGAGAATTTTCTGAGAAAAACTAATTTCGGAGCAAACAACTGAGATTTTTCTCACTTCGCTCACAATTCTTCGATTGATTAGATAATCAGACCTATTCTGTTCGCGCATAGCAATATTGCTAAGAAAAAGATATTGCTACCACAGCAAGATCCGAAATATTGCTATTCTGATCATCGTTTTTGAGCAATATGATCTGTCATTTTGATAAACATATTGTTATCCACATTGCTATCTCAGCAACCTCAAAATAGTACTTGCTAAGAGCATAACAAGATTTGGAATATGGCTGAGAACCATTTACCAGGGTACTTTGATAAATATAGGTATACATAATCGTATATATTTATTAAAGGTACTTTAAAATACTTAATTTCAAGGGAATTTCTAAGACTTAGGTTTAACACTAACAACCCCTTCTATTCATAAACAGAAAAGTTCATAAACTATTCAACCTCAATAAGAGGCTGAGCGAATTTTATTCATATATTTATTAGTTCATGAGCAAACTAGGAAAGATACTGTTTCTTTTATGTTAGAGGCATTCGAAGACTGATCGACTGGATGAAATAAATAAAATAAACTATTAATGCAGCCTTAGTAAAAAGATGACTGCCTTTGATTTCATTGAAGAGACGAGGGTATTTTATTCATTCATTTATGTGTTCATCAGCAATCTATGAGATTTACTGCTTCTTTTAAGTTAGATATGCATTCGAAGACTGACCGACTGGATGAAATAAATTAGATAAACTATTAATTCAGCCTTAGTAAAAATATGACTGCCTTTGATTTCATTGCAGAGCCGAGGGTATTTTATTCATTTATTTATTTGTTCATGAGCAAACTATAAGATATGCTGCTTCTTTTAAGTTAGATATGCATTCAAAGACTGACTGGATGAAAAAAATTAAAAAAACTATTAATTCAGTCTTACTACGAAGATGACTTCTTTTGATTCAGTTGAAGAACTGAGGGAATTTTTTCAGGAGAAAACTAGGAGACATACTGTTCCGTACTTGTGCATTCGAAGTCTGACTGAAGACAGGAAAAAATGAAAATTTAATATTTGTTTGGGTGTTTGCAAGTCTTCAATTTTTCGGTCATGGTAGCGGTTACCAAAATTCGATGTGTTTCCTGAAAATGTGAAAATTGATCAATAACTCCATCTTGTTAGTTTCATGAATAAAATACAGTTCGTTTTTGGCTTTCGTGACATTTATATATTTTTGGTTAGGAATTAAGAATAACCACCGAAAAACGGACGAAATGTTTATCAATTAAGGTTAGATTCTTCTTCTAATTCACATAAAAGTCATGAAGTACAGTGTTGTTAGCTCTAAAATCTATGAATTTTGACCTACTTCATAGCAATATTGCTGGGAGAAAATTGATAACCAACATTGCTATAACAGTCCGAACAGAATACGTAATACGATAGTCATATTGTTAAAAATTAGGAGGATAGCAATATGACTTGAATAGCAATGTTTATAGCAATACGCAAACAGAATAGGTCTGAATCAAGATGCATAGAATAACTATGCATCTATGTCTGAATGTCTCAGGAACATCATTTGACATTATGACAATTCATAGAATAATATCATTCTGTGACAACGTTGAAATACGATTTATTATTGAAATTTTGAAAAATCATATCTCCGAAAGTATTAGCTTGTTAGAGTTAAAAATGATATGAATGGATTCTTATGATAAAATTCCTTATTGAAAAAAATTTAATTTGGAATTTGTTTCGTAAAAAAAAAATTTTTTTTTTGTTACTCCGAAACCATCTGACCGATTAGGCCCAATAACGAACTTAGCCGAGATATTAATCCCCCAAACCTACTCTGAAAATTTCAACTCTCTAGCTCATTCCGTTCGAGAGTTATCGTGCCTACAGCCGGCCGGACCGGCCGGACCGGCCGGCCGGACCGGCCGGACAGAATGAATTTCGACCACGGATTCTTGATCAGTGAGTCGAACCAAATCGTTTAAGACCATTTTCATCGAAATATTCGAAAATTACAGACATTTGGGCAAATTGATAAGCACTCAGTTCCGAGGAACTAGAGCGCCAAAAATCAGTGACGGCGGAAGTCGAAACTGGGAAGTCGAAAAACTTGTAATTTTGTTCAAACTAATACAGAAAGCGGAAGCTATTGACTCGATCAGGGAAGAGTCCTCATCAGTAGACCTTTCATTTTCAAGTCCGACAATCGATGTATGCCACTATAAATGTTTCATCAAAAGTTGGAGAATAATATAATGAGCTGTTTGAAGATTTGACTGGAAATTTATTCGATATTCAACCTTATGGTTTATTGCTTTTTTCTGGCCCACCCTGTAGAAATGTGGAGTACTGATTTGAAAGAACTTTTAAATGAAGTATCACATGAAATTTTACTTTGTATAAAAAAAGATGACGTCACCACATCTACATTGATGTCGTGATCACTTAATCAAGGTAATTACAAAAAATTTACCACTATCAGAATTCTTCTCGAAATTCGATGGATTTCCAAGTTTCATTTAAATTTTTTCTCCGGCTCACCCTGCATAAAATAATTTCTTAATGCATGTGGGTATGGTGAAAAGAGGACTGAAATACCTTTTACATGAGGTGTCACGCCACATAATATGATTGCATTTGAAAAAACATCGATGACGTCACCAAACCTATAATGATGACGTAATCACAATCAAAATTTCATTAAAAGAAAATAGGCACTCTGTTCATAGAACAGCGCGCAAAAAATGAAATATTTCTAGATTTGTTTAGAAATTCAATCGATATCCAACCGTAACGAGCATTGCTTCTTTCTGTCTCACCGTGTAGACAACAATTTCTAAATATACTTATCATCAATGGAGAACTGACAAATCACGCATACTCCGATGACGTAATCACGTTGAATAAAAATATTGGGTTATTTCAAATAAAACTTGACCTGTTTCAGGATTTTCCTAGAAATTCAATGTATTCAAGAGAATAAATATGTTCCCTCCTTTACGTACTCACTTCTGTGTTCATCATATTCATAATTTATTAATTTTAAGCCTCAACTAGTATTTTTGCATCGAGAGATAACGAATTCAGCTTAATCGCAGACTCCCGCTGGCCGCCGGTTTGTTACAGAACATCCCGATCGGTACCTACTAGCACTAGCTCTCGCGCTGCGGTGCCAGACTGGGACCGTTGCCGCATCCATCGCTAGGTTCACACCGGTACTTTAAATTGTGTTCCATGCGAAAAGTTTTAATTCGTTAAAAATTTATACCGGCAGTATGAACAAAGTTATAAATCCACAAGTTTTCCCCAGCCTGACTGGTGCTCGCAAGAAAAAAAGTTTAATTGTTTTTCGGAACGAAAAAAGGGTAGGAGAATCGTTAAAAATGCATTTCGGATCTTCTAACGCTCTTTCCCAATCCGCGATCGCCCCTCGCGAATTTGAATTATTGGGGTTGGGGTTTTAGTCCGAAGAATGTTCGCAAGGGACTAGGTAATTTATAACCATCGATCTAAATACAACCCTATCCATTATCCGGTCGGATTTCCCTTTGATGGTTCCGATAAAAAAACTTACAAAGATATTATGTAGCTTAAGTCCAAGTATAAGCTCTATGTCTATGGGTTAAGCACAACACAAAACTATCGATTTCTGTATTCGAAATAATTAAAGAACACTTCCTACATTATGAAATAGAAATCGCCTTATAGGTATTTCTCTCAGGTCAGCTTAGCCTCTAATTCACTTCATTATCTATCATTCTAAGGTAATAAAAATTGATATTATTCTGTAATATCCTCACTCAACAATAAAAATACTAGATTCCTGAAATATTAACTTGAATATGAATTCCTGGGAACTACCAAATGCCATCATCAGTTCAATTATAAGATATAAATAGCATGTCATCATAACGATTCCCTAAATAAATCATAATGTAGTTTGGTGAATTTAAAAATCCAACGATTGGACAGGTATGGAAATTATAAACCAGTTATCAAGCAGTAACTTGAAGCTTGGAATCATCGAGATGTATTATTGTTATATCTCAAACAAGTCGAGTAACTCTTCGAATATGAAATCAATTAGGTACGAGATTCAAGTAATCTCATCAAAATAAGACGAATAGCTGCGATAAAACTAACAATATAGTACCTAGGTAGAAAGCGAAAATTTTTATGTTCCAGTTATCAATGACTAGCATTAATTCCAAGTCACGAATCTGAAATTACCTATACACTTCCGTAATACCTATCACAATTTGCTTCCAACAGATCGAGTGCTCCGAAGGTGAACACTATACCATGGTTTTATACGTGTATAGATTTAATTGAGACTTTATCCAATATAACGAATATCGTCGAAAATCTAAGAGGGAACCCATTAAATGTTAATTTGAATGAGTGTTATAAAGTAATCAAGTATTAATTATTAGATGCTAACTGGAATTATTGCCTATACTCGTAAGAATGTAAATTAGAAGGTACCTACTATGATGAATTTTTTACTGGTATGTACCTAACTACCTACCACGCGAATTCTGTGAAAAGGTTAGTCGATTCCCTATTATTCATACAGTATGATAAGAAGTGTTGATATAGGTGAAAATAAATATAAAATATTTCGTTTGTGGTGTTAATCAATCGCAAAACATCCGTCTTCTCGCAACATTTCATCAATATGACCTTGAGACCTTGCAAAAACAATTCATTATAAACCCTACCTACTGACACAAAATGCAAAGCATGCAATCAAAAGTCGAGCTTGCATCTTTCCAAGATGCCTACGACACACAACCATAGAATACAGGCGAAAACAATTTGAATGAGAAATCAAGGTCAAGTCGGCAAAATTAGGCTAATGAATTTTCGGTGCTTCATTTCGGATTCGGAGTAAACAGGGAATGAAAAAAAAAAAAGTGAAATCAAATGAGAAAAATTATGAACGAGTGGAGAAAGCGAGAGAGCCGATCGAGGTGAATGTAATTTTCATCAGTCACACGACGATAAACAGGAAAATCGGTCAGTGTCAATAGCGTACTGGAATTATGCGTGAACCTATCAAGTATCTAGCAGCCATGTTATTAATTGAATCAATTTCTAGAATGGACAATATAACCTATTTTCGTAATAGGTGGGAGATAGTCCTGTAAACGTTCAATTTAGGAAATGTCGGAATATCTAACGAGAAGGTATATAACTCTCTTGGAGTTCGTTACGAGTTATTTTTAGTAGAATGTAGAAAGCCGGTAAAAAACATGATTCGCATATTCAATTAGACTAATCAGAATGCTCGATATAAAAGGTTATTTTCAATTGATACACCGTGATATATGTTGGAAAATCGTTGAATCTGGTAGTTTTAAACATATCCGCCAAAAATAGAATGTGAAAGTTGGGAAGAAGCTTACCTTAATAACAGAAACAAAGACAAGCTGTAGAGTGTAGCCACGCTGTTAATTTTTCAGGTCTGCGGAGTCCGTCAAAGGAAAAACACACAAACTAAAACACGTTTCGTTAATCATATGACACAATGAGGTATTTTTTCAATTTGTAAACACTATTTCCTTAAATTTACAGTCTTATAGGCCACTTTCGTAATTTCTTGTACAACGCTAGGTGCTCACTAAGCTGTAGCCCCCACTCATTTCACTCCAAGATGGCGGCGCGGCACTGGATTGTGTATACCGTTTGCTGTTTTCGCTTGCCCGTGTTCGGTCTAGAGACAGCGCTTCCCCCCACCAACGACTTGAAAAGTTACCACATTCAAAATTGTTGACAAAAGTCGAAGTAGAAGTCGGTGCAGCATTTGTGAAGTGACGTTTTATTAACCACGCCTCTACGCGCATATTCAAATCTTGAAAACTTTCACTAACTAATGAATTATTAGTTTTTATTGTTCCCCATTATTCGCAAATTAAATATCACTTGATTATCGGTTCTACCCAGAATCAACCTGGTCATAAGTGAAGTTTATTTATTTGTCAGTGAATTTAATTGAATATTCCTAGAGAAAATGAAATATTTTGCTTTGACCAAAAATTTTAGAAAACGAATGGACCTTTTCATTCTTGATAATTGATTTTTGCAGTTAAATTCAACTTTTTATGTTTTACATTGAACTTAAACTTATAAGAAGATACTGTAAATATTTAGGAATGCAAAGAAATATATATCTCCTATCCATTCCGGAATCTGTTTGCTAGATGTAAATAATGAATTGCGAATGATGTATTTGAAATTTTGTTAGCTTCACTGACGCCATCTAGAAAGAAATATGTTAAGTTGGCTAGTTCTTCGGCTTCAAATGTAGTTCTCTGTATTGTGTTTCTGAATTTCTTGCAGCTTCACTGCTTCAAAATAATATATATAAGTTATAATATCGACAAAACTTTCTGAGTTGCAGTTTGAAATTTCAGAGATTCCCCATGGAATTACGTTTTAAAAGTAAAATATACCAGTACCTCGGATTGATTTAGGCATATACCTAATACGTATATGGATTTAGGTCACTAGTGGATATTATGGAAATTAAGATGTCAATTGTCAAGTTACAATTTCCCGCCAAAGTCAACATTCTGTCAATTTGAAAATTCATGAGATAGATGAGAGAAATAGGCAGTTTGTTTTTATAAATTTTTAATTTCGACTGGTGATTTTCTATTACGAATCACTATCATAACAGAAACTCAGTATACTATCGCTAAGATGCCCATTTCTCACGTACCTTTCAGATATGCACATAATGAGGGACACACTGATATTTGCTTTTCAGATGATGGACAGTAAGTAAACACATTCATATAAATTACCTAGCAAATAATGATTTGTCTGTCTACAGAAAATATGTAACTTGTGGTTCTGATGGAGACATTCGAATATGGTCCCAAGATTTGTATGAAGATCCAGTACACAATTGTGTGGGTGAATGGGCACTAGCTGTACGGCAAAAAGGAAGCAAACTGTATATTGCTACCAGCAACAATGACGTCCAAATTATCACATTTCCAGATGGCGATAGGGAAGGTGTACTGGATAGATTTGTGGCCCCTATTAATAACATTGCTACCTCGAAAAATGGAGATGTAAGTCAGTTATGTTACGCACAATTGAAGTTGTTGATGAGTTCGTTTACAGCTCATAGCACTAGCAGCAGAACAAATGGAAGTTAAACTCATACAATTTGAGGGAGAACAAAAAAAAATTTCTAGTTTTGAAGGAACTGCTCCCTATCTAAGTGTGGCTATTTGTCCAAATTCAAAACTATTGGCTGCTTCAAGTGGAGATGGCAAGCTTCGTGTTTGGAATGTTTCAGATAAGTCCCTTGTTCAAGAAATAAATTGTTTTCCTAAAGTGAATAGTTTTGCCAATGCCATAGCGTTATGTGAGTTCCCAATATCACTATTTTTACCAAATGTACTTATAATAGGCGTACAACTTTGCTTCCCATTTTTCTTTCAAATTTGGGGCTTTATTGAAATAGCTGATTATATATTTGCGATTTAGTGCAAGTGTTGTCAATTGGTTGGAAGGTACGGTAGTGTGGTGTACAGCTTGATTCCGGATTTCAACGCTCAGCGGCAGATCCATAAAAGTAGTGAAATTGCTGGTAAATCTGATTTTATAACATTCGATGGAGAATATCTCAAACACAGAGCATTTAAGGAGAAATGAAGAAGAAAAGTTTAATTTTCTAAAACGATTGTATATTCTTTATGCTAATTTCATCTAGTTTTTTCAATCCTCAAGTCTATAACATGGAAACCAGTGGAATCAGCAAAAAATTTATATTTAGAGAATATGTATCATAGGAAACTTCACACATACATTCATTTTATTCGGAAAAAAGCATTTCAATTATCATAAATCACAACACTATCGGGGAGACATGGTTTTTTTACTGAGGTTTTTTCCTAAGATCATGTGTCATACATCAAATTGTATGGTGCCCTGTTACACTAACCTCTGTTAACACTTTTTTCATACACATGCTTTATTGTTAGATGAAAGAATGTAATGCTCAAAGTTCAAAAGAATATATTTCAAATCTACGAAATGAAAATTCTTCTTTTTCTAAAATTTCAACAGCCTGTATCATTTTACCTGAGCCGAATTTGGAAAAATTGTAAACGAATGACAAGAATTTGGCTCATAAACTGACATTCTCAATCGAGAATATCTTGCACTACTCCTATGATCTTTATATGGTACCCACTATTAAAGTAGTAAGTCCTCCATTGGAAAACTGCTGAAGCAAAGTTTTACACCTAATAATATTCAGAATTATAATTTGTGGATTTCAGGTAGAATTGATTTCAATCCAAAGAATAGCAGTCAACTCAGTTATCCAGATGGATCTTCAGTTGTTATTTTAAATACTTCAGACTGGTCACAAGTGTGTACATTGAATTGCGATGTTGTTACAAAATCATACTCGATTGTTCAATATTCCCCATGTGGAAAATATTTGGCTGCATCATCTGTAGATGGAGATTTTGTTATTTGGGATGTTTCTGAAGAAACTGTAACCAATGTTACTAAACACCCAAATGGTACAAGAGTATCAGCATTTGCATGGAACCCATCTGGTAATTGGTTATTTAATAAATTATTTTGGTATACATATACCGAGGTATGTACTTTGAGAGCGGTTCCTGTCCATTTTTGGCGCTCTTGTTTTTTATCAAATCACTAAATTTCACACAGAAGATACTGTTTCATCAAATTTTACCAATTCTCTAATATTTTCAGTTTCATCCATCTATTTCACATCTCTACCATGTACACCTGTTTTATAACTCTTTTAACAATTTTAACCCCTTGGTGTTAACTTATCTATCAATATACTGAAACGTCATTCAGATTTACGATTCTCTAATTGGAGCATTGAGTGAAAACTTTTTTGGAGGCTAGTGTTTTCTGTATAATCAAGAACATCAAGTACCAAAAAAATGACTTCTGAAACATTCTGCCATAACATGTGTGTCAACCCTGAAATCGAAATCCAGGATAAATATATTGGGAGCTCTTTCTGAAACAAGTGTTCAAGAAAATTAACCTCAGGGACACTTCATAATTGAATAATTGATATTTGAGGCTTGATCAAATGTGAGAGTGTTGTTCGATTGGAAGAATGCTTTAAATATTAAGCAAGTTATTGGGGTCGTGTTCTTGGATTTCTCTAACTAAAATAATAATTCGAAGTGATATCTCTCTAATTCTTCAAAGTTCAAACTCAAAGACATCACCATAGACAGAACACCTCCACTCCACTCATTCCTTCAAGCCGCCAACATAGAGAATTTGAAACCATTGATCAAAAACTACATTAATTGAAATTGCAAAGTTATCATTTTGGTTCAATCCTTATCAATTAAAGATCAGCTGAATAGAAGGTAGTCAAGAACAAAGTTCAATGGTAGGGTTTCATCACTTACAGAAACAGACCATGGCGTGCCACAGGGCACAATGCTAGGTCCAAGCTTGTTTGTGAACTGTATTGACGAAGGAGTCCATTTTGAAGAAATAAATGCCTATCAATATTTCTAAATTTCAGCAAATTTTGTGAACAATAGTCACAAATCACAACACTCACGGGGAGACAGGGTTTTTTGCTGAGGTTTTTTCCTAAGCTCTTGTATCATATGTCGAATTGTATGGTACCCTGTTACACCAACCTCTGCTATCACATATAAAACTCTGTCAAAAAAAATATATATATATATATATATTGATGAGATTGTTAGAATATTTAGAGAATAAGATTCAACATTACTTTTTGAGGGTACAGGGATTGGATCTTTTATTTTGCTGTATAGATTTCCAACAGTTTTTGTATTATATACTGCAATTTTAACGTTTTCCTCTTTGAATATATTTTTTAATTTGTAAATCGCAAATATATATATATATATATTTTTGTTTGAGTTTATTGGCATATCCTCAACTCTGTATAATTTTTAATAATAATAATAACTGCTAATAAACTGCTATTATTATAACAGTTTTATTTTTATAATAGATCATCAATGAGCAAGCGACCTACACTACAGTCCATATTCAATTTTGATATATTATTAATAAATACATTTTAAATGAATAAAATTAAATTGGAAATTCAATAGCTTCTTAGTTTCTGCATTACAGTACAAGTCGGGAATTTCCAGTGTGGGTTTTCTGCTGGTTCATTGTGAAAAAGATCAGTTATATATCTTCTAAATTATACAGGTGTATTTTTGTTCAGAGCTGAGAGGATCATCCCAAGGTGATAGCCGATATTGGTACCTATTTTCAATTTTTGAATTCTACATAATATTTCGAAATTTAAACTGAAAATTTCAGAGGAAGTTACAAAAATGTTTTTGCTACACTCCAAAGGTATATTATTTCCAGAAATAAACAAATTTGGAATAGCAATGTCAAAGAATAATATTGAATATTTTTTTTTATAGGGCAGAATCAAATAGTTTATACGGATATAGAGGGTCAATTGGGCGTGATGTCCGATTGCATCAATAAAGAAGAGTCTCATAAAGAACAATCAGATGAAATAGATGCCAAAGAATCAGAAAACGATGATGTTGATTTTGGAGGTTACCAGTTTGAAGATGATGATGAAGACAATGAAAATGCTATTTCATTGGAAAAATTAAAGAAGCAATATGCTGATGATGTCGAACCAGAGCTACAGTCAGGTGAATAATTTCAGTTTTTATTCAATTTTGAGCCATTTTTCAGGATCTTTTGAAAAGTTTGCATTATACAAAGAGGAAATCTTTCCCTCCGTCAGAAAACTCATCTCGGAAAACCGACATGGCTTCATTAATGAAAGATTGATCACAACAAATCGAACATCATTCGAAAAGTTTGTTTGTGAGAGTATGTAGAATCGGTGGATGCGGTTTACATAAATGTACTTCAAGGGTATTTGGCAGAGTGGATCACACAAATTGTACAGTATAGGCCTTGATCATCCTTTACTTCGACTTTTCCGATCATAAAGATTACATCTTATTGGTGCCTATCAATTCGTCCAAATGTCTGTAATTTTCGAATATTTGGCCTAGAATGGTCTTAAACGATTAGTTTCGACTCACTGATCAAGAATCCGAGGTCAGAATTGATTCTGTCCGGCCGGCCGTCAGCACGATTACGCTCGAACGCAATGATAGAGAGTTGACATTTTCAGGGTAGCTTTGTAGTCCGAATGTGCCGGTTGAGTTCGTTAATGGGCGGAATCCATCGAGTGGTTTCAGAATTATAGCCATTTGAAATTTTGCAAACTTCAAGCATTAAACGTCTCAGTTTTTGCATGCAAAATGCATTTCCCAATTTCAAAATTAGTATTATTTATGAAACTTAGGTTAAGTATTTTCTTTCCCTTGATAATAAAAAAAGCACTGAAGTGAATTCATTGCTCTTTGGGACAGATTTCCATTAATACCTACATAATTTAATTCGAATTGATGAACATGACGTTTGATGCTTTTTTAAATTTTTCGAAAAATAATGTGCAGAAATCGGATAGCATTATTTTCTATTGTGATTGCAATTCGCATTGTAAATCAGATGAAAATTTAAATATGAATATATCGAATAAATATGTGAATTCACATGGAAATATTCTAAAAAACTTCACTTATATCTTCTTGATAGACGATACTAACAATGCTTTTACACTGAATAATTTTCAGGAGTTTGTAATATTCACACATCCACGCCCCATTACATTAATCAATAGCCAAAAACTGATAGTTACAAGTTTCGTTCATGCCTCAATTGATCACCCTGGTACACATCAACTCCTCTGACCACAGCGCGTCAGCGTCTATTCCTGTTACGGCATAGTGCAATCCTCGGAAGTGCTCGGGAGGACTTAAGGGATTACTAAGCACTAAGCCTTCTCAAGAAGTGATTGAATTACGAATCACTAAGCACTGGTTGTAAAAAACACAAAAAGGGTTCAAGTACTTTCACAAGCACTAAGCACAATGCTTTGGCTCAGCTCTGGTTATGTTTTTGACCGGAACGTACGACAATTGCCGGCTAAGCATTCTGATGCGCGGTGGCCTTTATTATAATTTTTTTTTCCGCTCGAGAGGAAAAACCTTTTATAGGCCCACCCTGGGCTCCTGGTTGAGCTGGCGGGGGCTGGCCTAAAGGTTGTAGCCTATGCAGATGATCTCGTGATACTAATCAGAGGTAAACATCCAAATGTCGTCGCTGATCTTATGCAGGATGCTCTGTGTAGGATTGAGCGATGGTGTTTGAATAACGATCTTACGGTTAATCCTGAAAAAACAGAGATGGTTCTCTTCGACAGGAAGAGGGGGCCCTGTAACATAAGACTACCAAGTCTGTTTGGAGTAGGGCTCAATCTAACAGAGCAAGTTCGATATCTGGGTGTGATACTGGACCACAAACTACTGTGGAACAAACACATTGTGGAACAAACGAAAAAGGCCGAGATGATCTTTTGGTCTACTCGGACAGTAGTGGGAAATGGATGGGGCTTCAAACCACACATTATTCACTGGTTGTATACTGTGGTGGTGAGGCCTATCCTAACCTACGCATCATTGGTGTGGTGGACTTCTTTGAAGAAGTCATATATCCGCAACAAATTGACAAGAACTCAGAGAAAAGCTTGTTTAAGCATCACAGGTGCTCTGAGATCTACTCCAACAACAGCTATGGAGTGCCTGCTGGGGCTACCTCCCCTGCATCTTGTAGTTGAGGAGGGGGCTATGAAGACAGTTTTAAGAATCTGGGAACAGGGACAGTGGCGTGACAGCGGAATGTTTAGGGGACACGCGAGGGCACTCAAGAAGGTGGAGGATGATGATGCATCTCTCCTCCGGAGGAGTGACCGTGCGGGCTCCCTATTCTGCTTTAACGAACCCTATAGGGTGATTGTTCCTGATAGAGACCAATGGGATACAAGGAGTGATCTCCTTAAACCAGAGGGGCCCACATGGTTCACAGATGGCTCTGTAACGACTACAGGGACAGGTGCAGGCATTGTGGGACCTCGAGTGAGCATGTCCATCCCTCTCGGGAAGAACTGCTCGATAATACAGGCAGAACTATACGCTGTTCTTGTCTGCGCGCTGGAAAACATCCGACTAGGATACTCTGGCAAGTACATATTGTTGTGACAGTCAAGGAACGTTAAAATCCCTATCTGATGTGAAAATAAACTCCTACTTAGTAGGCGAATGCAGGAAGACTCTGCGAAGGCTGGGCGCTGGTAACGTTGTAAAACTCATTTGGTGTCGTGCTCACTCGGAGATTTCAGGTAATGTTAAGGCAGATAAGCTGGCGAAGCAGGGGGCTCGGATACCATATATAGGTCCTGAGCCTTCACTTCCAGTATGTCGTACCTATGTTAAAACATTCTTCAAGAATCGTTTGGACAAGAATTTCTCCAGTGTATGGAACATGGGAGTAGGACTCAGGCAGTCAAGGCTTCTCATTAAGAAACCATCGTCAAAGTCTGAAGTAAAGAAACTTCTTTCACTCGAAAGAAGAGAACTGAGCCTGGTGACTGGATTACTAACTGGTCACCAGTTCAACAAACATCTGAATAGGATGGGATTGGCCGATAGCGCTCTGTGTCGCTGGTGCAAGAGCATGGAAGAAACAGCTGAACATATTCTGTTCGACTGTAACAACCTTAAAGAATTGAGGGTCATACACCTAGGCAACCCAACACCTACGATTCCTATGGTGAGAGGGACTTCTCCTTTTAAACTCGCGGCATTCCTGTCAGCGTGTTTTTTGGAATGAGTCTCACGAGTTTGTCAAGCGGGAGAACAATGGGCCAGAAGGCCTCAGTTCAGCCTGAGACGGCACCGCGGTAGAAGAAGATAGGCCCACCCTGAGAGGGTCCGCTTCTGTCAGGAGTGTGAGACTCCAGTTGTTGATTGGTTACTCACTAAAAAACCTCTCGTACGTTCCTTGGAGTAGTTCTTTATCCTGCCCTTACAGCGTCTCTTAACAAAAGAGATGAGCTGCAAGCGGTCTTCATAGTTGATGGGACCTGATGACTCGAAGTGATCCGAGCAACACCGCTTTCTGCATTCTGTGCGTTAAATCCTCGGCCAGAGATTTGCAGGCCGGAATAATCTTCAATTCAGGCACGTAGTTGGCTCTCATTCCGCCTAGGCATCCTATGATTAGTACGACCATCCTAACCTTATGCCTTGGATACAGGATACATTATTATTATTATTAGAACTCTTTATTGCTTAAACTAAAGAAAGGACATTATGTTTCATAAAATGTGCAATAGGTGGGCATATCGCCAAGCGATATCTTCCTGGCAACCTAACTTATTTTGAACTGAAAAATATTTTTCAACCAGAGTACAATAGATTATTACTTAAATATCGAGGCTCTCCTGATTAGACGAAATATAGGAAAGGAAAAGTTAAGGAAGGAAAAGCGATCTTGAAAATAATACGAGAATGATTAAAAAGTAGAAGAAGTTTCACTGAAGTACTTCTTGAGGCACAATTTGAAAGACATTACTGATGGTGCCTGAATTATCGACCTATGTATATGGTTCCAAAACTGTGGAAATCTTACAGAAAAGCCATTAAAACTAACATTGGTAAAATGTTGTGGTATTCTCAAAGTGATATTGGCAAGTGCTCTGACGGATCTCATCTCCAAGCAGTCGAAGGTTGCTGTACAAATAAGCAGGTTGTTTCGATTTCAAAACCTTGTACCCCATCTTCAACAAATGCCAAGCTCAACGTTGTTTGATAGTCAACAAACTCAAATCTTGTCTACATTGAGTGACATGATAGATTAGGTAAACAGTTTATACATAGTGAAGCTCTTTTCGTAGTTTCATAACGGGGCGATTATGATTAGGCAGTCTCTTAACTAATGCTCACCTTTGCATTGGTGGCATGACACAGGGGTAGCGGCAGTAATATACGACTGTTGACGTCCAAATGGGCAAAGATTATATTTCGATTGAGGCGGCTTCGCGATCGTTTTATGCGATTTAGTATCTTCTAACTTTCTAACTGAGCAAATATGTTATATTTCAGATATAATGAGAAGTCCATCGCCTCGACCGCAAACACCTGAAATACCACTCCAAGAAGCTTTTATGCCATCATCTACACCGATCCATCTAGATCCAAGGTACCTTTGCTGGAACGATGTGGGAATCATCAGAGGTTACGGCAATATTCGAGATGACGATGAAAGCTGTTCCAAATCCATCGAGGTTGATTTCCATGATTCTACCTTCCATAGCAGTATGATGATGCAAAATTATCAAAATTATACAATGGGTTCCTTGAGTACTTCTGCGCTAGTTGTAGCAAACAGCAAGTATGAACTTGATTTATAATTTCATAATCTGCTAAATTGATGGATATTTTTGTTACTTATGTCTCATGTCATGATAATTTCCTGTACATATTACGCCTGAAGTGGTTTATCTTCGTTTAATTTGATTTCCTTACAAAATTTAACTGGAAACTTTGGACACTGCCTCAGTTTAGAAGCAATGGGTCCCCTAAGATCGCCGTCTTGAACTCACTGCACCCACGATATAAACAATAACTCACTTTAGTGGAATTCACATATCTCTGAACCTTTATTCAATATGGTAATGCGCAATCGCGCAAATCTAATTAGATGTCTGTGTTGAAGCCGATAAATTGCTCACCAAATTGATCTGAATAAATGAACTGTTTGGAATAGTTTTTGAAGGAATACTTACCATTTTTATGAAGTAGAAATAACAGAATGGTTATCACAAAGTTCACATTAGGAGAGCTCATCAGCTTGAATTTCAGTGTAGAAGAAGAATACTCATTGCCCAGCCGATACAGAAATTCATAACAATTTAGGAGATTTTGCGTTGGAACTGTGTGAACACCGAATAAAATCACTACTTCACTATTACGTAGATTCAACATGAGATTATGTTCCGCCGAACTCCGCTGAAGCACCAACAACTCGCCATTAATTTGCTTTAAATGAGTTTCCACTTTCTCCAAATAGAAGCCATACAATAGTTGCGTATATTTGGTAAACATCTTTGGCTTGCAAATGCTCACAACATCAAAAATCTGCCGTGTGAATTACATATAACAAAGCACCCAATATAGACCCTTGGGGTACCCCACGTTTATCTTGGGCGCTTATGGTCCTGACGCAAGAACTCATTGAACGTCTTTATTTCTATTGTAATTTCTTTCCAAGCATCCACTTATTCTGTAGTAAACATTTATTTCAAGAAAATTATATTCAACAATCTTTTTAGATATAATTACAAAGATATATCGAAGGTACTGCTTATTTGTTGAAATTATTGGTCAATATTTTCATAAAATATTGTAGTATCTTATATGATTACTACTAACGAATAGATGATTTCCAAACCAAATCTTCAAAATTGATAAATATATACATTGATCAAGATCTTCCTGAAATGCCCTATATTGGCATTTGCAATTTTTGACCATGTTTAACTTTTTTTAGTCAAATCAATGTTATCCCACTGGCTTCTCGTACCAAAGAGTGGACTCTGACAATGGAGGATGCCGAAGAAATAGTAGCTGTGGCAGCTTCGGAGCAGTTAGTTTGCATCGGTCTAGCCAATTATATCTTAAGGGTATGTTCTCCGTTTGGCACACAGAGGGCTATATTCTCCATTCCGGGACCTATAGTGTGTATGTCAGCATTCAGAGATGATATTTTAGTTGCCTATCATTCTGGACCACGTAGAAATAGTGACCAATGCATTGGTTTCAAACTGATAAGGTTGGAAGGTAAGAATGTTAACAGAATCGCTATACTTGAGGGAAGGTGATTTCTGAATATATTTTCAGCAAAAATATATTCGGAACCATTAGGTATAGAACTAAGGGAAGGAAGATTGATAACAGCAAATAATATTACACTTTGTCCAACCAACTATAACATACGTATGTAATATTACTTTCTGTTATGTAATAAGTAGTGGATCAACACTATTTGAAGCTCCCTTGCCAGTTATTTTGGCAACTTAAATGATGCTCAGAGTGTTCATGGATTATCCCTATAGCCTATAGCTCTTGTAGTTCTTGTCTTCAAGAATCCTTCAGGCATTCCTATCAGTTATTCTCAACACCTGAGCAGAATGAATTACCGTTCTCTTCAAGCTCTCTTTTGTGGGGTTTAACCTAAAACCTACCAGCTCAGACCATGCATAATTTTGTTCAGAGGAGCGCTGATTCAAGAATACAATAAAAGTATATTAATTTTAAAAGGTAATTACCAAATGCCTACTTCTTAAAATGAAACTCAATCCTTGTGTTTTTGTCGCAGATGAACTTCTTGATCACCTTTTTGTTGAAGTCAGGAATGTATTTACCTAAATTTTGTTCAATGGACAACATTGCGTACGCCGTTAGTCTTTTTTCCGACATTGTATTCCTTGGAAACGTCTTGATCAATTTTAAAGTAAAGAAACATCTTTCATTTTCTGCGGTTGTCATTGACATCGATATTAAATAACCATAACTTTCTGTTTTCACAAAGCGTTCATCCAAACCATATATATATATACAGGGTGTTTCCTAAACATGCGGCAAAAGTTCAGGGGGTTGTTCCTTGGACTATTCTAAGAATATTTTGTCCTTTGATGATTTTTGAAAAACCTATTTGTTTCGAAGATATAGGGGAAACAAAATTTTGGATAATAACATTTTATTATGAAAAATTACATGAAAATTCAACTCAACCTACAAAAACTGTTGAAAATGACCACCTCTACCCAGCATACAAGCATCCAATCTTCTCCTCATTGACTGCCGAACCCTTTCAAAAACACCAGGATCATTTCTTATTAAGTTACACCCAGCAATGATCCGATTTCGCAAGTCTTCCACATTTTCTACTGGAGTGGTAACTGGCCGTTTTTAGTAATTGGAATGTTGTTAAACAAATTTAAAAATAAATTGTACCTACTTAGTAAACACAGTGCGGTACGCATTTTTATTTAAACTATTATTAATTTTAAAAATATGAAAAATGTTGTTCGCCCTGTATCTTCGAAACAAAGAGGTTTTTCAAAAATCATCCAAGGACAAAACATGCTTAAAATAGTCCAAGGAACAACCCCCTGAATTTTTGCCGCATGTTTAGGAAACACCCTGTATATATATATTCTATATGGTATATCTAGAAAATTTAAAAAAAATTATTGAAAATAATTGAAAAAAATTCTATATATCATAAACTATTTGTCCGGCATGGCTGAAATTTTGGAAGAGCCTTCAGAACCTAACTCTACTGCAGAGTTCCAAGTTTGAACACGATCGGATCCATATTGTTGGAAAACCGAGCAGCCTTTTGTGAGTTCGGAAGCTGGATGCGAATCGTCGTATTTTTGCGAGAACCTTCAAAAACATGAATGTCATGATGACATATTTTTGCGCGTATGTTCTTGGGAAAATCGTGTTATTTCATCACAAATCTATGGGAGATGATAGCCCTACATTAGCGGTCAGACCTGGTTTTGAAAGAGATCCTCCTTAGGAGGAGGCAACTAAATATTGAAGGGATTTCTATGAACAAGAGTGAATATCTTTGAGAAATAGAAGAGGCGATTCTTCTTCAAGAGATCCATGTGCCTTCAGAGGAGTATATTTGCAAGAGGGGACTTTTGAAAGGTTATGTATTATTTTTAATTTGATATCGCTGAAATTTTGCTGAAGGCTTCAAAACTTAACTTTAAATTAACCACACTTTCTGATCTTGTAAGGTGAGAGGCTCATTTGTGGATATTAAATCTCGTGATGGGTAGAGAGGAATTTTAGGCCAGTTTTTCTATCACTAATGAGAATATATCTTTATGTTTCACCTCAACACCTTTAGATCTATCAATGGGCATTTATTGGTTAAGAATAAGTAATTGAATATTACTGGAATTCAATTGAATTTCATTCAATATGTTAGTAACTAAACTTATAATTTTCTTTACTTTTATTATTTAAATATGACATTAATTCCAGTAATATTTTTCAAGAATAATTATGTATTCTTCTCCTAAAGAAGAATTGAAGGTAGACAATAATTTGTTAATCTTTTCATCATTGCTTTATATCCTGACTTCACGAAAAAAAACAATTGGTTCAAGCACTGACGTGAAGTCAGGAGATTTTGCGCGTATGTTCTATTGTCCATTCTCCTGTATTAGACACTCTTAATCGAATTTACCATGGTGAGTTCTATTATTTGTTCTCCTGTATTGGACACTCTTAATCGAATTCACCAGGGTAAATTCGATTAAAAGTGTCCAATACAGGAGAACAAATAATAGAACTCACCATGGTAAATTCGATTAAGAGTGTCTAATACAGGAGAATGGACAATAGAACATACGCGCAAAATCTCCTGACTTCACGTCAGTGCTTGAATCAATTTTTATATTATTATAATACAATATAAACGTATAAAGACAAAAGTGCTTTTAGATTTCTTTAAGTGTCCTACAACCTACAAGCCTTTGAAAATAATATTGCACATAAATTGCATTATGGAATTATCTTATTCATGCAATGCAATGGGTTGCATCAATGCTGCTTAATGAGTTTTCACTCATGATATTCAGGATGCTCTACTGCTCACTTGTGAGGCCCACGCTTGAATATGGTTCCAGTGTTTTGGTCCATCGAAAGAATACAGAATACATGTCTTCGTATGTTAGACTATAAAATGAATGGTGGGTTTGGAGGTAGCACTCATAATATTAGAAGATATCTGTGGTTGGATACGCTTGACATTCGTAGAATTATTTTTGGTATACATAATTATCAACAATATGGTTTACTGTTCCGAAATTGTGTACCTACCTTATTGGTTTTTTTGTTCTAAAAGACTTGTAATTTTTTCTTCTGTTAAGGAATGAATTTCCAAGGACAGGACTTGGGAACCATTCTAGGGCCCCGAAGCACCTTAGAATGGCTAGGATTCTCAAATTCCGGAACACCTGCAGTACTAGACTCCTGCGGGATGCTGCACATGTATCCCTTGAATTGTAATACTTGGATACCCTTTTGCAACACCAACAAACATGTTAGTTAAAACATATTAGAATTATTGATTTCAATTTAACCTATTTGTTCTATTTCCCCCGTAGAAAAAAGCATTAACAGATGGTTTCTTCATCACAGTCATATTGGAATCCCTCCAGACTTTGTGCGGCGTCAAATGCAGGGGTACGAAGTATCCTGCTGTTATACCAAGGCCGACTATGTGTGAAGTGCCGCTTGAGGCACCGTTTGCAGAGTTGTCAACTGAAAAGGGTCAGATGGAGAGCAGTATGTTCACGTGGTCTACGTTGCAAGTTTCGAATACGGAAAAGAAATTGAAGGAAACAGCTCTGAAAACTTTTGCGGTAAGAAATTGGATGAAAATTCTGTTGCTGAAAAATCAAGTTGAAGCAATTTCCGGGTGTATCAGTTCTAAAGTCATTGAGTATACTGTTTGATCATTGCTGTGAATTGGTAGGGGGGTAATTGCCATGGCAATAATTTTCAAGAACTCTTAGCAAATGTTGCTATGATAAAATAGTTCTTGAGCGTTTCCTATCCAGCTGTTAAGTAAAAGATAATATTGTGAGCCCATTTCGTATTCCATTTTCTTTGACTACAGTTATAGGATATTGATAAACCTTTAAACTTCTTCATTATTTTGCTGAAATGTTTTTATTTATAATTTCAGCTTGCTTGTAAAACTAATTTAGATCAGAGAGCTCAAGAGATTATGGAGATTTTAGCAAATCCAGCAATTATAAATTTAGGAATCAAGTATGCCTCTAGGTTGGACAAGAAGCGTTTAGTGGAAAAACTAACAGATCTTGCAGCAAGATTAGTCGAAGAGGAGGGTGAAAATGTAGTAAATTCAGTAAAGGTGAGAAATTGTATGTCTTTCAGGTTGAAAAATATTCAAATTGATCTAATTTTAGGAAGTTGGGGTTCCTGAAACAATAAAACCAGTTAAAAAACTGACTTTAGACATGAAAAATACTTCACGAAATAAGATGGCTCTTGAAAGTGAGGGGGTGAGTAGGAATGAAAATTATCATATTCGATTTTATTTGATTATTATTCATTAGGTTTTGGTGAATGAAGAATCCCAGAATTCGCAATTCTCGGTGAGTACTTACTATTCGTTTTTTGCGCGCTTTTTCTAGAGCTTGTTTAGTTTGTGCAAATGTATTTATTTTGCAAATTTTGAGCCAAAAATGTTCTTAAAAGAATAACACAGACTTGAAATTTGCATGGTAGAATTAAAGCTTGAATGTCAAGATCACGAATGGATGAAATATGCTCATTTGATCTGAAAAAACGCCTACTTCAAATTTGTTTTTTTTTCCTATTTCAAACGATTTTCATTTTCAATGTACTTGAAATGAAGAAGTTAAGCGTGCTCCAAGTGTCAAATGCTCCATGTCAAATTACTTACTACAATTTTCGAAATATATATACAGGGTGATTCTTTTTAACGGGTTTTTCAGCGGAACCGCCCCATACTCACGAACGGCAGCCATTTTTTATTCGTGACATTGAACGTTGACAGTTGTATTTGTCAATCTACCATATAATCATGGAGAGGTACACGCTTCAACAACGTTTACAAATAATCCAAATTTATTATGAAAAATCGCGCACTTTACGTGCTTTAAGTCCAATTTTTCGTAGTTATAGTCGTCCGGAAAAAAGAACAATTGAACGTTTAGTGAAGAAGTTTTAAACAAATTTGACACTTCATGATGTTGCAGTGCCAGTGAGACAAAGAAATGCAAGAAGTGAAGAGAATATTGCTGCCGTAAGTGAAAGTGTTCGTGAAGAACAAAATTTATCGATTTCCTGTCGTTCACAAGAAGACATCATCCAGACGTATTTCTGGCGAATTCTACGGAAATACCTTGGTTTACATCCATACAAAACTGTTTTAACCCCAGAACTCAAACGAACTGATCGTTTGAAGCCTCGTGTATTCAGTAATTGGTGGTTAGAAAAAATCGGAACTGATGCAGATCTTCATAAAAAAATTATTCTCAGCGATGAGGCTCATTTCTAATTAAA
Source organism: Halyzia sedecimguttata (assembly GCA_937662695.2). Classification (NCBI taxonomy): domain Eukaryota; kingdom Metazoa; phylum Arthropoda; class Insecta; order Coleoptera; family Coccinellidae; genus Halyzia; species Halyzia sedecimguttata. The sequence goes on along the minus strand of OW569414.2, from coordinate 110,752,043 downwards.
CTGTTATGTTAACAAGCAGAATTGCCGTGTCTGGAGTGGTGTTAAACCTGAAGAATCTCAAGTCCTGCCCTTACATCCCGATAAACTTATTGTTAGGTGCGGATTTTATGCTGGAGGAGTTATTGGACCTTATTTTTTGTTCAACTAAGCTCATAAGGCAGTAACTGTCAATCAGTAACGGCTGGTGATGATTTTGTTCAGGGGGGCGCTTATTCAAGAATACCTACAAAAAAAGTATATATATTTTCAATAGGTACTTACAAATGCATACTTCTTAAAATGAAACTCCATCCTTCTGTTTTTGTCGCAGATGAACTTCTCGATTACCTTTTCGTTGAAGTCAGGAATGTCTTTAACTAAATTTTGTTCGAGGGACAACATTGCTAGTGTCGTCAGTTTTTCTTCCGACATTGTATTCCTTAGAAACGTCTCGATCTATTATAAAGTAGAGAAACATCTTTCAGTTTCTGCGGTTGTCATTAGCATCGATATTAAAATAACCTAAACTTTACAGATTCCACAAAACGTTGAATCCAAACCATACGGCACTATGTTAAATTTAAAGTACGTAAGCAACCGGTCACGTTCTCGTTTTCTTGTGTTATTTATCGAGTCTTCCGACTTCCGTTAAGACCACGTAGTGCAAGATTGCATTTGCCGCACAACTTCAAATATCGACAATTTTGGACAGGACGTAACGGTTTTTGCTCGCGTGTTCCGCAAAGAACAGAGTTCTATCATTTTGCCACAATGTCTATATTGGCGCTCTAGTTCCTCGGAACTGAGTGCTTATCAATTTGCCCAAATGTCTGTAATTTTCGAATTTTTCGATGAAAATGGTCTTAAACGATTTGGTTCGACTCACTGATGAAGAATCCATGGTGGAAATTCATTCTGTCCGGCCGTCCGGCCGGCCGGTCCGGCCGGCCGGTCCGGCCGGCCGGTCCGGCCGTAGGCACGATAACTCTCGAACGGAATGAGCTAGAGAGTTGAAATTTTCAGAGTAGGTTTGGGGGATAAATATCTCGGCTAAGTTCGTTACTGGGCAAAATCGGACAGAAGGTTTCGGAGTAATAAAAAAAAAAATTTTTTTCACATTAACAAATTCCAAATTAAATAATTTTTAATAAGCAGTTTTATCATAAGAATCCATTCATATCATTTTTAACTCTAACAAGCTAATACTTTCGGAGATATGATTTTTCAAAATTTCAATGTAAATCGTATTTCACAGATTGATATAATTATTCCTTGTATCCTTGAATTTTCATAATGTCAACTTGACAGAAGGGAAAATTGTAACTTCAAAAATATTGGGGTTGAAATACTCGTGAAGTTTGTATCGACCAGATTACCGCAAAGTGTAAAAAAAAAAAATTGAAAATTTAAAATATGTTTTTCCACAATAACTCTCGAACGGATTGAGCTAGATAGTTGAAATTTTCAGAGTAGGTTAGAGAGATGAATATCTCGGTTAAGTTCGTTATTGGGCAAAATTGGCCAGATTTAATTCGATTTCTTCCATGGTGCAGTTCTCATTCTCATGATTGCTCATTTAATCTTGATAAATAAACTGTTATTTGAATTGAATTTCCTTCATGATGCAGCTCTATCATATGTATACATTGATATAATTCCCAACTCAGAGAAACCAATACTTTCGGAGATATAATTTGTCTGTTTGAACTAGAGCGCCAGAAAGCTCCTGTCCACAGGGCTTGAACCCAATTTTTTTTATACCATTTCGTTGTGATTACGAATGTTTTCCACATTTGCACTACTTAATCCAGAAGCGATATTAGTTGTGCCCACTAGCTGGAAGCTTATAATATTGTTCATATGTTTGGCCGATTTTTCGTGTTTTTTTATCTTTTGACCCAGATGTTTCAAATAACGTACACCTTGTTTTGTCCAGTTATCGTCTCCACCAAACAGTAAGCAAACGAAACAAAATAACGCATTTTTTTCTCCCCATCCGCTCATCCATAAAATCCTTCCGTAAACATTTGTGTCAAACTTCCGCTCAAACCCCCTCTCGATTCTTATAGCCGGGTTGCACTTGATTTAAATTCAATACGAGCATAGGTCGTTCATTGGTTTTAATATTTTCCTTGTCGACCAAACTCAAAGAACTAAAGTTTAATTTCGTTAGATTACACACCCTCATTGTCAGTCCTTACACTCCTTAAATCCTCAACGCAATTTTATAACACGAAATCATTGGCACTATTATTTATTCGGTTTATTCCTCTCTGGGCTCCTATTTCCTCGTTCCAATCCTCACTGAAATCTGCGTCGAAATAGCGGACTAGCCTGATCTCTGATTGGTCACGTTTGCCGTTTCCATGGTAACCGGAGTTTACGCTTTGGGCTTCTGAGATTACGCCCCGCATAGTGCGAACACTCGTCGCTCATGTCTATGCGCACGCTTAACGCAAATGTTATTCTCAAATATAGATAGTGGCTAGGTAAAAATGTTTTAATTTTAATTCAATCCAGTTTGAAGACAAAGGCACGAATATGAAATATACAAATTAATTGTTCATGTATGTACGTCATTTTTCTAGGGAGGGCGGCGCCCCGCAGTCCTTCCTCACCAGCCGTGAAATCGTTTTCATTCAATGTTGACTGATTTTTTGAGGCCTGCATTGGTTCGTCTTGATTTTCAGAACATGTGGTTTCAACAGGAAAATACCACATGTCATACTGCCAATGACACAATGATTTTATTGAAAACAAAATTCGATGATTCGATTATTTCAAGAAATGGACCGATAAATAATCCGCCTCGTTCCTGCGATTTAACTCCATTGTAGTGACTTCTTTCCCTATTTTTGTGCGAGATTATTTGTAACATGTACTGTATGTCGAAATAAAGCTTATTTCTTCTTGTGAGAGAAAAACCCTTTTATAGTCTACCCTGAGAAGTTCCGCATTCTCAGAAGGTTGAGACTACAGTTATTTTCTCTCCTATTTCGACATTGTGTAATGAGAAGCTGATAAAAAAATTGGTTCAAGCACTGACGTGAAGTCAGAAGCGTTTGCGCGTATGTTCTATTGTCCATTCTTCTGTATTGGACACCCTTAATCGAATTTACCATGGTTAATTATGTTGTCCATTCTCCTGTATTGGACACTTAATTCGAATTTACCATGGTAAATTCGAAATAAGAGTGTCCAATATAGGAGAATGGACAACATAATTAACCATGGTAAATTCGATTAAGGGTGTCCAATACAGAAGAATGGACAATAGAACATACGCGCAAAAGCTTCTGACTTCACGTCAGTGCTTGAACCAATTTTTTTTTCGTGATTTTTTTTTAATTTTCTAGGGGTGCGGTTCTTAAATTTTTTTTTTCGTCATTTTTTCCAAATTTTCTAGGGGTACGGTTCTTACAAAACTTTAAACACGTCTTTATGCTGATTTTCTACTACTAGTTACCAAGCTTCAATTCAATCGAATCTTTATTTTTTGAGTTATCAAGGAAATAATATTCCAGGTGGATATAACTCGGAAACCGTTGAACCGATTATGCCCAAAAACAAACTCAACTCTCCTTTTCGGATACGCAACCTACCCTGAAAATTGCATGTCCCTATCTTCTTTCGTCCGAAAGTTATCGAGGCAACGGTCACCCATTTACTGAACTCACACAAGAATGCTCGAATCTCCAACAATATTCAACCGATTGTGTTAAAACTTGAAACTTGGCAGTAGAGTTAGGTTATGAACGCTCCTGCAAAATTTCAGCAATTTCGAACGGATAGTTACTGATATATAGAATTTTATTTTTTTATTTTCAATGATTTATTAAAAATTTTCTACAAATGCTATCCTCACCAAATTTTGCAAACATTTTCGCGTTGGCATTCTACAACTAATAACCAAGTTTGAATTCAATCGGTTTAGTATTTTTCGAGTTAATGAGGAAAAAAAAACCACAAAATTTCAGAAAATTTCAGATGGTTATAACTCTAAAACCGTTTGGCCGATTATGCTCACAAACAAACTCAAATGTCGCATTCAGATGCACAACCTAACCTGAAATTTTCAAGCCGCTATCTCTTTCCGTTCTCAGGTTATCGTGACAACAAAAATATTTTTTAATAATGTTTTTAAAATTTTCTAGCCTCACGATTCGTCTGAAATTTCACAAACGTGCTTAGGTTCATATTCTACAACTACTCACCAAGTTTCAATTCGATCGGATTCATATTGGTTGAAAACAAAATTAATACTCGGAAACCACTGGGCCGATTATGCCCATTAACGAACTTGTCCGTCGTATTGCGATGCGCCATCCACCCTGAAAATTTCAAGTCGCTAGCTCTTTTCGTTCTCAAATTATCGTGGCAACGGACGGCCGGACGGACAGAATCAAATTTGACCTCGAATTCTTCATTGGGGAGTCGAACTGAATCGTTTGAGACCAATTTCGTCAAAAAATTCGAAAGTTACAGACATTTGGGCAAAACTATAACGCGATGTTCCCCAGAACATACGCGCAAAAATATAACATATTAAGGCAGTAATCTGGTACCGGTGGAAAAAATAGAAAGTTGATGATTACTTCCGGCATAACGGGAATTGCGATTTTGTTGAAAATATTTTAGAAAGAGCCTGAATCGGCTGTGCGCTAAATTTGAATACTCTATTTAGTTTTCATGATATGACGGATTTTTCATAACTAGATTTCAGTTATGTTTTTTATTACAAATCATCATTCAAGGAATGAGCTCGCTGAAGCTCCTCATGACACATCTGTGCTTTCATAATTATCCTTCATGTAATAATTTAAGTTGTTTTCTTATCAGGATTCATTTTCAACTCCAATGAATGATTCAATGAATTCATCTGTGGTGTTGAATTCACAAGATTCCTTGATGAAAGAGCTGCCAAGAAACCCATTTTTGAAAAGTTTGAAGAAAACCAAACCAGCAGACCAAAATCCCTTGAGTTTATTGGATAGTAAAGCAGGAGTGAGCTTTGCCACTGAAAAATTGAATGGTAGAAAGGAAGAGGTTGGTTAGCTACTACCATGTGATTTTAAAGATATTTATCATGTGTTGATGTTGTAGGGCGCAGAAAAGAGGAAGCTGCCCGAATCTGAGACTGAAAATCAGAAACCTAAACAAAGAAAATTGGATCGTTTTATGTTTGGTAAACGACAGTGAAGAAAACACAGGGTTAATTCTTGCTATTTATTATTTTTTTTATGAAGGTACAATATTTTATAATATGTAATATATTTAATTCGTGAAGTGCCTTGTAAAAGTTGTAAATATATTATTCTATTTTTTCTAGAGATTCTTATTTCTTTTGTCTATTTCTTTGCTTTGGGGAATAATCCTTTTTGGAACATTTCTAACCATTCAGTTCCATTGGGGTAGATATATTTTAGAACTGCTTCTTGTTTCAATGTGGTGCTGTAACCTGGTGCCTGAAATCATACAAAATAAGTTGAATGTAAATATTTTCCTGGTTTTTTATTGGATATATAAATTTCAGGTATATCGAAGAAATCTTTTGAATCTTGTAACAAGCCAGAAAATGCAATACAAGCAGCAACTAAGTTATTGGGTTTTGCGTGCATGTTGTAGGGAACAGTGCTATTATTTTGCCAAATGTATGATTTTCGAATTTTTTGCTGAAGATGGACTCAAACGATTAGGTTGGACTCACTGATGAAGAATTCACGGTCAAATTCGATTATTTCGTGACTATTTTTTGTAATTTTCAAATTCCAAGTGCATTTTTCTTTACTTATGTATCCCAGGTAAGATTGAAAACAATGATTTTTCACAAAATTTATATCAACTGAACTGAATTTATATCAATATACAAAAATATCTGTTAAAATAAATCGTGATAATATTTTTGTATAATGTTACCTGTTATATATATAAGGGAACTTTCAGCATAAAAGTATAGAAAAAAACATAAATTAAAATGAAAAAAATTGGCAAGGACATGTTTTGATAGGCAATACATGGCTATTAAGTCATCTATCTAAGAGACTGAATAAAAAATAATCCGCCGTATTCACAAAGCGTTGTTAAATATTTAAATCTCCGTTAAGTCCTAACTGAGGACCTCAGTTAAGGATAAATAAGAATCGCAACCACAGTTAACGTATGTAACGGTGGTGAAACAGGCCTGTTTCACGTTAATTTTCACGTTAACTCAGGTTGCGATTCATATTTATCCTTAACTGAGGACCTCAGTTAGGACTTAACGGAGATTGAATGCTTTGTGAATACGGCGGAATATGTTTCATCTGGTAAACAGATAGGTTTAGTAAGCCCCCTCTCGTGATTATGTACTATTATTTACGTATAAATAAAAAAAATAAGGGACCGAGTGTACCGAACATAGGCGAGTAAAGAAAAATTTGAAACTTCTAGTTGTGACACGATTGTGTTGGGGTGCGATATATTCTTTCTCTCCTCTTACCGTTGGTGGCATGTAGCAAGCATCTCTAATAACTAGTGGATTCTCGAAATGTTCGTGGTGTTCGTCCACGTACTCTATCATCTTCCCATCTTTATTACCAGAAAGAGCTACATAATCCCACATTTGCAGATGTTGAACCATCTCGCAGAGTCCTACACCTCCAGCATGCGGGCAAACCTTGACTAAAAAATTTTTGTATTGATCCAACTGAAAATGATCATGATATTTTATTTACCATTCATTTTGCAGGCCATGAGATAAACTGAAAGAATTTCGTTGATCCCCCCTATTCTTGCTGAATCTATCTGACAATATTCCATAGCTCCTGCTTGTAAAAACTGCTTGAAGAGAACTCTGTTGCAACACATTTCCCCAGTCGCGACAGAAATTCCTAACGGTTTAAGAGCTGTAGCTATGGCTGCGTGGCCTAAAACGTCATCTGGAGATGTCGGTTCTTCTATCCAAAGAGGCTTGTAGATAGCCAATTGAGTCATCCAGTCTATTGCTTCTTGTACCTCCCAAACCTGATTGGCGTCTACCATCTAAAAACAAGATGCGAATTCTAGGTTTCGATTTGACAAAGGAAATTCTGATCTCACCAAAGTTTTATCCCATCCGATGAGTGCTCTTATTTTCTCTAGACGTTTAACATCTTCGTAGAGGTTTTTTCCTACTTTCACTTTGAACGCTTTGAATCCTAAATCTAAGTATTTATTGGCTGCTTCGTTCATTTGGTGGTCAGTAAATCCAATCCAACCTGCAAAACCGTCGTAAAATATGGTTTTCTAATTTTTCACTAGAGATATTGAATGATAGATTTATTTTAGCGTATATTGTTCCTAATTTATCACACACCTCACCTGCTTGTGTGGTATATGCTGGATATCCTTTTGCTTCTAGTTCTTCAATTCTGGGTTCCATACCTTCTCTACCTCTTTTCAGCAATTCTATGGCTTCGTTTTTGGTTAAAACATTCGACAGATACCTGAAGTCTATACAAGACACCAATTGCTCTGGTTCCAGGTCCACCAACAGACGCCAAAGTGGTTTTTTAAGTAACTTCGCCCAGAGATCCCATAACCCATTGACGATAGCTGCTGTAGCTAGATGGATGACACCCTTTTCCGGACCAACCTGTTTTTATTCCAGAATTAGTATGTCTGATGAATTACAAAATGTGTTGAGGCTCACCCATCTCAGTTGGCTATCACTTGTTAGGGCCCTCCAGTAGTTACCAAAGTCTTTGTAAATGTCTGTGACTACCTGACCCAACACGATGTCCTTCAAAGATTCAACAGCTGCTACGACAATGTCGTTTCCGCGACCTAAGGTGAAAGTCATACCGTTCCCCTCCATACCATTTCTGAGTTTAACGGTTACATAGACTGCTGAGTAATCCGGGTCACTATGCTGGAGGAAAAAGAGGATTATTTGTGAATAATATGATCAAGAACTTGTCTTGGAAAATTAATAATTTGGTTCCGTATCCAACTTCATATTTGGGACTCAAAATACTGGAATATATTACCCCACAGATATTTGTGAATATACACGTCAACTGTTGAGATAGAGAACCTTGGAGGAGGTGGATTAGTCACAACAAGAGCCATTCACTGGAGGAGTAATGTTTCTATACGCGTCCGCACCAGGACGCTAAATATACTTTTCTACAAATGTCTGTATTTTACATATTTTGAGCTGTAGAATGATCCACACCATTATAGATTGGGCGTACTGATGAGGAATTCGTGGTCAAATTCAATTCTAGTTGTCCAGCCGTCTGCAACCAATATTATGATATTCGCTTATTCACAGTGTGGGTTTCGAAGTCAAATTGCGAAATATCGAATTCACGAATGGGTAGGATTCATTTTATTGTGGCCAGAAATATGATCATTCAAAACATTAACAAATTAAAGTAAATTTCTTATGATGCGAGATCTTTCATAAGTGCATTTTTGAGATATCAGCAAAACAAAGTTTTTAGTGAGCATATTTCTGGCCTCAATTTCATATTTTTTTTTCGCTCGAGAGGAAAAACCTTTTAGGCCCGCCCTGAGAGGGTCCACTTCTCTCAGGAGTATGAGACTCCAGTTGTTGATTGGTTACTCACTAAAAAATCTCGCACGTTCCTTGGAGTAGTTCTTTGTCCTGTCCTTACAGCGTCCCTCAACAAAAGAGATGAGCTGCAAGCGGCCTTCACAGTTCATGGGACGACAAATAATTCCTTGAGTTCTTTGTCCAGCAAAAGTATATCTGCCTTTATGGCGTGGATCTTCCGAGTTGTTGGAATCGCATAGTTCCAGTAGATGCGAGCTCTGTCATTTTCAACAACTACTTCAATTTCCACCGGCAAATATGGTAGCACTGGTCCGTTGTCTATACCATAAACCTGTCTCACATGAAAGTAGAGAATTTGAAGTGCTGCACTGTGTCTTTCTACATATCCTGTTGGAGCATGGATTCTGCAAGCAGACAAAATATGCATAACAGTTTCCTGCTGGCTGTGGCATGCTCTGCACGTTGTTGGGGTGTCCACTTTCATGGTGTTCTTTTTTGTAATTATCGCCCCATCTTGACAAGCCATAACGCTTGCAACATACGTACGTTTTTACAGTGTAGTCTGCATGACAGTTCCACCTTAGATGAATATCTATCATAACCCCCAAATATTTAATCATGTCGACTTTCTTTATTTCCAGATTCCAGAAATTCTATATGCAGTCTGTCCAACTTGGGTAAATTATTTTTGTTGCTGGTAAACATCACAAAGTTAGTTTTTTCATAATTCACTGATAATTTTTTCATGCCAAAGTACTCTATAACCTTTGTGATTCCATCCTCTGCGGCTGCCTTCAACAGCTGCCACGTTGGAGCACTGAAAAATAGTGCGGTATCATCTGCAAAGGCCAGAACATCACCTCTAATACTCAACTGGAATAAACTGTTTATGTTAATTAAGAATATTAAGGTCCCCTAAACTGTACCCTGTGGCACGCCACATGTTACAGTTAACTTATCGCTGATTTTTCCATCAATCCTCACAACTTGGCTCCTCTCCTTTAGATAGCTTTCGAAAACGGTATGGGTACCTCCTCTACATCCCAGATCTTCCAGTCTATTTCAGAGTATATCATGATCTACAGCTTCAAAGGCTTTCTTCAAATCCACAAAAATACATATTGCCGGTATGTCCTTGTCAATTGCATCGAATATTGTGGATACCAATGTAGCTATAGCATCTTGAGCAGACCTCCCTGCTTGAAAACCGAATTCTTTTGAAGAAATGGGTGTGTATTTGTTGACAAAACGTACTGTCTTGGTCTTTTGTGCTGTTTTTATATTTTGTATATTCTTTGTGCTTAATAATTTTATCATTGTTCTTCTCATACGATATATATGTATATAAACAGTCATCACTTTATTTGTCATCAGCGTATGCCGGGGCAATGGGACCACCTGCAGAAAACATTTCCAGAAGTGTATCCATAACCAGGCTTCACATCAGGGGTGATAGAACCCAACCCTGAGGGCAATCTCTGCATGTCAGCACATTACGTTTTGTCTCACCCAGATAGGCCGTGACGGCCTGCCCTTTCAGCATTGCTGGGCTGCGCATACTTTAGGCAAATAATATTTGTGATGTATGTACGCCTATCTGTACTTTTACAAACCGAAAATGTTACTTTAGAGCATACTTTTCAACTTAGAAGTATATTCCTTCTTTTGTTTTTCTGTGTAGAGTTTAGTAATAGAGTTCATTTCGAATCGTATAAATCATATGTATTGAATGAATAATCTATTTCGCAAATTGTGAAGGGCCACACGTAATTACACATTGAAATTAAAGTCGCTATTTCACTCGTTTGAATCTGGATTTAGTGAAATACAAAATGAAATCAGATAGGGATATTTTCGAACCGAATGATTCTGCCCAACTTCAGCTTGAGATCCGAGCCGTATCTACCCTGCAAATTTCAGGTTCTAAACTTATTTGGCTTATGAAAAGCCGGTCGGAAGAAAAAAATTAAATGTGGCCACGAATCAATTCAGTATAATGCAATCGCTTTAAAGCAATAATTTCGGTTTAAAATACAGGACAGACTGACAGCGCCCTAGTACGAGCGTGAAAAAATTGTTCATATGTTCATCCTTGGAGACAATTTAAGGTTGTCAGTTTTTGAATTGATAGACTTTAGCTTCATATATTATACTGACCTATTCAATCGTGATCAAATTGAGAGTTTATGGCGATTTCAAACACTTATCCTATTAAACACATAAGAAAATATTTACCTACGTCCGGACCGAAATATTGAAATAAATTATATTGTCTTGAGAATATTTGCATAGTAGTGTTCGAAATTTTCAAACTTATAAATGATATGACAAATTTTGAAATAAAAAAATTTCACCGTAACTCTCGCATCAAAAACATTCTCTAATGGGTGATATAAAGTTTTAAAATTTGTAATCCATACAAACTCATCATCTTGGTTATTCTGAACTTACCATAGCATCAGATCCATGGGCATGCAAAGACGTGGGAAATCTTATGTCTTGAACTTCCACACCTACAATTTTCAATTTTTCGGCTGTGGTACTCATCGTCTCTAAAATATCTTTCAAATTCCCATATAAAACACTACGCGTACCGTACCTACCTTCTCTGAGTCAAGAACGTTCTTAATTGGAAAATTTCACCATAAATATATCACTTTGAATTTATCACTTGCTCATGAACAAACAAACTTTACAGATTGAAAACATCCCATGACATTATCTCATGACTGTTTCTAACTGAAACCGCTGAATACCGTACGTATCGTATGATCAATTATTATGTATGGGAATATTTTAGAGTGATTCCAACTATCAACTTCTGAACCGCTGTGGAAACAACCAATTTGAGTCAATTGTGTATTTCGCTCATTATATATGCTAAATACTGCATTCGGGACAGATATATACAAAAACTGATGTGCGAATGCCCTCAAAAATGTTATCTTCTTATATTTAGCTACCTACAATTTTGAAGGTTGCAAGCATTGGCGTAGCCAAAGGAGGAGAACAATGACAATCTTGCGTTGAAATTAAATGAAATTCTTATCAATAGACTCGAACGAGTAGAATGTATTAATTCTATAAAAATGCTGTAAATTTTATGCAGTGGATAACTCTTATTAGCGTCGGTGACGTACTAAAAACTAAGCTACTCAGTTCGAAATTGTTTATCTATACAGGGTGTCTCAAGTTCGAGTGCCTATCGGACGTTTCTGGAGAATTGTACATATTTGAAATCTGAAAATTGTGATTATGATATTGCTTGAAATTCTCTACAGAGCTAGAATATTTTCGAAGCCCAATCACTTCCGGTTATACTGGCAGTGAAAATAAATTTGATGAAATTTTTTTTTCAAGTTTTGCATTCCTGGTAGGATCAAGTATTCAATGCTGAATATATTTCTGTTAAAACCATTGAATTCATTGGAATAGTTTTCAAAATATCGAAAAAAAACTGGAAAAAAAGTCAAATATATTTAGTCAGTATTATGTTCATTATTCTTGTTGTAAATATCCTGAGAGTGAACAGTTTTTAGAACATCGAAGAGGAAGAATGTGGAAACGTCATGCATTTTTTGAATTTCCGAAATATCATCACAGGGTGTTTCGAATTTTTTGTCGAAAATTGTGATAAAAAATTTGCCATAACTTCTGTTTTTCAAATTAGAACCCTATTTTTTTATGATTGCGTTCTATTCTGCGGTAAAAATTTTGACAGTTTTCTAACATGATTCTGCTCCTAAATCAAATTAAAAAAAATGATTGAATTTAGGAGCATAATCATGTTAGAAAACTATTATTTTTCACCGCAGAATCCATGGCAATTATAAAAAAATAGGGTTCTAATTTGAAAAACAGAAGTTATGGCCAATTTTTGATCACAATTTTAGACACAAAATTCGAAACACCCTGTGATTATATTTCTGGAATTCAAAAGATGCATGACCTATCCACATTCTTCCTCTTGGATGTTGTAAAAATAGTTTACGTTCAGAATGTTTAAAATAAGTGTAATGAACATAATACTGACAAAAAAATTTTTGACTTTTTTTCCGGTTTTTTTTCCATATTTTGAAAACTGTCCGAACGAATACAATGGTTTTAACATCAATGTATTCTGCATTGAATACTTGATCATACCAGGAATTCAAAACTTGAAAAAAAATTTTTTCATAAAATTTATTTTCACTCTCATAGGCACTCAAACTTGGGACACCCTGTAATCCTGTATACGTCTAGTATACAGGGTCTTTATAAATGGAACATCGCAGTTGGCTTTGGATGATTCTTTGCTGCTCTTCTCTAAGTATCCTGACTATTTTACAGGCCTTTGAAATTGTCAGCTTTTATAATAATTTGTATTGTCAGAAAATAAATTATGTGGATGGAATCGCGAATGTGAACAGTATATACAGGGTGAGTCTTTAAGTTGTACATTAATTTTAACCATAGAATCTAATCATCAAATGGAAATGGTCAACATTTCGAACATATGCTTTAGTTATTATTGATATTTTTTTGCCCCCTTTTTTGTATATTTTTTTCTATTCATTCTTTGTTTAACGTTCGGTAAAATACATTTTTGATTTCAACTTGAGGAAGTTTTTTTTATTGATCTCGATTATTGAACTCAAAATCAAGATTACACAGAATATCGTTGCCTACTGCAATTGTTTCAATTTGAAATATCAATTGGCGTTTTTTTCCTCGAATCGAATGCAAAATACAAAGTATGATACATCGTTGGAAAGGTAATTTTGAGTAGAATTAAAAAATTGCAAAAAATATACAGGGTGCAATTTCAGATGAAAAAGTCAGAGTCACTTCCGGTCAAACCGAAAGTGACTTCCAATTTTTGTTTTTATCAGTTGAAGGATCCTTGAACGAATTGAAAATCATAAAATTTTCAAATTTTTATCTTTTGAATTGGCTGAGATAATCCATTGGAACATGTATACTGGGACACCCGGTATATGTATAATTTTTTTGTACACCTTGTATATCTTACGACGCAAGAAGCGGAAGCTTGGGGAGTTTTGACTAGTTGTTAATTATCAAATACAGATTCACCCCCGGTTTCTGAAAGGCTGATCAACACAAGTGTTAACTAATCAGTGATCAATCTCTTGTTAACCCTCATCTGAGTTGCGCAAAGCGCGAAAACTTGGACTGATTTGACATTAACAGTTCTGTTAACTTTGACCAGCCTTTCAGAAACCGGGTGTCAGTATACCAAATGTCAGTTAGTTATGAATGATTTTATGTTTAAAACCTAATATTCCTGGGCTCCTATGTAAGACATGGCAATCCGAAATGTTCTCATTGCAATACGTTTAACTTCATAGCTGCACCGTTTTTGAATGTTGTGATAAATGAAGATTTCAGGAGCAGATGGTTTCCAATTTCAGTATTTCTAGGGAAAAAATCAAATGATGAGATTGAAAATCGGAGAAAATTTGCTCAGATTTTTTATTAAACATTGATCAAATTGATATTATACATAAATGAAGTATAAAAAGGTACATATTGATGACTAGAAGACATAACTTTCACAAATAGTTGTAGTTATTCGAATTAAAATATACACACTTAAACAACATTTGATTCTGTTTTTTGATCATTGTTGACTATTTTTGATTATCACATGTCTTATTTCGAATATTATTCTCTGTTACTGGAAAAAGTCTGTCTTTTGGCCGCTTCTACAACAATATTGCTAATCAGTCATTATAATCGTTTAGATTAGGAATTTAAAATTATTGAATAATCCGTTGAAATTAAAATGATATATTACTTATGAGATATTATAAATTATTTTTTACTTATTGTCCCTCAGTAAAATATATTTGTTATATTCATTCATTGGCTTCAAGATAATTATTTATTTATATAACATATAGGTTCTTTCTAACAATTCGAAATTTATAACATTTGGTTTATATGTATTGGTGTAAAAATTTCCTAGTCTTGATTGAAATCGATGTATTTCAAATGAATACCGTATCTTTCTACAAAAAGAGGGTGTTTTATACAACCACATATTTACAGATCTAAAATCTCTTTAGAAATGTTGCCGACTAATACTGAAAATTAACTGAAATCATTTAAGCAGTCAAATTAGAGAGGATTACCCTACGTTCAACAAGTGCTGAGCCGATTCTGTGAATAATGAATAAGAAGAAAACTGGCAAACTTCAATATTAATCCCTATCTAATTATTATATAGGTCTTTTTTACAGAATCTTTCACTTCTTTTGCACAGAATCTGCATCAGAACTTTTTGAACAAACTCTGCTCAGATTTGTGTCCTTGGCTAGCTATTATGTTACTTTTTTAGTTCTAAAGTTAAATACATTATTTCTCATAATACATCGAATATAAACATCCTTCTCTACACTCACGCACATTAGCGTAGACAGATTATTGACCATTGTCAAATTTTAAGTGACTATTCAACAATCTCAAAGGACCATCTACGCGCATGCTTAGCTATCAATCCCTCAAACAAATATCTCATTACTCGGCATCCTCTCACCATTCAATTCGTACAGAGGTGCGCGTATATAACAATCCCTACAGCTACTTGTGCCCTTCTTATGATCTTTCTCTAAAGCAGGTTCGGCAGTAGTGGTGCTCTCTTTAACTTCCTTCAGACTTGTAGAAAATTTTCGTTTGCGCCTACCGCTGTTGCTCAAGAAACTCTCTGAGGTCTGGTGTGAAGACGTATGAGCCGAAGAGCTAGTGGTGCTCTTCCTAAGTATCTCTGGCTTCCTCTTGAACCTCTTCCTGAAATGTTTCAAACCGCATATCCGGAAGAAACCACCGCGGAACTTCGAGCTCATGATGTTGTAGAGAATAGGGTTGATTGCTGAGTTCAAATGAAACATAATACGAGAAAAATAAAGGATGTTGTAGTAGTTCTCAATGCCCAACTTCAAAGTTGACCCTTGAGGACCGATTATAATCCAAAGTGTCAATGCTCTAAACGGCATCAAACACAGAAAAAATGACAAGACAACCGTTCCAAGCATCAGGATGACTTGTTTCCTGTACTTTAGGACGCTTTGGCTAGATGTTGAGGACATTTTCAAGGAAGCTATGGAGGTAGGATGGATTATAAGGGTTTTGGCTATCATTACGTATACACAGATGAGTATGACCAGAGGAATCAAGAAGAAGATTACGATGCAGCCTCCAAAGAAGATGCAAGGCCACAGATCCAATGCAGAGCTGAAGCAAACGTAGACTGGTGTACCGTCGAAATAGGGTTCTCTTGTGTATTTTGTGATGGACAACACTGGGCTGTAAAATGAAAGAAGGTTAGAGACATTGTATATATAGAAATTCAAATGCTTTTTGGGTGCTTCTTGTGCATGGCCGCTGAAAGTTGTGCAACGTTTACTTCTAACACATTCTACTACTAGTGAATGTTTTGTGTCCTGATCATAGGAGGGTATGCTTGAGTACCCAGATGAAATGGTGTGACCATAACACGTGTTAATAACAGAGAGATTTTGAGCCCTTTAATTTGACACCCTTATTTCGTTATCGTTATTCTGCTCATGGACAAATGGACTCTGCTGAGTGGTTAACTTCATTAACCACAAGGAACTCCATTACGGGGAAATGAAGGTCTACTGCGATTATGATTATCGCTATGGTATGCCCACAGAATAGAGAAGTATTTGTCTTTATTCTGTGCTATAGGTAAGTGAGTTGTTGTCAGTATTTCAGGTCATTTTATATCAGCAGTTGTCAGTGAAATCGCTCTGATCCTGATGATCTCTCTAGATATGGCAACCGTTTCTTAGGATGAAAGACTTAGGACCAGAAATTCTAGGTTAGTAAAACGAAATATAACCATGATCAGTCAACGGAATTCTAAGTAAGGGTTCAAAATCTCTCAGAATTGGGGCCGTGGTTATGGTTAGGATATATAACCATAACGATGTAAAATTAACGGAAATTTTTAATTGGCTCTCTTATGTTTCCGTAACTTAACTGGTTGCAAAAGACTACCGTATGAATTTCGCCAAATGCAAGTGTACACACTATTCTAGTTTGAGTTCACTGATTATGAACACAACACTTATAACAACACTCTTGTCTACTACAAATTTTGTCGTCAGACACTACAAATATGTCAGGTGACAAAATTCGTATTGGAAAAGAGTGTAGTTACTAATTAAGTGAACATACTGCCAAGAAAGTACCGGGAACTGATCACTTAAAAAATCAGCTCAGGGCCGATTTCACCAAACTCGATAATTGAGATTACTAAATGGTTCCTTTCCGGGATTTCTCTCCCAAACTCTGAAAAATATCTACAAAATGAAAAAAAAATATTATTTTACGATTTGCTTCTGCGTTAGAAACACAAGATACTAGTCCGATGCAATGTATAGAACAATGTTGCCTAACAAAAAATAATGAAACAACAACCACGATAAAATTAATATTTCGTAACGTTTCGGAGACTATTTTCGAATCTCAGAATAACTATCAACAAAAAATAATTTTGAAGATTTTGGATTGGTGGTCGAAGAAGGAATCAGATCTAGTCTCCGTTACGAAATAGTAGTTTTATCGTTGTTATTGTTTCGTTATTGTTTGTAAGGCCAGCCTCATACTTCTCTGAATTCATATCCTTAAATTCATAATCTGAATTCTGGAAGCTTGTAAAATGTAGAAACTAATACTCTGAAAAAACTAGAATGTGTGAGGAGAATAGTGAATTAGTATGCAATTCGGTGCTTTCTGGATTAATAACATTGTTCTAATATTGCTTCTGACAAATACCTATCTTGTGTTTCTAAAGGCGCAGACAAAAGGTTGTGCAAAACGTAGCGTATGGACCGGCCTTAACGCAGAAGGAATTTACATTGGTAATAATACATTTCTTATTTTATAGATATTTTTCAGAGTTTGGGAGAGAAAACCCTCAAAGGAACCATTTAGTAATTACTATACCTCGCAAAGTATACTTTAATGATTACCTTATCGAGATTCACTAAACTCCAGTTAAACTATGTCACTATTTCAGCTGAGGTTAAAGGATTTCCAATTCACCACACGTGGTAATATTCAAATAATATTTTCAATTGATTATACTGGATTTTCGGGAGGATGCTTAGGCAACAAGCACATTCTGTAGTAGGTGTATTTCGAGTTCTTATTGATGAAAGTTAAGGGAAAGAGTGTTATTGTTATATTATGCTCTTAATAATAATCAATGAATATTCAACATGATATATTGGTTTGATATTATGATCGAGAACATATTGAAATGATTGATTTTTAATGAAGTCACTATATCCAATGTTTTAAGAACTTGGATTTCTAAATAATTTTAAATGGCCCCTAAAAAAGTTCTTATTGCGAATAACATAATTTCGTAATAATTAGATATAATAGTCATACAATTGAACACCATAAATCTGATGAGATAAATTCACGGTAGATGCACTTCACCTTCTTATTGTAGAGGTGGAGAGCAGCCTCTCTGCAAAAGAGATCTGAATTGCTATGTTTGGTAATATTGAGCGTGCTTTTGACAACACCCTGCACACCTCCAAATGCAATGCTGCCAGGCGAAAAGGGGTATTCCTCCACTATTAAGTGGATATCGGCAAGTATGTATTCTGACATACAGGGGTTGTCCACAACGTGGGGGTCCTATCACCCCTGCTGTGCAGCCTGGATCATGGATGGACTTCTGGAAAGGCTATCAGTGGGTGTTTGCAATGCCCAGACATAAGCTGATCTCATAGTGATAACCAAATGAAGGTGCTCGTAGTCTCACTGAAAAGTGGTTTGAGGAAGAAGGGCTTACAGCCAATTTCTCTAAGACCACCTTGATTGCCTTCACTAGAAGGAAGAATCTGAATCTCAGAGCGCCGGTCCTAAATGGCCAGACTCCTTCTCAAGTGAGTGGAAATATCTAGGAGTCATACTAAATAGTAAACTCAACTGGAGAAAACACATAGACCAAATTCTCTCCAAAGCCACGGCGGCTAGGTGGGCCTGTAAAAGGCTATTTGGTAAGACATGAGTGCGGTGGATCTCGTTACTCGATTGGACAAAATGTGATCCATTCCGGCATTCGGTATGTGGTTGGATCAAAATCAGATAAGGGCGTAGGTATTGGGGTATACGGGCCTAAACTAAGGATTTCTTTGACCTTGGGATTTGAGCCCTCTATCTTAAATGCAGAGACATTAACTGTCTATATTTTTGCTCAAGAGCGTCTGAAAGGAATCTCACGGGAGCACAGATCTACATCATAACGGACAGACAGGTCACACTGAGTTATCTGTAATCATCTATCCAGGGTTCCCTACTGTCCTGGGAATGCCGGAATACCATGAAGCTAGAGGCAATAAACTGAGTCTTCTATGGGTGCCTGGACACTGTGGTATCGATAAAAAAGGCAAAAAAGGCATTCAGGGTAAGACCTACTGGACCAGAACCCTTCTGTGAGCTTGGAACAGACCACTACAAAGCAATGGTCTAATAATGGGAGACGAGTATTAGAACAGCTCTGGAGAATTACTCCAAGACTTGCACAGGTGAAAAGATCCGTGGATTTCTGACCATCCAATACCAGAAAGCTCCTGCAGTTTCCACGAGCTGAGCTTCAAGTAATGGTGCTACTACTGACAGGGCTCTGTGGGTCGGAAATGGAAACAGCCAGACATATAATTCGCTATTGTCAAGAGCTGGCCAGCCTGAGAATTTTACTGATGGGTGTTCAGTTCTGAATCCTCACGACGTGATAGCTAAGGTCCCTAAGGACATCATCAGACATTAACACCATTGACAATATGCTTAGGATGGAATAAGTAAGATAATAGAACAAAAGATCGTATCGGTCGCAGTTCTTAAGGGCTGAACTAAGCTACAGGACTAGGTACTTAATAATAATAAAACACCATAGCTCTTCTGACCCAAGGAAGCCGAACCAGGAGGATTGAATCAAACAAAATCTACAATGCTGTTTTATTATTACAACTAACATTTAAATCTTTGGTACCAGACAAACAAATACAATAATCCTGCTGTAACCCACTGAGTAATAAAATAATACGAGTGTCAGCAGGGGATATAGCATAGTAGTACATATTTTTCTTGGAATCTCTTGTACATTGCCTCATAGAAACATTCTATATAACTAGAACTATGTTTGAATATTTGAGATGATATATGGTAGTTTTAAGTTTGGGCATTATGGCGTCCAACTACAGAGGTTCGGATCGTTGTCCACCCCAACGAAAGCCATAAGAACATGTAAAAACGGAACAATATCATTTGATCCTGTTCTTGCCTGCCCCTGTGAAATCGTAGACTCTGCATATGGTATTGTGTTCACGGCTTCTCTGGAGAGGGCGATATTTCTCCTTTGGTGCGAAAAATTGTTGAAATTCTTCGTACGCCAATGCTAAAAAAAGCTTCTGCAGACTAAATACTTTGAATTTCGCTACCTGAGATCTCCCCAAACGGCTGGAAAATTCTCCTTTTGTTAGGAGGCTCGTCGTAAATGATGACCTCTTCAGTGAATACGTTCAAGTTCAAACTATCCTTCCTTATCGTGCAATCAGAATTATCCGTCTCGCCTTCTTCATCGATGCAATCATCGTTCAATCTCAACCCATCGCTTCTCAAAATATTATCCCTGAAATTAATTGGTGAGTCAGTGCTCTTCACTGACTCGGGCGATTCGCTGTTACTTTTTATCAGAAGCGAGTTGTTTCTGGAAGGTCTATAGGACACTCTATAATCATTACTACTTCTCAGCGTGCTGCTTCTGCAGGAGTTCATCGTGGTGCTGAACGTACCGTTCCTGGTTCTCCTGAACTTTCTCTTCGACCTGGAACATATCTTGAAGCCGTTGCGGAACTTCGAGCTCATTAGATTGTACAAAACTGGATTCATGGCGGAATTCAGATACACCAGAATCCTGCAGAAGTACAGTAAGTTGTAATAGTTATTCATGCCAAAGTGCAGCATATTTTCAGGTGGTACCAGAATGATCCATATGGTAAACACTCTGAATGGTATGAGGCATATAAAGAAGCTCGCGACCACTGAACCCAGCATCAGTATGACTTGTTTCCTCGCTCTGATGGAGTAGTTGTCTATGTGCTTGTTCGTGGTAATACCAGTGGCTTTGGTCATGAGGTTTTTCGCGATGATACAGTATAAAGCGATAAGGATGAATAGAGGAACGAGAAAAAAACATGTAATGATACCCAAGAAGTACGCAGTAGACCAAACCGAGTTGGCCATGGTGTGGCATACTGGTACCATGCCTCCACGATATTCTTGCTCCTTGAACTCGGCAATGATGACTATGGGGCTGCAAAGGAAAACTTAATTTTTTTAGGCGTTCTTAAGGGGAAAGCGTTTGGCCACAGGCTTTTAGGAATCCTCACCAGTACCAACCCGAGGATTTGAACTGCTCTGCATGAAAAATATGTAAGGAAAAAATCTGAAAGGACCTAAATGAAACTGAGATAATGAAATCAACAAGAGATCGTCATTTTCGCTTACGGTGAATCGATACAAGTACGTACCTTGCCAGATTGATCTAGAATTTTCTTGTTTTTCTTACAGAGCTTTTCCAGAAATATTCTATAAACAAAGGTTAAGGATAGAAAGGAGAAAGGCTTAAGGCATATAGGCTCCACAAACACAAGACAACCACAAACAAAGGTTAGAGAAAACAGCACAAACAAATGGAAAACTGAAGAAAGGAGTTATACACAGAGGTTTATATGTACAATAACAAGAGGGATCTTTTTTTACATTGAAAGGTGATTAGTCTGATTTATATGGCACACAATCGACTGTTAAAGTCAATCGTTCTGATAGTTTCCGTGATGTTATGATTTACACGAAATTTATTGATAAATTCGAGGCCTGGATAAACAACCAGGCTTATATGGTCAAGTGAAGCACAGCCTACTTGTCCAATATTGCACAAGGATATTTTTTGCACGTAATAATAATTCCTGAAGAATGTTGAAATATTAATCGACACCATACGGTGATTCGTTGAAAGAAAGGAGAGGATGTCGTGATATATTTTGTGTCTTTCCACTGAGTGCATTTTCAACCTATATTATTTCACCATTTTTATCACTCTGCATCAAAACAAACCAATCATCAAACGTCGCATTTTTAAGAGTAGCGATAGGGATAGGCTAGATCACCACTTTTTTTCCAGATCTGGAAGAGCATCCGGTACTTCATATGCGGGCAATATGAGATTAGTTATTCACTGCGAAGTGAAAACTGAAATTCATCCCAATGTTTATATATTTTTATTCAGTATTCGCTGATCTATTGAAAAATGCCGTGATTGCTAAAGGATTAGTGTAGTGAAATTGGTAAAATATTTGAGGACAAAACGAGTAGGGAATTTGAAAGACCCAAATTTCAAATATTCCCGATTTTTCGGAGATATTGTAAAAGAAAGTTACAATAAGCAAAATCCCGAAGATAGTCTGGAAGATAGGAATTGTCAAATCCATACCATAATCAGAGGATTCAAGTAAGGATATTTGAGAAAAGTTGCGAAATTCAATTTTATTGATATTGCTAATATTCGAGATGGATCATATTTGTCGAGATATTCTTCATTGCATGTTATAAAACTTGAAATCCCAGGAATGTCACTACTTTTGTGGATCCACTCCCGAGCGTTGGAATCCCGAATCAAGCTGGAAACCACCTTGCCGTTTTTTTTCTCGTTTACTATCATATTTAATTTATGAGCAAGAGTGTATTAGCACATTACACATCTCTAAACAATAGTACCTTGTTACCGAATCTGGACAAATGGTAAATGAAAAAATATAAAATGGGTTCAAGCCCTGTGGACAGGAGCTTTCTGGCGCTCTAGTTCAAACAGACAAATTATATCTCCGGAAGTATTGGTTTCTCAGAGTTGGGAATTATATCAATGTATTCATATGATAGAACTGCATCCTAAAGGAAATTCAATTCAAATAATAGTTTATTTATCAAGATTAAATGAGCAATCATGAGAATGAGAACTGCACCATGGAAGAAATCAAATTAAATCTGGCCAATTTTGCCCAATAACGAACTTAACCGAGATATTCATCTCCCTAAACTACTCTGAAAATTTCAACTACCTACCTCATTCCGTTCGAGAGTTATATCTATGTCTATGGATGAAAAGCAGTCTCACTACTCTCAGATCTCTTACTTCATGTTCAGTTCCGAAATGTAAGAATTTTCTGAGAAAAACTAATTTCGGAGCAAACAACTGAGATTTTTCTCACTTCGCTCACAATTCTTCGATTGATTAGATAATGTCTCAGGAACATCATTTGACATTATGACAATTCATATTCATACATAGAATAATATCATTCTGTGACAACGTTGAAATACGATTTATTATTGAAATTTTGAAAAATCATATCTCCGAAAGTATTAGCTTGTTAGAGTTGAAAATGATATGAATGGATTCTTATGATGAAACTTCTTATTAAAAAAAATTTAATTTGGAATTTGTTTCGTAAAAAAAAAAATTTTTTTCGTTACTCCGAAACCATTAGGCCGATTTTGCCCGATAACGAACTTAACCGAGATACTTATCTCCCAAACCTACTCTGAAAATTTCAACTGTCTAGCTCATTCTGTTCGAGAGTTATCGTGTCTACGGCCGAACAGAATCGATTCTGACCACGGATTCTTGATCAGTGGGTCGAACCAAATCGTTTAAGACCATTTTCATCCAAAAATTAAAAAATTACAGACATTTGAGCAATTGATAAGCACTATGTTCCAAGGAACAAGAGCGCCAAAAACACCTTGGTCTCTCGTCTACCGCTCTATTATTACAAACCTCAAACTGTCAGCTGTCAAAATATTTTATTTTTAGGTTTGCCAACACTCCACTGGTCAAATAGCGGCAAATCCAAATCTTGCGTTAATTCTAGGACTCTTTTATGTACTTAAAGACGTAACATGTGAACATTTTAGGGGGTAGAGGTTTGGAAACATTTTTTCACAGCACGATTTAAAGTGAATATTATTTGGGAAAATAAAGAACCAGAATTCGTTTTTAATAACAAATTATTACCACAACTGTATCACTGTCAGAAAAGGTCGTCAACTTCTCATCCTAACAGCCCCTTTCCATTTCCCAGAGCGACTTTGCGGGCGAAATAATAAATCCACATTTCTTCAAATATTTACCCAGTCTGGAAAAATACAACATCTCAATAAGACAGACAGATCTGAGAGCTTGCTTGCATATCTCCTAGCCTGGATTCGAAATTGAATTGGGATCGTCTTACCATGCAAGTTACGGGGGTGGAATTTTGGATGAGTTGATACTAAGTGCCGAGCAAATATAAAGCACTAGGATGAAATGCTCGAAAGGAATCAGATAGTTCATATTAACTTAATATCCGTGTACTTTGTAAAATGTTTGTTTCTAATCATTTTACGGAGTTTATGGCTGAACATTGCATTTTCATTTGATTAGAAATATGGACATTTCTCAAAGATTCCCACGTGACATGGGGAGCTTCAGCGTCCTCAGTCATTTAATGATGAACATATTTCACTGATTTGTAACACTGTAAGTATACCTACTACTGGAATTGATGATAAGTAGAGATCCATTAGACCAAGAAAACAAAATTTCGAATAGTCATATCCTGGAAATTGTTTTAAAATGATCAAAAAACACTAACGTGGAGTCAGAAGCTTCTGCGCTCATGTTTCATTGTGTATTCAAGCCTCATATAAAGTCGATCGAGCTGAAATTCGGTACTCGATTGTAAAATGGTGGCTCGAAGGTATGTGCAGAATTTCATAGGATTTTGACAGATAATTTAGTTAGAAATGAAAAATTCTTCAAGAACAATTTGTTTCTAGTGTTACGATCCTCACGAAATTTAGCAAAAATTATTGCGTCGGCATGCGGCAAGTAATCGTTACCAACCAAATTGGATCAGCTCTTAATTTTTTGAGTTATTGATGAAATAAAAAAAAAATTCAGATGGGTATAACTCCGAAATCGTTTGGCCGATAATACCCATAACCGAATTTAACTGTTGCATTCGGATGCACAAGCTACCCTGAAAATAGCAAGTCGCTATTTAATCCGTTCGAAAATTATTGTGACAACGGTCACCCATTCAGCTAATGAACTTGCCCAAGGCTTCCCGTCCTCCAATATTCTTTCAATATATCCAACAATAAAGATCCCATCGTGTTCAAATTTAGAACTTGGCTGTAAAATTGAAGGCTCCTACAAAATGTCAGCGATATCGGACTGATAGTTTCTGAGATACATATTTTTGGCGCTCTTGTTCCTCGGAACAGAGTACTTATCAATTTGCCCAAATGTCTATAATTTTCAAATTTTTGGCTGAAAATGGTCTTCAACGATTTGGTTTGACTCACTGATCAAGAATCCGTGTTCGAAATCGATTCTGTCCGGCCGTCCGTCCGGCCAGCCGTTAACACGATAACTCTCGAACGGAATGATCTAGACAGTTGAAATTTTCAGAGTAGGTTTGAGGGATAAATATCTCTTTTAAGTTCGGTATTGGGCAAAATCGGTCTAATAGTTTCGGAGTAATGAATAAAAATATTTTTTTTTACATGACAACTTTTGAATTCAAATTTTTTTAAGATGCAGTTTCATCATAGGAATACATTGTTATCATTTTCAACTCTAACGAGCTAATACTTTCCGAGATATGATGTTTCAAAGTTTCAATAATACATCGTAAGTTCTTTGTTTTCACAGAATGTTTTCACAGAATCTGTCTGTGATCACTATTCATAACTGTCATCTTTTCTAGGTATTAGAGATTAATTATGAATTCATATATGTTATTTTCTCTTGGAAAGTATTCGATTCTTGAATTTGTGAATATATGCAAGACTGTTTTGATGTAGTTGGAGGCAATAGGAAAGAAGAACATGATGGAATCATCAAAAGAAATTAGTGTTCGCTGAACACTGTGGTTAATATTACCTTTTACTTCCTTAAGTAGTGAGATATGTTCCTATATACAGTATTTTAATAATGTTGCTAGCAAAAAAATACTGAAATATGGATCATCATTTGTGTATCAATGATTTTTTCTTGAGTTAAGGTTCATAATACAGAAAAGAATGTGTTAGTGGTATGGACTATTAAATTTTAAATTATGAAAAGAGGATAGTATTTTATTAATATATTTTGAACTATTAAAATAATTTGTTCGTCAGCCTCTACCTACTTAAATATCAGGAATAAATGGAGAATCTGCTATGATTGTCTCCAGCCTTGCTCTAGACATTTCGATGATACTTTCCTTAGGTATTTCGAGTTCTGAAAACTATGCACCGAGTGTAAGTTGCAACAACCCATTCCACGTGGTTGAATCATTGCAGATTGCTCATTTAATCTTGTTATTATTATCTCTAATAAATTTAATGACAAATTTTGAAGCATTAAGGCATTTAAGCATTGTATATTGTTCTTTTATTTTATAAGATAATTTTTGAAGCATTTTTTTTAAACGACACTTTTTTTAAATTTAATTTTATTCATGATGCATTTCTATCAAATCTATATTGGTTGAAAACAAAATTTGTACTTGGAAACCGTTGGGCCGATTGTGCCCATTCACTAACTTGTCGCATTTGGACGCGCCGCCTAACCTGAAAATTTCATGTCGCTATCTCTTTCTGTTGTCAAGTTGGCTACGATCAAATCAAATTTGTCCTTGAATTCTTCATCAGTGAGTCAAACCTAATCGTTTTCAGCAAAAAATCGAACATGGCAGACATTTGGGCAAAATGATTGCACTCTGTTCCCAACATATGTAAATGATTTATAAGAAACTCTAAATACAGGGTGTTTTCAAATTGATGCAACAGTTTTTAGGAGGTGAAACATCGACTGAAATTATGGAGGGTCTTTCCTATAATGTTTTATTAAGCCCCTTCCACTCCAAGTTATTGCCCTTCGAAATTGAGGAAACACCCTGGACATTTGATAGCATCCAATTTAATTTTTTCCACAAATTATAACGTCTGTGAATTTATGTGAAGAGAGTCTGAGTAATATTTTATCATTTTGCAGTCGAACTAACAATTAAAGGAGAAAATGACATGATACAAAAAAGTTACATTTTGAATTAGTCTTCTTGAATCAATTTGAAAAATGCTGGAGCATTAAAAAGTTTTGGTGCAAAATATGGTAGGGGTTGACTTCTCCACCAATCATGATGAAAAATTGAGAATTGAAAAATATCAAGGAGTGACCTTTAATTAGCGATAGTTGTCCACCAAATTTCGTCCTTGTTCCATATAGAAAATATTCAATAAGAACAAAATTTTTCCCCAATTTCAAAGGGCTGTAATTTGAAGGGGCAGGGTCGTAGAACAAAAATTATATGAAAGACCCACCCTTAATTTTCAACGAAGTGTCACCTCCTAAAATCTTTTGCATCAATTTAAGAACACCCTGTATATATTTGTACTCAAGTAATAACGACTCACTGGGATAATTTTCATTCGTATCGACTATCACTACGGGTTGAGAATTAATATTTCAAAAACTTGTCACTGGATTTATATGAAATGTTAATGAGTGTTATAATGATCAATCCGAATATTTTCCACAATATTCTATGGTGGACATTTGTCTTCGACTTCAGTTTAATGTTCTCCCAATAAATCTTGAAATCGTGCAGTTAAATAATTAAAGCAAAATTTTCTTGTTTCACGGTCATCTAAACGTCCATCTTTTGGGAGAATATCGAAACGAAAATAAATCTTCGATGATGGCAGAGCCGAAAAACTTTCGATTTCCACCGTTTAGCCTTGAATTATCCCATCGAATCTCATCGAATAGCTCGCCAGAGCTCAGCACGAACTGTTGTAAATCAGAAAACTGAAACTACCAACAGTTGGCCACCCTGAATGCGTAATAAAATAAGGAAATGTCGGGGCGACCAACAATGCAGAACGAGAGTAGAAGACCGCTGGATGCCGTGTTTTATGTGGAAAACCTTTTTGCAAATACCGATTCGATTAGGACGTATTTCCTCGGGATTGATCAATCCTAATGGTCTCGATGGAGTATACGGGGTGTCCTATCCGGTGTCTAGTGCGAGAAGAAACGACAACTCGATTTGAAATTTTATGACGCCAATCTGTAACCCTTGAAAGAGTTGGTAGCTTTGCCAAATCAATATTCCAAAGTAGGAAAATACTAAACTATGCTCAGTGTATACCAGGGTCCATAATTCTTTAAACTAAAAGTATAATTAGAACTAAAAGTAGAACCCATTAGAAGATGAACAGAATATAACAAAAATGAATGGAGAAATGATTTACTGGCGATCTGAGGTCGGCAAGTGGAAGGCGGTGAGTTTTGAAGGGTTAAAAACGGTTTATCTCGATTTCTGGCAAAACTACAAAACCTATGGAAAAATTGGTTCAAGCCCTGTGGACAGGAGCTTTGGCGCTCTTGTTCAAACTTTGACACATCATATCTCCGAAAGTATTGGTTTCTTAGAGTTGGAAATTATATCAATGGATTCTTATGATAGAACTGCACCATGAAAGAGATCAAATTAAAATAGCTGAAATGAATTTGACTCTCTCTTATAGAACAGGATGACATGTGCAAGTATGAACACAGATCATATTGTAATTCATAGATAGAATAATTATAGCATTCTGTGAAAACATAGAAGTACGATTCATTACTGAAATCTCGAAAAATCATATCTCCGAAATGATTGGCTTTTTGAGTTGAAAATGATATCAATGGATGTTAATAGTGAAACTGCATCTTAAAAAAAATTAAAT
The DNA here is from genome assembly GCA_937662695.2 of Halyzia sedecimguttata. NCBI lineage: Eukaryota > Metazoa > Arthropoda > Insecta > Coleoptera > Coccinellidae > Halyzia > Halyzia sedecimguttata. The sequence goes on along the minus strand of OW569414.2, from coordinate 110,723,662 downwards.
TTGAAATTTGTAATGTAAAATATTTTAATCATTTAGATAATTTCTTTCTTTACGGCGTTCTTATCTATTCCAATTACATAAATATCGTCTGTACCTGTGAATCCGGCAAATCTTAGATCAGAACACAGTACCTTCAATTCTAAGTTCAATTCAACGATGCCACATTCAGTTTACCATAGATATGTTCAGTTCTCCCAGAACGTTATTTTAATAATTTCAGTGTCATGCTTTCTGTCGCGCACCCGCCATTTTCCACTAAATGGCGATAAAACTTCACATGCAAATTCTTCACCTAATTCTGTAACGTTCACGGTGTCATTAAAGCACACACTATGGGGACGTTGAAATGGGGTGAGAATGTGACACCTACCCGCTAATTAGTCCATCTTGGTGTACTCAGAAGTTACTTGGAACTTTCCCACATCGTTAATATTTGGTAAATCATGTAACGGGATATATTTCTGAAGTTTTCGTCTTGAAGGCCCACTGACTAACGTCGTTCGAACGTAGGGAATACCGGTTCCTTCCTATAAAATTTCGTCTTTCCTGTTTTATGACAGGAGGAGGTACTTAAGGGTTGAATGGTGTCTTCCTTATTATGATACATTCGCCAGGATTCAACGTGCACCTACAACGAATATTGCCTCTCTGAAAACGTGAAATAACTTTGGATTGAGATTTAATCTGAACAATTTATAAAAGCATTAATGTAGCTTCAGGAACTGCAGTGCTCTCGTTCATTCTATTATCAATGAATTGTAACAACTACTAAGAATCTCACCTGATTAGGTGGGCCGTACTGAGTTTGAGTATTTCCGCAGCCCTGTGCTATTAAAAATGTCCGAAATTGATTACGATACCTCCTGCCCAACAAAAAAAGGGAACGCCAAGTGGTATATAGATGTTACTGTGAATTCTTCAGGGACTCTGCAGATATTACCGCCAGCATTGCTCTAGTGTTCCAAGTAAACTATTATTCAACCACTAGAAATGTATTCTGATTATTACATTGGCCATAATATTTCAGATTTTTTCAAGTACTGTTCGAGGAATTTTTAGGAAAAAATAGGGCACATCATTTAAACCCGGCAGCAGTTGTGGAAGAACTCCTGTGATATACGACCATACATTTAAAGAGATATTGAATGATTTTCAGTCAAATCAAAAGCAACGTACATCAGTTTGGATGTTATTTTTGAACTAGCCAAAAAGTAAACCTTGATTTATTCACCAATCGATTTGAATAAGGAACCTAAGTTCTAAGATAGGTATTGAGATGCAAATGATTCATTCGTTAATGGGCATAATCGGCCCAACGGTTTCCGAGTAATAATTTTGTTTTCAACCAGAAAAGTCCGATCGAATTGAAACTTGGTAAGTAGTTGTAGAATGCAAAACTAAGCACGCTTGTCAAATTTTTGTGAGAATCGTATAACTAGAAAATTTTAAAAAATTATCAAAAAATATTATTTATGTCACCATAACCTGAGAACGGAAAGAGATATCGAATTTACCATGGTAAATTCGATCAAGAGTGTCCAATACAGGAGAACGGACAATAGAATTCACCATGGTAAATTCGATTAAGAGTGTCCAATTCAGTATAGAATGGACAATAGAACATACGCGCAAAAGCTCCTGACTTCACGTCAGTGCTTGAACCAATTTTTCTTTATTATAAATAATGATTTTTCCAATTCCTTCAATTGGTTTCTGGGTAATAACCTCAAATTTATGATTGTCTACTGGAGTTGAACTAAAAAAAATTATGCTTCCAAAATCTCAGGATGAAATGTATGGTGCGTCTTGGCTGACATACTGGATCGTTGAGGCATCTCTGATAGTTCTTTTCTCTCACATCTCTAACTTGATTGGATTTCTTCTTTGAAAATGCTAGGGTATGAACCCATTGTTTCTTATTTGCCATTGTCGATTTGGGACTGAAGTCACTGCCTCATATGTTGCCATAGAGGTGAACTAACAGGCGTTTACAAACGGCAGAAAAGTATTCTCAGAAGCATTAAAATTTTCAAAATCTTTTATTTTTTCTGTTTTTGAAAAAATATATAAGGACTAGCTCATTCTGTTCGAGAGTTATTGTAGAAACAAAATTTAAAAATTTAAAATATTTTTTTTTTACACTTTACGGCAACCCGATCAATACAAAACTTCGCATGCGTATAAAGGTCATTATTCTTCAATTTGATGCTGAATTTCAGATAGATCGAGTGATCGGTTTCGGAAATATTCATAATTCATATTTTTACTAAAAACGGCCATAACTCCGAAACCGCTTGGTGGATTTCGCCCGAGATATTTACGCTCCAAACCCTCCCTGCAAATTTCAAGCCTCTAACTCTTTTCGTTCGAGAGTTATCGTGTTAACGGACGGACGGCCGGCCGGAAAAAATCATTTCGACCACGGATTCTTGATCAGTGAGTCGAACCAAATCGTTTGAGAACATTTTCAGCCAAAAATTCGAAAATTACAGACATTTGGGCAAATTGATAAGCACTCTGTTCCGAGGAACAAGAGCGCCAAAAACAACAGAGTTCCATCAATTCTCAAAAAGTCGCTGTCTACTTATTTGAAGCCACGGAATAACAATAAATTAGTTTTCAATAGTTTGCATCCTGTGATCCTACTACGAACGTTCACACCTACGACTATCACCAGCCCTATTCGTGGAACTCCACGTTACCGTGTTCCCTCAAGCCCTAAACCACCATTCCCACAGTTTTGAAACGATGCCATCTGGTACAAAGCAACATTCCCACGGGAAGCACAGTTTTCAATTACACTTTTCGAGTGTACATGAAAATGTTACGGAGCTCAAAGAAAACTTCGGGAAACTTCATCTGCCGAGTTTTCGTTCGCATCAGATGCCTTTAAAAGTGCACCGAGAATAAAGCAAGGCAGTTGAAAAGGAATTATTTCCATCGTTTCTGATTTCAGACATATTTATGTCAAACCGGATTTGAATCTGGTGGGATGATAATTGATTCGATTATGTCTTAGTGTTTTGATAGAATACTTTGAAGGCGTTGATGGACTGGCGATAAAACTTGCGGAAGTTTTGACTAGCGATGGCACATACCATAATTATGGAATTCTAAGTGCTGCAAAAATTATGGTACAATTCTATAATTATGGTTTATCTGGCATCGCTGACCAAACCCAAGTATTCTTACCAATCTATCAGCACCTTTAAAGTATTCTATCGAAACAGACAGTTCAGTTTGACTTTAAATTGGAGAAACCCTTCCCATAGAAATAAGAATGAATCATGGATGACCGAACAGATATTGCAAATGATGGAGAGTAGGCCAATTTGAAAGAATAAAGATATTTAAACTTACGACAATATAAATACAGAGATAAGAAATAAAGTAATGAGAGCCGGTATAGAAAATGGTATGGAGATAAGTGTGCAGAAAAAGAAGAACTACAGCGTAAATATGATGATTCCATTGATTGAGGAACTAACTGCTTAAAGAAATATCAATAGATACTCTTAGACAAATACGGCCGAATAATTGTGGACACAGAGAGAAAAATCGCAAGATGGAAGGAATATATACAGGAATTGTTTGAAGATCAGAGACAAGAAGCACTATAATGACAGCCAGACAGGACCTATTAATTATAACAAGAGAAGAAGTAAAACATGCTATTAAGTTAGCCGAGAACAATAAGGCACCGGGCCCTAATGAAGTGCCAGATAAATTAATCAAACTGATAAGCGAAGGATATGTTAGATCTACTTGTTGTAGACTTATACAATACAATAACACGGGCATCATTCCCAAGGAATGGCTGAAATCAATATTTATTGCCATACCCGAATCACCTACATCTGAAGAATACAATGAATATCGAACCATTAGTTCAGTAGGCCTCACCCTCAAAATATTCTTGAAAATTATACCCCAGAGAATATTTAGGAAATTAGAGCAAGATATTAGTGATTCCCAATTTGGATTAAGAAATTTAAGGGTAACAAGAGAGGCGCTTTTTAGCTGCAATGTGTTGGTTCAAAGGTGTATGGATGTCGATCAACTGCTATATGCTTGCTTTGTGGACAATAATGAAGCCTTCGAGAAAGTACGCAATGACAACCTATTATCGCTCCCCAAAGAGAAAGGACTAGATGATAAGGATAACGGGATTATAGAGGCTCCAGAGGAAATACAAATAAAACGAGGAGTAAGAAAGAGGTGCGTATTATCATGACTACTAACTATTTGCGCGTTTTGGGGCACAGCGTGCTGTCATTTTGCCAAATGTCTTTAATATTCGAGTTTTTTCGCAGAAAATGGTCTCAAACGATTAGGTTCGACTCACTCATGAAGAATCCGAGGTCAAATTTGATTCTGTCTGGTTGGCCGGTCATTGCCACCATAACTTTCGAATGAAGAGATGTAGCGACTTGAAATTTCTAGTGTAGGTGGCGCGTTCGAGTGCGATGGACAAGTTCGTTAATGGTCATAATCGGCCCAACGGTTTCCGAGTACTAATATTGTTTTCAAGCAATACATATCAAATTGAAACTCGGTAACTAGTTGTAGAATACCGGCCTAAAGACGTATGAGAACGGGAAGAGATTGCCTAATGCGATATTTGCGTTTGTCAACAATTATAATCGACCAAACAGTTTTTGAGTTGTACCCATCTGAAATTTTGTTGTTATTTCCTCAATAACCCAAAAAATACAGAACGTATTCACCTATCCAACCTATCCCAAATGGAGTGGAGAGGTGAACCATTATACAGGGTGTTTCTGAATTGATGCAAAAGATTTAAGGTGTTGATACTTCGACGAAAATTAAGGGGGGTCTTTCATGTTATTTTTTGGTCCCTTCCCTTCGAGTTATTGCCTTTGAAATTAGGAAATACCCTGGACATTATAGAAATTTGGACAATAAAAATATTACTTATAAAGACTTTCTTTGACATCATCCTTCTTGATATTAGTTATAATTAGAATACATTTGATAGCAGCCTATTTAATTTTTACAAATTATAACGTCTGTGAATTTATGTGAAATGAGTCTGAGCAATATTTAATTTTATTGTAACCCAACTAACAATTTGAGGAGAACAGGTCAAGATAGAAAAAAGCACTGACGTGAAGTCAGGAGCTTTTGCGCGCATGGTCTATAGTCCATTCGCCTCTATTTGACACTCTTAATCGAATTTACCCTCGATATATAGACCGTTTTCTCAGCTTGTGTAAGATATGAATACATTTCGTACCATTTCAAGGACTTGAGTAATGAGAGAATCGTCTAAAATCAAAGAATTTTTAATTCTGACATAATACGTATTCTATCGGAATTGAAATTCATTACATATGTAATAATAGGTATACGAAAAAAAAATACTGATCTTGCCGTATTTATTGAACTGAGTATTAGATTTAAAATCCTTTTAAGAGATACGATTGTGTTCAGACTTGCAACTTGGTTGTAGAGTTAGGTTTTGAAGGTTCTCGCAAATGTCAGCGATGTCGGACGAAAACTTGTGATATATGTGATATATAGAATTTTTTTCAATGATTTTTAATAATTTTTTAGTTATACGATCTTCACAAAATTCCGAAACCGTTTGGCCGATTATGCTTTTAACGAACTCAAATGTCGAATTAGGATACACAACCTACTCTTGCAATTCGCTATGTCTTTCCGTTCTCAAGTAATCGTGTGATAAATACTACTTTTTAATAATTTTTATAAAATTCTCTAGTGATACGATCCTCACAAAATTAGACGACCTTCTTTCGGTATTATAAAATTACTTACCAAGATTCAAACCGATCGGATCTATATTTTTTGAGTCATCAGAAAACAATATTCCAGATGGGTATAACTCTGAAACTGTTCGGCTGATTAAACCCAACAATGAATTTTACTATCGCATTTGGTTGCGCTACCTACCCTGAAAATTGCAAGTCACTATCTCTTTTCGTTCGAAAGTTATCGAGGCAACGGTCACTCATACAGCTACTGAACTCACTCAATGCTGCTCAGATCTTGAATGATATAGATCCGATCGTGTTCAAATTTGGAACATATCTGTATAGTTAGATTTTGAAGCCTTCCACAGAATTCCAGCGATATTGAACGGACAGTTTCTGAGATATAGAATGTTCTAGTGATCCTTACGAAATTTGTTAAAAATTTGCGCGTCGGCATTCTACAACTAATTACCATGTTTGAAATGGATTGGTTTCATATTTTTTGAGTTAAGGAGGAAATAAAAACAAAATATCAGATCGTTTGGTAGATTATGCCTATTAATGAATTAAAATGTTGCATTCGGATGTTCAACCTACCCTGAAAATTGCAAGTCGCTATCTCTTAATATTTTTCAATAATTTTTTTTAAATCTCATAGATATACGATTCCCACAAAATTAAACATACTTCTTCTAGTCTCTATTCTACAACTTCTCACCAAGATCAATTCAATCGGATCTGTATTGGTCGAAAACAAAATTATTACACGGAAACCGTTAGGCCGATTATGCCCATTAACGAACTCGCCCGTCGTATTGGGACGCGCCACCTACCCTGAAAATTCGTCGTTGTCTTTTTCCGTTCTCAAGTTTTCATGGCAGCGGCCGGACGGTCGGACGGCCGGCAAGACAGAATCAAATTTGACCACGAAATCTTCATATATACAAGAGTCGAACTCAATCGTTTTAGTCCTTCTTTCTTGGCAAAAAATCGAAATTTACAGACATTTGGGCAAAATTATTACGCGATGTTCCCCAGAACTGAAGTGCAAAAAGTTGCATATTGCACTTATCTTCTTGAATCAGTATTTTAATTTGACAAAATATTGAAGCATCAAGAAGTTCTGATGCAAAATATAGTCACGATTGATTTTCCCTCTCCTTATGATGAAATTTTGGAATTGAAAAAACTGCCTAATCATTTAATTAGAGTTACCTGATTGTCCAATTTCAATCTACTAAATTTTTCAATATAGATATTCAATAAATTATTCCCACATCTTCAACGAACATTAACTTGGAGGAAAGGGTCTTAGAACGAAAAATTATATGAAAGACACCCCCTTAATTTTCGTCGGAGCATCATCTCCCTAAATATTTTGCATCAATTTAGGAACACCATGTATAAATTTAATATAATTCGAAAACCGATATGGTAGAGCAACCATCTATTGGAATCCCTGAATCGATGGAAATGCTCACGTTAATATCTGATGGAATTCGACAACATCATCAAGCGTTCTACGCCCTTCAGTTCCTTGTCAGATCATGTGGCAGTTGCCATCAACAAATAATTTTGCGCACAAGAGCTTTCTTGCGAATGCTAACTGAATATTCTCATGGGTTTTGTCCTCCTCCAGATTCAGTTTAGGATTGTCTGGGCTGGGACCACCCGGTTGATCTGTTTTCGAGGATTATTCTTCGAATTGTGGACAACAATTCTCCGCGTATCTCCGAGAGAGCAGCGAAAAGTTGATTTCGAGTTGATTTATATCGGTAATTCATTCTCGGAATTAGGAATTTTTGATGGAGAACCATCTAGATTCTAGATAATCATTGAAGGATACTTTGGGAGGTATGTTCATTATTAAATGGTTCTTTTCTGGGTTTTCACTCCCAAACTTTGAAAATTTCAGTTATATTCTCAGATTAAACATTGGTTCAAGCACTGACGTGAAGTTAGTAGCTCTGCGTTCATGTTCACCTCTATTGGACACTCTTAATCGAATTTAGCATCGATATATACCTTTTCCTCAGCTTTTATAATATTTGAATACATTCAATAACATTTTAATCACATACTTCAATAACGAGAGAATCTATGATCACAGAATGTTTGATTCGGTCACATGTCACATGTGTTCTATTGAAATTGAAATACGAAAAAACTTATCCCTCAAGTAACTCCAGGACACGAAATTCCACGAAAATTAGTGGGTAGGCATTCTACAAGTAATCACCAAGTTTTAATTGAAGCAGATTTGTATATTTTGTGTTAGTAAGGAAATAACAACAAAACTTCAGACGGTTTCAACTGTCCCATTCGGATGCGTAACCTACCCAGAAAATTTCAAGTAGCAATCTCTTTTCGTTCGAAAGTTTTCGAGGCGACGTTACGCATCCAGCTACTGAACTCACTCAGGGCTCCTCGGTATTCCGTATTTTTCGAGTTATTGAAGAAATAACAACCAAATTTCAGATGAATTTAACTCCAAAACCGTTCGAACGATTATGCACATGCACAACTTACCCTAAAAATTGCCAGTTGCTATCTCTTTCCGTTCGCAGGATATCGTGACATCAATAAAATAATTTGATAATTTTTTAAAAATGTTCTAGTGAAACGATCCTTACAAAACATCACAAACGTCTTTAAGTTGATATTCTACAACTACTCACCAAGTTTCAATACGATCCGATTCGTATTGGTTGAAAACAACATTATTACTCTGAAACCATTGGGCCGATTAGGCCTATTAACGAACTTGCCCGTCATATTGGGACCTACCCTGAAGATATCAAGTCACTATTTCTTTCCGTTCTCAAGTTATCGTGGCAAAGGCCGGCCGGCCGGACAGAATCAAATTTGACCTCGAAGTCTTCTTCAGGAAGTCAAACCCAATCGTTTGAGACTATTTTCGGTAAAAAAATCGAAAATTACAGCGCAAAAAGCTCTCACTTGCCACAGCATTTCCGAGTTGGCTTTTCTTCGGATTAGACATAAATTCTTTAGCTGGAAGATTCTTGAAGCAAATTTTGAATTAGAAATCGCTCTGATAAATATAACAGAAGCTGCAGGGCCACGAGAACCAACTTTTAGACCAGCTGCCAAAAAAATTTAAAAACGATTTTAAATCTAGAACATTGCAGAAAACTTGGCTAATTGACTCAGATTAACTCCCATTTTGAAGTAAAGAAGTCTGACCGCCGTATTCACAAAGCATTCAATCTCCGTTAAGTCCTACCTGAGGTCCTCAGTTAAGGATAAAAAATAAGAATCGCAACCTCAGTAAACGTGGAAATTAACGTGAAACATGCCTGTTTCACCACCGTTACATACGTTAACTGAGGTTGCGATTCTTATTTATCCTTAACTGAGGACCTGTTAGGACTTAACGGAGATGGAAATGCTTTGTGAATACGGCGGGGAATTCAGTTAATTCGTACTACATGTCATTTAGGTACTTTCCTCATATTTGCTCAATACTTTATAGAAGTAGACTGTAAACTTCAGTACAAAATTGAAAAAAATATATTTTGAATATTGTGATGGAAATATCTCCCTCATCATTCATATCAGATCTATAACGAACTCCTAAAATATCCATAAATTTTGGTAATGTACCTACGGTCGAAATCAGTAAAATATATTTATCATTAAATGAACGAGGATGTTAAAGGGTGAGATACAGAGTCCTTGAACCGGCGAGTCAAGCCATAAATGACCAATCCATGATTAAACGCTACTTTATACGGCCCGGCACAAGCGAAAATTCTGAATCGGACCAAATCGATGCCCATCTTCAAAACCATTGTGCGGACGTCAGGAATGCCTACCACGGACGCCGATAGCAGAAGAGATATCTGGCATTCAGGCCTGGCCACGACGTGCTTTTATTGGACCAGCAACGTATTCGCTTCCTCATTAAGAGATATTTATCGGTGCAAGATGTGCTTTTGGTAGAAGAACGACCTAGCGAATTGAGGCAGACAGCGTCGTCAGTTATCTTTTCATACCGCAAAGATTTATTGCCATTCGCTAATGAGAATTCGGGAGGAATTTGCATTGGAGGTAGTTAACGGCCTAGTATTGTGTTTTTTTCGCCCGAATCATGTTACCGAATATGGAGCTATTGTTGTTTATGAAAGGATTGAAATTACAAGGTGATTATGAAGTTGTTCATCAGAGTTCATGTAAGAAATCGACATTGAAGCAATCGTCTCAGCCAACAATGCGATAGCATAGGTAATAGACAAAATAGGATACAGTTGAAATAAAAGTTAAATAATACCAAGACTGAATCGATGAATGAACTGACTCTCAATGAAGACATGGTGGGTATTGAACGACATATTTATAGGATTTGCATCTGGAAATATGCGTGGAATCGAATGGTACGTTTGGTAGGGTCTGCAATTTACCGGTGATAATTCAACCATGGTTGTTGGACCCCCATGGCAACTTCTTCACAGACGAAATTGACTACAGGACTATACGAATAATAGATTGAGTTAACTAAAATTCTTAAAAACCATCAACGTCAAGCTTTTGCGCGTATGTTCTACTGTCTATCCCAGCCTAAAGAAATAATACAAGAACCTTCAAAACGTCTTTTTTCAACCGATTACTCGATCCGTATTTTTGAGAATATACAGTGCGCGTCAAAATTGAAGCGTGGAAATTCAAAAGCGTCTAAGAGATTTTATTAATTTTAAAATCAATGTGCCAAAGCCAATAACGTACTTAACAGTCTATGTGCCATACTCAGTATTTTTATGTTAAAAACTTGGTTAAAAGATGGCGTGACGTCTAAGTTGGATAGGCAATTTTAGGGAAAAACCGTCTAAGTGCCATTTCGTTACACATTGTAGTAATGGGGTGTCTGGGGTTATAACTGTTTTAGTAGCCACAATGAGCGAACACGTGGATGTTGTGCCGCAAAATATTACCGTAAAAAGAAGAAGAAAGGGCACAGAGAGTGTTAAGGAAGAGAGAAAACGTTTAAGATTAAGTGGTGCCCAATACACGGATTACAAAGGTTCGACTATCGCAGCTAAGAAAGCCCCTGAAATCAAGGTAATTTAATTTTGTTTACGTTGTCCTCTTTGGTAAAGCTTTCTGATTTTTCGTTTGTAGGCTTCATGTTATTGCAAGTTCCAGTGCCGGAAAACATTCAGTGAAATATTTGCAGTTACACATAGTAGAGTACAAGTTCTCGTGCAGAAAAAGAAAAGTGGGCGCAACACGGTAATCGATCAGCGGGGCAAAAGTACGAAGAAAAGTCGATATTTTCCAGAAGTTTGGGATCATATTAGGCAACACATCAATAGTTTTCCAGTTGCAGAAAACCAGTCGAAGCAAGTCTTCCAAAGAGTTTTAGAGTCCTGATCTTAACATTAATCGAATGTATCGTGTATACATGCAAAAAACTCCACATTTTGATGTCACCTATAAATTTTATATTTTATATTATATTTAACTCTACGTTTTGGAAGACTGATACCTGTGGAACATGTGACCCACATCATAATAAAATAAAAGCTGCTTCTTCAAACAATGAAGAAAAGAAAAAACTTAAGAGTGCACTGGAGCTTTATCATCGGAAAGCTGAACGAGCACAAAAACAATGGATATCGATATGGCAGATTCACAGAAAATTGGCAGTGCTTCCAACGTGGTTTCAGTTGACCTATAGCAGGTTTCATTCATTCCGACATTAACCCATTCAGCAATGTTTTATAGCAGACAGCTCTCTTGTTATAACTTACAGGACATTTTAGGAGAGCTCCCTCTCCTAGAATGCAAAAATCGGATATGTTAGACTATATACCTTTTAAATATATAAGTTACTGGGACAATTTTTTTGGATGTATGTTTAGTTGGAACATAGACGCTTTTGAACCTATGTTAGTTTTATACTTATACTGTTTCTTTCTTTTATGAGTTTGGTAATTTTTTGTAACAAAACTTTTCACTTGTAACAAAACTTTTCTCCTTTTTAAAGCAGTTTTCACAGCAATATACTTGTTTCATTTTTTTGCCATGACGGAAACCTTAATAACTCAACAAAAACTTTTTGGCACATGCTTTTGAATTAAGGAACAAATTCATTTTCGCTTCAATTATGGTACAAATTCATTTTCTCAGAAGAAAAATATTTTGCAACAAAATCCTGAAACAGGTCAATTTTTGTTTCACTTTTACCAGATTTTTATGAATTTTTGAAGGATTTTTGTTGCACCCTGTGCCATCCCCATCAACCCTCTGAATTTTTTGAATAGGGAAAGTGGGTCCTGTGGTACTTTTTTTTCAAGGTCTTTGTATCTTCTTTACAGGTGTGCAGAAATTTTCAACAAAACAATTTTCTTTTTTGAAAAATAGTTAGCTCAAAGAGGTTTTCAGTATGTGCACTTTGTCATGGCTCATTTACTTTGAGACGATGGTATCTGATGAAATTTGTCACCGAATGAAAGTCGACCATTACAGTTTTGTTCATGCAAAACTTTCAACCCCTACGAACCCTTTAATGGAGAAAAAAATGTGAGGGGGTTGAAAGTTATGCATGAACAAAACTGTAATGATCGACTTTCATTCGGTGACAAATTTCATCAGGTACCATCGTCTCAAAGTAAATGAGCCATGACAAAGTGCACATACTGAAAACCTCTTTGAACTAACTATTCTTCAAAAAAGAAAAATTTTTTCTTGAAAATTTCTGCGCGCCTATAAGGAAGATACAAAGACCTTGCCAAAAAAGAACCACAGGGCCCACTTTCCCTATTCAAAAAATTTAGAGGGTTGATGTGGATGGCACAGGGTGCAACAAAAATCCTTCAAAAATTGACCTGTTCAGGATTTTGTTGCCAAATATTTTTCGTATGAGAAAATTAATTTGTTCCATATTTTTGACGCGCACTGTAGATGGAAAATTATATCAGCTAATTTTCACATCAACCTTCAAACCCAGTTCAGTCGTGAACAAATAGCTCATCAATCTCATCCATATCGATGCTTTATAGATCCTCGCCGGAAACCCTTTGTCCAGTCATTTCACTTACCCTTACCCACCCTGTAGAACCTTCATCCCTTATCGATGGTTGTCACGCACCGTCTCATCCAAACTTTCCACACGATTTAGAACCAATCTCGGATATCCCATCTGTCTCTAGGATAGGTCAAGCCTCTTAAATGCTTCTTCGCCGGATCGTCTGTGCTGCATCCAATCCGCGATGATTGCTTGAAACCATGCCAAATTGACAATGTACGCAACAAAGTTAACGATTTCGTACCGCGAATATGAGGCAGGTGAACGAACTCGCAACTGTTCTTCGCGACTGTCTTGATGTGTCTATTAATGTAATGGGGAATTGCATGTTGATAGTTTGTACCGATGGATGCGGAGATGTTCATGATCTTAGTATCACGACGTATTCGTTCGAGTTTATGGTCCTGCGAGCTAGGATTCCGACGTACTGATTGTCGTTTGGATCTCGTGATACATGATGAATTTGGGGATTAAGTTGAACATTACACGAAGGAATTATTTCGTTTATCAGATAACATTGAACTTGGTTTATTCATCATACGACAGGACCCGTTGGGAATCTACGAAAAGATTCACGGCTATTCCCAACAAGCGGTTAATTCATTAATTCTGTTATGAGTGACAGGACCAGCGACAGGGTTGGGGCAAGGGGGACAAATGCCTAGGGGTCTGGGTCCAAGAAAAGTAATTAATTGAAAAATACAAAAAACTCTGAAGTGAAGTGAGTACTCTTTGGCGAGCTTGTTCACGTTGACCAATTTGAAATGAATCATGAATGCTTCGCACTCAGTGGATAGAGCGAACTGGAGATCTAGTCAGATCAGAAGGTAGTGGCCACCATCAATGTTGGGTCAGAAATTGACAGTAATGTGTCTAAGCTAGCGTAAGGATATAGTAACAAAGCCTACACAACACAACTGACTCTTCTTACTCGCACAATATCCAAGGAGCTTCTGAGAGCAAGGACACCAAAGAAGATTGACCTCGAATCAGTGCTCTTTGAGGTTTTTTAATTGTTTATTCATTTATTTAGTAAACAAAAGTATCCACCAATTGAAAATCATTTCCAAACAGTTAAGAATTTCCTATCAAACAAAAAAAAACCTAAGCCTAAGAGGCTACCTTAAAAATAAGAATGTGTACATAAAAAATTCACCTAAAATATCACCAAATTATCGTTTCAAAGATCTAATGAGAAGATTGCAATTGAGTTCTTATTGTTCTTTTTGGCGCCCTTGTTCCTCGGAACAGAGTGCTTATCAATTTGCCCAAATGTCTGTAATTTTCGAAGTTTTGGCGGAAAATGGTCTTAAACGATTTCGTTCGACTCAGTGAATACGTGGTTGAAATCGATTCTGTCCGGCCGCCCGGACACGATAACTCTCGGCAGAGTTCTTTATTGGGCAAAATCGGTCAGATGGTTTCGGAGTAACAAAAAAAAAAATTTTTTTTACATTACAAATCTCAAAATAAGTTTTTCTTAAGATGTAGTTTCTCTATGGAAATCCATTGATGTCATTTTTAACTCTAACAAGCTAATACTTTCGGAGATATGTTTTTTCAAAATTTCAATAATACCAGTAAATAGTACTTCTGTGTTTCACAGAATGCGAACCTAATTATTCTATCTAAGAATTATAATAATATGATCTGTGTTGATACATGTCAACTTATTTGCCTGAGACATGATATGTCAAATTTTGATATTTAATGCCCATGGATTATGGATTATATGATGATGGGAATGGTAATGGTAAGTTAATAATATTAAGTTCAGAATATCTCCAGTAAAAACAAAACTGAAATATTGGCTAAAGTTTCAATTGATATAATATAATTTTCAGAGTGGATTTGAGGAAAAAATATATCGTTCATCATAGAATTGAGGAACGAATATTTCGGATGAGTTTGGGTAGAATTGGTCTATTGGTTTTGGATTAATAATTTTTGGCACTCTTGTTGAATTTAAATTCTTTTATGATGTTTGAATTTAATTTCTGCTATTATGAAGTTCTATCATAAGAATCCATTGATATAATTCCCAACTCTTAGCAATACTTTCTTAGATATGATTTGTCAAAGTTTGAACAAGAGCGCCAAAGCTCCTGTCCTTGAATCAATTTTACATAGAAAATCAACATGTTCATAAACCCCAGCTGAGGATCCAATATAACGCCCAAATATTTAATTTCATCCACATATTCAATTGTAGTATTATCAATCTTTACCACACAGTCACCCTGTCTGGGATAATTTTGTTTACTATACCCAGTATCATACATTTAGTCTTTTGCGCATTCAGCTTTAATTTTTCCTCCATCAACCATTCATTTAAGATGTCTAATTCGTCATTCATAGTATGACCAAAGCTGAATAATTTTTACCTGATACAGATATCAATGTGTCATCTGCGAAGAAATTGACGTAAGAATGCCACAAGTAACAATGCAAATAATTGATGTACAACTCGGAAAATACAAATCCGATCTAATTCAAACTTGGTAAATACTTGCGGAATATCGACGCACTCATTTTTGAGAGAATTCGTGAGGATCGTATCACTAGAAAAAAACTCATCTCTTTTGTCCAGGTACGCTGTAAGGGCAGGACGAAGAACTAATCCATGGATTATGTGTGATGTTTGTTAGTGAGTTACCAAACAAGGTATTTCCACTCGCACGGATGTGACGAAAAAAATTTGTTCGAACAGACAAATTATATCTCCGAAAGTATTGGTTTCTCGGAGTTGAGAATTATATCAATGGATTCTTATGATAGAACTGCATCATGAAACAAATTAAATTTGAAAAAATTTGTCGTTGAAAAGAAATGCTTCAAAAATTATCTTTAAAAAAAAAGAACAATACTACAAAAATTGTCATTAAATTTATTTATCAAGATTAAATGAGCAATCTGCAATGATTCAACCACGTGGAATGGGTTGTTGCAACTTACACTCGGTGCATAGTTTTCAGAACTCGAAATACCTAAGGAAAGTATCATCGAAATGTCTAGAGCAAGGCTGGAGACAATCATAGCAGATTGTCCATTTATTCCTGATATTTAATTAGGTAGAGGCTGACGAACAAATTATTTTAATAGTTCAAAATATATTAATAAAATACTATCCTCTTTTCATAATTTGAAATTTGTTAGTTCATACCAATAACACATTCTTTTCTGTATTATGGACCTTAACTCAAGAAAAAATGTTTGATACACAAATGTAGATCCATATTTCAGCATTTTTGGCCAGCAACATTATAAAAATACTGTATATAGGAACATGTCTCACAACTTAAGGAAGTGAAAGGTAATAACCTCAGTGGTCAAGGAACAGTAATTTCTTTTGATGATTCCATTATGTTCTTCTTTCCTATTGTCTTCATAAAGTAAATTATTAAAATAATCCAATTCTAAATCTTATAAAACGTCATCCTCAATATTTATACATAAATTATTCAATATGTTAATATGTCAATATTATTTTCGGTTTCAAAACAGTCTTGTATATATTCACAAACTCAAGAATCGTCTCTAATAGCTAGATAATATGACATTTATGAACAGTGAACACAGACGGATTCTGTGTTCACATTCTGTGAATACATAGAATTATTGAAATTTTTAAAAATCATATCTCGAAAGTATTAGCTTGTCAGAGTTGAATATGATAACAATGGATTCTTATGATGAAACTGCATCTTGAAAAGAATTTAATTTGAAATTTGTAATTAAAAAAAAAATTTTTTTTTCGTTACTCCGAAACCATCATGCCGATTCTACCCAATAACGAACTTAACCGAGATATTTATCACCCAAACCTGCTCTGAAAATTCCAACTGCCTAGCTCTATCTGTTCCAGAGTTATTGTAGAAACAAAATTTAAAAATTTAAAATATTTTTTTACACTTTACGGCAACCCGATCAATACAAAACTTCGCATGAGTATAAAAGTCATTATTCTACAATGATCTTATTGATGCTAAATTTCAGATTGATCGGTTTCGGAAATATTCATAAAAAATATTTTTACTAAAAACGGCCGAATAACTCCGAAATCGCTTGGTGGAATTCGCTCGTTAACAAACTCGTCCGAGATATTTACGCTCCTAACCTACCCTGCAAATTTTAATCCTCTAATTCTTTTCGTTCGAGAGTTATCGCGTTAACGGACGGACGGCCGGCCGGACAAAATCGATTTCGACCACGGATTCTTGATCAGTGAGTCGAACCAAATCGTTTGAGACCATTTTCAGCGAAAAATTCGAAAATTACAGATATTTGGGCGAATTGATAAGCACTCTGACGAGGAACAAGAGCACCAAAAATAATAATTTATTTGCATTCTTTCAAACATTTGAGAAATATACAGGCCATGTCAAGTTAGTACATAAATCAATATAGAATAAAAGAAACAGATAAAACAATCAAATCCATAGAAGAAATATTCCTCTAGAGTCTAGACTATAAAAGCATTCTTCTAGTAATAACATTGTATCACCCTTTTTAAGTCACTCATCGACCTGAACGTATTTGGCAATTTATTAATTCAATTACAAAGATTTTTAAATGAAGAAGTAAATTGAAATTAATCTTTCACAACACGGAGGTTCGATATATGGGATAATGAGCAAGGAAATCCAACTCCTATTTCCTCAATACAACACCAAAATAATTAAAACCTTTCGATACGCACCTCAGTTGGGAAATTCGGAATTGAATTCGTAATCCATTTCCAATGGATCAACCCGTACCTTCAACAGGTAATTTCCCACCTATTCACCCCCCTAATTGAAAGAATAACTTAGCGGCGCATCATAATAACTTCCGAATACCCCCTGATGAAAATCGAATTTGAGTTTCAAGATCTAAATGCCCATCTAAAAGCGAGCGAACGCCAATCCAAAAACGAACCAGCATCGAAAGAATCCTAGATCTCGACGCTGTCAATTATACAAACTGCTTCAGCGGAATGCATCCTCGCTAAGTCAGTTAATTCGGTCGGGACTCGGGAGAGACGTCTTTTGAAGAATCTCAAAAGAAAACGGGGGTATCGACCCTGAAGCGGTAGCTGATGGGGTGCCAAGACCTCATCGTGGGGGATATTTGCCGAGTGTAGCACCTCACTTGTTTTCTCTGTTCCTTTTTCTGTAATGAAAGGGAAGGTAGGAATAAATATGCGGGATTTAATCGTTCGTGAGAGTCTATGTGTCTGTTGCCCTGGCACTAAAGAAGTCGGGAAGATGGGGGGCATACGACAAGTACGAGATTTCATAAGGTGCTTTAAGTTTTCTGCGTTTTCCTATACTAAGTGTCCACTCGAGATTCGACTCACAAATGGATAAGGGTCTGAGAGCAGTCTCGGTGTCCAGCTCGTTCAGCTCTTATTCTTGTCTTTTCGTTTTTATTTCGGAATTCTGAGTTTCATTTCCGCTTTATTGGCGCGCTGTTTACCTGAACAGAGTGTCTAACAAGTCGTCCAAATGTCTGTAATTTTCGAATATTTGGCCGAGAATGGTCTCAAACGATTAGTTTCGACTCATTGATCAAGAATCCGAGGTCAAACTTCATTCTGTCCATCCGGCCGTCAGCAAGATTACGCTCGAACGCAATGAGTTACAGAGTTCAAATTTTCAGAGTTCACTTGGAGTGGCACCGGCTAAGTTCGTTAATTGGCAAAATACACCGAGTGGTTTCAGAGTTATAGTCATCTGAAATTATGTTTTCCCAAAAACTCGAAAAGTACTGATCTGATGGGGTGCGGTAGAGTATTTTTTCGGCGACCTCTACGAAAAGTGCATTTTACGTACTAATTTGTGGCTGTAAAATCGACAATTTTTGTAGGCAAGCACTTTGCGGACGAAAGAGTACTTTTTCGTCCGCTGTGGTCACTATGAATACGGCAAGACATGGTTCAATACAAACTTAAGTGATTGTAAGAATAACTGTCAGTCGGTGTGGTCTCTATGGAAACGTCATTTGCTATTGTGTGAAACGAGTGAACCGATGTGCATTAACGGATGAACTACAGCTTAAAAATTGTGCTTCAGTACCCCTATTCGGAGGATGATTTATTTACCATTAGGTAAATCGTGAAAAACATGAGCTAAGCACTTTGGGCTCAACATGGCGACATCCATGTGGTATATTTGTAATTTCACTTTTCTCAGTTAATTAGTTTTTGACTTTGGATAGTTCTTCACATTCAGCATAGTTTTGGGGGGTCCTGCACCTGGTGCATGTTGACAAGAGTCTCTTCCCAGTTTGGATTCTCGTGACCAGTTCTTGATTACCTGGTACGAAGGGACAGAGTCACTCAACATTTCTACCATGTCTTTATAAATTTCTAGCGGTGATAATAATTCATGAACTATCCTCGTACAGAGGGGACGTTATTTTCTTGTTTTTTAAAAAAGTTAACTGTTAATTTCAGGGGGCGGAGGTTCAGAAACTTAATATTCAATATAGAATTTTACCCAATTATTCTACATTGTATCATATTCTTCATATTGCAAAACGCACTTTCCTTACACATGGTCTGTTATTTTGCGAGTACGTATATTTTTGGCGCTCGTGTTCCTTGGAACAGAGTGCTTATGAATTCGCCCAAATGTCCGTAATTTTCGAATTATTGGCTGAAAATGGTCTCAAACGATTTGGTTCGACTCACTGATCAAGAATTTGTGGTCGAAATCGAATCTGTCCGGCCGTCCGTTAACACGATAACTCTTAAGCGAAAGGAGTTAGAGGACTGAAATTGGCAGCGTAGGTTTGGAACGTAAATATCACGGACGAATTCGTTAACGGGCGAAATCGACCAAGCGGTTTCGAAGTTATGGCCGTTTTTAGTTAAAACATTTTTTATGAGAAACCGATCACTCGATCTATCTGAAATTTAGCATCAAATTGTAGAATCATGACCTTCATAAACATGCGAAGTTTTGTATTGATCGGGTTGCTGTAAAGTGTCAAACAAATTTTTTTTTAATTTTGTTTCTACAATAACTCCCGAACAGAATGATCTAGGCAGTTGAAATTTTCAGGGTAGGTGTGGGAGATAAATATATCTGACAAGTTCATTATAGGGCGAAATAGGCCAAATGGTTTCGGAATAACGAAAAAAATTTTTTTTCACTTACAAATTCCAAATTTAATTTATTTTTAAGATGCAATTTCACCATGAAAATCCATTGATATTATTTTCAACTCTAACAAGCCGATATTTGCGGAGATGTGATTTTTCGAAATTTCAATAATGAATCGTACCTACTTCTGTTTTCACAGAATGCTATAATTATTCTATCTATGAATTATTATATGATCTGTGTTCATACACATACATGTCATCCTGTTCTATAAGAGAGTCAAATTCATTTCAGCTATTTTAATTTGATTTCTTCCATGGTGCAGTCCTCATTCTCAGATTGCTCATTTAATCTTGATAAATAAACTATTATTCGAATTGAATTTCCTTTATGATGCGGTGTTATCATAAGAATCCATTGATATAATTCCCAACTCTGAGAAACCAATACCAATTTTAAACAAGAGCGCCAAAGCTCCTGTCCACAGGGCTTGAACCAATTTTTTTCATTTAAATGTGACAATTCACGGAACACGATAAGTTATATAAGTACTTTTGTACGGCAAGATCCTGATTAATCAAAGTCCAGGTCCTTAAAAGAACCTTGTCTGAATTCTAGGCTCCAATAAGACGAAGCAGAATATAAGAGAACGCTAGATGAAATCAAGATGAGTACTAAGAATATCAAAATCGTGTGAAGCTTGGAATATGGTTCGTCATTTTATTTATCGGTAGGAAGATATTTTTTTATAGCATACAGGATGATTTTACTTCAACAGTAGGCACAATGTTATTTCATCCATATCATTATCATCGAAGGATACAAGCAAAACAATGACGAGATTTAAATTCCATTTGTAGCTTCTGCATTATCAGATAATTGAGAATCTCGGTGTTATAGGAATCAATTTCATTCGAGAGTTGTCTTCATTTTGCTACTTTTCTATGGGTGATTCTCGTTGGAATAGTTTCATTTCAATAAAACTATTTCCTGTAAAAAGAGCTCCATATTTAAAAATACCCTGTAACTATATGTTAGTATATGTGGGCTTGCAAGAGGCTATTTGTGAAAACATGGAAGCTGAAACCAGAAATGGCCACCACATGCAGTCGGTTGCAGAAACTGGGATGGTTTATCTGTGGTGGTGTCACAGGAGCTAGCTTTACTACTTCCACGGCAAATCTTGAGGCCGTACTACTTTTTCAGCCTCCATTACACTCACATGTAAGGAAATGTAGCTTGTTGGATGCAATAAGAATTTATCGTACTGGGAAACTCCTGCCTGGTAACTCCGTACGGCATATGAGGTTATTGGACCAACTGGACTCAAACCTCTTGGCAAAGCTCTCAGCTGTAATTCCAACCATATTCGATTTCGAAACACCATTTGACTGTTAACAAATTGGACAAAAAGTCATCCAGTTGGTATAAGGATGGATCAAAATCAGATAAGGGTGTCGGTATTGGGGTATATGGGTCGAAACTGATAATTTCTGTGCACTTGGGACATGATCCCTTTATCTCACAGGCAGATACACAAGCTGTTGTGTTTAAGAGTGTCTGAAAAGGAACCTCAAGAGAGCACTAATCTATATTATAACGCATCTAGGGTTCCCTGCTATCCTAGGAATACCATAAAGCAACTGTCTTGAGGTAAATAGGTAACTCTTCTATGGGTGCCAGGGCACTGTGGTATTGAAGGAAATGAGATGGCTGATGAACTTGCGAAAAGGGCCTCCAGGGAAAACCTGCTGGACCCCTTCTGTGGGCTTGAAAAATACCACTACAGGGCGGCGGTCTAACAATGGGAGCTGAATAACAGAACCGCTCTTTGGATACATACTCCAGGACTTGCACAAGTAAAAAGGATGGTGGATCTCTCCCCATCCTATGCCAGAAAGCTCCTGCAGCTGCCACGAGCTGAGCTTCGGATAATGGTGGGACTTCTGACAAAGCAGTATCGGTACAAATACCACTTGTACCGTTTGGGCAGCAGACGAAACATACAGGCTCTGTTGATCGGAAAAGGAAAATACCGAACATATAGTTTGCAAATGCCCAGAGCAGGGCAGCCTAGGAATTTTACATATTGGTGAGCCAATTCTCAAACCTCACGACATGATAGCCAAGGCCCCTAAGGCGTTATCAGGTATCATAACGCCATTGATAATATTCTTAGGATGTAATAAGTAGGGTAAATGATCGTTTCGTTAGCAGTTCTGAAGGGCTGGACCAAGCCTCATTACTTCGTTCTTATAATAATAATAATAAAGTAAGTATATGTATATTATGAAGAATAAAAATTATAATATAATAACGGCAAAGTGTGCAGAGTGGAATGACTAAACATATTCCTACAAGCTTATATATGCAGCTCCATCTCAAACGCATGCACTGTAGCAGTTTCACAGCCAAAATTGAACTAATGTCTTTTTAACTATCCTAAGGCAAACAAGTGACCACCAGCATTTCCCAACGGAAAATATCAACAACAATTCAATGCAATTGATGGTTCGACGCCAATATTTGCATACGAATTTTTATCAGAAGACTCCCCCAGGAAATTTGGAGGAGTCTACGTGATTACTAATGGTCGGTATTAACAATTACGCTCTTGCGGCACGATCCTACACATAATACGACCCCGCATTGGGAGTGCAGAACTTTTACCACGTCTACGAGCGATCTCTTCGACATTTATCAATACTTCATACATTACAGAGCTGAGTAACAGGAAAAAAATAGCTATTGCTCTAACCACTCTCCCTGGTCTGCTAGATATGAGATCATGAAATCCAAATATAAGGAAGTGAGAATGTTTCTCCGAGGAGAGAATGCGACAGAATAATTTTATGCGTCTAATTGGATAGGTGCTAAAGTTCAAATTTTGTTCGAAAAAGTGAGCTTCCGAAGCAGACATTATTTTCAATATTCTGGGAGGAGGATGTTAATTACTGGCAATAATTCGGGCAGGCTATGCCTTGAGTGGATTTGAAGGAGTCAAAAATTACTTAAGTGTGGAAAATAGTAACAATAATGTGACATTTAGTGTGGTTTCCATTAGTCAGATAATAAGATAAGTACAAGATGCGTAAATGGAATATGAAATCGAGAGGGGATAGAAACAAGTAATACGTAGTTTAGTTACAACAGAAACTTTTAGAATGCGATGTAAATAAATAAGTCCAGAGCGTTCCTGCCAATAGGGTCTTCATAATGGCTTCGTATAATTAATATACTTATGCATATATTTCACAAGTCAAATAAACCTCAGGGGATTTCATTGATTTGCCGAGAAGCAAGAGCAGACGTATTTCTGGCTTCTTGGCCTTCATCAGTACTCTGTAGCTTCTCAACAAATTCAACTAAACTGACTCGGCCTCTCAGAGCCGGCTTGGTCGATCATACCTAATCGACCAAGCCGGCTCTGAGAGGCTTAACCCGGTTCAGTTTAGTTGAATTTGTTGAGAAGCTACAGAGTACTGATGAAGGCTGAGAAGCCAGAAACGCGTCTGCTCTTGCTTTCTCGGCAAATCAATGAACCCCCTGGGGTCTATTCGACTTGTGAACTATATGCATAAGTATATTAATTATACGAAGCCATTATGAAGGACCCTATTGGCAGGAACGCTCTGGACTTGTTGATTTATTAACAACGGTATCGCCATTTTTCATTATTATAAATATATTTATACAAAATTCAGATACAGCTTCAGAAAAAATAATGAGCCTTTTTAAAAGAATGATGAAACCAACGTTGATGTTTAGTGCAGAAATTTCCAACAGCATGCTGCAGATTCCATAGATGAGAATGTTGTAGGTTGGGTCCCTTGTAGAAACTTGAGAGCAAGTTTTTGCGAATGGTAAAAAGGGTGGATAAAGCAGCATTGACGGTCAATTCAAACATGCAACAGCATGTTACAGATTCTAGAGAGAATATTGCAAGAATTTGTTAACAAAAAGAGATATGAATGACTATAAGAAAATATGTCTTATTAGTGAATAGAACTTTGATCCTGTAAGATTAAATTTATGTGGAGACGACTTTGTGTGTTTTTTATCTAATAAAATTGTTCTTCCACTTGGAGTATGGACTACTACTTTCGTATGACAATAAGAAAGTTTACCGATTGAATCGCCGAATTCAAGAGGGTAGATTTAGGAGAAGAAACTTACTTCTAAACGGCTGGTTATGACGACAAGGAAGATATACTCGAATAGAATTTGGATAATTCGGGGTTGAGAAGAACAATATTCGTAAAAACTTAGTCTTACATTTTCTATTCGATTAAATGTTATTTAAGAAGGCCACAACATTCATCGAAACCTGGGACTAAATATCTCTTTTGAAAACTGGAGAGAGTGCTGGTAAACACAGTGATGTTGCAATTCCGTTGTGTTGCGTTTGTTGAACGAAGGTTATCATTATACACCGCTAATGATGGTGATCACTTTTTATATGCCATTTATCCACCTTTTCCGATACCGGGTATATATTGCAACAATTGAGCAGGTTCCAGCCGCTCTATGTAATTCATAATGATGTATCGTATGATGAAATGAGGAAAGGAGGAAATTTAACATTATAAGCAATCAGATAAGATCTATAGATTACCATGTATTGTCATTTTAAGGTATGGATTGATTATTCAAATATTTTCTCTCAATAGGTAACTCAAATCAATAATACGTGATGGCAACGCTACTATGGAGCAGCGGTAGGAATGATGCCCACGACACTGGAGGTTGCAGGTACGAATCCCGCTCTGTAAAAGGTGGTGTATGCTTTTGAGGTTTTTTCAAGGTATTAATGTCGGATACAGAAAAGAGTATGGAAGCCCATTCGTAGCTCATACCTCATTAGTACAAAAAAAAATAGGAATATGACCGCAGCATATTATATACCAAGCAGGAAAAGTTAAACAACCCCGAAATAATCCACTGTATATAGGAGGGTCCAATTTTTTGGATAATATCTTAAAAATTCGACAAAATGTTCAATTTAAAGACAAACATGTCCAATAAACATAATTTTTTGCAAAATCTTCTCAACCAAGCTACAAGTGTGCAAGTTTCCATATTTATTTAACTTTTTCTTGATAACTCTTGTCATACGCTGAGCATTTTACATAGTATGATCGACAAGAAAAAAACGAAAATAATCGAAAAAAGCTATTTTATTACTCTCACATGCCGAGAAAGCAGATGGTAAGCATGTCGATCTCTCTACAAAATTTGGAGAATTTTGGATTAAATGCGGAAATTTTCTGGTTATTTTTGGATCCCTATGGAATTTATGAAGAATTGCGTTATTCCTTGTATCCGCTCTAATGCTAATTGTATTCTGTAGTTCAACAGGTAGGTATAGAAGTTCGGAGACCGTGATACATTAATTGTTGGTGAATATTCAAGTACGCCGTCAAATGGGATAATCTTCTATATTCTAAATCAACAAGTCCAGAGCGTTCCTGCCAATCGGGTCCTTCATAAATGGCTTCGTATAATAAATATACTTATGCATATATTTCACAAATCAAATAGACCCCAGGGGGTTCATTGATCTGCCGAGAAAGCAAGAGCAGACGCGTTTCTGGCTTCTTGGCCTTCATCAGGTCTTGGTCTGCTCTTGCTTTCTCGGCAGATCAATGAACCCCCTGGGGTCTATTTGATTTGTGAAATATATGCATAAGTATATTTATTATACGAAGCCATTTATGCAGGACCTGATTGGCAGGAACGCTCTGGACTTGTTGATTTATTAACAACGGTATCGCCATTTTTCATTATTATTCTATATTCTAGTTTGAGTTCACTGTGGACTTACCATGAACACTAAAAAAGTGATTACACTCTTGTCCACTACAATTCACACTTCATCATCTTTGAAGATGGAAACATCGTTTCCGAGACATATAAATCAACATATTTTTTATGGAAATTGAACATTTTCACTTTTGAAATTATTCTATAAAAAAATGGAGCACCCTGTATGACTCGTTTATTGAATTCAATCGCGTTCGCTCACGATTGTACAGGAGTGAATATTTCTGTGAAGATATTTCGCGTTGCTTGGCAACGACCAAATGAAAGCTAATATAGAATTGTTCTTCAGAATTTCATAATAATTAAATACATTTCTGACTGATAAAGTGGCAGTTACAAGTTTCAACAGTAAGAATATGTAATAATTGGATGCCTACGTGCCTAAATTATTATTTATATCGACTAGAATCGAAAAATAACACAGTAATATTCTACAACCAAATAGAAGAAAATGGTTCTCATCCACCATAAGAATACATCCGCTCAAAAAGCTTTGACTGGGACGGTAAGATTGATTACTGCCCTCTATGAAGTCTGATGGTCAACCCTTGTTGCAATATATACCCGTAGTAGTTGTAGCATGCATTACCCGCAGACATACACTTACCTGGTAAATACTGCAGCTATGATCCAAGCAAGAAGACATATAAGAGAGGCTCTGGCCTTCGTACAGATATAGCTGGCTTTCAAGGGCTTGCATATAGCGTAGTATCTCTCGAAACTTATAGCTAAAATTGTTAGCACTGAAGCATGGGCCACTGTAAGCTCAACGAAAGGGACTGCCTTGCCTGAAAAAGGAAAAATTATTATTAGAATGGATAATTAATGGAACAACTACATGGAATCACTTTCATTAAAAGTAATGAATTTTTAATTCTACCTCATCTTTGGTTGATTATCTCTGACATTGAAACTAATTATATGGGTTCGATATAAGTAGGTTGATTGGCTATTAAATCTTAGAATGTGCCCATATCAGACAGCTTTCGTTCCCACCAAATATCTGTATAGTGAATTTTCAATGCAACTATTAGTGTACCGAAACATAGATATGGTTGAATCACTTCTCATCTGCGCATGCGCATAACGAAAAATGCCCTGAAGGGGCAACTTCAAAAATAGGGTCCAGAATTTTAAGCAAAATGTCATGTGATCCTCACGAAATTTTCAAAAGTTTTTGCTTCGGTCTTTTGCATCTAACTACTGAGTTTCAATTCAATCAGATCAGTTATTGTGAATTTTTTTTTTAATTTTAGAAATTTATTTTTGCCACTTGATAGCCATCCGATCAATACAAAACTTCGCAAGCATATAAAGGTCGTGATTCTACAATTTCATGTTAAATTTCAGATAGATCGAGTGAACGATTTCGGAAATATTCCTAAAAAATTTTTTGAATTAAAAAACTGCCATAACTCCGAAACCGCTTGGTGGATTTCGCCTGTTAAAGGACTTGTCTGAGATCCGAAAGTACCCTGCAAATATCAATCCTCTGGCTCCTTTCGATCGAGAGTTATAGTGCTAACGGCCGCACCAATCGGCCAGACGGACAGAATGAGATTAGAGCTCGGATTATTCATCAGTGAGTCGAACCCAATCAGAAAATTCGAAAAGAGGCAAAATGATAGCACGATGTTCCTTGCGGAACACGCGCTCTCAAACGGTCAGTTATGTCAATATCTCATAAAATGTGACTCCCGAAAAAAGCCTACGCAACCGTATTTTGCGTGAGAATATCCATAAATATCCTCTTGAACTTTTCCAATAAATTTCGTAATATCTGACAATAGAAAATTTTTAAAAAAATTCTTAAAAAAATATTTTTCTTGTCACGATAACCGGAGAACGGAAAGAGATAGCGACTTGAAATTTTCCAATCTGAATGCGACATTTGAGTTTTTTATAGGCATAATCGGCCAAACGGCTTTGGAGTTATACCTATCTGAAATTTGGTTGTTATTTCCTCGATAACTCGGAAGATACAGAACAGATAAAATGCAAACATGGTTGTTAGTTGTAGAATGCCAACTCGAAAATTCTTGTACAATTTTGTGAGGATCGTATTGCTAGAACATTTTTAAAAAATCATTGAAAAAAATTCTATATATCGGTAACTATTCGTCCGACATCGCTGCGAGAGCCTTCAGCACCTAACTCTACTGCCAAGTTCGAGAATTGAACACGATCGGATATATATTGATGGACATTCGAGCAGCCTTGTGTGAGTTCAGTAGATGGATGGGTGACCGATGCCTCGATAACTTTTGAACTAAAGGAGATAGATGTTCCGTATCCGAATGTACAGATATGTACAGATATTGAGATGAGGACAAATGGCCTATGAATCTCATACAGGAAAAATAAAATGGAAACTTCAGAAGACAAAAGAGAATTAAAAAAAAAAAAGTTAAGTTCCATTACGGGCATAATAGGTCCAACGGTTTCGGAGTTAATATATCAACTTGGAATATTATTTCTGCGATTACTCAAAAACTATAGACTCGATCGAATTGAAGCTTGGTAACTAGTTGCAGAATATCATCATAAGGACGTGTTTAAAGTTTTGTAAGAACCGTACCTCTAGAAAATTTCAAAAAAATATGAAAAATAAAAATTGGTTCGAGCACTGACGTGAAGCCATGATCTTTGGCGCTTATGTTCTATTGTCCGTTCTTCTGTATTGGACACTTAGTCGAATTTACAATGGTAAATTCGATTAAGGGTGTCCAATACAGAAGAATGGACAATAGAACATACGCGCAAAAGCTTCTGACTTCACGTCAGTGCTTGTTTTCATTTCATGCCAGGCATAACTACCTCTTCATAGATAATTAGGTTTCATTGCACCTAAACATGATAGAGAAAATATGATGGAAATCTGCAAATAGAGTAGTGTGTAATCAATAAAATACTCACAATTGTTTATATTGCAACCAATTTAATATTTACTTTTCAACGCAAAATATTACTCTTTTACATTAAGCAGTCTGGTCGACGGAAATACCGTCGTTCGCTGAGAACTTGACGGAAATTCCGCGAATTCAATGAAAACACAGCTGTCCGACTGGTATGAAGCTGGTCCACTGTTATAGTTTTATTTTTTGGATATATTCCCTATATAACTCGAAAAATACAGATCCGATCAAGTTTACTTGGCAGTAAAATTAAGTTTTGAAGGCACTCGCAAAATTTAAGCGATATCTAATAGACAGTTTCTGAGATACAGATTTTTTTTTCAATAATTATTTTAAAACATTCTAGTCTTACGTTCCTTACGGGATTTTGCACAAGTCTTCGGATCAGTATTTTTCAACTATCTTCCGTGTTTTAATTCGACAAGATCAGTATTTTTCGAGTTATTGGGAAAACAACATTCCAGATGGCTATAAAACTCCGAAAGCACTAGGCGGATTTTGCCTGTTGAGGAACTTGACCGGCACATTTGAATTCCAGACCAACCCTGCAAATTTCACCTCTCTAACTCATTTCTTTCAATAGAGTAATCGAATTCTGTCCGGCCTGACAGTATTAAGTTTAACCTCGGATTCTTCATCAGATAGTCGAAACCAAATGTTCGAGAATATTTGGGCAAATTGATGGGCTCTATTCAAGGGAAGAAGCGCATCAAAAGGTTTTCGTTTAGCGTCTTGTCGAAAGACATTATTTAGTTTCGCAATCACCTATTACTATATCCTGTTGGAACTATGTTTTATACGAAAAATTACAGGACAGCTCTGTTGCCCTAAATATTTCGAATAGCAGTCCTCAATTCGATGAAACTGCGTAAAATATATTTATATCTTTCAATTTTCAAACAACGACCGACAAGATTGATCTCTATCGATTCTACGTCGCCAAAACACGTCAGACATCATGCTGTCCCCCATATATCCTGTATCCCGTATTGCATCAGAATCTTCAGAATTACATGGCACCAGGTGAAATGTCATATCCCTTTACGTTTCTGCGACAACAGTTCGAATTCTTGGAAGATTTCAACTTGAGCAATCTCGTTGTAAAGTGACAAGTCTTTTATTAACTGAGGTTATTAAGCTAGCTAGTAAACATATAAATAACTTGTGCATAATTGAGAGTAAAATTAACTCTGCCAGTTGGTTGCTTCTGCCGCTATTTGGTTCTCAATATTTATTGTCTATTATTTGTTGACAATGGATCGGCCTTGTTTGAAATTGTTTCGACATGAATATTGATGTCAAACAGCTGATATCATCTGTTGCACATTGTTGGATGCGCGATTTATGTTAGTAGAGCGTTATTAGTGGATATAAAAATTAAGAGTAGATTATTCCTGTAGAAATTCTTAAAGCACCGACGTGGTGTCAGGAGCTCTAGAGTCAATCGAGAGATGAATAGTCACATGGCTTCAACATTGAAAGTAGCCAGCGAACTTGAATGTCGTATACGTTTGAGAAGTTTATTGAAAAGGTTCACAGCAGAACAACTTGGTCTCCTTCGTCCATAATTCACATTCTTGTCCAGATGGAAACTCGAGAATCTTTTTCGCGTCTTATTTCTTAACGAAACTGAAATAAAAAAAATTGGTTCAAGCACTGACGTGACACGGTTTTGGAATTATAACCATCTGATATTTGGTTTATATTTCCTCAATAACTCGAAAAATAAAAATTGGTTCAAGCACTGACGTGAAGTCAAGAGCTCTTGCGCGTATGTTCTATTGTCCATTCTCCTGTATTGGACACTCTTAATCGAATTTACCATGGTGAATTCTACTGTCTGTTATCCTGTATTGGACACTCTTAGTCGAATTTACCATGGTGAATTCAATTAAGAGTGTCCAATACAGAAGAATAGACAATAGAATTCACCATGGTAAATTTGATTAAGAGTGTCCAATACTGGAGAATGGACAGTAGAACATACGCGCAAAAGCTCCTGTCTTCACGTCAGTGCTTGAACCAATTTTTATTTTTCGAGTTATTGAGAAAATATAAACCAAATATCAGATGGTTATAATTCCAAAACCGTGTGGCCGATTATACCTATAGACAAATTCAAATGTCGCATTCAGATGCACAACCTAACCTGAAAATTTCAAGCCGCTATTTCTTTCCGTTCTCCGGTTATCGGGTCATAAAAAATATTTTTTAATAATTTTTTTAAAATTTTCTAGAGATACGATTCTCACAACTTTTCACAAACGTGAATAGGTTTATATTCTACAACTATTCACCAAGATTCAATTCGATCGGATTTATATTGGGTGAAAAAATTATTACTCGGAAACCATTCGGCCGATTATGCCCATTAATGAAGTTGTCCGTCGTATTGGGATGCGCCACCTACCCTGAAAATTTCAAGTCTCTAGCTTTTTCCGTTCTCAAGTTATCGTGGCAACGGCCGGCCGGCCGGACAGAATCAAATTTGACCTAGCATTCTTCATCAGGGAGTCGAACCCAATCGTTTGAGAACATTTTCGGCAAAAAATTCATCTATTTATATTTTACAGAGCACAATATGAACTTTATTGTGTTAAATATTGATTTAAGATATTATTTTAATGGTTACAAATCTACTGAGAGGGTTCACCTTCACCATTAATGGCTGGTAAACAGATACTGAACTACGTGACGTCTTCAGGCTTTATAAGAGCGGTACTTTCTACCATAGTCATCCTTTTGAAATAATAAGCAACGTTTATACGTCAAGCCAGGTAATTATGGGATTATTCTCGTAGGATTTTACAGTGGATCTGCCTTAATCACAGATTTTGCTAAGCATGACTCTTCATTTGTGAAATTTATTCATTCAAAATTACTCATTTTGAAACGCCCCCACAAATAATTCTACAATAACCATTCCTGAATACTAATTGCTCCTTCAGTAACAATTATAAAGCAGTAAAATTTAGA
The DNA here is from genome assembly GCA_937662695.2 of Halyzia sedecimguttata. Classification (NCBI taxonomy): domain Eukaryota; kingdom Metazoa; phylum Arthropoda; class Insecta; order Coleoptera; family Coccinellidae; genus Halyzia; species Halyzia sedecimguttata. The sequence continues at coordinate 110,692,077 of OW569414.2, read as the reverse complement.
CTCAATTAGTAAAATGCATAATAGACTGGAACTAACGTAGAGTTAATCGTAATGACTTTCTCGCTTCCCAGTGTTCTAATGGTTCATTATTTCTAGGCAGCAGAATGACTATCCCGGCACGAGATGATGCACTAAACGCTTGTTACGATCTTTATTACCCATGTGAATTATCAGGCTTTAGAGGGATGTATGTCGCTCGGCTGGGAACTAAAGTGGAAATGCATTTGTGTGCTTTATAGCTTCACGAAAGATTTCGAGGGGTGGCAAGTTGATGGATTCTGGCTGTATTCATTCCTTTCAATTTTCACAACCATAATTTTTCAATATGTTGGGAATTTACACATTATTTTATCTCGAAATGCCTTCAATTCCTGTATTATCATATTTCGAATTATTGGATTTAGGATGAAATGTTTTCAATCTGAATTTGTCAACCTTAATGGAATTGTACACATTTATCAATTCTCTGAAAGAGAGATATGACATAGCGAACCAATCGGACATCGAAGATGTTATAGGATTGCCTGTGTAAACACAACGAACTAGGTAAGTACAACACGGTCTCCTTTGTCTGGATTTCCGGACACTCGGCAATAGGGGGAAATTAGGAGGCCAACATACTATCCAGAAAATGGGATTCAATTCCCTTTGTAGAATCCTATTCTTTCTGTGGCTTAGGGAAAAAAACCTATACAAATGTCTTTCTTTAACAGCATGCGGGATTTATTCCCAGTAATGAATGTTTCTCCAATTATAAACCCCTCGCCTGGAAAAAGTCGCTTCATCGGTGAACATTATATTTTTGCGCGTATATTCTGGGGAACATCGCGTTATCATTTTGCCCAAATGTCTGTAACTTTCGAATATTTTTACGAAAATGGTCTCAAACGATTTAGTTCGACTCCCCAATGAAGAATTCGAGGTCAAATTTGATTCTATCCGGCCGGCCGTTGCCACGATAACTTGAGAACGGAAAGAGTTAGCGACTTGAAATTTTCAGGGTAGGTGGCGCATCCCAATACGACGGACAAGTTCGTTAATGGGCAGAATCGGCCCAATGCTTTCCGAGTTATAATTTTGCTTTCAACCAATATAAATCCGATCGAATTGAAACTTGGTGAGTAGTTGTAGAATATGAACCTAAGCACGTTTGTGATATTTTGTGAGAATCGTATGGCTAGAAAATTATTATAAAATTATTAAAAAATATTTTTGTTGTCACGATAACTTGAGTACGGAAAGAGATTGCGGCTTGAAGTTTTCAGGTTAGGATGTGCATCAGAATGCGACATTCGAATTTGCTTATAAGCATAATCGGCCAAACGGTTTTATAGTTATAGCCATCTGAAATTTGGTTGTTATTTCCTCAATAACTCGAAAAATACAGAACCGATTAAATTCAAACATGGTTATCAGTTGTAGAATGCCGACGCAAAAATTCTTGCGAAATTTCGTGAGGATAATATGACTAGAAAATTATTGAAAAAATTCTATATATCAGTAACTATTCGTCCGAAATCGCTGAAATTTTACGGGAGCCTTTAGATCCTAACTATACTGCCAAATTCCAAGTGTGAACACAATCGGATATATATTGTTGGAGATTCGAGCAGTCTTGTGTGAGCTTAGTAGATGGATGGGTAACCGTTGCCTCGATAACTTTCGCACGAAAGAGATAGGGTTTTGCAATTTTCAGGGTATGTTGCATATCCGAATGGGAGAGTTGAGTTCGATTACGGGCATAATCGATCCAAGTGTTCCGGAGTTATATCCACCTGGAGTGTTATTTCCTCGATAACTCGACGAATATAGACTCGATCGAATTGAAGCTTTGTAACTAATTGTAGAATATCGATATAAAGACGTGTTCAAAATTTTGTAACAACCGTAGGTACCCTTGAAAATTTTAAAAAAATTACGAAAAAAAAATTGGTTCAAGCACTGACGTGAAGTCAGGAGCTTTTGCCCGTATGTTCTATTGTCCATCATCCTGTATTGGACACTCTTAATCGAATTTACTATGGTAAATTCGTCAGTGCTTGAACCAATTTTTTAATTTGGTATGACGGAACATCACATTTCAGCAGTGTTACTAATCAAGGAAATCCATTTATCATACAATTAGAGAGGACGTCACGTCAGTACTTTAATAACATTTTTATAACGGCACTTGGCCCAATTCGGCTTTGGAAAGTGAAGCAATCCCTCCTCGAAGACCGAGTACAAACAGACTAAACGAAAAGAAATATTGATTCATCCAACATAAGTAGATAAAGAAATACTTCGACAAAATCCGTCATCTCCTATATACTGACTGGATCACCATGTTTTATGAACGGTTCTTAGATCTACAAAGCTACATATTCCTCGATTTCAGTCGAAATAGTCTATAGTTCACCAGACTCCTCCGATAAAAGACGATCCAGTCTCCTCTGATATTTGTTTTCTTTACTTGAATTATTGTTCTAGTTTACTTCATCAGAAGTTTCCCATGTAAATAAGTCTGTCGAAATTAGATTTATTTATAAATCGAACAACGCTTTCCCGCTTTATTACGGTGAAATTGACGTGTTCAAATATTTGATCGAGTTGAGTTTCTGGACCTCTCTGTGAAGTTCCTAGAAGTTAGACGAGTATAAATCGCTTTGTAGGAATTATGTTTTAATGGGTGGTGGAACTGGTTCGCTCAACTTTCAACCAAAATAAACGATCAGTAAATATCGTAGGATTCACTCGACCTTGTTGAATTAGACATTTTTCTTTGATCTGGTTATTAGTTTGAATACTTTCTTTATGAATACACAGTCACAACATACTACCGGTCTATTTGAATTCAATTTAATCAGCTAAATTCCCCCTTGAAAAATGTTTCGATATTGTGTGAACGCTATGCTTGGTCGAAATCTGATCAGCGGTTTTGCGTTTTTCTATAATTTCCGAGATTTCGGGTTTCCTTCTCGAATTACCGATATGTTATACGACTATAGATAAACAAGTCTGTACGAATTTTTTCGGCGGACGAATGGGCAGGATTTATCGTGATCGTCAAATTCCAAGGTAAAATTAGTAGACGCAAACTGCAGCGCCCTGATGAAAATTGGGACGCATAAATTCAATTCTAATTACCGAGTTACGGTCGTAAATCTTTCAAGAAGAGCAGTTCGGGTGGTAGAAACATTTATTCGGCCAGTATCTCTTGTTGCTTTTCAAATTCCCATGAAAAATGGCGACAGAGCACCGCGTACAGCGTAGATCAAACGTATGATAGTCCGCTTGGGATTTTGACATTAGTATGTGAATGCATCCTGTGCTTTCTATATTCATTAGCCTCTCACAATTTGATATAACGTTTCAACGCTAAACATAACGAAATAGTTTGATATTTATGAGGATTGAATTGAATCTGAAAAAATCTTTTAAATCAAACGAATTCATCATCAGATGGTAAATTAACCGTTGAGGACGCCTGTAGAAGTACATATTACCAAATGCAATTACGTTTTTTCATGAATCCTTATCCTTACATTTGCATACTGAATCATAGAAACCACATAAATCAAGTATGCCTGGTTGTTCAAGTCAACTTTCAGTTCCCAATCTTGAATACCGTTAGAGAAATCACAATAAATAAGAGCTGATGTGGGGCCTAGATAGAAAGATGCTTGGAAGTGAACCTAGAAAGAAACTATCAGAGATGCGGTATAGCAATCCTCTCTGACAGTCAAGCTGCTATTAAAGCTCTGAGCTCCCATGCTATCGAGTCCAAGCTAATATGGGAGTGCCGAAGAAAACTCAATGAAGTAGGCAAGAACAACAGGGTTTCCTTGGTCTGGGTTCCTGGTCACGCGGAGGAAACGAGGAGGACAAGCCAAGAAAAGAGCACGAACCTTCTTCATTTGCCTGGAACCCTACTGTGGGGTAGGTAGATACAAAAGTGAATTATGGATGAAAGAAGATCACTCCAAATAGTTTCTCCAGCGCTTTGACACTGTCAGATCCAAGAAATATATGGATCTCAGTAAAAACACACTACACCTTCTCACTGGTTTCCTCACAGGGCACTGCTGTTTTAGAAAGCATGTGATGAGATTAGGGCTAGCAGAAACTGACGAGTGACTGACTGAGTTTCTGTACGGAATGCCTCGCCATCTCAAACCTACGCAAGGAATGCTTTGGGCAATAAATCTGCGGTAGCGAAGGCGTAGTCTTCTTGAAGCCATCCGATTCAATTCAAGCATGTCAATTATTTGAAAAATGTCGACGCAAAAATTTCTGCGAAATTTCGTGAGGATTGTATCACTAGAAACTTGAAAAAAATCATTGAAAATAATTCTGTATCTCAGAAACTATCTGTCCGATATTGCCGACATTCTGCGATAACCTTCAAAACCTAACTCTAGAGCCAAGTTCCAAATTTGAACTGGATTGGATCTATATTGTTCGAGATTCGAGCAGGCTTGTACTAGTTCAGTAGGTGGATGAGTGACCATTGCCACGTTAACTTTCGAACGGAAAGAGATAGCGACTTGCCATTTACAGGGTAGGTTACGCATTCGAGTGCGACAGTTCGGTGTTGGGCAAAATCGACCAAATGGTTTCGGAGTTATGCCCATCTTGAATTTTGTTGTAATTTCTTCAACTCAAAATCCGATCAAAATGACACTTGGTAATTGCTTAAAAAAATATTTTTTTTTCTTCAAACATTTTATATTTCAAATATTTCAGCTCCATCGACTCCGTACGAGGAGTGAATAGACAATGGAACATGCGCGCAAAAGCTCCCGACTACAGGACAATGCTTTTCAAGAATTTCGAATTATACTTTTGTAGGTAGGTACATCAAAACGTGGGCTGTGAAAATGTCATTGGAATTTGAATATTTTTCGCTATCATATTCAAAGGTTTATCATTTTGTAATCATAAACCAATATGTTTTCGGCAAGGTTTGAGAGGATGTGAGGCAGCCAATTTCCTACAGGGTATACAGATGACAAAGCTCCTCTCGAATACCACTTATGACTCAAATGACGTACTTAACGAGAACGTTGTTCCTACTCGAATGTTGTTCCCTCTAATAACCCGAACTCCAACTGCATTAACTCCAAACTCGTTTCACCCTAGGGCTAATTGACACAGAAGCGCTCTCCCATATATCTCGGAACTGCACAATCTCATTCTCCTCCAACTCCACACTGATACCCCGTATGCGCCAAATCCCGAACAGTTTCGGACATTGATGATCCTACAATGAATTAGGGCCAAAAAATCTCAGCCGATTTTATAAAATTGGTCTTGTGCTATGGCGCGTATGTTCTATTGTCCATTCTCCTGTATTGGACACCCTTAATCGAATTTACCATGGTAAATTATGTTGTCCATTCTCCTGTATTGGACACTCTTAATTCGAATTTACCATGGTAAATTCGAATTCGAACAAACGTGCTTAGGTTCATATTCTACAACTACTCACCAAGTTTCAATTCGATCGGATTAATATTGGTTGAAAACAAAATTATTTCTCGGAAACCATTGAGCCGATTATGCCCATTAACGAACTTGTCAGTCGTATTGGGATGCGCCACCTACCCTGAAAATTTCAAGTCGCTAGCTCTTTCCGTTCTCAAGTTATCGTGGCAACGGCCGGCCGGACAGAATCAAATTTGACCTCGAATTCTTCATTGGGGAGTCGAACTATATCGTATGAGACCATTTTCGTCAAAAAATTCGAAAGTTACAGACATTTGGGCAAAATGATAACGCGATGTTCCCCAGAACATACGCGCAATATAAACATCTGTTCGGTTTTCGAACGCAATTTAGTAAATAATACTCTACGGACGGAGAATTTTGGCGTTATCAGACGGATATTTTCTAAGATACAGACATTTTTTCCAATGATGTTTTTAAATTTCTAGTGATGCGAACCCCAGCGTCCAACGCACTGTTGCTCAAAAAATTGGTACTTCACCGAATAAGAGACGTCATTAGAGAACATCTGAGGAAATTTTATGACACAGTTGATGAATTTATTGATATGGAAGTTGCAATTAATCTTAATCTGCTAGCAACCTCAATGTTGTATAGTTTACCTGAAAATTTCGAAAATTTTAGAAGAAGAATTGAATCATATGAACAATCAACTGATTCCGAGACTTTGAAAATTAAGATAATTAAAGAAAATTATGCAAGAAAAGAATTATGAAATTATGGAAACTGCAATGCAATGAATGTGTTTCACTATAAAAAATCGAAAAAATATAACAACTTTGAAGGAAATTATCAACGAAAAAACAAAAATGTGAAAGAAGAATCGAATAATTTCAAATTCATGTCAAAGAATCAAATAATGTATACCTAATTCTGAAGAATATGCTATAATCGGAACGACGTCAGATGTAGAATGGTGTCTCGACAGTGGTTGTATATCACATCTTTGTAGGAACGCTGATCGTTTCGAGAAATCAAAAGAGTCAAATCATCAGATTCTACTGACCGAGATGGAGGAATTGTGAAAATCTAGTTTTGTGCAAGATTCGAATTTTACGAATTTTATTGGGGGTACAAACATTATAGCGCTACACGATTCCAAAGGTTAATCATTTGAGAAAATAATAAACCAAAGTGCGGTCACCTTCGAAGAGTTGATAGCTTAATTGAAATCGCCTGGGATCTCTGACAAATTGGTTTTCTTGACTACTCCAGATGCGATATAGCCAGCGCATTTTATTAGATAAGTTTAATAATCCTAGCTTGGTGGACAGGACTTGCTGGACGGAGATCCTGTCTTGTTCGGAGATCTAATAGGATTTTAAAGTGGACTCTTGCGCTTCTTGCGCGTCTAGGAGCTTTAGCGTAATCCTACATGCTGTTCTTTCGATTTTGGCTAACGAAATAAAATTCAAGACTGATAAATACGTGGTATACTTCAGGGATATCTCATACCCGTATTATACGGGATGCACCAGCATAACTAATTTTTTTTCAAATGGGCGCCTTTCGGTAGGTTGATGTCGTAGCGTAGCGCTAGGGCTCTTGTTCAAGAGGTGGGCCTATAAAGTTTTGTCAGTCACCATCATGCGTTGGCACAGTGTGGTGCATGTGTTTACCGTTGAGGGCTATATTTTGGGCGGATGTTCTGTGATCGCAACTATAAGAGCGACTTTCTGAATCGCTTTAATTTAGCCCCGTTGGCCCCTTTCCTGGATCGGAAAACTGGAAGTGTGTCATGACGAAGAACTGGATTCCCACGGTCCATTAGACCACTTAAAATAATATACTGAGGCAGTGAGAGCTGCTTTGTTTCGATCACCACTGCTTTCTGCGTGCAAACATGTGTCTGCCCTTGGAATTGAACATCGTTTTTTGTGGAGAATTCTTCATGATGATCATCATTTCCATCCATACAAGATGGCGATTGTGCAGGAACTTTCTGAACAATATATAGCAACAGTTTCTGTCTTACCATTAGGAATACAGACTATGGCCAAGAACTTTTCCACAGGGACCTTCGCTTACATTACTCTGAACATAATACTCCATTTCATTCCTCAGTGAACTACTTTCAATCGCTAAAACGGAAAACTTCTTGATTTTTAATCTTTCCTTCAATTCATTCCTCAAAACTTCACCCATAATTTCTAGTAGTTTACAAGCGGTGTCCTTCCTTAATACTATAATTGGATCGATCTCTCACTGCATTTCTCCATGTTTTAAATTCGTTATTTAGTTTGTACATAATGCTTTCAATCAAACTGTTATATTTAGTAATGTAAGCTATTTCTTTCTTTATTAAAAAGTCTAAGCCCTGTCAAACTACTTACCTTCGAGCCTCTTCTATTTAAATCTTTTTGTCTATCACTCTGTTGAATAATTTGAGTATATGAATGGGTTTTTCATTGTCTCCTGAGGTTTCCCATTTTTGCACTAACAGTATGTGCTGATGAATGCTTATGCTTCAAAAAATACGAATCCGATCCAATTCAAACGCGCAAAAGCTTCTGACGTTGGTGCTTTTTGGATTTCTTCCTCGGAACATAGTGCTTATCATTTTGCCCAAATGTCTGTAATTTTCAAATATTTCGATGAAAATGGTCTTAAACGATTTGGTTCGACTCACTGATCAAGAATCCGTGATCAAAATCTATTCTGTCCGGCCGGCCCTCCATTAGCACGATAACTCTCTAACGGAATGTTGAAATTTTCTAAGTAGGTTTGGGAGATAAATATCTCGGTTAAGTTCGTTAGTGGGCAAAATCAGCCTGATAGTTTCGGAGTAACGGAAAAAATATTTTTTTCATTTTACAAATTTCGAATTAATTTTCTTTAACATGTGGTTTCATCATAAGAATCCATTGATATCATTATTTTCATTCGAATAGTTTTCAAAATATCGAAAAAAAACCGGAAAAAAAGTCAAATATGTTTAGTCAGTATTATGTTAATAATTCTTGTTTTAAACATCCTGTGCGTGAACCGTTTCTAGAACATCGAAGAGGAAGGACGTGGAAAGGTCATGCATCTTTTGAATTTCAGAAATATCATCACAGGGAGTTTCACATTTTGTTTCGAAAATTGTGATAAAAAATTGGCCATAACTTCTGTTTTTCAAATTAGAACCCTATTTTTTCATGATTGCGTTGGATTCTGCGGTGAAAAATGATAGTTTTCTAACATGAATATGCTCCTAAATTAAAAAAAAAAAAATCAGAAATTATTTAAATTGAGAGCATAATCATGTTAGAAAACTATCATTATTTTTTACCGCAGAATCCAACGCAATCATGAAAATATAGGGTTCTAATTTGAAAAACAGTAGTTATGGCCAATTTTTGATCACAATTTTCGACACAAAATTTGAAACACCCTGTGATGATATTTCTGAAATTCAAAAGATGCATGACCTTTCCACGTCCTTCCTCTTCGATGTTCTAGAAACGGTTCATGCTCAGGATGTTTAAAACAAGAATAATGAACATAATACTGACTAAACATTTTTGACTTTATTACAGGTTTTTTTTCGATATTTTGAAAACTATTCGAATGAAAACAATGGTTTCAACAGAAATGTATTCAGCATTGAATACTTGATTATACCAGGAATGCAAAACTTGAAAAAAATTTTTTCATCAAATTTATTTTCACTCCCTGTATAACCGGAAGTGATTGGGCTTCGAAAATATTTTAGCTTTGTAGAAAATTTCAAGCAATATCATAATCCCAATTTTGCAGATTTCAAATATGTCCCGTTCTCCAGAAATGTCTAATAGGCACTCGTACTTGGGACACCCTGCATACATGAATAATCTGTGTTCATGCATGTCATCTTATCCAACGATACGAGACATGTCATATATATTTCTGGTTCTATTCACTCTTTATTTTTTGAGTTATCGAGGAAATAGTATTCCAGATGGTTATAACTCCGACACTTTTGTACCGATTATGCCTTGAATTATGCCCAAAAACGAACTTGACACTCCCTATCGGATGCGCAAATTAACCTGAAAATTGCAAATCTCTATTTCCTTTGTTTCGAAAGTTATCGAGGCAATGGTCATTCATCAAGCTACTGAACTCACACAAGGCTGCTCGGATCTCCAACAATATATATCCGATCGTGTACAAACTTGAAACTTGGTAGTATCGTTAGGTTCTGAAGGCTCTCGCAAAATTTCGGCGATGTCTGATGAATATTTTCTGATATATAAATATTTTCAATGATTTTTTAAAAATTTTATAGTGATAAGAACCTCACGAAATTTCGCAAGAATTTTCGCGTTGGCCTTCTACAACTAATAACCATATTTCAGATGGGTATGACTCCAGAACCGTTTGGCCGATTATGCCAATAAAAGAACTCAAATGTCGCATTCAGATGCACAACCTAACCTGAAAATTTCAAGAGGCTATCTCTTTCCGTTCCCAGATTATCGTGACATACATTATATATATTTTTTAATTTTCTAGTGATACGATTCTCATAATATTTCACTAACGTCCTTAGGTTTGTATCCTACATCCACTCACCAAGTTTCAATTCTATCGGATTTGTATTGGTTAAAAACAAAATTATTACTTGTAAACCATTGGGCCGATTATATCCATTAATGAACCTGTGCATCGCAAGTCGATATCTCGTTCCGTTCTCAAGTTATCTTGGCAACGGTCGGCCTCACAGAATCAAATTTGACTTCGAATTCTTCATCAGGGAGTCGAACCCAATCGTTTGAGACCATTTTCGTCAAAAAATTCGAAAGTTACAGACATTTGGGCAAAATGATGCGATGTTACCCAGAAAATACGCGCAAGAATAAAAAAGTTTCTTCAAAAATTTTATATTTCAGAAACCATCTTTCAGATTCCGCTGAAATTTCGCACAAATCTACTTACCCCATTTCAGCTTATTCGGATTTGTATTTTTGGAATTATTTCATTTTAAAATTTGAATTACCTAAGTTATTTTCATAATTTTGAACGAAATTTTTAATGAGTTATGAATAATTAATAGTAGTAGTATCTAGAAATAGAATATTTTTTTCTTACTATTGAACATTAAATAATCAAAAGCGAATATGTACCTATTAGTAGATTTACCCATTCTTGAAACCACCGTAAATTTGGAAGAATATTCCTAGACTTATCCCATGGAGATAATAGGCATTGTTTCAATTCCCAATCACCCCCACACAGATGTGCCAACCATACGGTCCGAAATGAATAGACCCGATCTCCGTTCGTGAACCTGCCCCATCCATCGTATTCTGATGAACGGAAAGCTTAATCGTTCGTAAAATACGAACTGAAAGGGGAAATCGAGATGGAGAACGTCCCATCTCCGGTTCTAACACGTCCTGACAGCCGATTGAAGGACGATGAGGGAACGCATCAAGTTCCGACATGCATAATTCAGGCGGCATTCAAATCGTTCAAATTATTATTGCTGTTTATTTTACATGAGAAACGAACGAGAGAATCGCCTATCAATCGGATGATGGAACGTGTTTCGATAGATCGAGTTGATATTTGGAAATTCGAAGAATGCTCCTCGATATTATGCGGGAATTTTGTCCGAAAGGTTCGGGAAGCGAATTTGCATCGATGAAGATATTCAGATGATAATTCGTAGGTAATGTTATTCCGACGGTTGTTGGATTCTAGAAAATCTATACATTTATGTATATACGATAGGAGGAGTCGAATGTGTGGTATCGTTTGCTGCAATGTTTTTGGCAGGCTTGTTACCCTGAACTAAGTAGCGCCAATTTGCCCAAATGTCTGTTATTTTCGAAATTTTGGGCGTAAATGGTCTCAAACTTTCAGTTTCGACTCACTGATCAAGAATGTGAATAGTTGGATAATACTGACACGAAGGGTTAGGCAAAATTCCGTTACGATCGTATGACTAGAAAATTGACAAAAATGTTAAAAAAATTATGTATCTTAGAAACTATCCATCAGATATTATTGAAATTTTGCAAGAGCCTTCGAAAGCATGTTCTCGATTTAAACTCGATCGGTTATACTTATATATATTGTTGGAAATATTGGGAAGATATTATTTTTTGCTGGAGTCTGGATACCAAGCAGCCTTGGGCAATACTTGGATGAGTGACCGCTCTAGCTATGGATTTGAACAAGTACGCCAACGCAGGCCGACTTTACGTCAGGTCTTTTACAATTTTTTCTTCAAATTTCTCCCAAATTATATCAATGTATTCTTATGGTGGAACTGCATCTTAAAAAAAATTGAAATTTGTAATGAAAAACATTTTTGTTTTTTCGTTACTCCGAAACCATCAGGCCAAGTTTGCCCAATAACGAACTTGTACGAGATATTTATGTCCCAAAACTGAATTTTTCAACTGTCTAGCTCATTCCGTTCGAGAGTTATCGTGTTAACGGCCAGACCAGCCGGACAGAATCGATTTTGACCGCACGAATTCTTGATCAGTGAGTCGAACCTAATCGTTTAAGACCATTTTCATCCAAAAATTCGAAAATTATAGACATTTGGGCAAATTGATAAGCACTCTGTTCTGAGGAACAAGAGCGCCAAAAACCATTCCATAGGAAGTAAGTTTTTTAAAATTCATTGAATTTCGAACATCAGATGATAAAGCTTTCATATAATTATGCTATATTGAATTCAGTAAGTGTTTATGTGTTCAACAGTTAAAGAAAGTACAGGGGTGGGTTAGCACATCGTAAAATCTTCAAACACTTGTTACTTTTTTCTTGAGCCGAATCTGGAAAGTGGACAGGAGCTTTCTGGCGTTCTAGTTCAAACAGACAAATTATATCTCCGAAAGTATTGGTTTCTCAAAGTTGGGAATTATATCAATGTATTCTTATGATAGAACTGCATCATAAAGGAAATTCAATTCAAATAATAGTTTATTTATCAAGATTAAATGAGCAATCTGAGAATGAGAACTGGACCATGGAAGAAATCAAATTAAAATAGCTGAAATGAATTTGACTCTCTCTTATAGAATAGGATGACATGTACGAGTATGAACACATAGCATATAATAAAGCTTAGATAGAATAATTACAACATTCTGTGTAAACATAGAAGTAGGATTCATCATTGAAATTTCGAATAATCATATCTCCGAGAGTATTAGCTTGTTGGGGTTAAAAATGACATCAATGGATTTTTATGGTGAAACTGCATCTTAAATGAAAATTGAATTTGATATTTGTAACTTAAAAAAAAATTTTTTTTTTGTTACTCCGAACCCATCTGGCCTATTTTGCTCAATAACGAACTTAACCGAGATATTCATCTCCCTAATCTACTCTGAAAATTTCAACTGCCTAGCTCATTCCTTTCAGAGTTATTGTAAATTTTTTTTTTTTAATTTTCAAAATTTTTTTGACCCTTTGTGGTAACCTGGTCAATACAAAAATCACATGCGTATAAAGGTCATGATTCTACAATTTGATGCTAAATTTCAGATAGATCGAGTGATCGGTTTCGGAAATACCCATAAAAATGTTTTTACTAAAATCAGCCATAACTTCGAAGCCGCTTGATGGATTTTGCCCTTTAACGAAATTGTCCGAGACATTTACGCTCCAAACCCACCTTGCAAATTTCAATCCTCTAACTCCTTTCTTTCGAGAGTTATCGTGCCTACGGCCGGCCGGGCAGAATTGATTTCGACCTCGGATTCTTGATCAGTGAGTCGAACCAAATGGTTTGAGACCATTTTCAGCCGAAAATTCGAAAATTACAGACATTTGGGCAAATTGATGAGCACTCTGTTCCGAGGAACTAGAGCGCCAAAAAAGTGTTTCATTTGATGAGAGGAATCTATGGTTAGAGTAAATGTACAACTTGAAGAATCACCCTCTATATAGGTGAAGATTATAAATTATTAATTCAATTTTCAAAAATCCTTCAATATGAATTATATTGAAATGTGAAAGTGGGCTACCGGAAGTGAAGTAATAAACCACCTGTGCTCATTGAAATGCGTCTATTGAGTTATACTTTTTTGTGTTGCAGATTTTTTTCAGCAACAACTCCTTCAGCGCTGATAACCAAATTTTCAAGTTAACCTTCGTTCGTAAAAATATATTGAGTCAGTGTTCGCCACTCCATCATTTCAATCGAGATCTCGGCATAAATTCTTGTCCTACCCCGCTTCGACTTTTAGAGGTCATAAATGAGTATCGCCGTCATTTGTAACAGATTGTTATAACGCGGAATTCAATTAAGGGCAAGGAACCCTTCATCGCCTATCAATTTTAATTAAACCCGTATCTGGAATTCTTCCTTCCACTGTAGGATTTTCTTCTCTGTCATTTGGTTCCGTTAATTAATCGGAATGCCATAAAATGAACGTCGTTATAATTGCCTTGAATGGCTGCTCGATCTCAAACTGGAAAAATGTGTGGGTGGACTCCTCAGTACGGCCAATATAGGAAATTAAAACGGAATCCAATGATTCCGATCTAAGTCTTCGAACCAGCATGAAAACTCATCCGTTAATTGACAAGGGTATAATTCTTATTGTTTTCGTGCGCCCGTATGAGAGTGCTATCATTTTGCAAATTTGTTTGAATTCTGAACATATGCTCAGCGTTCAGGTGCTACAATAAAGCATAAAATTCATGGATCATCTAGATATATCTATTTAATGACGCATTGGTACCTTCGAAACTTTCGTATGATATAATTGGCTGGGGAGGTATTTTGGACACTACAAAAGTAACTACACTCTTGTCCACTACAAACTTTTTCGTGTGACATATGTTTCGGAAATAATGTTTCCATCTTCAAAGACGAAGCGTTACTAAAGCATGCTATCAATTTCTACACTCAAGTATGGTTTGATATTATACCTTTAGTCATACACATGAGTTAATAGGGGTTAGATCATTATTTAGTAAAATATCTTTTCCCTTATACATTTCGATCCCTTCAAGTGTTCCTAAGTAAAATTCATTTGAATTTTTCAACAATTTGACGGAATTTTCTGAAATTCTGTGGCCGTTTGTTAAAAGGTGATTTGCAACAGCAGATTTATCGATGTTGTTGTTCCGAATGTTTCCCGTATGCTCTTTATACCTTGTGAGAATGTTTCTGGTTGTTTGCTCGACGTAGCACTTGTTGCAATGTATACATTTAATTTCATATGTGCCCTATTTGAACTGTCCGGAGTTTTATACGGTTCAATACAAACATAAGTGTCTGTAAGAATAACAGTCACTGCTGTGGTCACTATATGGATACGGATCAATACAAACATAAGTGTATGTGTCATTTGCTATTGTGAAATTATTTAAGAGGTCCGAAATTCATAAAAATATGTGGTCTACGAAAAATATGCACCTCGACGAAAAACTATCTGTTGTCTCACCTGCTTGCTATCCTCGGCATCGCCTCGGATAGCAATTTGCAGACTCGACTATAATAGACAGTTTTTCGTCCTTGCTACATAAATAACTATTTTTAATTCGTACGTTTATATTTAACTTTTTTGTTTTTTTTCCAATTATCTATAGTATAAATATCTTGAATCATAAAAAACAATTAGATATTGTTACTATATAATAGGATGGCGTAAAAAAATAAATGGACCAACAAACCTCCATATATGGAGGTTTGTAACTGAGAGAAATGTTAGGGTTAATAATTAATAATTCTTTATGGGACTGTTTTATTTGTTATAAATAAATTTTATTAATCATTAACAAGTATGATTAATAGTTAGAACAACTTGATATAAACCTTATTTCTCAGAAATATTCCAATTATTTGGGCAATATTTATTGATAATCAAAATGGCTTATTATCAGTAAATAAATGTTATACAGAAATGTAATGTTCGAAAAAATTATTAACTATAAACAAACAATTCATTTCCATCAAACAAATCTTATTTGAAGTACTGCCCTTATTTCTGTCAAACAAACATTTATTGTATTATGATTGAAGCAAGATTTATTAATTAATAATAAATCTTGATTATACTTAAATAAGTGTTTATTATAGCTCGCATTCTTGTTTCGAAGCGATAGGATCACTTGAGAATGCAAATGTTCCTTTACGATTAATCAAATATGTTAATATGTATGTGTTTATTAGAAAAAAAAATTATATCCATTTGATATTATTCTCGAAAATGTGGTGAAATTTATTTTTCAATATTTATAATTTCCAGAAAATCTGTTCGTTATTTCAATGCTATTAGTTTTTCATATTGAAATTTCGAAAAACCTGAATACATACAGTTTCGTTATTATTTATTCATATTGAAACTTGTAAAACTTGGTTTAATGTTTTTTTCTTATTATTTTTCAGTAAATGCACCACCCTTATAGTGATAGTGACCACATGAGGCACCCTAGTCACTCTCTTCGCAATTCTACGAACTGGCTCCTGTATGAAGTTACATACCATCGAGATTTTGACTGAATTCTGCACCCATAGAGATCAAGAAAGAAGACTACATAGAAAAATACCACAAAATATCATACGGGAATTGTTATTATATAAATTTTAGGGAGTAATTCTTTTTTGCAATATGAGTATTCCTGTGTTTCCATTCAACTAAACATATTTATTGGAAAAATTAATTTCCTTCTCGAAAAAACCTTCATTTACTGTACATAACTCGTTAGGTATTTAATAAAAATGTAGTATATTCTGATGATAGTTCAAATTTTCTCTCCTCTATCACGCATGACTTATGTTTTCCCTGCGCGATCGAGTGAGATCCTTATGTTCAGTCAGTATCAAATTATACTGCATGAGAGAAATTAAAATACTGAAGTTTAAGAATAAAATTAAGTTTAAAACATAAGTCTTTATATATCTATACATTCCACGAATAGTAGAAACCATCACAAAAAATATACCATTTTTTTACAGTGAATTTTTCTTTATTGTATAAATACATCTTTGTTTATTATGAGAATATTGATATTCATTGAAAAGAAATATTTTTTCATCATAAATAACATTTATTTATTATAAATAATCCGTTATTGAATGAAAATAAATCTTTTTCATGTAGTGATGAACTTCATTATCTATGAATAAATCGTATATTTATAATTAATATATATTAATTTTTCGCCAATATATATTTATTCTTAAAACTCAAATAAATCCTTTATTCATAGGACAAATAAATATTTATTACGCCATATATGAATAAGGGGTTCATTTAACATGATTAAACTTTATTATTTAGAAATAAACTGTTCTCTCAGTGTAGCAAAAAAGGACTTGACGAGTTTCTCCAAATATTATTAGAGTTAGACATTTTCACCTCAAAAGTCCATGAAGAAAATGGAGTTATAGGCAATTTTCATATTATAAGGCGACGATATGAATAAACTTTATTATATACCTATAAATAAACTGTTCTCTCAGTGTATGATGTTTATTAACATATTCTGCGAGCTTTTCTGAGGTCAGAACTATTCACCGAATGCGATTCTAACATTTTGCATACTCAACTTCCCTTGACGACTGCACTATATGGGCCGGCTTGAAAGATGGCATGACTCCATGCTTCATGTATTCATGGCCCAATCACTCTTTGTGGGGGATCCCAATGGTGAGGCATTTTATTACTATAGGTCCCTTCTTACTCCACGCAGAATTTGCATTCATCACTTCAATTTACTCGTGGTTTGCAGTTATACCCAGCCAATATTGGAATATGAATTTTCACACATTGCGTTGCAAATTGGCGGATGCGACAGTTATGAGATCATATGACACGTGGCATCATATCAGTTTATATAACCCGGTCAGTTCCGGTTAGGCACGAGAGTATATTCTGATGCTGCAGCACCGTGACTGAAAATCAAAAATTGGTTCAAGCCCTGTAGACAGGAGCTTTCTGGCGCTCTAGTTCAAACATACATATTATATCTCCGAAAATATTGGTTTCTCAGAGTTGGGAATTATATCAAAGGATTCTTATGATAGAACTGCATCATGGAAGAAATTAAATTTAAAGAAAGTGTCGTTTAAATAAAATGTTTCAGAAATTATCATTTAAACAAGAGCGTCAAAAAAAGAGCAATCTGCAATGCTCCAAAAATTGTCATTAAATTTATTTATCAAGATTAAATGAGCAATCTGCATTGATTCAACCTTACACTTACACAACTTACACTCGGTGCATAGTTTTCACAACTCGAAATACGTAAGGAAAGTATCATCGAAATGTCTAGAGCAAGCCTGGAGACAATCATAGCAGATTGTCCATTTATTCCTGATATTTGAGTAGGTAGAGGCTTACGAACAAATTATTTTAATAGTTCAAAATTTATTAACTAGCAACATTCTGTATATATAGGAACATGTATTACTACTACTAAGTAAAATGTAATAAAAACCTCAGTGGTTAACGAACAGTAATTTGTTTTGATGATTCCATTATGTTCTTCTTTCCTATTGCCTTCATAAAATACATCATCAAAATGATCCAATTCTAAATCTTCTGAAACATCATCCCGAATGTATACGTAATTTATTCAATATGCAACCACTCGATATTATTTTCTGTTTCATAAGAGTCTTGTAAATATTCACAAATTCGAGAATCGGATACTTGTTTTCAAACTACGAATTGACATGACTCTAATTAAATAGCTAGATAAGATGACATTTATGAACAGTGAACACAGACAGTGAATACATAGAACTACGATGTATTATTGAAATTTTTAAAAATTATATCCCCGAAAGTATTAGCTTGTTAGAGTTGAAAATGATATCATTGGATTTTTATGATAAAATTACATCCTAAAAAAAAAATTTATTCTAAAGTAATATGAAAAAAATTTTTTTTCGTTACTCCAAAACCATCAGGCCGATTTTGCCCAATAACGAACTTAACTGAGATATTTATCCCTCGAACCTACTCTGAAAATTTCAATTGTCTAGCTCATTCCATTCGAGAGTTATCGTGTTAACGGACGGACGGACGGCCGGACAGAAGCGATTTTGACCATGAATTCTTGATAAGTGAGTCGAACCAAATCGTTGAAGACCATTTTCATCCCAAAATTCGAAAATTATAGACATTTGGGCAAATTGATAAGCACTCTGTTCCGAGGAACAAGAGCGACAAAAATACTCGTACGTGCCCTCGCTCAACAGTATAGTAAAAAATTTTCATTGAATGATTCATTGAACACCTTTTAGGTTGATACTGAGGAAAACTGCTAGCGAAACCAATAATCAAGGAAACCTGAACGCAATAAATTTGAATCGAGGAACTCTTCCGATATCACATATTTCCATCTTGACTTCAACCCAATCGGATTTCTTTTACCGAAATTGACAGGAACTTTCGGTCATAAATCCTCTCAAAATTTCACTTTTCTTTTCCGGCTCATGAAAAAGTTTATCGAGTCTCCTTTCCATCCAATTTTCATTCATTCAATTTTCATTTATTTATGACTCTCATGATGAGAACAAAAGTTGAAGTCATTTCCCGGCGTTAAGCATCAGGCCCTATAGAGTTTCCACTTCCTAAATCAGCTTTCAGGCGAGATCTGAAGGGCTATAAATTACATTCGGTGTTTTCCTATATTAGGTGGTTTTTTGGTTGTTTTGAGTCAAAGTTTCCAAGCGAGGAGGATTTTGTAGCGTTTTGTTCAGTTGGCAGAACTTCCCGTCCAAACGATTTGGAAAGTGGCAAAGTTTCGCAACTAGACATCGATGTCAGTTTAATGGGGGAAAAGATCAAAGAAAAATTGGTTCAAGCACTGAAGTGAAGTCAGGAGCTTTTGCGCGTATGTTCTATTGTCCATTCTCCTGCATTGGACACCCTTTATCGAATTTACCATGGTAAATTCGAATTAAGAGTGTCCAATACAGGAGAATGGACAACATAATTTACCATGGTAAATTCGATTAAGGGTGTCCAATACAGAAGAATGGACAATAGAACATACGCGCAAAAGCTTCTGACTTCACGTCAGTGCTTGAACCAATTTTTTTCTTCGTATTTTTTTTTCAAATTTTCTAGAGGTAGGTATGGTCCTTTTTTCGTCATTTTTTTTCAAATTTTCTAGGGGTACGGTTCTTACAAAATTTCAAACACGTCTTTATGTTGATTTTCTACTACTACTTACCAAGCTTCAATTCGATCGAATCTTTATTTTTTGAGTTATCGAGGAAATAATATTCCAGGTCGGTATAATTCGGAAACCGTTAGACCAATTATGCCCAAAAACGAACTTAACTCTCCCATTCAGATACGCCACCTACACTGAAAATTGCCTAAAAAAAGTCCTTTCGTTCGAAAGTTATCGAGGCAACGGTCACCCATCTACTGAACTCGCACAAGGCTGCTCGAATCTCCCACAATATT
This sequence comes from Halyzia sedecimguttata, assembly GCA_937662695.2. Classification (NCBI taxonomy): domain Eukaryota; kingdom Metazoa; phylum Arthropoda; class Insecta; order Coleoptera; family Coccinellidae; genus Halyzia; species Halyzia sedecimguttata. Next base: position 110,672,224 of record OW569414.2, on the reverse strand, counting down.
TATTCGATCGTGCTAAAACTTGAAACTTGGCAGTATAGTTAGGTTCCAAAGGCTCTTGCAAAATTTCAGTTATTTCAGACGAATAGTTACTTATATAAAGAATTTTTTTTTCAATTTTCAATGATTTCTTGAAAATTTTCTACAAATACTATTCTCACAAAATTTTGCAGGAATTTTCGCGTTGGCATTCTACAACTAATACCCATGTTTGAATTCAATCGGTTCTGTATTTTTCGAGTTAATGAACAAAAAACAACCAAATTTCTGATGTCTATAACTCTAAAACCGTTTGGCCGATTATGCTTGTAAACAAACTCAAATGTCGCATTCAAATGCACAACCTAACCGAGATAATATCTCGGTTAAGTTCGTTATTGGGTAAAATTGGCATGGTGGTCTCGGAGTAAGGAAAAAAAATGTTGTTTACATTACGAATTTTGAATTAAATTTTTTTAAGATGCAGTTTCATCACAGGAATCCATTGATGGTATGCTCAATTCTAACAAACTAATACTTTCGGAGATATGATTTTTCAAAATTTCAATAATTATTCTGAACTCTATGATTTCATAGAAAACTCTGATTATAACTTTCTGATGTTAGTAAATCCAACATGAGGTGAGTCATAGATCTACGTTTTGAGTTTAATTAGGAAAATTCTGGAAAATTGATACACAGAAGGCAAATCGAAGAAAGATTACAGCACGTGCAAAATAACTCTCGAACGGAGTTCGAGAGTTAGTTTGTTAACGGCCGAACAGAAACGATTTTGACCACGGATTCTTGATCAGTGAGTCGAACCAAATCGTTTAAGACCATTTTCAGCCGAAAATTCCAAAATTACAGACATTTGGGCAAATTGATAAGCACTCTGTTCCAAAGAACAAGAGCGCCAAAAATGAAAAATGACTGTGGACATCTATAAATCCACTAAAATTTATATTATACTCAAAAAATATTCTTGACAAGTTAGATCAGAAAATTTCTTCTCATTCTTAGTGTTGCGATTTCCATGTCACTAAGTATATTTATATTTTCTTCATTCAAAATATAAAAGAGTCGCTTATCAATTTTAAATTAATTCAGGCGGCATGAATCTTGCCACTAACATCATCGTGAAGAGGTGGAATATTTTTATGGCAGAACGATAAAGTAGGGGCATAAACTGAAACAGAATAAGCGATCAGTGCACATCAAGTTGAGGTTCAAGGACGTCCAATATTTTTCTCGTTAATTTGACTTCGGATGAAATTGCGTTTTTTTATTGGCCGTTTTGTCGTTTTTCCCCAATACCATAGAAATTTTGCACACATAACATTCCGAATTTTATAGCTCAAAATATCATTAAATATATTTTTAGGTGAAACGGGTTGAAGCTTTAATGAGTTGTATACCGGGAATGAAATATTTTCTATTTCATTAATTTCTTCATTATTTTTCACGACTCTTCCGAGAAACGAGGTGTTTAGGAAACTCTTAACAAGGTCAGAAGAGTACTTGATCGAGATGCTAACAGCTGGTAAGCGCTCTAAAGGTATATATTTTTCAGCAGAAGGAGGAATAAGCTGCAATTGACGCTTAAACTTTGGAGAAATTATTTCAGGTGTTCACACGGTGTTTCGAGATGTGAGGCTCTTTTTCGAAGAGGAAGAATAATTCATTAGGATACACCTTTTTAGTACAGACCGTTCCAAAATAACGGAAATATTCCACAAGTTTAATTATATGAAATTAAGCGATGATTAGTTTATAGTCCTTGATCCATGGGCTATTTTTGCACATGATCACTATCAAGCTGATTATTCGTGAATCGCTTCGTTTCGATGAGACGCCCAACAATGTCCTGTGCGGAAATTCTCGATTCTGGTAGCTAACAGAGGCAGCAAGGACAAAATTTGTTTATTTGATGATTCTCAAAAATGTATATTCAACCTGGGGATTCTTTTTTGGCGCTCTTCTTCTTCGGAACAGAGTGCTTATAAATTGGCCCAAATGTCTGTAACTTTCGAATTTTTGGCTGAAAATGGTCTTAAACGATTTGGTTCGACTCACTGATCAAGAATCCGTGGTCGAAATCGATTCTGTCCAGCCGGCCTTCCGGCCGTTAATACGATAACTCTCGAACGAAAGGAGTTAGAGGATTGAAATTTGCAGGGTAGGTTTGGAGCGTAAATATCTCGGACAGGTTCGTCAATGGGCGAAATATATCACGCGGTTTCGGAGTTATGGCCGTTTTTAGTATTACAGACATTTGGGCAAAATGATAACGCGATGTTCCCCAGAACATATGCGCAAAAATAAGGTACGATTCAAATTCCGTAATCTGTCAACTTTGGTAACAGTCTCGTGCATACTCGTTGTATGCAGAAGGCAACAACACTCATGCGCTCGAAAACTCGCTTCTTCGTCGCTCGTTTTCGAATTTCGCATTTGTGTTTGAATAGGAGCACATTCTGCAACTTGTTTTAGAATACACTATTATAGGTTATAACTTTCTTTATTGCAGAAAGTCAGAATTCTGCCATTTCACTCACTAGGACTTGTTGTTGATTTATCAACAACGATATCAGCCATCTTTCAATGATATATGTTTTACTTCATTAGTAACAGGCCATTCACATGTCATGCACGATACGATAATTTGGACGTAATCGAAAAAATATCGAATGCGGAGTACGATAGTATCGTCTGAACATGCATGCACATTGTACATCTAAAACTATGTTCCACTGAGACAATCGACATTTGCCCATAAAATAGAATGTTAGGTGGCAATTTAAGTAAGTAATTAAAGTAAACGAGGGGTATCGGTAAGCAGCGAAAATTATATACAGGGTGAGTCATAACTCATGTGCACTATTTTGGATTCTAATGCATAATTAAATAACAAAAAATTGGTTCAAGCACTGACGTGAAGTCAGAAGCTTTTGCGCGTATGTTCTATTGTCCATTCTTCTGTATTCGACACCCTTAATCGAATTTACCATGGTTAATTATGTTGTCCATTCTCCTGTATTGGACACTCTTAATTCGAATTTACCATGGTAAATTCGAATTAAGTGTCCAATACAGGAGAATGTCCAAAATGTGTTCCATTTGATAAAAGGAATCTATGGTTAAACTTAATGGACAACTTTAAGACTCAACCTGTAAATTGACGAGTTTTTCTTATACGGTCGATTTTGGGCGAAAATGTTCATTTACATCTTCCTCAAATAATCTTCACCTTCGAAATCACCCTGTATATCACAAAGCTATGTATATCGAAATGTCTTTGAAGAAAAGCCAAAGAGGACGGTGTTGGAAGGCATTCCTTCACGAGTGTTCAACATGCGGAAGTACACAACCACTTCACAGTCCCTAAAGGTTAATTACTACAGGAGTCAGTTCGTATTTGAAGTCGGAACGGTGAAATATAGATATTTGATTCAGTCTTAGATGGCTGTGAACCCCGACGGAAAGGGAATTTCATTACGACAGTTAGCTCACGTGTGCTGCGATAATACGAGGGGAATACTCAAGGAGGTTTGAACGCTGACTTCGTTTAGGTATTACCTATCTGTTGGTAATATGATTTCAATAACTGGTACGTAGTATTATATTTGCATTACATGAGATGTATTGGACATTTAACTCTAATTGTTGCGATGTACTGTATCCTTTTTATTTATCTTTCGTCTGAGCTTTTAAAGGTTATATACCTCAGCTCTTATTAATTGCTGTAATAATAATAATAATAATAATAAAATAAAACGATCCGAAGGTCGGACCATTCATACTGGATGGGTGAGATACAGGCGAAGCGTATTTCAAGGAGACTCGCTAAGACCGTTATTGTTCTGCATAACACTTCTACCGTTAACATCTGAGTTGAGGGCAAGCAGAATAGGGTACAAGGCCGGGCCACCAGGCAGAAGAGAACATCTGATCTCACATCTACTCTACATGGACGACTTAAAACTGTACGCTTCTTCCAAGGCAGCACTACAACAACTACTGAATATCGTTGCCGAATACACCTCAGCAATAGGAATGTCAATCGGTTTGGACAAATGTGCTGTTTTTCATCTAAGCGGAGGAAGAACTGAACAAACAGGAGAAGATATCGACCTAGAAGGGAGAATAAGGATTCCACACCTCGAAGAGGAAGAAACAACAACAGCTAGCTACAAAAAGAGATATATGGAAATCACAACTATCCGGGAAAAATGAAGTGTCTCTACGAACATATTGGCAGTTCCGATAATCACCTACTCATTCGGGATAGTTAACTGGACAGTGAATGAAATTCTCGACCTAGACAGAACCACTCGTAAAGTCATGAACATGAATCATAGCCTGCATCCTAACTGCTCGATTCAAAGGATATACCTTCCAAGAACGCCGGGAGGCAGAGGTTTGCAAAGTTTGGAATACCAACACCATCAACAAACGTTGGAAATGACAATAAGGATATTGAGAAGCGAAGACCCGCTTCTGAAAATGGTGGCTAATCCTGAAATAAGGAACCAAGGAGCTTTCCTATTTAGGGCTGGTCAGAGAGCTTAGGCGAAGCTCAGTATAACTGGCATATCCATCGATCATGAACTTGCAGAAACACCTATCACGCCAACAGACCAAAGAAGAGTTGGCAGAGAGATAAGATAGGCACAACTGAAGACAATACTCGAAGATCACATGAGTAAACACCTGCACTCCATATACTTCAGGAGTTCGAAAGATCAGGGCCTGTCGGAAGAATTATCCTTCGCTTTTTTGAAGTCCGCTGGGCTCAAGTCGGAAACGGAGGGATTCGTTATGGCTTGTCAAGATGGGGTGATTAATACAAGATGCTATAAAAAGAACATAATGAAAGTGGACACCCCAACAACGTGCAGCGCATGTCGCAGCCAGCAGAAAACTGTTATACACATTATGTCTGCTTGAAGAGTCCATGCACCAACAGGATACGTGGAAAGACACCATGTTGCACCTCGAATTATCTACTTCAATCTGAGAGAGGTTTATGGTATAGACCACCAACCAATGCTACCATATGTGCCTCTGGAGATTGAAGCAGTTGTTGAAAATGACAAAGCTCACATCCACAGTAACTATGCGATTCCAACAACTCGTCAGATCCACGCCATAAAGCCAGATATACTCTTGCTCGACAAAGAACTGAAATAATTGTTTGTCGTCGAATTTACTTCCCCCGCCGAAAATAATGTGGTGATGAAAGAAGAACAGAAGGGGGAAAAATACAAGGATTTAATGTCCTACTGGGGATCCTGTATCCAGTGCAAAAGGTTTGAATGGTCGTACTAATCAAAGGATGCCTAGGCGGAATGAGAGCGAACTACGTGACCGAATTGAAGAATATTCCGGCCTGCAAATCTGTGGCCGAGGATTTAGCGCATAGAATGCAGAAGGCGGTGTTGCTCGTATCACTTCGAGTCATCAGGTCCCATCAACTATGAAGGCCGCTTGCAGCTCATCTCTTTTGTTAAGGGACGCTGTAAGGGCAGGATGAAGAACTACTCCAAGGAACGTGCGAGAGGTTTTTTAGTGAGTAACAAATCAACATCTGGAGTCTCACACTCCTGAGAGAAGCGTAGTCAAGCTCAGAAACTATCCGTCCCATATGGTTGGAATTTTGCAAGAGCCTTCAAAACCTTATTTTACAGAATAGTTCTAGATTTAAACTCGCCAGGATCTGTTGTGGTGAAGATATTCCGAAATATCCGAACGATTGAGATGAACTGGTCAACTATTTCACACTAGACAAACAACGTTGTCAACAGTTTTCAATTTTTTACGTGCCTCGAAAGAGTTTAAAGAATCATGACGTGTTTGCATAGACCATTATTATTCTTCATCTTCTTCTTCTTATTCATCATTATTATTAGTGTTCTACAGAACACATTACAATGTCATTCATGTACAGGGTTAGTTTTAAAGTTGTACATTAATTTTAACCATAGATGTCTCTCATCAAATAAAACATCTTTTTCATTTACCATTTTTCAAAATTCGACTCAGGTAATAAGTTATAAGCGTTTAAAGATTTCACAATGTGCTAATACACTCCTGCATGTAAATTATCTATTACATTAATAGTGGACGAGAAAAAGGTTCGGTAACGTAGTTCACAGCATGATTCGGGATACCAACGGTCAGGGGCGGATCCATAAAAGTAGTGAAATTTTTTGAGTTTCACAATTTATAACATTCAATGAAGAATATCTCGAAAACGGTGCGTTTAAAAAGGAATGATGAAGAATAATTTAATGTTCTAAAACAATCGAATATTCCTGAAATGAATCAAGAAAAGCTTCATCTGCTTTCTTTATGCTAATTTCGTTTACTTTTATGAATTCACGAGTCTATAACCAGAAAACCAGAAGAAGTAGGAAAAAACTAATATTTGGAGAATATGTATCATCATTATAGAAAACTGTAAGCTGAAATTCATTTCATTCTGAAAAACCAAGTCAAAGCTACAAATGAAAAACTGACTTTCTTCTGCAATTTCAACAGCCTGTATCTTTTTACCTGAGCCGAATTTCCAAAAAGGGTTAATGAAAAAAGTGTTTCATTTGTTGATGAGAATCTATGGTTGAAATTAATGTACAACTTAAAGACTCACCCTGTATATATATATTTCACATCTATGTTCATGTTGACAAGTCTGTCAAATCAGACAAACCAGTCTGAAAATGAGAAAAAATGCCGAGATATAGCAAATCTTGGTGAACATGATTAAAGGATTCTGGAACCATCAGTTTCACAAACCAAACAATGAATGGAAAATAGTTAGCTATCCAAAAAAAAACTTTCTCATTCGAAAGACTCGATGTCAAATTCCCGAACGAATATTTGTGCAGATTTTTTTACTGAAATATATATCTTGTTGAATATCTCAACTTATTTAAGTAATTAGTATGTATACACAAATTAACAAGGAAATATATTGAACGATGCTGGGGCTATCGTAAGAATCGTAAGGATACGTTTTTATATAGTTCTTGTGGAATGATCTTCACGAAATTGTGGAACATTCAAATGGATATAAACATTTAACTATTCAATTTTGACACGGTTAGACCTTCATTTCATGAGATTTCGAAAAGACAGCAATTTACACGACCAGAATTTCAGTATCGTGTCGAAAGTCGAGTATCACGAATGACATTTTCGATTTAACGTATGTTGATATTGATTGATAGACTGCAGACATCACATGCGACGACATTCCAATAACGTAAACGTAGACACCGAGAAGAACCCATCATATGGTTCAGAGCTCTCAATTATAATTATGCTGATCTGAGACATTTGTTTACTGTAAACACAGATGATCGATTATGCGGACTCAAACTGAAGACGAATTTTTCAGGATGAAGAAGATATTCATACTAGTGTCCGACCGAAACTGGTTTTTCAGCCGAAACCGAACTTTCGGCCAGGATCTCAGTTTCGGCCAAAACCGAAACTTTATATTTTATACTGAAATCTAGTGTATTTTTTACATTTTTATTTGCATATAGATAAAAACAGTTAAAGAGTGTTAAATAAAATAAAAAGACAATTTTTTTGGGATCTTTATTAGTTAGTTTGGTATTACCAAGTTATCAAAATAATTAGTCGAAGTAAACAGGGTGATTCCAAATCGGACGTTAACCTTGGAGGAGGTGTTAGTATGAATCATTTGCTGTGGTTTGAGCCATTTTTATTGATAACCGAAAATCAACAGAGATATATGAGTACTGGTTCTGTTGAAAAAGAATTAGTATAATTTGAAAGGGGATATAAGAGCAAAGAAAGAAAAATAACGAATTCAATATTTGGCGCTCTTGTTCCTCGGAACTGAGTGATTATTATCAATTTGCCCAAATGTCTGTAATTTTCGAATTTTTGGCTGAAAATGGTCTCAAACGATTTGGTTCGACTCTCTGATCAAGAATCCGAGGTCGAAATCGATTCTGTCCGTCCATTCCGGACGGCGGGCCGGCCGTAGGCACGATAACTCTCGAACGAAAGGAGTTAGAGAATTGAAATTTGCAAGGTGGGTTTGGAGCGTAAATATCTCGAACAAGTTCGTTAATGGGCGAAATCCATCAAGCGGTTTCGGAGTTATGGCCGATTTTAGTAAAAACATTTTTTATGAATATTTCCGAAACCGATCACTTGATCTATCTGGAACTTAGCACCAAATTGTAGAATCATGACCTTTATACGCATGTGGAGTTTTGTATTGACAAGGTTACCGCAAAGTGTAAAAAAAAATTTGAAAATTAAAAAAAAAAATGTCTACAATAACTTTCGACGGAATGAGCTAGGCAGTTGTAATTTTCAGAGTAGGTTAGGGAGATGGATATCTCGGTTAAGTTCGTTATTGGGCAAAATAGGCCAAATGGTTTCGGAGTAACGAAAAAGTCAAATTCATTTCAGCTATTTCAATTTGATTTCTTCCATGGTGCAGTTCTCATTCTTAGATTGCTCATTTATTCTTGATAAATAAACTATTATTTGAATTGAAATTCCTTTATGATGCAGTTCTATTATAAGAATACATTGATATAATTCTCAACTCTGAGAAACCAATACTTTCGGAGATATAATTTGTCTGTTTGAACTGGAGCGCCAGAAAGCTCCTGTCCACAGGGCTTGAACCAATTTTTTTTGTTGCAATTGAACTCGAAATTTCATCAGAAAATGTATTCATAAATTATGTTCGAGATGATCTCCACCATTCCATAGGCAAGCACGTGTCCTCTCTCTAATTTCTTCAGTTGTTATTTTCCCCCCGAAATTTACTCACGCTGCCTTTTGATAACACATTCACTATTTTATATGCCGGACATTCAAAATGTTTCCTATAAAAAATCTGCTGAATCTGAACTATTTAAGCATTCTAACGAAATTTCTTAGAGAATGAAGAAGGAATTTGAAAATTTCTAAAATAATTTTACAAACGTACTTAGGTTTATATTCTACAACTATTCACCAAGTTTCAATTCAATCAGATTAATATTGGTAGAAAACACAATTATTACTTGGAAACCATTGGACCGATTATGCCCATTACCGAAGTTGTCCGTCGTATTGAGATGCGCCACATATCCTGAAAATTCCAAGTCGCTAGCTCTTTCCGTTCTCAAGTTATCGTGGCAACGGCCGGACAGAATCAAATTTGACCCCGAATTCTTCATCGGGGAGTCTAACCCAATCGTTTGAGACCATTTTCGGCAAAAAAAATCGAAAATTACAGACATTTGGGCAAATGATAACGCGATGTTCCCCAGAACATACGCGCAAAAATGCCATACAGCCAATTAGAAGCATGGTGTGAAAAATGGAAGCTTCCAAAAGGCATTTTAGTGGCATATTTCAAATATGTAATAAGCTGACTGCAAAAAAGCGTCAACACTATTAGCACTATTCCATGGTAAAATCGATTCTGGCAATAAAGGAAGACACTGACATCTCAAATGTTCATTATTTACCCAGATGTATTCTTAGTATAATTAGGAGATGAATATAACTCCTTATTACAGGAATGGAGTAAGTAATTCTTAGGTTAGTGAAAAAAAATTATTTCGATGGCTTTCGCTATGCAATTTAACTTAAAATTTGTACATAGTTCCCAAGGGGTTTCCATAATATTCACTTCGATAACTTCGATGGTGCAGATTAATGACCCAAATGAGGTAAAGACGTCTTTAAAACCTGGGAATTCTCAAGAAATATACTTGTTTACATGTTTTGCTCTGTAAGGATTCCATTGAATTGAAATCATAGGTCTTTAAAAGGCATAATGAGCTCACTTATTCTCTTGTTCCTTGAAATGTCTTCTTGTAGATTTGTTAGGAGAGAGGAGATACATTTTGTAGTAGACAGTATCAGTTACTGTTAGTTGGGAGTTTGTGCACAGCATACTTGATAATTTTGCGTTAATGAGCCGGCTCGATGTCACAGAAGCAACTACATCTTGTACGAGCCCGTTAGGTTTTTAAGATAATAATATGATTCCCGATACAGAAAAGGTAGTATTTTCTAGAGTTCCTTCGAACATCTCTTAAGAAATCTGAGAATATAGTTCGAGAATGTTATACAGGGTATTCTACAAGCTCTATGACAAACTTTGGCAGATGATAGCTCTGCAAATTCTAAACATTTCTTTTTCCTGAATATAGGTCCAATTCCTTATCGTTCAGAAGATACAAGCATTTGAAAAGATATATTTTCAAATTGAAAGTAGTCTGACAAACGAAAATATTGGTTGATATGGCAACTTGTAACATTTTAATTGTTCATTTGCTACTTGTCGCACGTTCTGAATAAACATTGCATTGTTTCTAAACTCAGAGACGTATGCAGATATTGTGTTTGTATGTGGGTATTCTGATGGCTACTAAAGAAGCGATTGAATATATTTGTAAATTAGATGTCTGTCTGTAATTTAATACGTGTGTCATATACCCATATATTTGTATTTATATTTTATATTTGTATTGAATTGATTGATGTCATGTGTTTTCTTTGTGCCATACGATAAAAAAAAAAAAAAATGGAAACTCCAGATAAGTAGCTCGGGACTACCGAATGAAGTATCCAAAGAGATGTATAAAATGTAATTGAAGCTGTTCTTGGCAACTCTTCGCGTATAGCTACTAGTCTTCATTTATGTCCGAATTTTGTATGGCGTGTCTCAAACAGAGAAATGATTCATCCATTTCATAGACAAAATATACAAGGTTGACCTGTTGGAGATGCCCCACAACGGTTGGAATTTTGCCGATGATTACTTCTACTTGTTGAAAATAATAGATTTATTTCAAACCTGTGGTCTGTCTAGGCTTGTTTTACTAGGGAAAGTATGAATGTTATAAAATCTGAAATTACAGAAATTTCACAACTTTTATGGATCCGTCCCTGAGCTTTTGAATCTTCGAATCAAGTTGTAAGTCACATTGCCGTACCTTCTTCACGTTAAATATCAAAGACGTATCTAAAACTAGAACCTACACAGAGTGGCCCTACTAAGTCGTCCTTCCCAGCAGAGACGACTGGGTCGTCTCTGAGACCCCATTGCTTGAGGGTCCCTGCTGGTTCACAGATGGCTCCGCTACCACCCAAGGGGTGGGAACGGGAGACAGCGGTTGCAGAATTGCTAGGAGTGAATCCATCAACCTGGGTAATTTTGCGACTGCATTTCATGCACAAATTCTCGCCATTGACCACTGTGCGAGGATCTTACTTAAGAAAGGTTGGGCTCAAGGATCAATCAAGATCCTATCGGATAGCCAAGCTGCCTTGAAGGCCTCGACTCCATATAACTGCAAATCCCTGCTTGTGCCGGACCACACTCGCTGAACTTGTGGGTCGCAGGCCACTCGGGCATAAGGTTAATGAGATGGTGGACTCATTGGCAGCACAAGGGGCTTCCATGGGGCTCATTGGACCTGAACCGGCCTGCGGTATCTCTCTCAGGGCAGCAGCAAAGGAAAACAACAGATGGGTGGACCAGAAGGTCCAAGAAATCTGGAGCAGTGTACCTGGACACATACATGCTTGCTCAACAATCACTGGCCCATCAGCTGAAAGAGCCAGACAATGGCTCAAATTCTCTAGGATAGACCTGAGAATTCTTACAGCTGTATACACGGGCCACTATGGCCTCAGAAAACACTTCAATACGCTGGGGTTGACTGAGGACACCGAGTGCAGACTATGCCTGGAGGACGACGAGTGAATGGAACACATCATGTGTGACTGGGGACAGGATCAGATTTGAGGAACTAGGAGTCCACAAACTGAGTCAGAGGGAACTGGACAAATTCTCACCCACCAGACCAGGTGTGCCAAAATAGACCGATTGGTCGCAGTGGGAGGGCGGGTTTCGCCTGCCCGGTACAACTCATATAATATGATAAATATAATATTATCAAAGTCACAGATAGATTATTATTATTGATTTGCTTGTATTCATAATTAGATCGTTCCTCAAAAACCAACCCTCTATATGTCTATACAATGAAATACATCCCTCTTTCAGATTTGTATCATCTGCAAAAATTTGTGACATCCAAGTCTTTCATACTTAAATATTTATCATAGGTTGAGGTGCACTCATTCTCCATATACAATAATCAATCTATTAATCATGTCAGACGATTCTCCAAGAACATATCGGGCGTGGAATGAACGACAGAACCAATAATAACTAAACAAGAACACGAATTTATTTATTTATTTAATTAATTTATTTACTTATTTATTATTATTTTTATCACTATTCATATTGTATCACTATTATTATTTGTATCACTATGCCAGGTTGATTAATCTTCGATCTGAAGAGATATGGAAGCTTTCAGTAATCGTAATCCACAATTTCTCAATTAATTCATACTGTTCATCCTGTAATTACTAAATTATTAACATCTTGATTCATGATCGCCAAAAATTGCCCTTCCTAATTTGAACGATATAGAAGGAATATTAAATTAAGCAAGTTGAGCACAGAAATCTCCTGGTCTCTTTCAGATAAGAAGTTATTACCTTTTCGTTGACTTTGCTTGAGTGCAAAGATTATTTGCTTTCACCCCAACTTCAGCGAAGTTTCGACCTTGACATCTAAAGTCAAGCTCGGGCTGCTATGATTAATCTGGAATCTGTTCTTTTCGAATGGGAATTGAGAGGTTTAATGATAGGTGTTTGAGCGAAAATTTAAGGAGGAATGAGTTTTATTTCTGGTTCGAAATCCTTTTCTTTATTGCATTCTATGAGATTGGAACATTGGTGGTCGTGATCATTCCATTATAATGTTGAGTTTTGAATTAGATGAACTCAATACCAGCGGAAATGAACATTTTCAAATCTTGGTTGAGTTTGTGCGTTTCTAATTCGAAAAAAAAATCTTTATTTCTGCCCATATGTTGTTGGTATACTCGGTGTCATAGGAATCGCGATCACATAAAGGGAAAGCAATATTTTGACTCAACTTGGCCAGAACGATCAACTACCAAACAATAACATTCGAGTTTAGTTTATTATTGCCATTACTTTCAATATTTTACAAAAAACAGGCTTAACTCAAAATCAAATATTCCATGTGTACAAAACTATAATAATAACTGTAGAATACAAAGGTATTAGAATTTATACACAAAAAAAATTGTAAATCTTCAAACGCAAAATTAATGAAACCATAAGATCGTCAGTACCGAACATCATTGCATCAAAAAATAGAAGGAAACTTCGAAAAATCCTCTTGCTGCCCTATTGAAAATAGACTTCCTCACCCTTCATAATTGATTCTGATAGAGGCATCGATTACATCCTGAGGTATTGTGTCCCGAGCAACCTATCAATCGTGCTGTACAGCTTGAAGCTACGGAAGATGCAGCAAATTGCTTACTCTTCTCCCTAATATATTCCGAAGCAGTAGGCATAATATCGGAAGATCATTTTGGCAATGGAGGAGTTGACATTATCCTTTGCATGCAAGTTCATTGAATTATGTTTTCCAATATGGGGACGCACATCATCCCATAGGAAAAGAGAGTTCTTTCAACTTTTGAAATGGTTTCTAATAATCTTAATGCAGTATTTGTGAAAAAAGTGTTACATTATTCCTAAATATTAAGACACTGAAATTTAACTTAAATTTCATTCAATATCCACTGCAATATTATACACAATTTAATCATCGCGTATTCTCACATTCCTCAAATATTCTTATTCTCATCATATACTTAACTGAATACAATGATATCATATAATATCCAAATACATGAGGGAAATCCGTAGAATGATTGCGTAGAATCAAAGCAATAATACAGATTATGGTAAGCCTATTCATCTATTTCACAAAAGATAAATAACCTGCAATTCAAGTTGCTTGAATTGTACAATTCACAAACAAGCTGAAATTCGAAACTAATCATTTATCAAGAAATGAAAATTCAACTATAAGATAATGTTTAGTTATACCTTATTAACTTTCTGTTTTAGGAGGTTACTACTAGCTCTATCTGTTTCTAGAAATTTTCTCTTCTATGGACGACCAAGAAGTAGTTACCTTTAAGATCATTACGAGGCCAGTCTATGCCGTTATTCGACCATTCTAGCACAGATCATCTGTGATTCTATTTCATGGCCGGATTGATAAGAGCATTTAAATTTCTGGAACATTTTAAAAGAAATGATGAAGAATATGTTATATTTCTTAAATGATTGAAGATTCTTATAATTACGTAAGATGAACTTTAGCTGCTTTCTTTACGCGAGACTATAACTAGGAAGTAGGAAAGAACTTAATTTGAGGTTATGTATCATAGTTATAGGAAACTTCACACCAAATTTAATTTCACTCTGAATAACCGTGTTAGTGTTGTGATTTGTAAAAATGTGGGAAAGCCCTGTGGACAGGAGCTTTGGAGCTATTGTTCAAACTTTGACAAATCATATCTCCGAAAGTATTGGTTTCTCAGAGTTGGGAATGATATCAATGGTTTTTTATGATACAAATGCATCAGAAAAGAAATTGAATTGAAAAAGTGTAATTAAAAAAAAAACAAGGGTGCCAAAAATTATTAATCCGAAACCACCAGACCGATTCTACCCAATAACGAACTTATCCGAGATATTCATTCCTCAAATCTACTCTTAAAATTATATTATATCAATTTAAACTTAGCCAATATTCCAGTTCCGAGACTATTAAGCCTATTTTGCCAATAACTTAACCGAGATATTTTTCTCGAATACTATTCTCATCTAGCTCATTCCCTTCGAGAGTTATCGTCTTAACGGTTGGACTGGCCCGACAGATTTTGACCACGGATTCATGATCAGTGAGTCGAATCAAATCATTTAAAACCATTCTCATCCAAATACACGAAAATTACATACATTTGGGCAAATGGATAACCATACTGTCCGAGGAACAAGAGCGCCAAAAATTGAAATTGAACTGCTATTGTTCAATCCATAGGAATTAAAGGTCAACCAATTATTACATTTCAGTACTTGGACGTTTCGGTCATGTTCGGTCAAAATACTCCAAAATATTCTTGGTCTTGCAATTTGTATGTCACTGAGTATGTACTTCCTAACTTGATTTTATATTCCGGTCTGATTTCACAGGAAAATCGTAGAGTTCACAACGAAAGAACGAGTGAGGCAGTATAGCCTCTGTTTCTGGATAAAACGAATTCTTATGCTCCGAAAGAAAACGATTTGTCCGCTGTATAAATTGAATACAAATGAGTGAGAGATATTCTTCGAACTTCCATGGAAAAGATTTATCAACTTCATCAAATTATGTTTCCTTTAAATGTATCTATAGACTAGGTGTACGTACATGATTACGCTTATAATTATGAGCTCAGAATACTACCGACTCCACTGCAGTAACCTGATATTGAAACAGTGTTGTAATATTGAAAATGATAACAAAGTTATAGACCAAAGTTATATTTTTTTGAATGTTATTTGACCTAAAAAATAGAATGGAGTTTCCTCAGATCACTTTATACCTTAAAAGGCACCATTTACGAGAAAATGGCGAAAAATTGAAAATATTAAGTTTTTTTAAATAGCAATTAATGAAGAAACCAGTTACGACAGTGGTACAGACAGTATTTTTTCGAGCAAACATATTGGCTACTCCTATACAGAACAAGAAACTCCCTCTGGAATATGCAGAGTGATTATAATTAATTTTCAAACATCAACTACAAATAATGATCAGAAAATTTCTTATTTTCAAGGAGGTGTAGACATACAGGATGTCACTAAATTGATCAGAAAAATTCTTTAGCCCAAATTGAATTGTTTTAAGTCCCTTCCCCTCCGAATACGAACAATAAAATTTATTTGTCAGTTTATTCCTTTCTGTCAGGTTCCCCTTCTGCCCCTCCGCCTCCTGGACCCACCACTGACAGCAGTGACACTCAAACTGCACTTTACGCCGATCGATCTTTATCTCAGGATTAATTGCCGCAATAATAAAAGTGGAAACAAACATGTTTCTGCAGTGATGAAATTATCATGAACAAGACCATGGACGACAGAAAACAATCTCGGACGGTGATGCACGGCTCGGAAATCATCTAAACGGCATCTTACGCCGGCCGTTCGGCTCCTGCTCGGAGTCTCGGAGTCGCTCCGGGTGTATTATGCCTTAAATGGACCGGTTGCTGCGCTTGGGTCTTGCTTATTTTTCGCGAACGGGCCAATATCGTCGCTAAAGATATTTACGACTCTTACGTTCCTTCGGATCGGTCTCTGTTTGTTACTTTCGGAGAAATAGGACCGGTATTTCAGATTTCGATACACGGGGAATAAGAACGGTACAAATTGTGGATGGATCATGAAATACATTGTTTTTGCACGTATGTTCTGGGAAACATCGCGTTATCATTTTACCCAAATGTCAGTAATTCTCGAATTTTTAGCCGAAAATAGTCTCGAACGATTGGGTTCGACTCCCTGATGAAGAATTCGAGGACGAATTTGATTCTGTCCGTCCGGGCGGCTGGCTGTTACCACGATAACTTGGGAGCGGAAATATGCAGGGTGTCCCAAGTTCGAGTGCATATTAGACGTTTCTGGAGAACTGGACATATTTGAAATCTGAAAATTTGGAATTATGATATTGCTTGAAATTCTCTACAGAGCTAAAATATTTTCGAAGCCCAAGCACGTCCGGTTATACAGGGAGTGAAAATAAATTTGATGAAGAAAATTATTTTTCAGGTTTTACATACCTGGTATGATCAAGTATTCAATGCTGAATACATTTCTGTTGAAACCCTTGTATTCATTAGAATAGTTTTCAAAATATCGAAAAAAAACCGGAAAAAAAGAAAAATGTCTTTGTCTAGTCAGTATTATGTTCATTATTCTTATTTTAAACATTTTGTGCGTGAACCGTTTTCACAACATCAAAGAGGAAGAATGTGGAAATTCGAATTTCAGAAATATCATCACAGGGTGTTTCAAATTTTGTGCCGAAAATTGTGATCAAAAATTGGCCATAACTTCTGTTTTTCAAATTAGAACCCTATTTTCTTATGGTTGCGTTGGATTCTGCGGTGAAAAATAATGATAGTTTTCTAAAATGATCATGCTCCTAAAATCAATAATTTTTAATTTATTTTTTTTAATTTAATTTAGGAGCGTAATCATGATAGAAAACTAGCATTAATTTTCACCACAGAATTCAAGGCAATCATAAAAAAATATGGTTCTTATTTGAATAACATAACTTATGGCCAATTTTTGATCACAATTTTCGACACAAAATTTGAAACACCCTGTGATGATATTTCTGAAATTCAAAAGATGCATTTACATAACTGTACAACTTAGTCAGCCCCTGGTAAACTACACAAGCTACTTTAAATTGAAGGGCACTATTTTGAGAGGTCCTTACTACTGTTTATCATATCCAATTTTCATTAAATTATATCAAGTAGTTTAAAATTTATTCCAGTAAAATGGTTTTCCAGTGGCGTCATTTAGGAGGCCGTATCTTCGTTGGGGGGGCCGCTAGGAAAAAAATGATGGGAACTTGTCATCTTATTTTGTTATGTTTTATCTGAATCCGAGAGATTTCCCACGTTTTTCCCGGACACCCTGTATATGGATTGGATTGTGTGAAATTTCCATCGTTAAATTCGGAGTATAACGAACTTTACCAACCTTCAAATGTAAAATATTATTTTGTCATTAAAGTCGAATCCTTTAATAATCCTTTTATAACGACGTGTTGAATAATCTCATAGTCTTTTTCACGTTTTAATTCAAAAGGATTCAAGCTACGAGAATTTCTGAGGAAACATTTTACTACCAATTTGATGTTTTTATATCATCCATCTGTCAATGTTTACATTAAATTCAGAAATTGGGATTAGTCCGCCTCTTGGAAAATATGCCATGATTTATATGTGATACCTCGACATAAGACAGTGGCGTAGCCGAAGTGTAATGAAACTGATTAGTTCAACAATATATTCATAGGCGAAATATGGGAGCTCTCCTCAAAAGTGGCAAAATTATAACGCCCCGATGTTGTTTCGTTATTGTTAATTTTTTTTAAACGATTTTTAATGAGTTTTTAAAAATTTTCTAGTGATATGATCCTGACAAAATTTCTCCAGAATTTTCACATTGATATTCTACAACTAATATCCATGTTTGAATTGGATCGGTTTTGTATTTTTTGAGTTATTGAGGAAATAGAAACCAAATTTCAGATGGGTATAACTCCAAAACCGTTTGGCCGATTATGCCTATAAACAAACTGAGATGCACAACCTTGCCCGAAAATTTCAAGTCGCCATCTCTTTCCGTTCTCAAGTTATCGTGGCACCGGCCGTCCGGACAGAATCAAATTTGACCTCGAATGATTCATCGGGGAGTCGAACCCAATCGTTTGAGACCATTTTCGGTAAAACATTCGAAAATTACAGACATTTGGGCAAAATGATAACGCGATGTTCGACGAGCAGTTGGTTTTGAGAATACATTTTAACTCAATGAAAAATTATATACGATTTACACTTATTTATTCAATATTGTATCGCGTTTCGTCGACACAGCGACTTCATCAGACTACATCATACTAAATTCTTAACAAGTTATTATCTCCCTATACCTAAATGACATGGACACAGAATCATTTAAAACTAATTACATGATAAACTTTTTTAAAACAAATTACCTAATAAACTCATTTAAAACGAATTACATGAGATTACGCTGCTGGTTTCTTTGTACACATTAACAATAAATAATTCATTCCTAATACTTTTATAAATTGATTCTCTATTTGAATAGATTGAGTAACGGTGAAAAATTTAGATCTAATTATTGTTCATTCACTAAATTACCCGTATGTTTTTCCCTATTTATTTCCACCAATTCCCAGTAATTGTGTTGCGCACCTTTATTCGAATTGTGTAGAATTTTGAAATCCGGGTTAAACTTATGTCCTTCTGCTAATAAATGATTCGAATAATGTGAATTAAGTTTTCTGTTTTTGTAGCTGTGATGATGTTCTTTATTCTTATGCCAACATTTCTACCAGTTTTTCCTATAAATGATTTGTCACAACTCCCGCAATTTAATTGATAAACACCGGATTTATCTTCTTCATTTCTTTTCGATAAGGAATAAATAAGATAAATCCGGTAATTAGTTTTAAATAAGTCTATCATGTAATTTGCTTAAATAAGTTTCTCATGTGATTAGTTTTAAATGATTCTGTGTCCGTGTAATCTAGGTATAGGGAGATAATCCGCTGTATTCACAAAGCATTCAATCTCCGTTAAGTCCTAACTGAGGTCCTCAGTTGAGGATAAATAAGAATCGCAACCTCACTAACTTAACGTATGTAACGATGGTGAAACAGGCCTGTTTCACGCTAATTTTCAAGTTAAGTGAGGTTGCGATTCTTATTTATCCTTAACTGAGGACCTCAGTTAGGACTTAACGGAGATTTAATGCTTTGTGAATACGGCGGAATAACTTGTTAAGAATTTAGTATGTTGTAGTCTGATGAAGTCGCTGTGTCGACGAAACGCGTCACAATATTGAATAAATAAGTGTAAATCGTATATAATTTTTCATTGCATTAATATGGATTTGCATCAAGTAAAAGCCACAAGCATTGAAAAATACATTTTAAAATTCTCGCAGAGTTACTTGCTCATGCAGATCTTCCACTGTAATAATCATAAATATGATATTTTCCATTGAGAATGATTCACGTCGAAACACATAAAGTGTCAGCAGTTCTTCGAACTTTTACATAAAATCAAACAAACTCTTCATTAACACTCGACAACATCAAAGAGGAGAGTTATCGAATTGAGGTACTCCAGCATTTCTTTGTCTGATTCACGTCGAGTAAAGGAGACAAGTAACATTATCTCTCGGTGTGTATTTATCTTGGGGGAGCCACAAAGCTGGTGTCTACGGAAATATTGCAATATGAGATGTGTTTGCAGTTTTCTTTGGGGGAAATCTGTCAGATCTCCGGTAAAAGGCTTTTGTTGAAAGAAAATACTTTATATATACTTCTCTTACGAAGTCCCCGATATAATTCGATATTGCACCACGATTGTGTTATATGATCCTCCCAACCTGAAGAAAAATAATGTATTTAATTATTTCAGGTGGAAGGTCTGTATATTTTGAATAAATCTCCATATTATTAAACTAGCAATCCCGATAGATTCAGCTCGAACGTTGGCTTGCCTACTTTTAGCAGGTTCAGCAAAAGGTTTTCAATCTATCGAAATTTCGATGAATTATACAGTGTGTTCCTTGGAGACATGCTAATATTTGAGGGAGGGATTCTTTGACTTTTTCTAGGAGAAAAACGAATGTATGTCCTAAAAGTCTTAACTTTTGAGATACTGGGTGATAAAATTTGATAAAAAAATCAGTTTTCTAATAATAATTTTAATATTAATAATGAAATAATATTGTAGACATGTTTATAAAATTTGGTATATGCCTTCTATGCATCAAGGTGCATTTTGAGATGTACAAAATATTTCATATTATCTACCAGTGGTATCCGTACGGGTTTTGGGTTGAATATTCTTGGAGAAAAAATACTACGCCACTGCTTTCTCTTAAAACGAAATTATTTTTGACATCCTCATTCATTTTCGAGCAAATTTGATCTCATTCTTTTTTTGTCCGTTTCTGGGGAACAGCGTGCTATCATTTTGACCAAATGTGTGTAATTTTTTTCGATTCTTATGCGGAACATAAAGAGTAACGACTTGAAATTTTCAGGGTAGGTGGCACGCCCAAATTCGACTGTTAAGTTCGTTAATGGGCATAATCGGCCCAATGGGGTTCGACTCCCCGATGAAGAATTCGAGGTCAAATTTGATTCTGTCCGGCCGTCAGGCCGTCCCGCCTTTGCCACGATAATATGAGAACGGAAAGAGCTAGCGACTTGAAATCTTCAGGGTAGGTGGCGCATCCCAATATGACGGACAAGTTAGTTAATGGGCATAATCGGCCCAATTGTTTCCTAGTAATAATTTTGTTTTCAACCAATATACATCCGATCGAATTGAAACTTGGTGAGTAGTTGTAGAATACAAACCTATGGACTTTTGTGATATTTTGTGAGAATCGTATCGCTAGAAAATAAAAAAAAAATTATTAAAAAATATTATTTATGTCTCGATAACCTGAGAATGGAAAAAGATAGTGACTTGAAATCCTCAGGTTAGGTTGTGTATCTGAATGCGATGTTTGAGTTTGTTTATAGGCATACTCGTCCAAACGGTTTTGGAGATATACCCACCTGAAATTTGGTTGTTATTTCCTCAATATCTCGAAAAATTAGGAACCGATCCTATTCAAACATGTTTATTAGTTGTAGAATGCCAACGCGAAAATTCTTGCAAAATTTCGTGAGGATCATATCACTAGAATTTTTTTCGAAAATCATTGAAACAAATTCTATATACCAGAAACCATTCGTCCGACATCACTGACACTTTGCGAGAGTCTTCAAAACCTAACTCTATACCAATTTCCAAGTGTGAACACGATCGGATATTTCTGGAGATCCGTTCTCCAATACAGGAGGACAATAGAATTCACCATGGTAAATTCGATTAAGCGTGATTATGTTTGAATTCTTGGACATCGAGTAATTTAAAAGATTATTAACAGTGTTTAAAATTAAAAATATATATGTACAAATATTTTTGTATAAGAGAAAAATAAATATAGCTTCACAAAATTATTCATTATTGTATACCATTTCGTTTATTTATTTATTTATTTATTTATTTAGTTATTTAGAATCGGAATACAAACAGGTATGCAATCCACAATAGCATTCACAGAATAAAAAGAATAGAAACTGTATCGCATATTTCATTTTATATACATATTATAATATTTATTATCGTTATTCATAATTGAGCGAGACGAGACGAGACAACTGATAACGAGACTTAAACGAGACTAAATTTTTTGGGAATTGGCGAGAGCGAGACGAGATCTTTTATGCTCTCGCCAACTCTCATCTCGTGTGAATCCCTAGGAATTCCATATTTCCGCGAAACTTGATTCGCACGCTGTCCTCCGATATGCATCGGCCATATCGATGTCGCTGAAAAATCCCACGATAAAGATCTCTCTCAGTCGTAAACCCACCAGACTTCAATATTTCCAGAATCGATGAAAATAGACAAGTTACCGGTTCGTAGCCGGCTTACCGTACGTCAAACGGTCTCCCAATAAATTGG
Source organism: Halyzia sedecimguttata (assembly GCA_937662695.2). Classification (NCBI taxonomy): domain Eukaryota; kingdom Metazoa; phylum Arthropoda; class Insecta; order Coleoptera; family Coccinellidae; genus Halyzia; species Halyzia sedecimguttata. The sequence continues at coordinate 110,649,941 of OW569414.2, read as the reverse complement.
AGCCTTGTTTACGGCAGTATATTGTATTAGTTCCGTGATTTCAACGGCCATTAGACGGAAAATGCCCATGGGAAACCGTACGATCCCTATCGGTGTAACGTACGTGGACTGAATTGGTCCCAAATGGAAATGTCGCTGGAAAACTAGCGGCCGACGACGAATTTTCGAACGGTGACGATTCTCACCTTGTATTTATATTCAGGATGGGGATGTGGGGCACATTTTTTATGAGTTACGGCCCGAGAATGGTCATTCACAGAATTTTTTTTCATGGCGAGATATTTTTGGCGGGCTGTTCAGGTGAACAGAGCCTTCAAAACCTAACTCTACTGCCAAGTTCCAAGTTCGAACACGATCGGATCTATATTGTTGGAGTTCCGAGCAGCCTTGTTGGCTTGATAACTTTCGAACGAAAGGAGATACGGACTTGGTTTCAGGGTAGGTTGCGCATCCCCATGGGAGAGATGGGTTCGTTTTTGGGCATAATCGGTCCATCGGTTTTGGAGTTGTAGATCCGATCGAGTTCAAATGTCAAACTTGACTATAAAAAAAAAATTGTGAGAACCGTACCCTTAGAAGCATTCGATGGAGCGAAGAAAATTACATGAAAAAGGTACTCTTATCTAAATACAAAAAATTGAACCGTTTTCGCGATATCTGAGTTTTTGTAGTCACATGATGTCAGCAAATTAATTCACCGCGAGATTCATGGAACCCGATATTTTACCAGGCCATGATCAATTCTGTTCTTAATTTTGTCGATGATAAACAATAGGTACTTACATAACAATAAGCTGCCCCAACAAGATTTGGATGAAATTGACGGTTATGAATTGTTTTTAGTAGTTTTAATAAATAATTTTGCTTCAAAAGAGAGTGATAAAAATGAATTAAATTAGTTGTTCGAAATATCAACCGTTTTCGCTAATACAGATTCCGAGGCCTTTAGGTAAATTTTCTAACAACGTCAAAATTGAGAATAAAATTGTTCATGGCCTACTAAAATATCGTTAGCTATGAATCTCGCGATGAACTGCTGACATCATGTGACAAAAACTCAAATATTTCGAAAACGGTTCAATTTTTTGTATTTAGATAGAAGTATCTTTTTCATGTAATTTTTTTCGCTCCATCAAATGCTTCTATTTTTTTCACCAAAACGAATACAACGAAAGAAGTTGTCCCAAAAAAATCATGACTCGCCCACTAAAACCAACCTTTATAACAATATCAGAAATGTAAAAGTGCAATAAAAAAAAATATTTTAACAACATACATTTATGCACGAAATTTCAATCTGGTGCCATTCACCGATTAGAAGTTATGCGGAGAAATTTTTTTTATGTTATCAACTTTGGAAGGATATATCTCCCTTAATATGCATTTTGGGCCATAACTTCATTGATCATCATTATTGATATCAAACTATAATTATTTTTCAATGTGCTATCATCCCCAGAAAGCTTGGTATGTATTTTTGACTCACCCTGTATATTGGTGAAAATCAGGACAGGGCAACCAAGAAACCAAGGAAAAGATGGATATAAAAGTGAAAATAGGTGACACCACACCAGGAGCGAGCAACCAATTGTGCCTTCAGCTCTAGGACCTCCATTTCATAGGTAAACTATGGCATTGGTTGCTCGCTCCTGGTGTGGTGTCACCTATTTCCACTTTTATTTCCATATTTTCCTTGGTTTCTTGGTTGTCCTGTACTGAAGAAGCCAACTAGCAGAAACACGTGTCGGCAGGTACCAGCAGAATTATTTTTAATCTGCTCCTCTTGCGGAATTACCCGTTAATTCTTTCCACTTATATACAGGGTGTCCCAAAAATACCACGCGAAAGTGACACTGGAGATAGATTGGCATTAGGTCTATCAGATAGCATCAACATGACCTCAGTAAAAGTCCGCTGGTTTTCGAGATATCACCACTTTTGTGTATTTTTTAAAAATCTCCAGTTTTCGGTCTTTTATCACCTAGCATTGCTAGAAATTACTTCAAACTCATGTTTTTTTTTACCTAGGCTATCCTGAATAGTTGCTTTAAACAATGAAGTAATAACTTCACTGACAACTAGAACAAAATCCTTCAAAAAATGTCTAACTTGTTGTATTTTATGCCGAAGTTAAAACGTTAACTTAATTTTGACTGACTGCTGTGAAAAAAAATTATATCAGACTGAATTGACAAATAATCGCAAAAACTGGTCCATTTCATGCCCTTTTCAAAATGATACAACACTACCAATTTTTTTTAATCAACACCAGAATTGCTACTTATTAAAAAAAAACCAAAACCCTTATCGACTATCTCGCTCCCACATTCATTGTTTTGTAACATGGAAACCGGTCCGACTTTCACAGACTAGGGGTCTTCGAATAGTCTAGACCAGGGGTCACCAAATGGCGGACCGCGGTCCGGATGCGGATCGCGAACGTTTTTTTTGCGGACCATTTTTCCAGAAAACCTGTATTCTTGATTAAAAAAATTCAGATAAATTTTCGTTTTATTTACTAATTATAGATATTGGATTTAGATTAACTGCTAGTCAAATTCTTATGCCATCATAATGCTATCAACGACCCGCGACAGATATACAGATTTTGTGAACGGACCTCCAATGAAACTAATTGGTGACCCCTGGGTTAGATACTAGAGAAAACTTTTTGGCGTTTGACGGATTTACTCATTTCCTAATATTTTCCGAACGGATAGAGATACAGAGGAAATAGATACATAAATCTAAACGTCGTCCACCGACCAATCATCGGGGATATCGAGATGTGTCATAGATTTCGGACGGGAAAGAAGAATTTTCCTTCGATTCCGGGTCAAAAATATAAGTGTCGACCCAAAAAATTTTTTTCATGGTATATCGATACGGAGCTCGTGTCTAGTTAAATCGAGGTCGCTGATCACGAATATGCAATTACTTTTTCCCTAAGTGGCGTACTTTGGGAAAATTTTCACTTAGAGTGAGAAAATGGACGAAAATAGGTCAATTTTGGAAGTTCACACCGCCCAAAAAAATCGGAGTAAGGTGTTGTTGATTTTTGCCCTCATATATGGATCCTTTATCTACTGAATAATCCAACAGAAAATGTCCAGGCCGTACTATTCGGAAATTATGATTTTTTTCCCAAGGGTCTGTTTTTCGGAAAATTCATTTCGCGGTATTTCCGCAGAAAATTCTCTAATGAAAAATCCGATCATATATTCGTAATCTACGGTCCCGAATCAGTAAATGACGTAATTTGCATCGAAATCGGAGACCGGTCGAATTTTGGCCTTAAAAAAATCCCATTTTTCGAGAAAAATTTTTTGACGCAAAACTATGAAACGGATACTTATTCTTATAGATTAGGGGCCGTAGATTCCGAATCTACCATCAGATATTTATTACAAAAATTTTCCGAGGAAATATCGCGGAAAGAATTTTCCGAAAAATAGACCCTCGGGAAAAAAAATCATAATTTCCGAAGCGTACGACCTGGACATTTATTGTTCGGATGATTCGATAGATAAAGGATCCAAATATGACGTAAAAAATCAACAACACCCTACTCCGATTTTTTTGGGCGGTGGAAAGTTCCAAAATTGACCTATTTTCGTCAATTTTTTCACTTTAAGTGAAAATTTTCCCAAAGTACGCCACTTAGGGAAAAACTAATTACATATTCGTGATCAGCGACCTCGATTTAATTAGACACGAGCTCCGTATCGATATACCATGAAAATTTTTTGGGTCGGCACTTAGAAATATTTTTGACCCGGAATCGAAGGAAAATTCTTCTTTCACGTCCGAAATCTATGATTTTCACATCTCGATATCCAAATTTTCCCCGACGATTGGTCGGTGGACGACGTTTAGATTTATGTATCTATTTTTTCTGTATCTCTATCCGTTCGGAAAATATTAGGTAATGAGCGAATCCGTCAAACGCCAAAAAGTTTTCTCTAGTATCCAACACATACAAAAATCTACAATTTTCCGATTAGGTCGACGCGGCTTTGGTTATTCACTAAATCGGGTACGCAGATCACGAATCTGTAATTAGATTTTCCGTATCTCGATTAATTTCGGAGCAATGACGAAGAAAGTCGCAATTTCTGGCTCTACCTCCGGAAAATGGACGGATTTCTCGCCATATTACCAAAATTAATCGAGATACGGAAAAACTAATTACAGAATCGGAATCTACGCCCTCGATTTAGAGTATAGCCAAAGCCGTGGCGATCTAGTCGGAAAATTCTAGATTTTTGTATGGGTTAGAATCTAGACAAAGGACTCACAGCTCTGGCAATGTGTTAGTTGCATTTTATCAATGTTTCACAGGAAATAGGTCATAATTACTTCTACAAGGGTTGAAGTATTACAAGATATTTTACTTGCAATTATCTTTCCGTGGAAAATATTAATTTCAAGGGTGAGACCACCCATGCAAAAATAAACCAGTTAACCCAAAACATTCAAGTTTTACAAGCGAGCTGTTTTGTTTAGAAATACAAATGAGCGCTTCCCAACATGTGAAGTCATGGGACGCAACAGTGGTGATATCTCGAAAACCAGCGGACTTTAACTGAGGTCATGTTGATGCTATCTGATAGACCTAATGCCAATCTATCTCCAGTGTCACTTTCGCGTGGTATTTTTGGGACACCCTGTATATAAGTGGAAAGAATTAACGGGTAATTCCGCAAGAGGAGCAGATTAAAAATAATTCTGCTGGTACCTGCCGACACGTGTTTCTGCTAGTTGGCTTCTTCAGTACAGGACAACCAAGAAACCAAGGAAAATATGGAAATAAAAGTGGAAATAGGTGACACCACACCAGGAGCGAGCAACCAATGCCATAGTTTACCTCTGAAATGGAGGTCCTAGAGCTGAAGGCACAATTGGTTGCTCGCTCCTGGTGTGGTGTCACCTATTTTCACTTTTATATCCATCTTTTCCTTGGTTTCTTGGTTGCCCTGTCCTGAAGAAGCCAACTAGCAGAAACACGTTGTGGCAGGTACCAGCAGAATTATTTTTAATCTGCTCCTCTTGCGGAATTACCCGTTAATTCTTTCCACTTATATATATATTACTCCGCATGATCCATATTTCTATGATAAATACAGCAATGTTCATTCTCGAACCAACAGTGAATCTATGTATTCGAATGGGACCATACGCCACAGAAGATATGGCACTGTTCATTTTCGAACCAACACTGAATGGATGTATTTGAATGGGACTTTACGCCATCACAGACGCAGTACTGTTCATTTTCGACCCAACAGTTAATGTATGTATTGGAGTTGAAACTAATCGTTTGAGACCATTCTCGACCAAAAAGTGTACCTGTTTCTTTTTTGGACACTTGTTTTTACAGTCGGATTTATATTCTTTGAAATATAGGGGATATTATTTTTTTTCCTAGGGCCTTCCAATATCTGGATGGGTGACCGCTCTGGCTACAAATTTGGACAGCACGCCAAAGCTCCTAGACACAGAGCGTTTCCAACTTGTTTATTCTGAATCAGTGAGGTATTTACCTCTAATTTAAAATGAGATGGTATTTCTGGTTAAACCAGACACAGCGGTAACAAAAAATATGGCATCAGATGCATTATGCGTCATTGTACTAGCCTGCAAAGTTTCATGAATATCATCTTTTTCATTTTAAATATATTTACTTGGTTCCAAAATGTATCCGTACCTGTATATATAAGGGATCGGTGATAAATATTTTCGAGTAATTGGGTACAAAAAATTTCAGATAGCTATAACTCTGAAACCATTTGGCGGATTTTCCTCATTACCGAACTTATTCGGTGCATTTGGAGTCGAAACCTACCATGCAAATTTCAATTCTCTAATTGAATTCGTTCAAGAGCTATCGTACCTATAGCCAGCTGGACGGACAGAATTATGTTTGACCTCGGCTTCTTCATCATTGAGTCGAAACTAAACGTTTGAGACCATTTTCAAACAAAAATTAGAAAAAATATACAATTCAGCAGAATGATTCGCTTATTCAGGGGAACAAACCAGCCTAAAAATTCTATAAAACTTAAATAAATTTTCGATGATAAAAGAAGTGTATAATTTTAGTTATCTCCAACTCGAACGAATTCGAATACCTAACGTCTATTTACTTGACACTTCTCACGTCAACGTCCTAAATTATTTAATTCGCACGACATTCCTGGGCTGCTAATATAAACTGAAAATGGCGAACGTCTCCAAACTCCCTTCCCATGTACATTGGAGACAACCTCTTGTGTCGTCTTCGCAATTTTGGATGTTTATGAGCTTCGCAACCTCCTTGGGGTGCAAATTCTATGTTCGTGCGGACACCGGAACACTCTATCTTTGATAGTCGAATAGATCATTAATTTATAATCGCCAACATAGTGCAGGTTAATACCGAATATGAATACACAATGAAGATAACTTTATTTCATATAGCAATAAGTAAATACAGTTAGTGGTACAGCGTTGGTCTAGGAACCGTAAGGTACCGAGTTTAAATCCCGGGCTAGGAAACAAATTTAAATTTCCTAGCAAGAATGCAGCGGCCGTCATTGTCTGTTGGCTAAAAAATTAGCACAACACCTGTGCCTAAGGTGTGTCACAGAACACATCTGATTCTCCTTACTAGCACAAGCTCTTAAGAGCTTAGAAGGGTATCAGCGGAAGGCCTAGGAGTCTCGGCATAATCAATTCAATAATCAAAAACGCCCATATGCACCTTTTTCAGTGTTAACCCTAGTTTGTTAATCTGGATCATGTCGATCGCAGAAAATTTTTATCTGCCTATACAGGGTGAATCTTTAAGTTGTGCATTAATTTTACCCAGATATTTCTCTCATCAAATAAAACACTTTTTTCATTAACCATTTTTGCAGATTCAGCTCAGGCGTTATAAGCGTTTAAAGACTTTACAATGGGCTGATACTCCCCTGCAACGTCAATTGCAACTTGCTGTTTTTCACGCCAATCGTACAATTTCATTCAATTGTGTTGAAAATTAACCTTTCGAGGCATACATCATTGAAAATAAACCATTACTATACAGGGTGTTCTTTAAATCACGGCACAATTGTACGCAATTGAAGTGATTTGTGCCACAAACAAAGCATTAATTTTATTTTATTTTACTAGGTACCTTGGATGGATTCTCATACAGTAAGAATTTTGTTTTTCCTTTGATGTATGGACATGGCGCATGGACAATTATACGTCGCTTAATCGTGCGTCGAAAAACCGTCATCTTTGTTTATTTACGCACCACAAAACAAAACAAAAAATATAGTTTATCAGAAAGCTTTAAATTGATTGAGATACTGTATCATAATTGTGTGTGTCTGTCAAAAACAAATTTAAACCTTATAAATAGCCGGTATTTGAGGAAAACTCTGTTTTGTGAGTAAGCAACATAATGTGCAATTAATCGAAAATAATAATAAAGCTTCATTCATTCCGAGCATTTCTTTTATCAACTTAGGCGGTGCGAAGTTCGCCGGGCGAGCTAGTAAGCTTATATTTTTCAAGGCAGAAAGTCGGTTGCTTTGACCTAGAAGACGTAGATGTAGTCTGATGAAGTCGCTGTGTCGACGAAACGCGTCACAATATTGAATAAATAAGTGTAAATCGTATATAATTTTTCATTGAGTTACATATTGTAGTCGTTTTTTGCAATTTTTTGAGATTTTACAACAAATCAGCCGTTCGAGAAGTCGATGTTTAGTTGATGTTAAAATGCCTAGAGCACGTGTGTACTGGAATTTATCGCCAGCTAAGTGAATTTGAAAGAGGTCGAATTATTTGTTCTACGGGAGGCGGGGTTGTCATTTCGAGAAATCGCTAACCGTACAAACAGAAATCCAACTACTGTTATGAGATGTTGTCAAGCGTGGTTTGATAATGCCCAAAATCGAAGAAGTGTAGGCCCGGACGTCGAAGGTGCACAAATAAAGTTCAAGATCGACGTCCAAGACTTATGGCTATTAGACACCGATTTGCGACAACTCGATCTTTAGGAGATGAGTGGTTAGGAGAACAAGGCCATCCTGTAACTGTACGAACGGTTTACCGCCGGATAATGCCGACAACGATTACAGTGGTCCAGAGAACGTCAACATTGGAATGTGGAATGGCATCACGTCTTTTCTGATGAATCTCGATTCTCCTTGGGTGCACACGATGGCCGAAGACGGGTTAGACGACATCGGGGAGAAAGACGTGAACCTCAGTTTGATATTGAGCGTCATATACACCGGACAGTAGGCGTTATGATATGAGGTGCTACTGCACATGCAAGTAGGTCACCTTTAGCCTTTATTCAAGGTAACATGACAGCGCTGCGTTACCTTCAAGAAATAGTGGAGCTATATGTCCTCCCTTACCTTGACCGGCTCGAGAATCCAATATTTCAGCAAGATAATGCTCGATCTCATGTTGCCAGAGTTAGTTTAAACTTTTTTGAAGCAACCCAAGTGAATCTTTTACCATGGCCGCCCAGATCCTCCGATCTTCCGCCCATAGAGCATGTTTGGGACATCATGGGTAGAAGGCTTGGAAATTTACCCCTGCCCCCACGGACTTTGGCGGCTCTGATACATGAACTACAGGTAGCTTGGGATAGTATCCTTCAGGAAGAAATATACCATCTTATTGCATCAATGCCAAGACGTATTGGGGAGTGTATAGATAATCGCGGAAGACAAACACATTATTAACAAATTTATTGAAAATAATTGTAAACCCTCCGTTTTTCTTCAAATTTAAATCACTTACTCCTTGCATTACAGTCTATGTTTCGTCAAAAAAAAAAAAAATTAAACAGCTCCTTCTGGGTGTTGCGGTTTCTTTGTCAGTCAATATATAATCCCTAATTTTCCTCCTTCTCAAATCTTTCTTTCCCCCAATCATTCTCTTGGGAGAGTTAGTTGAAACAATGTTTTTGTTGACTGGGAATAATGAGTGAATTAAATGATGATGATGATGATGAAGAGACCTTACTCAACTTGAACCAGAAATGTTACAAACGTATTCGTAAACGAAGAAAACGTATTAAAGAGGACCCAAGGGAATTTGTCTGTATCGTTGTTTAAGATTGGGAAGTTCATTACGAGAAAACGGGAGTCTCTTAACGCTCTCGACTTTACTCTTAATTCGTTTTCTGAAATTTAGCTGAAGGTGTTTCCTAACCTAACCAAATAAAGGGCTCCAAATTTTGTTGATCCGACGTGGTTATTTTCTGTATGTACTCTCGTCTTTATTGGTTCAGATAATTAGTTAAGGTTCTTTAGGGAAGTCATATATTTCGATATATGTCAATTTCCTGATTTTTATTTTTATAACAATTTTTAAAGCTTTTTCTTAGTTAAAATCAATAAATTAAACGCATTTAAATGGTGATTTACAAAATTTATTGAAAAAATTAAACAAAGAAAATACGATTCCGCGGCGAAGTTATAAAATCACAATCTAAAGCTATACGAAGTTGGGGATTCCCCGAAAATGCGTTGCTAAACACCTGTTTTAAGCTATTGGCTGTGGCCCTTTGACGTGGGCTAGACGTGCTTTTCTATCGCGATTGATTTTGAATTTTGTATGCAGCGTCGCACATTACAGTCATTTTTAAATATCCGTGATATACAGGGTGTTTCACGAATGATTGTACAGGCTTTCAGTGTCGATGCAGGACATTTTGGTGAGTCTAAATCAGTGTTCGAAGTATGTCCTAACTGTATTCGTTTAAGAGATACAGGATGTTTTACGTATTCCATCAAAAACTTTCAATCGGCATAACTCTTGAACGCCTGCATGGGTCTTTATGAAAATTTCAGGGAATGAGTATAGGCCTATACCTAATATTTGCTTATAATGACTCGTTGATAGCGCAGGTCCAGACTGAGAAATTTATCTTCTTGTAAAACATCCTATACAACAAATTTTCAAGAAGTGAAATTTGTTTCAGAATTTACAATAAATACTCTTTCAAACAAACCTATTGGCAATAATGGCACACTTCGTATCAATATTTTATGAACCATTGAATATTTGTAATTTTCAATTTATAATAAACACGTACGGATCTGTGAATCTCCGAATAATACATTAATTCATATAGAATCAATTGAAATTGTCAGTAACATCACATAAAATATAGTACTGCATCTTATTCCATCCAATACATGAATTTAGGCGTTCCACATTTGATTACCTATACTCCATTCACTTTTATAAAGTCTCCCGGTTGGCCATGATTTAGGTCTATCACGTTTTTGTAACTAAAACAGAGGCAGGTTGGCACTGCTGAAATATCGTCACGGTCAAAACAATTCGCTGAAACGTTGCCAATTTCTACTCTCAACATAATCATAACATAATCTTCAATCTTAGACAAGATATTATCACAGACCATTATCTTCGAATATAATAAAGAACTCTTCGCTTTGAAATTTAAAATGCAGAAAGTAGTTTTGAAGAAGCAGTGACAAGTGCTATACAGAACCGGAATCTGCAATAGGAAAACTTCATTCTGACATGTTAAACTCTTGAATGAAATTACTTAGTTTCCTATTATTATATGTTATTAAGGTATAGAATGACTCGGGTTTCGTAGTACTACTATATTTTGAATCTGGTGTATTTCAACAAGCTTATTTCTTGAGAATTTCGAAAAGTGGGAAATTCCTTAGGTACGTCTGTTCGTTTAGAAGTTTTCCTGCCGGGTTACTCAGGTACTTTTATTCGTTTTTCAAATGAACTATCACAAAGTAACGGACTACTCTATCCATTATTTTTCAATAAAATTCCAATACTTGATTCCTGATGTCCATACAAGCAAAATGGCATAATTGAATCTTCCAACCAGTTTATTTTACGTGAAATATTTCTATTAACAACAGAGGAAACATTTTCTGCTATACAGTCGCTAGGACTGTGGAATTATTGAATTCACATAATATCTTCTCAAATTCATTATTTTATTAATTACTAGGACTTCTATGTAGAGAGGACAACGTTGCGTAGTTATCTGACAGAAAAATGACTATAACCTAACAAATTCAAAATATACATGGTGAAATGTGTCAAATTTTCATGGCCAACCGGGAGACTTTATAAAAGTGAATGGAGTATATGTAGGTACCTGAAAATGGAAATGATAGAAATACTCAATTTCGAATTATTCATCTTCACCACAGATGTTAGCATAATTGAAGATTTTTGCCAAACAATTGAAAACTCGAATAAAGTATCGATAGAAGTGTGAAGGAATAGTTTCGTGTGTTTTGGTTGCTTAGGACGATATTTCCAACTGAGACTCGAAAGAACATTCAACATTTAATTGGGCTATTATAAAATGGGCTTAAGAATAAAAATGTAACATGTATCTTATAAACATATATTAAAAAACCATTTGGCAATAAAAGAGAAAAAAAACATGAATTGTTTTCGAAAATACTCCCTCTTTCTTCTAAACATTTTCTAGCTCTTGTTATCAAATGCGCTACAGGTTTCTTTATAATCTCTGGTCAATTTCGTATCTCATCACATGAAGCTTGAATACGATTAATGAGTTGCTCCTTATCCACGACTGGGGGCTTGCAGGCCAGTCATAAGATCCCCCTCTACCAAACCAATGATCTGGACAAACTCCATTCAAATGCTGCATGTGAGGAGATAAATAATCGACCAGAAAGGCTCATGAAAGCTGCAACACATTCAATACAAGAGCTAGCAAGTGTCAAAAAGAAGCAGGGAAATTTTCGAGAACAAATCACATTCCTTTAATTCTCTATTATAATGAGTAAGTTTACTTCAATGTTCAATATATTTATGTGTTTTTGTTACTATGAAATCTTTGATTCTGCTATCATCATAGGCATAGGCCTATATAAGAAAAATATTTTTCAAAAAAGAAATTTTCTTTATGAAAATTTCTGCACGCCTGTAAAGAAGATACAAAGACCTTGCCAAAAAAGTACCACATGATCCACTTTCCCTGTTCAAAAAGTTTGGAGGGTTGATGGGGATGGCACAGGGTGCAACAAAAATACTTCAAAAATGCATAAAAATTTGGTTCAGGGTTGCGTTCGAATATTAACTCCGTAGATAAAATTATTTATTACATTGGGGTGACCAAGATAAGTGAATTACCCTGTACAGTTACTAATTGTGCAAGGCGTTTGAATAATAATCACAGTGAGCAATATTATTCAGGAATATTCCCCTTTTTTTAATAATTCATCAAAGCTCAAATTCAATAACACAATCAGGCAGGAAGTGCTGATGCAAACATCAAACATGTTCCCAAATCCTCGAAACTATTAACAATATCTGTTGCACTGAACGGCGACTATCGTATTTTTATCGGCGATGAAGAGCTATTCCATTTAAACATTAAGATATCTTTTATGTCTATTTGAGTAAGCAGGACAAATTATCTTATCAGAAAATGCTAAAGATGGCCGTTAAAACACGGGTGCATGAATTAACCCAAATCCCCTATCTCGTTCAAATTGCATCACAGCGGTTGTGACGGTGTTTCAATTTGGTATAAAAAACAGTAGGTTGTTTCTTGGAGGTCACAGAACATTTTGTGTTAGTATCCCAAATGATGATAATACTAGACTAATCCATCTCAATCCTGAGATGGATTGAAATTCGAAACTCAATCTGAAAATTGGTTCAAGCCCTGTGGGCAGGAGCTTTCTGACGCTCTTGTTCAAACAGACAAATTCAATGGATTCCTATGATAGAAATGCATCATGAGAGAAATTAAATTTACAAAAAGTGTCGTTTAATCAAAATGCTTCAAAAATTATATTATAAAAAAATGGGTTCAAGCCCTGTGGACAGGAGCTTTCTGGCGCTCTAGTTCAAACAGACAAATTATATCTCCGAAAGTATTGGTTTCTCAGAGTTGGGAATTATATCAATGTATTCATATAATAGAACTGCATCCTAAAGGAAATTCAATTCAAATAATAGTTTATTTATCAAGATTAAATGAGCAATCATGAGAATGAGAAAAGCACCATGGAAGAAATCAAATTAAATCTGGCCAATTTTGCCCAATAACGAACTTAACCGAGATATTCATCTCCCTAAACTACTCTGAAAATTTCAACTACCTACCTCATTCCGTTCGAGAGTTATATCTATGTCTATGGATGAAAAGCAGTCTCACTACTCTCAGATCTCTTACTTCATGTTCAGTTCCGAAATGTAAGAATTTTCTGAGAAAAACTAATATCGGAGCAAACAACTGAGATTTAACTCACTTCGCTCACAATTCTTCGATTGATTAGTCTCAGGAACATCATTTGACATTATGACAATTCATATTCATACATAGAATAATATCATTCTGTGACAACGTTGAAATACGATTTATTATTGAAATTTTGAAAAATCATATCTGAGATTTTTCTCACTTCGCTCACAATTCTTCGATTGATTAGTCTCAGGAACATCATTTGACATTATGACAATTCATATTCATACATAGAATAATATCATTCTGTGACAACGTTGAAATACGATTTATTATTGAAATTTTGAAAAATCATATCTGAGATTTTTCTCACTTCGCTCACAATTCTTCGATTGATTAGTCTCAGGAACATCATTTGACATTATGACAATTCATATTCATACATAGAATAATATTATTCTGTGACAACGTTGAAATACGATTTATTATTGAAATTTTGAAAAATCATATCTCCGAAAGTATTAACTTGTTAGAGTTAAAAATGATATGATTGGATTCTCATGATAAAACTTTTTATTAAAAAAAATTTAATTTGGAATTTGTTCCGTGAAAAAAAAATTTTTTTTTTGTTATTCCGAAACCATTTGTCCGATTTTGCCCAATAACGAACTTAGCCGAGATATTTATCCCCCAAACCTACTCTGAAAATTTCAACTCTCTAGCTCATTCCGTTCGAGAGTTATCGTGCCTACGGCCGGCCGGACCGGCCGGACCGGCCGGACAGAATGAATTTCGACCACGGATTCTTGATCAGTGAGTCGAACCAAATCGTTTAAGACCATTTTCATCGAAATATTCGAAAATTACAGACATTTGGGCAAATTGATAAGCACTCAGTTCCGAGGAACTAGAGCGCCAAAAAGAGCAATCTACAATGCTTCAATGCATTAATGCTTCAAAATTTGTCATTAAATTTATTTATCAAGATTAAATCAGCAATCTGCAATGATTCAACCTCGTGGAATGGGTTGTTGCAACTTACACTCGGTGCATAGTTTTCCCAACTCGAAATACCTAAGGAAAGTATCATCGAAATGTCTAGAGCAAAGCTGGAGACAATCATAGCAGATTGTCCATTTATTCCTGATATTTGAGTAGATAATAGATTACGAACAAATTATTTTAATAGTTCAAAATATATTAATAAAATACTATCCTCTTTTCATAATTTAAAATTTAATAGTTCATACCACTAACACATTCTTTTCTGTATTATGAACTTTAACTCAAATCTAAGCTTCCTTCTCTCCTTAGGAAACATAAGCGTCAATAAAGCCATTTTCGAGCACTCCGTTTCTTTGGGATTAAATTTTTAAAACAGCGTTGTTTTTCCTGACTCCTGTGTCTCTTACCTAATGTGGACTGATCCTTGAATCCGTGGCTTAATCATGTGTGTGTATGAAGCATAGACATAGAATAACATGGACTGGCCCTCACGTAACTTTATCACACAGTTCGTTGCGGAATACATTAGAGAGAGAGAGATGTTATGAAGGATAGAATACTTAAAGGCAAATAATGGTATAAAAATAATGATGTTTTTTTATAAGTATCAGAATATTCAGAAACGAGTGTCGGATTTAAATGAAAATGTTTTGCCTTTAAATATTCTGTCTACAAATCACCAAAACACATACACAATACACGAAACCAAACAATACAGTAACAAGAAAGGTCAGAGAATAAAGGAAACCAATGTTTTGTATTCTGTGGTTTTGCCAAACGCCAAATTATAAGAAAATATTTATATACTGTGGTTTGCCTTTAACTATTCTGTCTTTTTTCAATGCTGTTTTCAATGGTCTCTTTCTCACAACCAGTCCATGTTATTTTATGTCTATGGTATGAAGAGAATAAGTCGTCATGATGCATGGTGTCGCTGGCAATTTTCCATCCTAATCTCTCTCATATTCTTGCAGCGTTTTTACTCTATCTCTGGTGGTCAATGACTAACGTCAAGACCAACTTTGGGGACTATAACCCTGTGATTAAAAAAAAAAAAACCTTAACTCAAGAAAAAATGATTAATACACAAATGTAGATCCATATTTCAGTATTTTTTTGCTAGCAACATTATGAAAATACTGTATATAGGAACATGTCTCACTACTTAAGGAAGTGAAAGGTAATATTAACCTCAGTGGTCAACGAACACTAAGTAATTTCTTTTGATGATTCCATTATGTTCTTCTTTCCTATTGGTTCCATAAACTACATCAAAACAGTCTTGTATATATTCACAAATTCAAGAATCGAAATTTTGTTTTCCAAGAGAAAATAACAACTATGATTTGACAATCTCTTATAGCTAGAAAAGATGACATTTATGAATAGTGATCACAGACAGATTATGTGTTCACATTCTGTGAATACATAGAACTTACGAAGTATTAATGAAACTTTTAAAAATCATATCTCCGAAAGTATTAGCTTGTCAGAGTTGAAAATGATAACAATGGATTCTTATGATGAAACTGCATCTTAAAAAAATTTGAATTCAAAAGTTGTAATGTAATAAAGAATATTTTTTTTCGTTACTCCAAAACTATCAGACCGATTTTGCCCAGTAACGAACTTAACCAAGATATTTATCCCTCAAACCTACTCTGAAAATTTCAACTGTCTAGCTCATTCCGTTCGAGAGTTATCGTGTTAACGGATGGACGGATGACCGGCCGGACAGAATCGATTTCGACCACGGATTCTTGATCAGTGAGTCCAACCAAATCGTTCAAGACCATTTTCAGCCAAAAATTCGAAAATTACAGGCATTTGGGCAAATTGATAAGCACTCCGTCCAGCGGAACAAGCGCACCAACAACGTTGTCATAGTGCAGAAAATTTAATAGTCGTTTCCCTCATATTAAACGAAAACCTGAACGAATAGTAAGATACAGTAGAAAATATGATTGGGTCATTTATTATTTATGGCATTCCACTCATGCATTCCTAGAGGAACGCATACTCCAAGATAATTTAAAATTCTTCGTTCCAACTGCAATATCACCCCCATCCCTTCATTTCTCAACGTATCATTTCTCGTTGCAACCGGAGCCGCCTACACAATTTTCTCCGCATCCCCTAGCCTAGACTAATCTGTCATACTGACTCCTAGACGAAGCCTCAAGAACCCAGGTCCCAGCAGTCAGAAAAATAAATCAGGGAGTAAGGACGTCCACGACACATAACCGGGCATGAAAAAGCCTCGGAAAATTTGCATGGGAACATCCGTCGTTTTCTAAGTGACGCCGATTCCCGTCGCAGACGTTTTCGCGACGGCAGATGTTGAGTTTCGAGAGGGATAAACTCCACATTAGTCGGCTGTAATGAAACTTGCCGAATTTCGATGAGGGGTGGAGGGAGACTGAGCTTATAATCATCGTTTTATATCAAATCCAGTTGGTCGTATGGGCTGGGTTTTCCGAGATATTCCCTCGCGAAGGAAAATTTCCTGGTATTAAAATCTGAGTTTACGTCCTGCCGGAAGGAAGTGAATTAGGGTACTTCTATTCTGGTTTAATTGATACACCATAGGTAATTCGGGGAAGTAATAGGGCCTTGGTATTTCGAGGGAACAATATTTGTCGATTCAAATACGAACCGAGATTACTTTATCCCATTCTGGTTTATTTCTTTCTCGAATCATAAACTTTTGCGATGTCTGAAATTTACGACTATATTTTGGAACGATGTTCTTTAACACGGTTCGCGGTAGGGGTGAATTAGTAAAAATCTTCACGTAATGATTGCCCTCTGGATGCGACTCTTAAAATACGACTGTGTGTGTGCGTCTGTTCAATATTAGACGTAGACGAGCTGGTCAGCGCGAGGCAACGTTATAGAGGAAAGGTTTAACGGGTATTTCCGCAAAAGGAGCAGATTAAAAATAATTCTGCTGGTACCTGCCAACACGCGTTTCTGTTAGTTGGCTTCTTCAGGACAGGGCAACCAAGAAACCAAGGAAAAGATGGAAATAAAAGAGAAAATAGGTGACACCACACCAGGAGCGAGCAACCAATTGTGCCTTCAGCTCTAGGACCTCCATTTCGGAGGTAAACTATGGCATCGGCACGGAGGAAGCATAAGCTACCTGTGCGATGCGACCTCAACCCGAGGATATGAAACATAGAAATATGTTTCATATCCTCGGCGGTAGGTTTGAGGTCAGAGTAGGTTTGAGGGATAAATATCTCGGTCTAATAGTTTCGGAGTAAAGATAAAAAATATTTTTTTTACATTACATCTTTTGAATTAATTTTTTTTTTCAAGATGCAGTTTCATCATATTTATCCATTTAATCATTTTCAACTCTAAAAAGCTAATACTTTCGGAGATATGATGTTTCAAAGTTTCAATAATACATCGTAAGTTCTATGTATTCACAAAATGTGAACACAGAATCTGTCTGTGATCACTATTCATAAATGTCATTTTTTCTAGCTATTAGAGATTGTCAATTCATAGTTGTTATTTTCTCTTGGAAGGCAAGTATTCGATTCTTGAATTTGTGAATATATACAAGACTGTAGTTTATGGAGGCAATAGGAAAGAAGAACATAATGGAATCATCAAAAGAAATTACTGTTCGTTGACCACTGAGGTTAATATTACCTTTTATTTCTTTAAGTAGTGAGACATGTTCCTTTTTTTTTTTTTTTTTTAATCATATTGGACCTAGTCCCTAAGTATGGTCTTGACTTTGGTCATTAACCAGCAGAGTTCAATTTCTAACATTCATACCGGACAATCACAACCAACATCCATGCCCTGAGCGGGATTCGAACCCGCGACCCCGGCACCACAGCAGGTCTTTATACCAACTGCACCACCTGAGCCGGCGACCTGTTCCTATATACAGTATTTTCATAATGTTGCTAGCAAAAAAAATACTGAAATATGGATCTATATTTGTGTATCAATAATTTTTTCTTGAGTTAAGGTTCATAATACAGAAAAGAATGTGTTAGTGGTATGAATTATTGAATTTTAAATTATGAAAAGAGGATAGTATTTTATTAATATATTTTGAACTATTAAAATAATTTGTTCGTAATCCACTACCCACTCAAATATCAGGAATAAATGGACAATCTGCTATGATTGTCTCCAGCCTTGCTCTAGACATTTCGATGATACTTTCCTTAGGTATTTCGAGTTGTGAAAACTATGCACCGAGTCTAAGTTGCAACAACCCATTCCACGAGGTTGAATCATTGAAGATTGCTCATTTAATCTTGGTAAATAAATGTAATGACAATTTTTGAAGCATTAAGGCATTGAAGCATTGTAGATGGCCCTTTGTTTCATAAGATAATTTTTGAAGCATTTTTTTTAAACGACGCTTTTTTGCGCGTATGTTCTGGGGAACATCGCGTTATAGTTTTGCCCAAATGTCTGTAACTTTCGAATTTTTTGACGAAAATGGTCTCAAACGATTAAGTTCGACTCCCCAATGAAGAATTCGAGGTCAAATTTGATTCTGTCCGTCCGGCCGTCCGGCCGTACGGCCGTCCGTTGCCACGATAACTTGAGAACGAAAAGAGCTAGCGACTTGAAATTTTCAGGGTAGGTGGCGCATCGCAATACGACGGACAAGTTCGTTAATGGGCATAATCGGCCCAGTGGTTTCCGAGTAATAATTTTGTTTTCAACCAATATAAATCTGATCGAATTGAAACTTAGTGGGTAGTTGTAGAATATGAACCTAAGCAAGTTTGTGAAATTTTGTTTGAATCGTATGGCTAGATTATTAAAAAAAAATTATTAAAAAATGGGTTCAAGCCCTGTGGACAGGAGCTTTCTGGCGCTCTAGTTCAAACAGACAAATTATATCTCCGAAAGTATTGGTTTCTCAGAGTTGGGAATTATATCAATGTATTCATATAATAGAAATGCATCCTAAATGAAATTCAATTCAAATAATAGTTTATTTATCAAGATTAAATGAGCAATCATGAGAATGAGAAAAGCACCATGGAAGAAATCAAATTAAATCTGGCTTATTTTGCCCAATAACGAACTTAACCGAGATATTCATCTCCCTAAACTACTCTGAAAATTTCAACTACCTACCTCATTCCGTTCGAGAGTTATATCTATGTCTATGGATGAAAAGCAGTCTCACTACTCTCAGATCTCTTACTTCATGTTCAGTTCCGAAATGTAAGAATTTTCTGAGAAAAACTAATTTCGGAGCAAACAACTGAGATTTTTCTCACTTCGCTCACAATTCTTCGATAATGTAGGAAAATCATTTGACATTATGACAATTCATATTCATACATAGAATAATATCATTCTGTGACAACGTTGAAATACGATTTATTATTGAAATTTTGAAAAATCATATCTCCGAAAGTATTAGCTTATTAGAGTTAAAAATAATATGAGTGGATTCTTATGATAAAACTTCTTATCAAAAAAAAATTAATTTGGAATTTGTTCCGTAAAAAAAAAATTTTTTTTTTGTTACTCCGAAACCATCTGTCCGATTTTGCCCAATAACGAACTTAGCCGAGATATTTATCCCCCAAACCTACTCTGAAAATTTCAACTCTCTAGCTCATTCCGTTCGAGAGTTATCGTGCCTACGGCCGGACCGGCCGGCCGGACCGGCCGGCCGGACCGGCCGGCCGGACGGCCGGACAGAATGAATTTCTACCACGGATTCTTGATCAGTGAGCCGAGCCAAATCGTTTAAGACCATTTTCATCGAAATATTCGAAAATTACAGACATTTGGGCAAATTGATAAGCACTCAGTTCCGAGGAACTAGAGCGCCAAAAATATGTTTGTTGTCACGATAACTTGAGAACGGAATGAGATAGCGGCTTGAAATTTCCAGGTTAGGATGTGCACCAGAACGCGACATTTCAGTTTGTTTATGAGCATAATCGGCCAAACGGTTTTAGAGTTATAGCCATCTGAAATTTTCTGAAATTTGGTGGTTTTTTGTTCCTCATTAACTCGAAAAATACTGAACCGATTGAATTCAAACATGGTTATTAGTTGCAAAATGCCAACGCAAAAATGTTTGCAAAATTTGGTGAGGATAGCATTTGTAGAAAATTTTGAATAAATCATTGAAAATTAAAAAAAAAATTCTATATATCAGTAACCATTCGTTTGAATTTGCTGAAATTTTGCAAGAGCCTTCATAACCTAACTCTACTGCTAAGTTTCAAGTTTTAATACGATGGGTTAAATATTGTTGGAGATTCGAGCATTCTTGTGCGAGTTCAGTAGATGGGTGACCGTTGCCTCGATAACTTTCGAACGAAAGGAGATTGGGACTTGCAATTTTCAGGGTAGGTTGCGTATCCGAAAGGGAGAGTTGAGTGCGTTTTTGGGCATAATCGGTCTAACGGTTTCCGAGTTATACCCACCTGGAATATTATTTCCTTGATAACTCAAAAATTAAATAGACGATCGAATTGGTGCTTGGTAACTAGTAGTAGAAAATCAACATAAAGACGTGTTTAAAATTATTTGTGAACCGTACCCCTAGAAAATTTGAAAAAAATGACGAAAAAAAAAATTTTAAGAATCGTACCACTAGAAAATTTTTAAAAAATCACGAAAAAAAAAATTGGTTCAAGCACTGACGTGAAGTCAGAAGCTTTTGCGCGTATGTTCTATTGTCCATTCTTCTGTATTGGACACCCCTAGTCGAATTTACACTGGTAAATTAAGCTGTCCATTCTCCTGTATTGGACACTTAATTCGAATTTACCATGGTAAATTCTATTAAGGGTGTCCAATACAGAAGAATGGACAATAGAACATACGCGCAAAAGCTTCTGACTTCACGTCAGTGCTTGAACCAATTTTTTTAAATGTTTTATGGGAATTTCTGAGATTTCGATTTCAGGGTTGCATGTTGATATCATTGTTGAATAATACCATGTTTTCGCATTTTCTGGATTTGACAGCAAGGAATACCTCGCAAATGAGTTCGCAGTTAATTGTAGAAAGAGTTGTAACAGTGGTGGAAAAATTAAAAATTGGGTTCAAGCCCTGTGGACAGGAGCTTTCTGGCGCTCTAGTTCAAACAGACAAATTATATCTCCGAAAGTATTGGTTTCTCTGAGTTGGGAATTATATCAATGTATACATATGATAGAGCTGCATCATGAAGGAAATTCAATTCAAATAACAGTTTATTTATCAAGATTAAATGAGCAATCATGAGAATGAGAACTGCACCATGGAAGAAATCGAATTAAATCTGGCCAATTTTGCCCAATAACGAACTTAACCGAGATATTCATCTCTCTAACCTACTCTGAAAATTTCAACTATCTAGCTCAATCCGTTCGAGAGTTATTGTGGAAAAACATATTTTAAATTTTCAATTTTTTTTTTTTACACTTTGCGGTAATCTGGTCGATACAAACTTCACGAGTATTTCAACCCCAATATTTTTGAAGTTACAATTTTCCCTTCTGTCAAGTTGACATTATGAAAATTCAAGGATACAAGGAATAATTATATCAATCTGTGAAATACGATTTACATTGAAATTTTGAAAAATCATATCTCCGAAAGTATTAGCTTGTTAGAGTTAAAAATGATATGAATGGATTCTTATGATAAAACTGCTTATTAAAAATTATTTAATTTGGAATTTGTTAATGTGAAAAAAATTTTTTTTTTTATTACTCCGAAACCTTCTGTCCGATTTTGCCCAGTAACGAACTTAGCCGAGATATTTATCCCCCAAACCTACTCTGAAAATTTCAACTCTCTAGCTCATTCCGTTCGAGAGTTATCGTGCCTACGGCCGGACCGGCCGGCCGGACCGGCCGGCCGGACCGGCCGGCCGGACGGCCGGACAGAATGAATTTCCACCATGGATTCTTCATCAGTGAGTCGAACCAAATCGTTTAAGACCATTTTCATCGAAAAATTCGAAAATTACAGACATTTGGGCAAATTGATAAGCACTCAGTTCCGAGGAACTAGAGCGCCAAAAATTGAGGGATGTAAGAAAAAGAAGAAGGGAATTATTGAATTTTTATGGGAAAATTATAGACCTTTGTGCCAACAATGCCGCAGTCAATTACCGATAAAGCTATGGAGTGAGTAGAATAGGGTATCACCTTATTCTAGTTATTTAGACCTCATGCAATAAATAACAGATTTTCCGATTTTTTGGCGCTCTAGTTCCTCAGAACAGAGTGCTTATCAATTTGCTCAAATGTCTGTAATTTTCGAATTTTCGGCTGAAAATGGTATTAAACAATTTGATTCGACTCACTGATCAAGAATCCGTGTCCGGCCGGCCGGCCGTTCATCCGTTAAAACGATAACTCTCGAACGAAAGGAGTTAGAGGATTGAAATTTGCAGGGTAGGGTTGGAGCATAAATATCTCGGACGAGTTCGTTAACGGGCGAAATCCATCGGTTCGGAGTTATGGCCGTTTTTAGTAAAAAATTTTTTTATGAATATTTCCGAAAACGATTACTCAATCCATCTGAAATTTAGCATCAAATTGTAGAATCATGACCTTTAGACGAATGTGAAGTTTTGTATTGATCAGGTTACCGTAAAGTGTACAAAAAAAATTTGATAATTTGGTTTCTACAATATCTCCCGAACGGAATGAGCTACGCAGTTGAAATTGTCAGAGTAGGTTAGGAAGATAAATATCGCAGTTAAGTTCGCTATTGGGCGAAATAGGCCAGATGGTTTCGGAGTAACGAAAAATTAAATTTTTTGAATTACAAATTTCAAAATTATTTTTTTTCAAGATGCAGTTGCACCATAAAAATCCATTGATATTATTTCAAACTCCAACAAGCTTATAATTTCGGAGATATGATTTTTCTAAATTTCAATGATGAATCGTACTTCTATGTTTTCACAGAATGCTATAATTATTCTATCTATCATTTATTAAATGATCTGTGTTCATACTCGTACACGTCATCCTGCAGTTCTATAATGGTGCAGTTCTCATTCTCAGATTGCTCATTTAATCTTGACGAATAAACTATTATTTGAATTGAATTTCTTTTATGATGCAGTTCTATCATAAGAATACATTTATATAATTCTCAACTCTGAGAAACCAATACTTTCGAAGATATTATTTGTCTGTTCGAACTAGAGCGCCAGAAAGCTCCTGTCCACAGGGCTTGAAACAATTTCCGTTATAGTTCAGAGGACTATCAAGTTGAAGGTGTTTTTCAATTAACCGACCACCACTCAAATCCTCACAGGATTTTCCGGAGTAATGGCAAATTCTGGAAAATACACTTCAGATCAAGAATTTATCGTCTATTTCCTGGCTTTTTTCCATTTATTAGGTAGCTCAACTGTAAGGTGCGCCCTCTTGCGTGAAAATTGCCTCCGATAAGAATTAGGTTGTGAATTAGGCCTAAGAAAGGAGCGGAAATGAAAGGATTTATTTGATCGCCGAAACACATAATTTTGAGGAGGAATTCTACTGCTTCATTTTCCGAGTATGCGTCAAATGATGTGAAATAGATCGGAGCTGAACAGGGGCGCATTAGCCCCATAGCTTATGAGATATTAAGCTACTTAATATTTAATTAATTATTGTTGTTATTTTATTTGCTCGGGATCATTTTTCTAGTTTTCGGTAACAGAAATGGTATTCTATTATTGTTGGGGAGATTACCAATTATTATTGTCCCACGACTGGATAATAAGAATAGATGTTTATTTTATTATAAAGACAGAAAAAACTATTCTGAGCTTGTAATCGCAAATTCATTTCATGTGTGATACGTATGATATAATGAATTAGCTTATGACTTGGAAAACATTGGTGAAATGATTCCTGTCTCTTGTTTTTGTGTAATTTTTTTGTCATACAAAAGTATTTATGTGAATATTTCTATTTGATATGTTGTATTGTTTTGCATATTTGAATTTATTTTTAGTTAAAATTTTTTTTTCTGTAATTAGGCTTAAACCTTCAGGAAGTAAAGGCTTATTATAATGAGACATCTAAAGGTTAATCCAATTTGAGCTTCAAGATTTCAAAGTAAAATAGTGTAACATGTGACAAATAAATTATTTGAAAGTTTTGTAGGTTAGGTAGTTCGAAAAAAACATGGAACACACAACAATGTTGTGAAATTATTGACATCTATAATCAAAACCAAATTTATAAAGGCAACATGGCGTGGATTATGTGCAGGTTATGGGTTATGGTTCCCATGATCGGCGGAGTGAACAAACAAATTCGGAATAAACTGAGAATGAGTTCGCGAGGGAGGCTGATCCAAAAATAAATCGTGTCAAGAATGGGAGGAATGCATACAATATTGAAGAGTTCAAGATAATCCAAATTTGTCTATTAGACGTCGTTCTCAATTCGATTATTCACAGAGAGCTATAATACAAAAACGGTGAATATCTTTAACCCATCAATTATTAACATCTAAATTATGAAATTCTAGTGCAAAATTCGATATCCAAAATTTAAAATATTCAAGAGCTAAATTTTAAACATACGTAATATGAAATTCCTGTAGAAAATTTAAACATTCAAAATTTTAAAATTCCCTAGATTTTCAATAAGCACCAAAATTAACATGTATATCACAAACTATACATAATGAGGTTCACCGATGGAGAATTCGTGGTCAAATTCAATTCTGTCCGGCAGCCGGCCGTCCGTTGCCACGATAACTTTCGAACGGAAAGAGATAGCGATCTGGAATTTTCAGGGTAGGCTGCGCAACCGAATGCAACGGCGAAATACAGCTCAATTTTAAATTTTCTAGGTTATGATTTCCTTTCCCGCCATTAACTGAGACAAGTAAAGGCGAAAATTCATGAGACGATTTTGTCGTCCAAAAGCAACGACGCTGTCGTTCAAAATTTCCCTTCCTATACTATTCATGGAACGACGAAATCGGACGACAGCTTATTTTGAACTGATTTAAAAACATACCCTAATTGAATTTAAAAAATATTACAACTAAATATATAGGTACAAAATGGGTACCTAAAGTACTACAGTTATCTGTAATAATTATATAATTGCATTAAATCGCAAAAGAGAAACAATCACAGCAGCTCCAATTATGATTGCTAACAAAAGGAGGAAATATAATAAAAAGAACATTTTGGGTTGCGTGTTTATAATATACTTGCGAGCTGAAATTCTAGATCGGATTCCATTGCTTGAAAAAAACCTGCATGCTTTGCACATCCTACTTTCTGCGCGCATGTTCTAGGGGACACATCGCATTATTATTTTGCTGAGCTGAGCTGAGCGGGACATATAATATGAATCAGCCTTAAGAGTGCCCAATAGAGATGAATAGACAATAGAATATGCGCGCAAAAGCTTCTGACTTCACGTCGGTGCTTGAACCAATTTTAATTTTTGCGGCTGTCAGAGGTTGTGTTAACAGTGGTCGTTAGAAAGCTAGATTAATCCAGCATTACAACGACGTCGTTCGATGAGAAACTTGTGGTTGCGATTTCATCGTCTCATGAATTTTCGCCTTAAGCCTGATGCAAAGCAGTCTCACTCTTCTCAGATTTCTTACTCCATGTTCTGTACCGAAATATAAAAATCTTCTGTGAAATTAGTGAGATGAACTATTTCGGAATCTAGCTTCTGATATTTTATCACTTCGCTCACATTTCGGAATATATATTAAGTCATCAATAGAATATTCCAAATAGCATCAATGTATCTTGCAACTTCTATGGACATTCCACAATGAACAATAATTCGAAAAAAAAATGATTTGCAATAAGGCATTATTGTCATTGTCTTATCGACGTAGCACTGATTATTATTTCAAGAATATTTTAATAAATTACACATAATTCTTCGAATATAAAATATAATTATGATTCTCACATGCAACAATATTTCTACTGGTTCGACGTGATTCCTAACCGAATTTAATACAGTCTCGAACGAATCCTGCCCTGGCGTCATAAAACAGTGATTGACTTTCGATTTTCCTCAGTTTATCGTGACATAAATCCTTATGAAAAAATATAAGGGGAGTGTAATGACTGTGTCAATACTTCCCGCCCATTATCTGCAAATATCTCATGATGTTTTTGATGACAGATATCTCAGATCAGCACTAGAGTAGAAGGGAAAAAGGAGCGGGAGGCACCGACGGTGCTCACATTAATAGTATTCTTCTTTTATCTATTATCATAAAATACTTAATTGTGCCATGATGAATTAATAATTAAATAAAAGCACCCACGTGTCAGGAGGAACGCTGATTTGAGCTGTTATAGGTGAGAAAAAATGTAAGTTTTCCTCATTCTATTAAAATCAAAGTTTAACGTCATTTTATATTTTGAAATAATTTTAACAGTTATCTTCTTTATTGTTAAAAACCAGGAGAGGTTTTTTCACTTCTATTAAAAGCCGGATGAAGCCGCCCCCATCCCTGATATTACGTTTTGAGATCTTAATGACAAAAAATCTGGAGTTTTTGCGCGACTGTTCCTTTTTCTATTCGCCTCACGTGCCTTACTGCATGGAGTTGGGTATGGATAAAGAACACAAAACACGTGAATAAGCCATCAATTGAGCTGAAATCCTGTAATTTATTGTAAAATGGCGGCTTGAAGGCTTGTGCGGTATTTCAACGAAAGCTTCAACGTGGTTTCGAAAGTGTTTGAAGGAAATCTTTTATTTATTATTTTATTGCGTTTTCTAGTGCTACCAAGTACCAAGATTCAATTTGATCCGATTTGTATTTTTTGAGTTATTGTGCATTTGGCTGAGTATGTCCATCAATCGCATTCAGATGCGCAATCTACACTGAAAATTGCAAGTCACTATCGCTTTCCGTTCGAAAGTTATCGTTGCAACGGACGACCTGTCGGACAGAATTGAATTTGACCTCGAATTCTTCATCAGCGCCTAATCGTTCGATAATTACAGACATTTGGACCAAATGTTAAAGCCCGTTAAATATTTTTTCCTTTCTCGTTTGGACACGATCTAAAAGACAAAACATAGAATTGTGGTTCAGGCATCTTCCGTTCCCGAGAATATATTCGTACTGTTCACGAAAGGCTCAAGTGAAAACTTTGCTTAAATTCGAAGAATCACAGAGCTCCTTCAGCATTTAACGATGTTTTTCTCGTTTATTTTATTTTCCTTCTATACATTGAACTAATTGAAATACTTGTAAACTGTACCAATAATCTATATTTTTTCATCAAAGAGTGACGTTTCTTGAATGTTCAATGGCTAATATGAAATGTTTTTCTCTTAATATTATGTAGGTCGGCACCACCGCAACCGCTATGTCCCTGCATTTCAAATCTGCAATATCTTCGAAAATATTCATTTAAATTATTTGCTGTAAAGGTCAATATTGATAAATATTAAATGCACAATGCATTTAAGGTACTTAATTGGAGAAGGATCAATGCTGTATTGCTTAAAATAGATTCGTAATCAAGCCATTATTTCTCGTAGAATGTAAAGGATGAAAAATGGTTATTGTGGGTTATCCTTAAGAGATAGACATATACCATCGCGGACTTATTTGTAGACCTTTTTAAGGTGTTACCATACTTAACTACATTGTTTTGATCTATCTCGTAGGGTTCAGTCAGCGTTTGCAATGTAAGCGCAAAAAATGTGTTTATTTACGACATCACATTAGAAACCTCTGAAATTATCAGTGCTTCTCTAATAGAATATGCATGTTTTATACATATAAACCTTCATATTGAATCACTCTATCTATTTAAAAAAACCGCATCAAAATCCTTCACGTAGTTTTAAAGATCTAAGCATACATAGGGACAGACAGACAGCGGGAAGCGACTTTGTTTTATACTATGTATGTAAGGATGTATATATATGACAAGCGTGCTCTATTGATTTGATGTTGTACATAGTTGTCGAGAAAAGGTATGTAACATGCTGAGAAATTGTGTTTTTCTCGTTTTCGAATCTAGGAAACCGCCTTCAAAATAACAGTTAAACGTAAATTATAATTGTGTAAAATATCGGATATTCCAATAGAGACATACCAATTTTATATTTAAATGCGGATATTGAACTTTTTTATAATCGGTTATAGGTCATTGTTAACATTTTAACATGGTTAAGTTCATAAACGAGCATTTTTTGCCAATTATTGAACCTTACTACCGCAATCTGATTCGGTGGTTCAACAGCGCTTCGTCCAAAAAGTAATAATAATCATCTCCCAACAAACAGAGTGTGCGGTGTGTGGATGAATTCGACTCGAAATATTCACTATCGAATGTTCCTCTGTCAGTGGGACAATGCACCGTTCGAAGTACCGAAGATATCACGGCCGTGAGGGCTTCATTTCAAAATTATCCAATCAGTAAATTCTACGCCGTTCACAGTGATTGGAAATCTCTCAGACCTCATTTAAGCGAATTATGCGTAAAATCTTATACCCTTAGAAGTTCGAATTAACTCAAGAACTGAGGCACACGAATATTTGAAGCGCCAGATCTCCTGCGATTGGGATCTACTGAAATTCCTGAATTTCATCGTAAATTCATCCTCACCAAGGACTAGCTTCGTTAATAGCCAAGTATGACTTATTGCACAGCAATAAATCCATAATATGCACTTCAAGGGACTACATAACAACCACAAAAAGTGACCTTGTAGGAAGGATTTCATACCGTAGGTGTCATTGTACCATATATTTTCGTCGATGAAAATGATCACCATGTTATGAAGTTCGCTATCCTGCCATCGGCTTTTTTTGGTCGAAAGTGGGTGGACTTGACATCAGCGATAAGTGCTCAGGTTAGGTAAGTTCATAAGAAGGTGGTGCTAAATGCCACACAGCTGGTCAAACAATTGATGCTGAAAGGAAAGAACGGTCATCGCGTAATCTCGAAAGAAGGGATTTTTATGGGGTTACGTTGAGTCGTTGTTTCATGCCAACATCGTAAAAGGAGCTTTGGGAAAATAACGAATGCGAAAATGCTACCTTCCGGCCGGTACCTATGTGTGTGAGATTGGTGAAAAATTATACTAGGAAATTATACTCAACTCTTATTATAAGAGTTCATTATCTTCCAAGGGCGCTACATCTAAAATGCTAAATTCAAACTTTTTCTTCCATCCGGTTTTAGATTATGAAATCTTAGACACTATAAGTCCACTCAAGAATAGAAAGAATAGTGGAATCGATTTTGAAACTGATAAGTGTTGAGATCGCTTCACGTTTAACCCACGCTATTAATATTTCTATAAGTAGTGCTGTTTTCGTCATCTTCTCTAGAGAGCTGTTATTTGTAGTTCCGGTTCATAAAAAATAATGACAGACTTACATGAAATAGCAAACTACATAACTATTTCCATTCTGAGTGTCTTCTCGAAGGTCTTCGAGCGAGTTGTCTGCAGAATGATGAGCTACCTAGACAAACACATGGTTTTCGATCGGGTCGCCCAACTCAGTCGGGAGCTCTTTGTTTTGCCGAATTTCTTTATGAGTGTCTTGATGATTGGCCTGTTTGTCGCGGGATTTTTCTTCGACTTATCTCGGATGTTTGACAGCCACTCTGTTCAAATTCTTTTCGACAAATGCTACAATTTGGGTATTGTATATTGTATTTATTTTGCAGCCTTGGCTGAACTCAGTGTACCTAGATGGGTGACTGCTCTGGTTATTAATTTGAACAAACGCGCCAAAGCAGACTCACGTCAGTGCTTTCCCAACTTTTTTAATATTTAAAGTTCATATTTTCTCATTGAGAAATCCGATACATACACTCACCGGCAAAATAATCGATCCACTCAGATAATTGATGAAATTAAAAAAATTACTATTTCAAGTTCAATATGTATAATGTTATTTTTAAATTGTAGGTTAATTTATATCAAATCTACCACATACTTTAAATTTCGGGAAAATTGTACGTCATTTTATACAGGGTGACAGAAAATGTGTTTTTTCACTCTAATTTTAAAACCATGTAATTTCTTATTTTATTATGAACACTCATCTTTCTTGAACGATTTGTTTCTTTATTTATTAAAATAACGTATTTGTTGTAAAAGGTACATGGCTTTTAGAAGAACGTTAAATTTTTACAATTTCTGATCGTGATAACAAAAGGTTTATAAATTTAACTTGTTTCTTAGAAGGCTATAGAAAGTGAGTATTTGGTCGAGGTTGAAATACCAGTAGAAAATTCTCTATGCCCAGACCTAAAACCAATTGAGCATGCTTGGAATGCTCCTGGGAGGAAAATCATGTGTACCAAGTCAAGAAAATTCGCAGCACCTTAGTGACGTTTTGATTGAATCAAATCAACCATCTATGGTTACTACCAAAGAGAAATTGTAAAAATGTAACGTACTGCTAAACCTTTGTATCTTTTAAAAATCAAGCTATTGTAATAAATAAAAAAATAAATTGTAAAGAAAAGATGTGTCTTGCTAATAAAATATGAAGTTACACGTTGGAACAACTGGGACACCCCACAGGTGGTTTTAAAGTTAGTGTAAAAAAACACATTTCGCGTCATTTTTTTACTTAGAATTCAGAACATTTGCTAGATTCCATAACTTGACATTAAATTTAAAAATTAAATTAATCAAATCGAATTTAAAATACCAAATACATTAATGAACACACTTCATTTCTTTTTTGAATAGATCGATTATTTCGCCGGTGAGTGTATATGTTTTCTTTGTGTTACTGAACCTATTTCTAGGAGTATCCATTCTAAGGCATCTACAATCGCATTTATTCATCCATCAGGAATTCCACCTTCTGCTTTCACCAAGTACCAAAAACAACTTTAAAATTTCCTCACTCCCTCGTAAAATTATTATTTTTATATTTTCATTCATTTAAACTGGTGGTTGAGCACATTCCAAACTGTCGGGAACACTGACCTGTGCTAAGAAACCGGCCTTCTTCGAGATATTAACGATCCCGCATGCTGCATAATCTGCCGTATTCACAAAGCATTGTTAAGTGTTTGAATCTCCGTTAAGCCCTAACTGAGGTCCTCAGTTAAGGATAAATATGAATCGCAACCTCAGTTAACGTATTTAACGGTGGTGAAACAGGCCTGTTTTACCACCTTTATTCCTTATTGTCCCTTATTATCCCCAATTTATCCTTAACTGAGGACCTCAGTTAGGACTTAACGGAGATTGAATGCTTTGTGAATACGGCGGATAGAGTAATATCTGTCGGGTAATACACAACTCGGATTATTATTAATGTTTATTCTTTGAATTTACATATCGCCGCAATGAGCCCACCTGAGGTCGATAGATGGGTTTCGCACGTGGTGGTAACGGGAGATCATGGGTATCGGGGTGTACTCGAACAATTTGAAGAACCCATTAGCGCTAATATCATGTGATGGAGGACATTTAAGATTACTGATATTATGTACATCTTGGTTGCATGGATGAGCAATTCCGGTTAATAACGAATAAACCAATCTGGTCCGGATGTAGCACAAGTAGATGGAGTTGATTATTCTCCCGAATAACACTCTTTCGGAGTCATGCGGTGAAAAATCTTTTTTATGGTGGTGCAAAAATTGTATACTTTTTAGCGCTCTTGCTTATCAATTTGCCCGAATGTCTGTATTTTCGGAATTTTTTGTTGAAAATAGTCTTAAACGATTTTGTTTGACTCACTGATCAATAATCTGTGGTCAAAATCGATTCTGTCCAGCATGCCGTTGACACGATAACTCTAGAACGGAATGAGCTAGACAGTTGAATTTTGCAGAGTAGGTTTGGGAAATAAAAATCTCGATTAAATTAGTGGGCATAATCGGCTTGATGGTTTCGGAGTAATGAAAACAAATTTTTTTTTTACATTACAGATTTCAAACTCAATTTTGTTTAAGATGCAGTTTAATCATAAGAATCCATTGATATCATTTCCAACTCTAATAAACTAATACTTTCCGAGAAATGATTTTTCAAAATTTCAATATTAAATCGTAATTCTATAGAATTAGAATTATGTGTATTTCACAGAATGCTGTAATCGAAAATTAATGTCCGTATTTGTATCTATGAATATATACAGGGTGTCCCATAATCAGACCGACAAGCTAGTTGAAGTTCTATACATTATTTTAGACACTTTCGAGCCAAATCATACAATGCAAAATTGCTTCGTTAAGGAAGCGCTTCTCAATTTCGTATTCATTGTTTTATAAGGTGAAGCTTTTATAAAATTCGTACAAGAAATTGATATTCCACTTACTTTATTATGATTCTTCAGATAACGAGCATTGAGTAGTGAACGGAGGGACAATTTCAAATTTTTCTGAAAACCGGTGCAACTGGCCGATATCACACAAGATCACCCTTTTTGGCGCTCTAGTTCCTCGGAACTGAGTGCTTATCAATTTGCCCAAATGTCTGTAATTTTGGAATATTTCGATGAAAATGGTCTTAAACGATTTGGTTCGGCTCACTGATCAAGAATCCGTGGTAGAAATTCATTCTGTCCGGCCGGCCGGTCCGGCCGTAGGCACGATAACTCTCGAACGGAATGAGCTAGAGAGTTGAAATTTTCAGAGTAGGTTTGGGGGATAAATATCTCGGCTAAGTTCGTTATTGGGCAAAATCGGACAGATGGTTTCGGAGTAACAAAAAAAAATTTTTTTTTTACGAAACAAATTCCAAATTAATTTTTTTTTGATAAGAAGTTTTATCATAAGAATCCACTCATATTATTTTTAACTCTAATAAGCTAATACTTTCGGAGATATGATTTTTCAAAATTTCAATAATAAATCGTATTTCAACGTTGTCACAGAATGATATTATTCTATGTATGAATATGAATTGTCATAATGTCAAATGATGTTCCTACATTATCGAAGAATTGTGAGCGAAGTGAGAAAAATCTCAGTTGTTTGCTCCGAAATTAGTTTTTCTCAGAAAATTCTTACATTTCGGAACTGAACATGAAGTAAGAGATCTGAGAGTAGTGAGACTGCTTTTCATCCATAGACATAGATATAACTCTCGAACGGAATGAGGTAGGTAGTTGAAATTTTCAGAGTAGTTTAGGGAGATGAATATCTCGGTTAAGTTCGTTATTGGGCAAAATAAGCCAGATTTAAT
This sequence comes from Halyzia sedecimguttata, assembly GCA_937662695.2. Classification (NCBI taxonomy): domain Eukaryota; kingdom Metazoa; phylum Arthropoda; class Insecta; order Coleoptera; family Coccinellidae; genus Halyzia; species Halyzia sedecimguttata. Next base: position 110,616,572 of record OW569414.2, on the reverse strand, counting down.
TTGATTTCTTCCATGGTGCTTTTCTCATTCTCATGATTGCTCATTTAATCTTGATAAATAAACTATTATTTGAATTGAATTTCATTTAGGATGCATTTCTATTATATGAATACATTGATATAATTCCCAACTCTGAGAAACCAATACTTTCGGAGATATAATTTGTCTGTTTTTCAAGAAAAAGTATCAGAGTTTATCTATTTGATGTATAACTTGTAATATAATGAAAGGTATAAGAGTTGTTACTAAAAATACCCTTCGCTACCACAAAATGATACGTTTATGTTTGGCATGAAAAAAATGCACTCAAACCATTCGGTGCGTATTTTTGATTTTAGCTAATATGAACAATTTCAACATTTCAGGTGAAGCCGTTTTGGAGATATGAGACAAAAGTGTTGCCTGGACTTCATCTTCAGAGGGCTGCAATATGTGGGAAGTTTCAATTGATATACTTAATATAATTTTTAGAGTAGATTTAAGAATGAATATCTCGGATAAGGTCGTTATTGGGTATATATATATATATATATGGTGCTTTCGGCTTAATCATTTTTGGCACTCTTGTTATTTTTTAAATGACTCATTTGGAAGCTCTCGTTCCTCGCAATACAGTGCTTATGAATTTGTCCAAATGTCTTTAATTTTCGAAATTTTCGCTGAAAATACTCTTAAACATTTTGGTTCGACTCACTGATCAAGAATCCGTAGTCAAATTCGATTCTGTCCTGGACTGTAACCACGATAACTGTCGAACGGAATGAGCTAGACATTTGAAATTTTCAGGGTAGGTTTGGCAGATAAATGTCTCGGTTGAGTTCGTTATTGGGGAAAATCGGCCAGGTGGTTTCGGAGTAACCAAAATAATCATTTTCATTACAAATTCAATTTTATTATAAGAACCCATTCATATCATTCTCCACTCAAACAAACTAATACTTTCGGATATATGATTTTTGAAAATTTCAATAATTAACCGTAATTTTATGATTTCATAGAATGCACTCTATGATGGTCAGTCTGAGTCAGTTTGACATCACTCACGGATTGATGTCAGATAGATGGGAAACTGATTGTATACGCGTAGACTGATAGACTGATAGTCCGGATTGATGGCAGATTGGCCGTATAACCTCCGCCTAATTATAATTTGCTGATGCATATAATTCCTGCATATGAGTCTTAGACCTACATTTTAGATTTAATTCTTTATGTTGCACTTCTATCATAAGAATCCATTTATATATCATTCCCATTTTTCGGAGATATGATTCATCAGAGTTTGAACAAGAGCGCCAAAGCTCCGACCCACAGGGTTTTTCCACATTTTTGCACGATCTAATGTGGATTTTGGACTAGTTAAGAAAATAAATAACTTCGATTACGAGTTTAATTTGAAGACAACAGATTTTCTTGTAATTTGAGTGTACGTTCGTACGCGTATGAACTGTAGGTACCATTGAATATTCCTTAAAAAGTTATTGCTTGATATTTAAATGAATCATTTGTTATTCTAATTTTGATTGATCCAAATATTGTTACTAACGAAAGCAATTCAAGTTATCAGTGTAAAATTTTAATATTGAGTTGTATTGTATTGTAAGAATGTCGAGTTATTATAATGAAATAGAAACTATTTGTACTCATCCAGATACAATTGGAACAGCAAATTGTAGGTAGGTACGGCGGATTTATCACCCGATAATAATTCTAAAACAGTGTATGATTTCTTTCGTTATCGGCGGTTTATAGATGGGTGTGATACAAAGTTCGATAAAGAGATTGCTTCAAACGTCCTCCTAGCATATTTAAAATAAGAAACAGAGATACTAAAGTCAAGCTAACTATCAGAATTAAAAGGTTTCTTTCTGGGTTTTCTCTCCCAAACTCTGAAAAATATCTATAAAATAAAAATTTATTATTTTGTGATTTGCTTCTGCGTAAGGAACATAAGAAGTCAGAAGCACTCAATCGAACAATGTTGCTTGACAATTATCTTGTGTTTCTTACGCAGAAGCAAATCACAAAATAATTAATTTTTATTTTATATATATTTTTCAGAGTTTGGGAGAGAAAGCCCAGAAAGAAACCTTTTAATAATGAGTATACCTCCCACAGTATCCTTTAATGATTACTTAACTATCAGAATATTCAATGTTGAAGACTACACTTTTAATCAATCAAAATTTGGAAATTCGACATTTCTGCAAATGTATCCAAATTCTGAAGAAGAATTTGGTACACTAGCATCACAAGAAATCAAAAATTGTTATTGCATTGACGTATTGACGAAGCTATTACCATGAGCTGAAGATGATTTTGCAATGAAATTTAGGGTTTTGTTCAGACCTTAGGAGTGCTCAATCGGGTAAATGTGGCACTTTATGATGATCAAGATGCAGCAGTTCTTGAGTTAATCTACCCTGAAAATTGCAAGTTCCTATCTCCTTTCGTTCGAGAGTTATCGAGGCAACGGTCACTCATTCAGCTACTGAACTCATACAAGGCTGCTCGGATATCCAATAATATAGATCCGATCGTGTTCAAAACTTGGAACTTGGTAGTATAGTTAGGTTCTGAAAGCTCTGCCATGTCGGATGAATAGTTTCTGATTTATCGAATTTTTTTCAATGATTTTCAATGATTTTTTAAAAATTTTCTTGTAATACGATCCTCACGAAATTTTGAAAGAATTTTTGTGTTGGCACTCAACAGAACTAGAAACCATGTTTGAATTGGATCGGTTTTGAATTTTTCGAGTTATTGAGGCAATAACAACCAAATATCAGATGGGTATAACTCCAAAACCGTTTGGCCGATTATGCCTACAAACAAACTCAAATGTCGCATTTAGATGCACAACCATACCTGAGAATTTTCAAGTTGCTATCTCTTTCCGTTCTCAGGTTATCGTGACATAAATAATATTTTTTAATAATTATTTTAAAATTTTCTATCAATACAATTCTCACAAAATTTCACAAACATCCTTAGGTTTGTATTCTTCAACCACTCACCAAGTTTCAATTGGATCAGATCAGTAATGGTTGAAAACAAAATTATAACTCGGAAACCGTTGGGCCGATTATGCCCATTAACGAACTTATCCGTCGTATTGGGACGCACCACCTATCCCGACAATTTCAAGTTGCTATCTTATACCGTTCTCAAGTTATCGTGGCAACTGCCGGCCGGACAGAATCAAATTTGACCTCGAATTCTTCATTATAATTTACATGATATAACTACACATAACCTATTAATTTCTTTTGCAATACAGTTGCTGTTTGCGTACACAAGTCATATTAAATAAATAAAATATTTCATTGTGCTTTTTACTTCCTATACAGTACACCTACATCGCTCAAGAATACAGTTTTTTGAGGGCCTCTAAGTAGTATTAGCCCAGGGCCCCACAAATTCACGATCCGCCCCTGCTTACGCCAGCTTAGGCACAGCACTGTTAATTTTTGATCCAACAGCGAGTGGTGGCTGACCAGATATCTGGCTCGCTATATCCACAGAGCTTGAATCTCTCTTCATTCAGTTCAAATATGTCAACGTGAATGAGCGCGCCAAAGAGTACTGACTTCGCGTCAGTGCTTTCTATATTTTGGTCAGTTCTACATACTGTTGGAAAAAAAAATTATTTGATATCACTCGGTATAACTTCGGATCAATACAACATCATTTAAGAATTCAGACATAATCGCACGTAAATGTCAGATCAATTGTCCGAAAACGCAGCGGTCTAACGAGCAACTTATCAAATTGATTGCTCCGAAAAGTCTCGTCATGTATAATAGCTGTTATGTCGCCGTTAACATTTGCAAAACGGCGTGCTTCATCACGAGAAACACCGGCTAGTCGTGTTCATCCAAATGAAACCACGACTATACCGATGATATTTTTAAACTCGCAAGGTGGGTGCGCTTTATGGTTCACTTTGATGTGTTTGGCGGATTTATCGGCGGAATTTTCGATAATTCTTTCCACGCCAGAATAATATTCCGATGTTTCTGGTTGGAATCGATTAGATCCTAGAAATATCTATCAGATTGGACAAGCAAATTGAACAAATGAGGAGGTGAGGTGCAAAACTCGTTCGTTCAATTTTTTTGAAAAATTTAGATGGCAGTGGATTCTAAAATATATCAGATATATTTTAGAATCCACTGCCATCTAAATTTTTCAAAAAAATTGAACGAACGAGTTTTGCACCTCACCTCCTCAAATATAACATGTGTACATGCGGTGCGTGAAGATTGATCGTTCGGAGCTGCAGTAGGCGAAATAATGAGAATTATACGTACTGACAAAGAAACTGCAACACCCAGAAGGAGCTGTTTAAATTTTAATTTTTTTTGGTAGAACATAGATAGTATATCCAGGAGTAAATTAATGTAACTTGAAGAAAAAAAGGGGGAAAGCCCTGTGGACAGGAGCTTTGGCTTTTAACTGTTGGATCAAAAACAAGCAGTGCTTTGTAGCTTTGTCTGTGGTGGCGTAAGGACACAAATCAGTTCAATTGTGCCATGAGTTAAACAACAGTGTATTCCAAGAGTACTTTCTATGAAAAAAATCAGCTCCATCGTAAGATAAAGCCATGATTCAATATGAGTTGATAATTCACAAAACACATTCTTTATAGCAGTAATTTTCACATCTACTTATATACGAAAATACTCACGTTTCACGTAATTTTATGAATATAAATAACCTTGACCAGAAGTGGTACTGTCTTATCGGCTGTGACACTGTCAATATTGATGTTGACATAAAGACCGAAATATTACTACATAGGAGAATTAATTCTTTTATAGTAAAATGTGAGCCTTATAATAATAATAATAATACATGTATTCTCAACAGGTTTACACCCAATTATAGAGAAAAATCAACAAGTGAGAAAAACTCGAAATAATCATATGCACAATAGACTCTTATGCTAGCATTGAAGGAAACCACAAATAATATATCGAAATAACAAATAAAATAATAATACAATTTAGATAAAAGCAATAAATTAAAAAAAAAGGAAAACAGCACAACAACTTTCTGGGGTTTCTCTCCCAAACTGATATACTTCTGCGTAAGAAACACAAGATATTTGTCAGAAGCAATCAATCGAACAATGCTGCCTAACAAATATCAACGAAACAACATCAACGAAGAAACAACTATATCGTTAATGATGAATATACCTCCCACAGTATCCTTTAATGATTACTCAGTGAATCATTCAGCTCAATATTCTGGTATGACATGATAACAGGACTTCTTCGTTTGCACATAAGCCCAGGGTTGTGTTCGAATATTAACTCCGTAGAGTAATATTCACTCCATTGCGTTCGAAAACTGAAAGGTTGGGTAAATCTTACTCCATCACTGTCGTTCGAAATGTCAGAGTATTCGACTCCGAGTTCATTTTACTCCTGTCAAAATTGACATAACTTCTGGGACAGAAAATCTCGAATCTTTGCCTCATGTTTTATGAATGTTCTGTGAGGTAATTTAATAGTTTGAATACTGCTCACAATATATATTTATGATTAGAGTTACATATATGTGAAGAAAACAATAATAATAGGTTCTTTCTTAAACCAACATAACCTATTTTCCGATATTGGCACCTTCTGTCACTGTCAGTGTCAGTGTCAGAATAAACTCTAGAGTAAATCTGTCAAACCTTCAAAAACTCTACTCGGAATCTGATATAGACTCCGAAACGTTACGATATAGTTGTTTCTTCGTTGATGTTGTTTCGTTGTTGTTTGTTAGGCAACATTGTTCGATTGATTGCTTCTGACAAATAGCTTGTGTTTCTTACGCAGAAGCAAATCACAATAATTAATTTTTATTTTAAAGATATTTTTCAGAGTTTGGGAGAGAAAACCCAGAGAGAAACCTTTTAATAATCTATGTGTACATCTGATTATAGGCGATAGTGTGAAAGTACGTTTGATATTGACACCTTTTAGATCGTAGGGATCCTTCAGAGTATAATAGGCTTACCCTTAGCTGAAACTAAAATTCAGAGAAAGAGTGGGACCCTATAAATAAGACCTTATTAGCTTGCCGGATATTCCGTTGGGTTATTAACGTTCTGTGATAAGATCTCGACTTCATTTCAGTGTATTCCTCCAAATGTACATAATACACCAACGACCTTCGCTCACCTTCTTCATACCGAACTTCACTCATGGCTATGATTACCTACATTCCCTTTTTTCGCGACTATTGGAAGATCTGAAGAATGCAACCATTAATAAATTGGATTTCTGCAGAGGAATGCATCGATGCAACAAGATATATTTTCAATCTTTTTATTAGATTGATGAGATAAAGGAAAATCAGTTATAAAATCAACTACTTTTTACCAGACTTCTTCTACCTCTGGCGAATATATCGTCCATAACCCCGTCCAAATATGTTATAGTCATCGCTCTTTGCCAGCTTCAGTCCATAAACAGGGTACAAATAGATTCCTCGGATACCTTCACATTCTGGTTGATTTACCAAGAGCTCCAGAAAGGAACGGAGTGGCAGTTAAATCGCCATCCGACTTCCTAGAACAATAAAGTCCCAGACAGGAAAGCATTAATCGAACTACCCGGACAAAGAACAATTATAGCAAACTTACCGCAAAAAGCCACGCCGATGTGAACGACACGGAGTAATTGATCAATTTCGATGATATTTCTCGCGAAAAAACGACTGAAATTCAATTACTCAAGTCGACAAACGATGTCAACAACTGGAGAGCGATGCTAGCAAGAGTTTTATGCCGTTGGAGTGGAAATAGATGAATGAAAATAGAGGAACCCGCTGACGTGCAGCTTGGTAAATTATCCCTGCAGTTCAGTTTGTTTACGGAAGACGATATTGCCATTCGCGAAGCGTAGTACGAAGATTAATTTTCGGATCAGATCGTGCGTTGAGCTTTATCCCAGATAAAGAATGCACTTTTTACGATGATTGTTATGGAATATTCGAGAACATGGAGGCGGATTACTGAGTAAAGGACTGCTTTGACGGATTGAATTATTATAACGGGTCCGCCAAATAACTTTTTTTTTTTGAAAATTCAAAAAAAAAAATTCAAATATGAAGAAATCCACAAAGCCAAGATCAGCCCAACTCCAGTTGAGATTCTGGCTGATCTTGGTTTTGTGGATTTCTTCATATTTGACTAGAGACCTAATTTTATCGATAGCTCCGAAGATAGCTATTAAGCCGAAACATGTTAGCCGATAGAATACAATAAAGGTCTCAAAAATAGTGTGAGTTATTAGACTTTCCCCAATTTCATTAACAGTTCTGTTAACTTTGACCAGCCTTTCAGAAACCGGGTGTAAGCTTCTTGCATATGAGAAATTAGAATCAAGATCAAAAAACCTTAGCTAATTCACCGAATATTTCATATAGGTAGGTTCGCATAGAAATTAAAATTGTCTTTGATTTATCATAACCATTGTGAAGTACGTTGTATCAAAACATCAGGAAAACATTAACTTTCGAATATCTCTATACATATTTCAGATTACAGTTTTAAATCATGAATATTAAATTAGATAATTTTATTCTCATACATATTTCGTCTTAATGTATCGAATGGAAGATTTTATTCAAATCCAAATGGATAGCAATTTTTCGCGATACTTCAAGTTAATTGCCACACTCAGTTCACACTAAAACCGGATATCCCTGATTCAAGTCGAGACGAATTCGCGGTGAATAGAACAAATTTATATACTAAAAGAATGGCAAATCATTTCCATTTTGTATATTGAATTATGCAGTATGGAGAAACATAGTTTTTTACGATTTTTTTTTGGGTGCGATTTCACATTCTTATGAAATGCCATGAATAAATTTTCAATGTGCAGATTCTAATCGCTATAATAGCTTCATTTCGGGAATATCCTGATTTTTTATTTTTTGGTCTAATAGTAGGTACGAGTTTCATTCTCAGCCAACCTACGATGCACCAAGAGCAATATATGGGGTATTACAAGGATGGACCTTTTTTGCCAGGGTTATCACTTATCAGACTTGAAATTTTATTCGAGTATGGAAAAATAACGATTTTTTTTTTAGTTCGACGAGTTATGGTATCTAATTGCTGGCCTTATGTCGCTCATAATATCGACACAAAGCATAATGTGAAAACAATATAACGTACCAGTCTCCAACTTGGAATACATTCAGTAGATCAGGGACAGTTTTTGGCGCTCTTGTTACTGGTAACAGAGTGTTTATCAATTTGCCCAAATGTCTATAATTTTCGAATTTTTGGCTGAAAATGGTCTCAAACGATTTGGTTCGACTCGCTGATGAAGAATCCGTGGTCGAAATCGATTCTGTCCGGCCGTCCGTTAACACGACAACTCTCGAACGGAATGAGCTAGACAGTTGACATTTTCAGAGTAGGTTTGGGAGATAAATATCTGGGCTAAGTTCGTTATTGGGCAAAATCGGCCTCATGGTTTCGGAGTAACGAAAAAAAATTTTCTTTTACATTACAAATTTCAGGTTCAATTTCTTTCAAGATCCAGTTTCGTCATAAAAATCCATTGATATCCTTTTCTACTCTAGCAAGCTAATACTTTCGGATACATGATTTTTCAAGATTTCAATAATACATCGCGTATTTCTATGTTATCATAGAATGCGAGTTCTATCTGTCTGTGTTCTATCTGTGTTCACTGTTCAAACATATAATCTTATCTACCTAGGACAGATATGTCAAATATATTGATTTCTGTTCGAACAAAGTATGATTGAATGCAAAATGAACAATTATAAGATAGCATAATTACGACTACCCTATATGCCCTTGGATAATTCATAGGATGATGAAAATATATTCAGAATATTTTCAGTGAAAACAAAACTGGAATACTGGCTAAGCTTCAATTATTATTATATAATTTTCAGAGAAGATTTGAGGAATGAATATATCGGATAAGTTCGTTATTTAATTTTAATTTAGTTTCTTTCATTTCATGATGAAGTTCTATTATAAGAATCCATTGATATCATTCCCAACTGTGAGAAACCAATAATTTCGGAGATAAATTGTCAAAGTTTGAACAAGAGCGCCAAAGTACATCAAGAATGCATTTTTAAGGTTCTTCAATTACTTACAAATAGGAGATAGCATTGAAAATAATCAAAGTTATGTTAATATTTCTTTTCTCTGGTTACAGAACAGTAACTTTTTGTAACTAGAAATAAGGCACCAACTACACGTTCAAGGCCTACTTCGATATCAATATATCTTAAACGGACTAGAGCAATTTGTTCGCAAATGGAGTGTTCTATCAGTGAGTTCATGTTCATCTATCTGTGAGTTCATGGAAGATTGACAATTTGAAGGATTACATTTCTGTGTTTTATGAATCTCGTCATTGAAGACTGGTTAATTTCGAGTTCCCTAGCAATCTGCCTAATGGGGACATGAGGATTTTGTTGAGAGGGGTAAATTCATTTTGACATCTTCAGCGAGAGCACTCTGACGATGATTATTCATTTTTCGTGAATGCCAATTTCCCGAAACTGTTTTCCAATCTTGCTTATGGTACTTTGTGACGTGGGCGATAAATCAGGATACTTCTCTCTGAATAAATGCAGAACTTCATTTTCTGTTATTGTCCTATCTCCGCAGCCAATCATCATTAAAATTTCAATCTTGTAGGTTTCAGTTAAGTAACGCATTTTGTCCGATTTTTAACAAACGTTGTGTTTCACAAAACGACAAACTAATATATGAGGAGCAACTTTTCAATACGCATTTAGTCCAAAAACCATTTTATTGGGAATCAACGAAAAACGATTTTTTCTTCCACCCTGGCTTATAATTTGAGTACTAATCTCAGTTAAATCAATAATGATCAGATATACACAGAAAATGTAAAAAACGTTTGGACTTAATGCGTTTTGATTCATCCCATTGTATATAATGCGTTTTGTTGTGGTTGAAATTGAACATAATGCTGTTTGTTGCCATTTATTAAATTTAGAGAATTTAGAGTCTGCTCAGTAAGTGTTGGCCTGTAACCTAATTAACATGAGCAAATCGATAAAAAATGTATTTGGTTATATTTTATTTGTTTTAAAAATACAAACGTAAACATAATTTATTGCGATGGGGCTTACATACTTTGGATTTTCATTACACAGGAACAAAATGCCATTTGGAAGATTCTGTTTACATAGGGCTATAGAGCAATAGAAATCATTTCTGAATCCGCTTCAAACTCAATTTCGCCCAAATAGGACACAATGCGTTTTGAAAAGTTACTCCTCATATATCCTCGCTAATCTTCGCTCGATGAGATGCTACTTTTCTTACTTGTTTTTGTTAAACTTTTTTGTTTGAAAGAAAATGATAACAAATACGTCTTGACATTCCATTTTTAAACTGCCTGAATTATTTCATTGAGTTGAATGGGATTCCTTCATTTTCGAATTCGCTCATTCTTGTTGAATATCTTTATAACAAGGAATAAGAATTTGATATTTGGTTCGCATGTCAAACTTGATGATTCGGCCTGATAGTTTCGGAGTAACAAAAAATTATTTTTTTACATTACAAATTTCAAATTGCAAATTTTTTTTAAGATGCAGTTTCACCATAAAAATCCATTGATATCATTTTCAACTCTAACAAGCTAATACTTTCGGAGATATGATTTTTCAAAATTTCAGTAATAAATCGTACTTCTATGTTTTCACAGAATGCTATAATTATTCTATTTATGAATTATTATATGATCTGTGTTCAACAAGTGTTTGAACAAGAGCGCTAAAGCTCCTGTCCACAGGGCTTTCCCACTTTTTTTCTTCTGTTTCCAATTGTTCTGATTTTGGGCTGTTTAATATTTTTAATTTTGGTAGTTTTGTCCGGTGGATGATAGGAAATACATCAAAACGTCGGCTGTGAGTTGAAGAGACTTGTTTTTCACCTGGCCATCCACCCAACAACAGATTTTTAAGTTATTAAAATTGATCAAAAAAAAGAAATATCATTGAATTCAGGTATTTGTCCAATTTCTTCCCTCAATTCCTTTGCCAACAAAGCGCTAGGTAGAAAACTCATCTCGAACGCATTCTCCACCCACCGCCAAAAAAGTCTATTAAATTCCTGTGTAAAAAAAAACTTGCTCTGTAATTACCCGTCGAGGAAATTAAAATGTCCCGTGAAATTTCCCGCGTGATGTCTGTATTTACATTGCCAGTTTTTGCTTCACACTCAATTTAGCTCCTAATGGGATTAATTATACTGGGTGTCCAGAATAAAGATTGGACTACCCCGATCCTGGTAGGAGGAATTTTGTGAATACTTTCAGCTGATAAAAGGTCGAAAAGTATTTGTTATTAGGTTAATAACTCTTAGTTATATTATTGTTGTAGTGGGTTAATATAAGATTCCGTATATCAGGATTATCATTTTCTGAAATTAATTAAATAAAATCTGAGAAAGTTTCACGCAGAAGATGGAATGTCTTTCTTTAATTTTTTCATGGGTATACCTTGGAATGTTATTATTGTAGTATTTTCTAGACAATTCATTTGAAAAGAATGAAATCACCTAATCCAGGTTTGAAGGAATTCACGACGCTATAGAAATCATCTCTGATCTATGATATATTGCATTTTCACAGAATGATGATTCTATATATTCTACAGGGTCTCCCGAAATTAATTCAACAAAATTTGGTCATAGATTCGCGAGACAAAATTAGGAGATCCCTAGTTTACATTTTTGCCAGGAGGCCCACTCTTTCGGAGTTACATCCCCTGAATTTCTCCCCTAAATCTTTTTTATCTCAGTATCCCATCATACTAAATTACACAAAAATATGTTTTAATAATTTTTGAATAATTTTCTAGCGATACGATTCTCACAAAATTTCACAAACGTACTAAGGTTTATATTCTACAACTATTCACCAAGTCTCAATTCGATCGGATCTATATTTGTTGAAAACAAAATTATTACTCGGAAACCATTAGGCCGATTATGCCCATTAACGAACTTGTCCGTCGTATAATAAAATGAAGCTATTCAATGTTTCGAAAAGTGTTATGAGGAATACGTCAAGAACACCCTCAATTATCTACCCACTGGGAAGGTATTCTTTGAAAACTATACCAAATTGTTCAATTCTATGAAAAAATGTATCGACATCGATAGCCTATTTAAAACATGAACAAAACTTTCGAAATATTGGAAAGCTGAGTTTGAAGAATATTTGCTGTTAGAAAGAGCAAATAGGAATCAAAATATTTTACAGTGGTGGACAGTGAAGAAAAAGTTCTTCCTACACTTGCCAAGATGGCCGATGATTTATTAATGGCTACATCCGTACCTGTTGAAAGGTTATTTTCCACAGCAGGTATGATCATGGCAAAAACACGTACATCATTGAAAAATGATGCGATGCAAGCGTGATTATGTTTGAATTCTTGGTCATCGAGTAATTTAAAAGTTGAAATTATCAGTGTTTAAAATTAAAAATAATATGTACACGTACTGTACATGTACAAATAATTTTGTATAAGAGCGTAATAAATATAGCTTTACAAAATTATTCATTGTATACCATTTCGTTTATTTATTATAATATTTATTATCGTTATTCAGAATTAAGCGAGACGAGACGAGACAACTGATAACGAGACTTAAACGAGAGTTAATTTTTTGGGAATTGGCGAGAGCGAGACGAGATTTTTTATACTCGTCTCGTGTGAAGTCCTAACCGACTTCGGTTGACTCTGGAAAGGAGAGGCGTGATCGATCAGTATGTGGAAAAAAACTAGGTTGGTCTTGTTCACGTTCAATCGGAGGTTGTTGTCGTTACACCAAGAGGTACTGGATTCAAACGCAACGTTAACTTTTTGAATGACTGCAGCTATGTCAGGATAAGAGACGATGACATTAGTATTATCTGCAAAGAGGATAATAATGAAAAGAAGACTGATCAGATGTGGCAAATCGTTAATGTAAATTAGAAAGAGCAAAGACCCCAAGATGCTGCCCTGCGGAATGCCCATCAAAATTAAAAGTTCACCAGAGTAGAACACATCGCCATCCTTCACCATTTATACTCTCTGTTTTCGATCACTCAAATAGCTATCCGTCAGATATCGCTGCAATTAAAAACTCATTTTACAGTCAAGTTCTAGTTTTTAACTCGATCGAATCTTCATTGTTGGAAATTTCAAGTCAAGCAGCCTTGTGCGAGATTAGTACCGGGCTGGGTGAATGGTCTACCATCCAGGTACTGAACTTGAACAAGTGCGGTGAAAGAGAAGGACGCGACCTGAAACCGTTTACAGTCAGATAATAATGGCCGAAGCAGCAAATTGAATCAACCCGGTTGAATATAAAAAAAAAATGGTGCTACATACGTGATAATTTTACTCCCACAAAACGGCCTTTTTTTCGATATCGTTACCATCTGCTCGACTTTATAATGGAAATTTTAAATATTCGGGACCTTTGGGCGCTTCCGGCTAGTTAGATTTACATCATTTTCGATGGGGAACGAGATTTCATCGACGGCCGGCAAAATTTACAATTTGGGCCTACGTTTTTTCAGTGACATTTAGGGAAATTCCAAAGGGGTGTTCTTCTAACAGCGCAATTCACGAGTTTATGCATTGGTCCCCACAATGGCAATATATTTTGTTTAGATGGGATACTATCCGCATGCATTTTTACCGACTTCTTGCTGGCGCTAGTTATACGTTTAGATCCAGGAGATCCCAACTCAACCTAATGCTGACAGGGACATTCCCACTCTGGCCATTCTGCTGAATGGCATATTTACAATATACATATATTGAACCTTTTCTTTACACTAGTCAGTCTTGACATATTCGGGATCGCGAATTTATGTACGAATCGTCCGTCACATTTTCCATCCTTTGTAATTAGTAAATAAATGTTTTTTTAAAAGTCAGTAGCTCACTACTAAAACATAATTCGCTCTAGTTCCTCGGAACAGAGTGCTTATCAATTTGCCCAAATGTCTGTAATTTTCGATTTTTTGGATGAAAATGGTCTCAAATGATTTGGTTCGACTCACTGATCAAAAATCCGTGATCAAAATCGATTCTGTGCAGCCGGTCCGGTCGTAGACACGATAACTTTCGAACGGAATGAGCAAGACAGTTGAAATTATCAGAGCAGGTCTGGGAGATAAATATCTTGGTTAAGTTCGTTAGTGGGCAAAATGGTTTCAGAGGAACGAAAACATTTTTTTTTACATTACAAATTTTCATCGATCATTTTCAACTCTAACAAGCTAATACTTTCGGATATATGATTTACTAGCTCCTGCATAATAATCAAAGCGTCGGTACGAATTTCCTTAAGTGCATAACGAGAGTGTTACATACCTGGATATTATGCCGGGTCCAGACGGGTGTAATGTAACGCGTAATGCAAGGCGTAATGTAAGGCGAATTCTCCGTGTGGACGTGCTACGAGCGTTTCATGTAATGCTCATAGTACCGTCCACACGGAGAATTCGCCTTACATTACTCATAACATTACGCGTTACATTACACTCATCTGGACCCGGCATTAGCTTGCACAACACTCAGTACGTCACTACAAATTTCCGTAAGTGCAGAACGGGAGACGAGAGTGTTACGTGCCATCAGTAAAGCTGCGTATAAACTACGCGTGGCAAACCCTCCAACATTGATGCGCGCTTTATAGCCGGGGAATCCGGGGATGCCTCGCGCGGCAACCCCGTCTACATTACATAGCGCGAGACCGTCTCGCGAGTCGCAAACCAATGTTCGACTGCTCGAGGGTTTGCCGCGCCGGCCGCGCGTTGTTTAAACGCAGCTTTGTAGAACCCAGTTTATGATGCAGTTATATTTTCATAATCATCAAAAGATTCCATAGGTATCATTCCCAACTCCGTGAGAAACCGACACTTTCGGAGATATGAGTTGTCAAAATTTGAACAAGAGCGCCAAAGCTTCTGTCCACAGGGCTTTCCCATTTTTTTTTTCCTCTAAAGCAGGTAGGTCACATAAAACTACAAGCTTTCTTCCATCCTTCCGTCCGTGTATGTCTGTAATCAGTATATATTATGTTTCTACAGGCCCTATTTTCTTGAATACTATACCGGGTGTCCCAGTATACATGTTCCAATGAATTATCTCAGCCATTTCAAAAGATAAGAGTTTGAAAATTTTATGATTTTACAATTCGTTCAAGGAATCTTCAACTGAGAAAAACAAAAATTGAAAGTCACTTTTGGTTTGACCGGAAGTGACTCTGACTTTTTTATCGCAAATAGCACCCTATATATATATATTTATTTTACATTTGATTTGAGGGAGAAAACGTCAATTGAAATTTCAAATTGAAAGAATTGCAGTAGGCTACCTTGATTTTGACTTATAATCCGTGTGTGCTCTTATTGATTTGGAATATCTAAAGAACAAAATAAGGAATGCATATAGAGCCCTTAATGCTGAGATGTTGAGAAGTGTTACTTCGCATGAACTAGTCCACCGAGCTGAATGATGTGTAGAAACACAACGTTTCGAACATATGCTTTAGTTATTATAGTTATTTTTTTGCCCCTTATTTGTAATTTTTTGTTTCTTTTCCTAATCATTCTTTGTTAAACGTTCGGTAAAATACAAAGTTGATTTCAACTTTTTTTTTTTATCGATCTCGATTATTGAAGTTAAAATCAAGATTACACAAAACACGTAGCCTACTGCAATTCCTTCAATTTGAAATTTCAATTGACGTTTTCTCCCTCAAATCAAATGTAAAATACAAAGTGTGATATATTGTTGGAAAGGTTATTTTGAGAAGAATTAAAAAAATTGCCAAAAATATATAGGGTGCTATTTGAGATAAAAAAGTCAAAATCCGGTCAAAACTAAACTGACTTTCTATTTTTGTTTTTCTCAGTTGAAGGTCCCTTGAACGAATTGAAAATCATAAGATTTTCAAATTTGTATCTTTTGAAATGGCTGAGATAATCCATTGAAACATGTATACTGGGACACCCGTTATAGAAAATCGAATTTTATGAAATCTTCCAGAAAATTCATTTTCTCAGCACAACACTCATCATATTAAAATATCTAGATATTTATACTTATTCCTACCCACAATTCTATTGATTTATAAGGAGATGTAGACATGTGGAATGGAACTGAAAGATTATAATGCTTTTGTGGTATTTATCTCCCTCCGCTCCACTTACCGGTGCTCTAACCAACTCGACCACGGAGTGTTCAATATCAAGACCAAGGGGCCCCTTATCAGAGTATGGTAATTCATCTTTTATATTACTGCAGAAGGTAGAGATTTGCAATGAAAAGATTTGCGTTCTGCATGACAAAGAATATTTATGTTTCCGGTTTCATGCCTCTGGAAAGATTATCTACATTTTCCCAAATTCCAACCCTTGGAAAAGCTTGACGCATCCGCACTGGATAATAGTCGATTTTTGTATCATGAATCTCTCTTGAAAAAAAAAAAAAAAAGCCGGGATGTATGCGAAAACTGGATGGTCCTTGGACGGATTTTTTATGCGATATTTAAATTCTACGTACGTGAACCAAAACTGAAGAAATTTCCGGAGGAAGTTGGGGAAACATGTTTTCGCTGAACGATTCCAAAGTATCTATTTGAGGAAGTTATTTTCCAAAATGGTCCACTTTAACAATTGAATTCCCATATAGTTAAATATCATGATATTCCCGCGGGAAACCCAAAGAAAAAAAAAATTATGAAAGAACCGATGTGGCGTCAGTATCTCCAACGCGCTCGTTCAGCGATGATTCCACTGATTTTTAAAATTATACAACACTGAAATTTATGCTTATTTGAGATCGGTCATTATTTTAACTTATTTTAACCATAGATTCCTTTCGCCAAAATTTTTTGTTTTATAATTTGTTCTATTTATTTATAATTAACTTTATAATTTTATAAAATACTGTTTATTTTCTATAATTTGTTGTTTCTCTTATTTCCTGCTTGATGCGTGGGTATTGTACGTTTGCAGCTAATGCGTGTTGATTTTTTGTTGGATATATTTGTTTTTTATTTATTAAGTGAATACTGTTTCTGGGCATAGACCTGTTTGTATTCCTATTTGTTCAAATAAATAAACAAATAAATGGAACAATTTTCATTAATCATTTAACACCAACAAATTATTGTTGGTGTGAAGTTTCTATAACTATGACACATATTTTCCAATTATAAATAGTTTCCTACCTCCACTACTTTTCGAATTATAAGTAATTATAAGTAATTATTAACTGATAATTTGGGAGGTACATTCATTTAAGGGTTTTCTCTCGCTAAACGCTGAATTATTGTTTTGGAATTGCTTCAGCGTTAGAAACAGAAAATATTTATCGGAAGCAATTTATCGAACAATGTTGCCTTAAAAACAATAAGAAAACAACATCAACGATAAAACAACTATTTCGTAATGTTTTGGAGACTAGATTAGACTCCTTCGTCAGACACCAAGTGAAAATCTTCACAAATATTTTTTGTTGATAGCTATTCTGATATTCGAAAATTGAATAAGGTTTTAGGAAAGCTAACCTCTAGTATTTCAAGGGTAATATGACTTACAGCGACCAAAGTTTAGAGTAATCCACATAGTGTGATTTTATCAATGTTGAATAGCTGCATACCGATTTGATCCTTATCAGGAATCATCAGTGAAGCACAATTCAACGATGATGAAAAAACACTACGAAGAAACCGATTTCATCAAAATCCAGTAAACGCTTCCTAGTACAAAGTACACAGAAGTGACACCTAGCGTGCAATCAACTCGTTCGCCATCAAACATAGATATTTATGCTCACAAAAATGACGCAGTTTGTTTAGTGTCTATAGACACTAAAGATAGATATAATATGCTAAGTATATATTCTTATAAATATTTGATTGAATTATAGAATTAATTTCATTTGTAAATTGGCTTTGCCATCTGTAAAAAATAAATATGTAACGTCTTCCATTGATTTCTCACGCACCCAAGATAATATTAATAATAAATCAAATTCTCACAACGAATGAATACAGGAATTTAACTACGTTTTATTCATGAGTAAATGGTTTTGAAACTATTTTCGGCGTAAAATTCGAACACTACAGCCATTTTGGCGAATGACAACTGAAGTTGACATATTTTCTTCAATTTCCAGTGAACACTTCGTGATATAGTTAAACCAAAAATAAAGTGATAAAATGAAATGGAAGAAATTTTTTGCACGCAGTCTACTTCACATTTATCATTATCATCGGGGTCAAAAGTATACTAAAAATAACCATAAAAACGAATTTCCTATCGAGACATCTCAAATAAATTTTACGATAATTTCCTCGACCGATTTCATTCTCAACTAAGAATATCCCAACCAATCGTTCAATTGAGAAGGAATTGAATGGTGAAAGACACTTCAAAATTCTAATGACCGCGTTCAAGATGTTAGTTTTCATTCCGACATAATCCAGAGAAATAAAAGAACTCATAATATTGTGGATATCCGAAAACCTTATTAGTGGGGTCTTAATGGACGGCAGTCGAATAAAAATCACGATAAAGTTCAGGCTTTATGTGTACGCTGCACATAAGGGAGTAAGGGAGTAGATGAAGTAATCAATTCAATAAAGAATATCACAATACGGTTACACCGTGGTTTCAGATATGACTAGAGTTCTATGTTCCATGAGACATAGCATAGATGCATAGAATAACATGGTGAAGACACTGTTTGACATATTTTCGGCGAATTGCGGTCCAAATACTGTCAAAATACAAGGATTTTGTCCTACTTCAGTTTTCGCCGATAGATGCCGGCAGTAGAAATGTTATGGACAAAATTATCGACATGTCAATTAAATTCGAATCTTTGTATATTCTAGTTTCTTGTGTAAAGTAGTACCTGGTCGTACCGTTTGTTGAAATTTTGTATTTTGTTCAACGTCCTTGTTTTCCGCGCCAAAAGTAAGCCAAATGTTTGCTGTGTTAACTCTGAACGAGTATCCAGAACCATTTTAAACAAATACTATTTTCGTTACGAAAATCCTTCGTTTTTAGGCGAATATATTTTTTTAACAATTGTTCATTCTTATCGGATCAGGGACAGATTTCTAGTATAAAGACAGGTATTAATTATAATATTGAAAGATCGCTGATACCTTTGTTAATAAATACACATAAGAGAACGCTTAGACTTGTTGATTTATTATAATATTGCCGGTTGATGAACATAAACTGTTTTAACAGTTGAAACATTAAGGTATAACTCTATTAATTATTAATTATTAATTATATTCATTATACAATTCAGTTATACAGGGTGTCCCAAAAATACCACGTGAAAGTGACACTGGAGATAGATTGGCATTAGGTCTATCAGATAGCATCAACATGACATCAGTAAAAGTCCGCTGGTTTTCGAGATATCACCACTTTTGTGTATTTTTTAAAAATCTCCAGTTTTCGGTCTTTTATCGCATAGCATTGCTAGAAATTACTTCAAACTCATGTTTTTTTTTACCTAGGCTATCCTGAATAGTTGCTTTAAACAATGAAGTAATAACTTCACCGACAACTAGAACAAAATCCTTCAAAAAATGTCTAACTTGTTGTATTTTATGCCGAAGTTAAAACGTTAACTTAAGTTTGACTGACTGCTGTGAAAAAAAATTATATCAGACTGAATTGACAAATAATCGCAAAAACTGGTCCATTTCATGCCCTTTTCAAAATGATACAACACTACCAATTTTTTTTAATCAGAACCAGAATTGCTACTTATTAAAAAAAACCAAAACTCTTATCGGCTACCTCGCTCCCACATTCATTGTTTTGTAACATGGAAACCGGTCCGACTTTCACAGACTAGGGGTCTTCGAATAGTCTAGACCAGGGGTCATCAAATGGCGGACCGCGGTCCGGATGCGGATCGCGAACCTTTTTTTTGCGGACCATTTTTCCAGAAAACATGTATTCTTGATTAAAAAAATTCAGATAACTTTTCGTTTTATATACTAATTATAGATATTGGATTTAGATTAACTGCTGGTCAAATTCATATGCCATCATAATGCTATCAACGACCCGCGACAGATATACAGATTTTGTGAACGGACCTCCAATGAAACTAATTGGTGACCCCTGGGTTAGATACTAGAGAAAACTTTTTGGCGTTTGACGGATTTACTTATTTCCTAATATTTTCCGAACGGATAGAGCTACAGAGGAAATAGATACATAAATCTAAACGTCGTCCACCGACCAATCATCGGGGAAAATTTGGATATCGGACGGGAAAGAAGAATTTTCCTTAGATTCCGGGTCAAAAATATTTCTAAGTGCCGACCCAAAAAATTTTTTTCATAGTATATCGATACGGAGCTCGTGTCTAGTTAAATCGAGGTCGCTGATCACGAATATGCAATTAGTTGTTCCCTAAGTGGCGTACTTTGGGAAAATTTTTACTTAGAGTGAAAAAATGGACGAAAATAGGTCAATTTTGGAAGTTCACACCGCCCAAAAAAATCGGAGTAAGGTGTTGTTGATTTTTGCCCTCATATATGGATCCTTTATCTACTGAATAATCCAAACAGAAAATGTCCAGGCCATACTATTCGGAAATTATGATTTTTTTCCCAAGGGTCTCTTTTTCGGAAAATTCATTTCGCGGTATTTCCGCGGAAAATTCTCTAATGAAAAATCCGATCATATATTCGTAATCTACGGTCCCGAATTAGTAAATGACGTAATTTGCATCGAAATGGGAGACCGGTCGAATTTTGGCAATTTTTTAATACATTAGCCTTAAAAAAATCCCATTTTTCGAGAAAAATTTTTTGACGCAAAACTATGAAACGGGTACTTATTCTTATAGATTCGGGGCCGTAGATTCCGAATCTACCATCAGATATTTATTACAAAAATTTTCCGAGGAAATATCGCGGAAAGAATTTTCCGAAAAATAGACCCTCGGGAAAAAAAATCATAATTTCCGAAGCGTACGACCTGGACATTTATTGTTAGGATGATTCGATAGATAAAGGATCCAAATATGACGTAAAAAATCAGCAACACCCTACTCCGATTTTTTTGGGCGGTGGAAAGTTCCAAAATTGACCTATTTTCGTCAATTTTTTCACTTTAAGTGAAAATTTTCCCAAAGTACGGCACTTAGGGAAAAACTAATTGCATATTCGTGATCAGCGAACTTGATTTAATTAGACACGAGCTCCGTATCGATATACCATGAAAAAAATTTTTTGGGTCGGCACTTGGAAATATTTTTGACCCGGAATCGAAGGAAAATTCTTCTTTCCCGTCCGAAATCTATGATTTTCACATCTGGATATCCAAATTTTCCCCGATGATTGGTCGGTGGACGACGTTTAGATTTATGTATCTATTTTTTCTGTATCTCTATCCGTTCGGAAAATATTAGGTAATGAGCGAATCAGTCAAACGCCAAAAAGTTTTCTCTAGTATCCAATACATACAAAAATCTACAATTTTCCGATTAGGTCGACGCGGCTTTGGTTATTCACTAAATCGGGTACGCGGATCACGAATCTGTAATTAGATTTTCCGTATCTCGATTAGTTTCGGAGCAATGACGAAGAAAGTCGCAATTTCTGGCTCTACCTCCGGAAAATGGACTAATCAGTCGGATTTTTCGCCATATTACCAAAATTAATCGAGATACGGAAAAACTAATTACAGATTCGGAATCTACGCCCTCGATTTAGTGAATAGCCAAAGCCGTGGCGATCTAATCGGAAAATTCTAGATTTTTGTACGGGTTAGAATCTAGACAAAGGACTCACAGCTCTGGCAATGTGTTAGTTGTTGTATGCATTTTATCAATATTTCACAGGAAATAGGTCATAAATACTTCTACAAGGGTTGAAGTATTACAAGATATTTTACTTGCAATTATCTTTTTGTGGAAAATATTAATTTCAAGGGTGAGACCACCCATGCAAAAATAAACCAGTTAACCCAAAACATTTAAGTTTTACAAGCGAGCTGCTTTGTTTAGAAATACAAATTAGCGCTTCCCAACATGTGAAGTCATGGGACGCAACAGTGGTGATATCTCGAAAACCAGCGGACTTTTACTGAGGTCATGTTGATGCTATCTGATATACCTAATGCCAATCTATCTCCAGTGTCACTTTCGCGTGGTATTTTTGGGACACCCTGTATATTGAGAAGGAACGAAATGATATATTATGAAAACTAACAATATTATTATTTTGTCTGAGATGAAAGGACTAGCAGAGAACAAAGTGCAGAGCAACCACACAGTGCAATTTCATCAAACTTGAATAGCTTGTCTAAAGCGTTATTGTTTTTGGCGCTCTTATTCTATTGCGTTGGATTCTGCGGTGAAAAATAATGATAGTTTTCTAACATGATTATGCTCCTAAATTAAAAAAAAAACAGAAATTATTTAATTTAGGAGCATAATCATGTTAGAGAACTATCATTATTTTTCATCGCAGAATCCAACGCAATCATAAAAAAAAATTGGTTCAAGCACTGACGTGAAGTCTGGAGCTTTTGCGCGTATGTTCTATTGTCCATTCTCCTGCATTGGACACCCTTTATCGAATTTACCATGGTAAATTATGTTGTTCATTCTCCTGTATTGGACACTCTTAATTCGAATTTACCATGGTAAATTTAATTATGAACATAAAACAAACAAAAAATTGGTTCAAGCACTGACTTGAAGTCAGAAGCTTTTGCGCGTATGTCCTGTTGTTCATTCTTCTGTATTGGACACCCTTAATCGAATTTACCTTAATTCAATTAAGGGTGTCCAATACAGAAGAATGGACAATAGAACACACGCGCAAAAGCTTCTGACTTCACGTCAGTGCTTGAACCAATTTTTTTTTTTTGAGTTATCAAGGAAATAATATTCCAGGTGGGTATAACTCGGAAACCATTAGGCCGATTATGCCCAAAATCGAACTCAACTCTCCCTTTCGGATACGAAACCTACCCTGAAAATTGCAAGTCCCTATCTCCTTTCGTTCGAAAGTTATCGAGGCAACGGTCACCCATCTACTGAACTCACACAAGAATGCTCGAATCTCCAACAATATTTAACCGATCGTATTCAAACTTGAAACGTGGTAGTAAAGTTAGGTTATGAAGGCTCTTGCAAAATTTCAGCAATTTCAAACTATTAGTTACTGATATATAAATTTTTTTTTTTATTTTCAATGATTAATTAAAAATTTTCTACAAATGCTATCCCCACCAAATTTTGCAAACATTTCCGCGTTGGCATTCTACAACTAATAACCATGTTTGAATTCAATCGGTGCAGTATGTTTCGAGTTAATGAGGTACAAAAAACCACCAAATTTCAGAAAATTTCAGATGACTATAACTCTAAAACCGTTTGACCGATTATGCTCATAATCAAACTGAAATGTCGCGTTCTAGTGCACATCGTAACCTGGAAACTTGAAGCCGCTGTCTCTTTCCGTTCTCAAGTTATCGTGACAACAATAATATTTTTCAATAATTTTTTAATAATTTTCTAGCCATACGAATCGCACAAAATTCCACAAACGTGCTTAGGTTTATATTCTACAACTACTCACCAAGTTTCGATTTGATCGGATTTATATTGGTTGAAAACAAAATTATTACTCGGAAACCACTAGGCCGATTATGCCCATTAATGAACTTGTCCGTCGTATTGAGATGCGCCACACACCCTGAAAATTTTAAGTCGCTAGCTCTTTTCGTTCTCAAGTTATCGTGGCAACGGCCGGCCGGCCGGACAGAATCAAATTTGACATCGAATTCTTCATTGGGGATTCGAACTTAATCGTTTGAGACCAATTTCGTCAAAAAATTCGAAAGTTACAGACTTTTGGGCAAAATGATAACGCGATGTTCCCCAGAACATACGCGCAAAATGATTCAGACTACCTGGAAACAGTAGAAGAGCGTCTTTATCTGGCGTCATTATCTGCATCGCTCACACATAGTAGAATTATTAGCTTTCTGTTTAATTCGGCCAGAAATCTTAAAGTAACGGGCTCACTTTAAGGCTTGGGTACACTAGAATCAATTGAAGTTTTTAGGAAAAATTAGTTCGAAAACGGGTTTCTCAGCAGAAAAAATTCCAGCAGAAAAACCTGCAGAATATCTATCAATTGTTATACCATTTTGGAATCCTCATTAAATGTGCCAATTTTTACATTTACTCGCCGAACTAGCGTAGTACATTTTTTTTTTCAGTACCGTAACCGGGGGTTACTTTGAACACAAGGGGTTACTTTGAACAGATACGTTGTAAAATCAAAAATCCTCATAGCGGGCTTAGTTCACAAGCTAGCGACCTCTAGTTGGTACTCAACATTCAATGATTACATGTAGACGGCGCTACGATCGCGAAACGTTGTCAGGTTGGCTAACCTGAGCCGCTGCGCGCCTTTTTATCGGAATTGTGAAATCAGCTGTTCTGAGAACAATCCTCAAACCTCCTCTGCCGCAGTGATCCTGTTGTGAAATACCGTTTTAGGTAAGTTATATATTTCTTATCAATCTATTGGCAACATTTTCTATTTTGTTTCATATCTCTAACTCATTTCGTTGATTTTATATGGCTAATCGAGTAAAAAACAGGAACTTTGAGGGGTTACTTTGAACATCGCGCTTCGTCTACTTTTTGTTCATCAGGGGCAAGCCAACAAGCCGCGAACTTATATTCGCAAGTTGGGAGCTCGGATGTACAGAAATTATTCAACAGAAATCCTTGCCAAGGCAGTAGAAAAGTGTTTAGCTGGAAAATCAACTATCGGGGCTGCTTCTACTGAGTAGTTTTTTTTCTGTTTACGTAGGTACCTACTAGAGCACAGTCAAATCCATTGTTGTTCCTAATTACGAATATTTTCTTGTTTTAGATTGAACCTTCCCTCTGGAACGATTTGCATGTACAAGAAGGCGGCGAAGGCAACTGCAGCAGCTGCTAACCTCTCAATTGTAGCGAAATCGCCAGGACGTCCAACCGTATTTTCAGCTGAAGAGGAAAAACTTCTGTGCGCGCACATAGTGGCAGTTGGTATCTACCGCTTCCCATGCTCCTTGAGAGATGTAAATATTTTCAATAAAGTTATAATTTTTGTGTTTATTTGTGCATTCTTGAGTAAACTCAGCGAAAAAAAATTTATTTACAATCTTAGGAGCATTGCGATGAAAAAATAAACATTGCCAGGAGTTCACGAGCTAAACCGTGAAGGAAAACCTTATTATCAGGCGATATTATTCTTTTAAAAACTCATACTTGCATATTCAAGGGGTTTTTATGAACAGGGCGCCCAAAACTGGCGTTTTCTATGGTAGACGCTCTCTTGTTCAAAGTAGCCCCTTCTTAAGGGGTCATTTCTGAACATATAAACATATGCCCCCACCAACTTCTATTGAAGATAATGGAGTCGTACAAACGGGAAATTGAAGCTGAGATAATAAGCCATCGATTGGTTGAAAACATTTTCAAATATCTGCAGAAATGTTTGCGCTGCAATGGAATTAATGCAAAACTTGTTCAAAGTAACCCCCGGCTACGGTACTGGCAGTTGGAAGTGGACGAAATAAGAGCTTTGAATATTTAGTGGGCCAAAAAGTAACATTTTGCTCCAAAGTGTGGCAAAAGTCATGAAGTTTTGGGCAATAATATATGGACGCATTATTCAGGATGATATAACAAAAATAAAATTGGCAAAAAATTTGGATTTGTAGAAATGGGAATTGAATAACCATCCCAAAGTATAGATTTTGTCGATTTTCTTTAATTGCCTATAGTTTTGAAGCTGCATCACCTAGATTTTTTTCAATATTTTTATGATAACTATCATGACTTCTAGTATCACCCGCTCCCGGCTTGACGTCGACTTCTGGGACACCCTGTATATGCTTTGAATCAACATGAGAAAAGTCGACAAAAAATAATTTCCCGTCATTCTTGCATGCCAATTTTTTGTAACAATCACCTCATTCTGAATTCTGAACCCTGCAAATATAAGGGAATTAAACATTAAACTGTACACACTTTCATTTACCACTTTGTGTTGTTTATTCTTCCTCTTGTCCTGGCTAGACTAACCCACATAACATTGACCCAACACATCCAAGTCGTCCTTCAAACGGCCTCGAGTCGAGAGAGGAAGATGAACTCAATGAGTATAAAAAGGGCAAAGTGTCAGTTTTACTACCCCCACATCCCGAGTGATCATTCATCCACGTAATGAGTCCTACGAACTTGTTAAATTATTTACGTAATTGGCCGGCATTTTGCACTTTGATGGTAGCTTCAAAGAGGTCAATTATCGACCGAGGTTGTTGAGGTGATGGTGAGGGAACTCACATACCTTTGACACAAAGGTATGGAGGTCGTGTTATTATAGTTCCTATTATAGTGAGATTTCATATTTCCTTAAATGCAAGTTTGTCTCTAATTTGAAATTTTTGAGCTGAAAATGGTATCAAAAGATTCAATTGACGTTATTGTTACTGATGAAGAATCAGTAGTCAATACGCTCTATTAAGGGTACGTCATTCCGCCATTTTAATTAACAAAGGTCAGGGATTTGCCATGGCAATTTATCCATACCAAGAGTTATTCCTCTTTGGTTAACGTGAGGACTGTACACAGACGTGGTTTGCGAGATACAGCAGAGCTTGCCAACAAAAACAATTCAGAGGCAGTGTAGGTGTTTATATATAGGCTGGTCCACGAGTAACTGTACGTAGTTTCATGGTGAATAGATGGTACCCAGGGGAGTCAGAAAACAACAATTAAATATGGTCTAAGGCTCTTTGTTTCTGAGCTACAGGGTGATTTATCGATTTGAGCAGAATATTTGGTTAGCTATAACTCTCGAACCGTTCAACGAATTATTTTCAAATTTGGCAGTTATTGTCATCTCAGGTCAGCAAACTCTGTATATGAAACATACCAAGAAAGTACAGACCAGAATTCAGATATCATAATTTTGACTTCACGGTCTTATGAAATACCCTGTACATGAGATATCAATTAGTCGTTAATATTATCTGATTCTCCATGGATTTGTCCTTCGAATAGAATTTTTCATTAGCAGCACACAAACCGCTAATTTTTTTTCTTGAAAAGTAATTGCCGCTTTACATTTTCAAGGGCAATTCCTGCCCTGATTATTCATTCCAATGAGACCCCCCCTGAAATCAAATGAATCAACCAAGAGTAATTAAATAGGTTTTTGCGCGTATGTTCTGGGGAACATCGCGTTATAGTTTTGCCCAAATGTCTGTAACTTTCGAATTTTTTGACGAAAATGGTCTCAAACGATTAAGTTCGACTCCCCAATGAAGAATTCGATGTAAAATTTGATTCTGTCCGTCCGGCCGTCCGGCCGTCCGTCCGTCCGGCCGTCCGGCCGTACGGCCGTCCGGCCGTTGCCACGATAACTTGAGAACGAAAAGAGCTGGCGACTTGAAATTTTCAGGGTGGGTGGCGCATCCCAATACGACGGACAAGTTCGTTAATGGGCATAATCGGCCCAGTGGTTTCCGAGTAATAATTTTGTTTTCAACCAATATGAATCCGATCGAATTGAAACTTGGTGAGTAGTTGTAGAATATGAACCTAAGCACGTTTGTGAAATTTTGTGCGAATCGTATGGCTACAAAATTATTAAAAAATTATTAAAAAATATTTTTGTTGTCACGATAACTTGAGAACTGAGAGAGATAGCGGCCTCGAGTTTTCAGGTTAGGATGTACACCACAACGCGACATTTCAGTTCGATTATGAGCCTAATCGGCCAAACGGTTTTAGAGTTATAGCCATCTGAAATTTTTTGAAATTTTGTGGTTTTTTGTTCCTCATTAACTCGAAAAATACTGAACCGATTGAATTCAAACATGGTTATTAGTTGTAGAATGCCAATGCGGAAACGTTTGCAAAATTTGGTGAGGATAGCATTTGCAGAAAATTTTAAATAAATCTTTGAAAATAAAAAAAAAAAGTTCTATATATCAGTAACTAATCGTTCGAAATTGCTGAAATTTTGCAAGAACCTTCATAACCTAACTATACTGACAATTTTCAAGTTTTAATACGATCGGTTAAATATTGTTGGAGATTCGAGCATTCTTGTGTGAGTTCAGTAGATGGGTGACCGTTGCCTCGATAACTTTCGAACGAAAGGAGATAGGGACTTGCAATTTTCAGGGAAGGTTGCGTATCCAAAAGGGAGAGTTGAGTTCAATTTTGGGCATAATCGGTCTAACGGTTTCCGAGTTATACCCATCTGGAATATTGTTTCCTTGATAACTCAAAAAATAAATATTCGATCGAATTGAAGTTTGGTATCTAGTAGTAGAAAATCAACATAAAGACGTGTTTAAAATTTTGTGAGAACCGTACCCCTAGAAAATTTGAAAAAAACGACGAGAAAAAAAATTTTAAGAACCGTACCCCTAGAAAATTTCAAAAAAATCACGAAAAAAAAAATTGGTTCAAGCACTGACGTGAAGTCAGAAGCTTTTGCGCGTATGTTCTATTGTCCATTCTTCTGTATTGGACACCCTTAATCGAATTTACCATGGTAAATTCGATTAAGGGTGTCCAATACAGAAGAATGGACAATAGAACATACGCGCAAAAGCTTCTGACTTCACGTCAGTGCTTGAACCAATTTTTTATTTTTGAAATTCGAACTCTCAATATGCATCTTTATTTTCCAGTCAATTGAATATCCACTGAATGGCAAATCAAATGATGGGATGTGCTGGTAAGAAAATACAATTTAGGTTCAAAAAATGTGCTAACTACTAAAAAATCCCAAAAATGCAAAAAAACATCTAAAAAGCAGTCGAATATTTACATGGACAAAAAATTGGGCTAGATTTTGTTTACAAAGATCCCACGTATTACCTCTGCAATACATTTTCTTGTTCTGAGTCGTAATTGATTGACAGCTTTTCTGATCATATTGGGATCATTCCTTATCTCATTACAACTCTGTTCTATTCTTTCAATCAGATGTCCTTTACTGTGTTTTTCCTTTCATTCGAATAGCCTTACATATATGTATTGCCTATTTCACCAATACTATATCTATATTCTTACATTTCAGGTGCTTCTCAATTTTCAAGCTTTAAACAACTCCCTCATCGACTAGATAAAGTTGATGATCTCGCGCAAAGAAATATCTCGAGTGTGAATTTGAATTGTATTGTTCCTGATCAGAAAACAATGCCGAAAGAACCAGTCAACCAAACTTTCGAAAAAAAAATAGTGGAAACGTATCGAGTGGCCCCCGAAGACCCGAAATGAAACAAAACATTGCGATCGTATCCTATACAAACGACTTATTATATCGTTTTTCCGCCATGTCGCCGATCTTATTGTTATTCCGTCTGACTGCGGTCAATAAGAAATTTCAAGTGCCGACATCCGGCATGGGACGCCACATATGGTCACTTCTTTCTTCGGGTCGCATTCGGTCGCCGTATATTGCCTACGAACCAAGGAGGGGTGTCCCACTTTTATCGATAAGTGTTCGGCAATGATCTAAACTATATTCAACTTTTGGAACTTCACTATTGGTTTATTATCAAATCAAATCGAACCGTTTATGGCGCGCTTGTTCTCCTGAACAAAGTGCCCATCATTTTACTCAAATGAATGTATTTTTCGTATTTTTGGCCGAGAATGATCTCAAATGACTAGTTTCGACTTATAGTCTAGTCAACAAGTGCTTTTTAGGTCAAAATCTTTGCGTATTGGTGTCATTCGATTCGGAATGGCATGCAAATAGTTTTTGATACTTCAGATGGGTATAGCTCCAAAACCGTTTCGCCGATTATGCCTATAAATAAACTCAAATGTCCCATTCAGATGCACAACCTAACCTGCAAAATTCAAGTCGCTATCTCTCTCCGTTCTCATGTTATCGGGACATAAATATTATTTTTCAATAATTTTTTTTAAATTTCCTAATGACACGATTCTCACGAATTTCACAAAGCTATATAACTATATATAGATACAGCTATATACGATAGCTGAGGTTATTTCATTGTTATTTTGCATTCAATCATACTTTGTTTGACATGTCTCCTATCTGTAGATGAGATGATAATGATGAAATGTATGAACACAGATCATGAAATTCATAGGAACGGACGCTTATTTTCGATTCTGTAGTTACTTAGAGTTACGAATTAATATTGAAATTTTGAAAAATCATATCCCTGAAAGTATCAGTTTGTTAGAGTTGAAAATGATATCAATAAATTCTTATGATGAAACCGCATCTTCAAAATATTGAATTTGGAATTAGTGATTTCAAAAAAAAATTTTTCGTTACTCCGGTTGGGATTTTGCCCAATAACGAACTCAACCGAGATATTTATCTTCCGAACCTACTCTGAGAATTTCAACTGTTCAGATCATTCCGTTCGAGAGCCGGCCGGCCAGCCGGACATAATCGATTTTGACCACGGATTCTTGGTCAGTGAGTCGAACCAAATCGAATTCGAAAATTACAGACATTTGGGCAAATTGATATGCACTCTGTTCCGAGGAACAAGAGCGCCGAAAATATCTACAATATTTTGTGTATGAATTAAATTGATGCATTTAACAATTATAACTAATATACTGCATTTCAAGAGAATGATTGCATCCACAACGTCATCCACAATAGAATCGAAACTTTGGAAGGAGAAGTTCTGGTGTGACGCTGAGAAATCATACAGAAAATCTTCGTTCCTGTTTCTCTTTTCACTCCTTTCTCACGATTCAACAACGCCCTTTCCCGGTTCTTTAACCGGAAAAGTGAGTGTGGCAAAGGAGCAGCAGCCACAGTGGAGTTCGGAAAGGTAATGAAATTTATGACTCGTATAATTGAAAGATGGAAAATAAATACACCCGCAAAATCCTAACGGCTGGCCCCACCTTAATCTGCGGCTTCGAGATAAATTACGAAGATTTATCATCGGCGGGAAAGGCGTTCGAAACTATGGCCATCGTAATTTACGCACCTTGTGCTGCTGTAGAATTTAAAATAAATTTATCTGATAATGATCCAGTGGATTAACCCTCGCATTATATGATCAATCGTAATTGTATTCCATACAAAACTGGAATCGAAGATCCGTCATATCAAGAAAATGAAATGTCGAAAAATTGTTTAGGATGTGCAATAGGATAAAGATAAATATATGAATACCTTGCACTTTACATCTATTTTTTTTTTTTGATTTGATATTTGCATTAAACATGAAAGTGATAACATTTTTGAAAAGAGAATGACGAGACCTTTCAAACGATGTATCACAAGCCCATGCCTCTTATTTGAAAAATTGGGGGTTGTAACTGTCTTTCGAAGTGGGTTAAAGGTAGGGTTCGCATTTTTACGAAGAAGAATGACAATTTAAGTTTTGAGTTTGACGTCTTTCGGAATTTTCCATAAATATGTACAGAACGACTTTTTTCCGGAGCAACAATAACCCAACAAAACCGTAGGCAGGAAAATATCTTTCAAGAATTTTGTTTTTGAATTCAACTACCAAATAAATAAATATAGTTTTGGGGAACATTAAAATGAAAATGTGGGAAAGCCCTGCAGGCAGGAGCTTTGGCGCTCTTGTACAGACTTTGACAATTCATCTCCGAAATTATTGGTTTCTCAGAGTTGGGAATGATATCAATGGATTCTTATAGAACTTAAAGAATTCAAGAATTGTCACAAAATTATCAAAACTATCAACAAAATAATTCTAACGATTTTCATTAAGCGTCTGACGAAGGAGTCTGATATAGACTCCGAAACGTTACGATATAGTTGTTTCTTCGTTGATGTTGTTTCGTTGTTGTTTGTTAGGCAACATTGTTCAATTGATTGCTTCTGACAAATATCCTGTGTTTCTTACGCAGAAGCAAATCACAAAATAATTAATTTTTATTTTTCAGAGTTTGGGAGAGAAAACCCAGAAAAAAAACCTTTCAATCATAATCGAATTAATAAAACTATGTGAAATTAGCATAATGGAAGCAGATAAAGGTTATCTCGAGTCGATTAAATTACTATTCATCAATTCTCCTAACACTTTTCCGTTTTCGAGATATTCTTCATTGAATGTCATAAAACATGATTAAAATTCAAGAAATTTAACTTCTTTTATCAATCCGGACCTGGAAATAACAGATGATCCGTGCTCGAATAAAGACATAGACTGAGTATTGATCTGAAACAGTTCAATTATAATAAAAATAACCATAGAAAAAAGGAATCATTATTGAAACAAGTCATTCCGAGAAACGTCAAAATTGACATGAGAGACGGACTATAACGGCCCTTCTAGGTCGTTTTCGGGCCTGAAAGTTGACGAAAAGCGAAGATAAGGGTGTAAAAACCCTCCAATAAACCGCCATGTGGCGATTTTATTTCGAAAAGTGAAAATTAAGAATATCTATCCCCGGTATCTACGTTGAAGTCGGTAGCGCATGCGTCTGACAATCGAACTCTCGGTATCAGACCGAGAGAAGGCGGGGTCGAATCCCGAAGAGGGAATCACACTTTCGTGTTTTTTAGACCCTGTAGGTGGCGCTACAATCGATGTATAGGACACGAAAACGCCCGGACCGATTTTGATGAATCTTTGTGACTTTGTATCGGCGTGTCTCTGATTCACAATAGCATCCTGTAGGGGGCGCCTCGATTGATCTATAGAAGCTCGAGAACGGCTCCACCGATTTCGATGAAACTTTGTGTGCGTACTTGAGTGTGTCTCAGAGCCACAATAGGAACCCAGTAGATGGCGCTGTGTTCGGCTTTTAGAAACTCAAGAACGACCGGACCGATTTCGATTAAACTTTTTGTGTGTCTGAGGAGGTCTCAGATCCACGATATACCCTACGTAGGTGGCGCTCACAGGAACTCGAAAATGGCTATACCGATTTTCATGAAACTTTGTGATCGTGTTCCGGAAGGCCTAAGGTTCGCGATACGATATGGTATGTAGCGGTACATTCGGTTTCTAGGAACTCAAAAACATATCTCGATAGGACTTTCACACAACAGGACACGTTAGATGCAGTTGAACTACGGGTTCGATTGATCTACCAATTATATTGATATACCATAAAAATGCAGATCTACCGGAAAAATGTGGATCAACCGGAAAAATGTGGATCAACCGGAAAAATGAAGATCTACTGGAAAAATGTAGATCTACTGGAAAAATGTAGATCTACCGGAAAATGTTGATCTACCGGAAAAATATAGATCTACCGGAAAAATGTGGATCTACCGGAAAAATGTAGATCTACCGGAAAAATGTAGATCTACTGGCTAGGTAGATCTGCGGGCCCACTAGTTATTATACTACGTGTAAAGGAGGTTATCACTTGTCAGATTGTTACGAGAAATCGAAGGTTTTGTTATATAAGAATATCGAGTTCTGATATAATCGAAAAGCTTTGTGAAACCCGAATTCCGTTAATCTTCATGTTAAATATGACAGTAAAATTGGATAATTGGCAGATGATCCCCAATGTTGAACGGAGTTTTCAAAGCATTTGGAAAAATTTCAAAGCAGTCAGAAAAATTTCAAGGCTGTTGGAAAAAGGAGTTGGAAAAATTTCAAAGCAGTCCCAAGAATTTCAAAGCATCAGTTGGAAAATTTCAATGGATGGAGTTGAAATACATATAAGTTATTTACATCATTGGATATTTCATTAATTTTTCTTCCGAACAGAACTGAATCGTTCAATTCACAGTTGAAAAATTTCCGATGCTCAAAAAGCACCTGACTTCACGTCAGTGCTTTTTTCAAATTTGTTATCTTATTTTATGCGTATTTCGTACCATCCTGATTGAGTATAAAACAAAGTCTAGCTCAACATCATGCGGTTTCCATACCCATGTTTCAAGAATCGGATTTCAGAAACTTCATTGTACGATACAAACTCGTGCTACATTGAAGTGTATGTCTACCGTTAGAATCAAATACGTGGATAATGAAGGTAAAGAATTGGAACTAAATGAATGTGACCTCACACCATTTCTTTCCTTCAAATCTATACATCCTCCATACGACAAAAATCATAGTGCCATCTAACGGAATATTTGAAGAGATCATACTTCACGTAAATGCATTCACATATTTTCCACACCGAATTTTATATACCGAGAGCTTCCATAGAATTCGAAATGAGGCTGCTCTATGCGTGTTATGATTTCGGTAACAACAAATATGCACCATCTGCATGTGACGGGCAAGTGAGTTAGGATTTGAATCGGACCTGGATACTGTGCTCCTATGCGAAGCGCTACGTAGGTGACTACCATATATTACGTGAAGTAATGAGCTTATTGCTCTGTTTGGACACTAAGCTGGGCGGAGAGTAGCCCCTTGTTGTCCCAAACGACAAATTAATGCAAGGCTAGAGATTCCGCAAATTATTCCCAAGAAGATTTACGTTATTTATTGGTTACTTCGAAGGCTTGTTTGTGAGCTTGTGTGTTGAAAGCTGAATAAAGTGTTGTTCTCAATTTCAATCATAACAATTGGTTCAAGCACTGACGTGAAGTCAGGACCTTTTGCGCACTAGTTCCATTGTCTAGTCACACTTCATACGAAGTCGATCGTGCATAGCGTCTGGAATATAATTTTTTTCAAGATATCTGAAAACAATTGAAACTTAACCTTGAACCGACAAAATAACTATTAATAATGTTTTATTCACCTCTATTGGAATCTCTCAATCACATTTACCATCGATGTAGACCATTTTCTCAACTTCTATAAGATATGAATACATTTCGTACCATTTTAATGACAGACTTGAGTAATGAAAGATTCGTCTACGATCACGGAACTTTTAATTTTGGCATATGTATTCTACAGAAATTGAAATTCTTTAAATATCTAATAATACACGACAAAACTTGGAACTTGGATCTTGGCTGTAGAGTTAGGTTTTGAAGGATCACGTAAAATTTCCCCGATGTTGGACGAATAGTTTCTGATATATTCGATTATCAGTTGCGAAATATAGGTCTAAGCAACCGAAACACACGACTATTCCTTCACACTTCTATCCATACTTAATTCGTGCTTTCGGTTGTTTGGCATCAAATCTTCGATTATGCAAAAATCTGTGTTTAAATTATTCGAAAAAAGTTACAGACATTTGGTCAAAACTATAACGCGATATTCCCCAGAACATACGCGCAAAAAGAAATTTCGAATATGAATAATTCGATAATGAGTATTTCTATCATTTCTATTTTCAGGTACATAAGTAATCAAATGTGGAACTCCTTAATTCAATTATTTGATATAATACGATGCAGCACTATAATAAAGTGGTCTTACTGAGAATTTCAATTGATTCAAAATGAATTAACGCATTATTCGGAAATTCACAGCCTTGTTTATGATAAATTGAAAATTCCAAATATTCAATGGTTCATAAAATATTGATACGGAGTGTGCCATTACTGCCAAGAGGCTTGTTTGAAAGAATATTTATTGTAGATTCTGAGAAAAATTTAACTTCTTGAACATTTGATGTACAGGTTGTTTTACAGGATGTGGAATACAGAAAATAATTTTCTCAGTCCGGACCTGCGCTATGAACAAGTCATTATGAGCGAATATTAGGCATAGACCTATACTCAATCCCTGAAATTTTCATGAAGGTCCATGCAGGCTTTCAAGAGTTATGCCGATATTAAAGTTTTTGATAAACTACATAAAACACCCTGTATCTCTTGAACGAATATAGTTAGGACATATTTTGAACACTGATTTAGACTCAGCAAAATTTCCAGCATCTTCACTGGAAGCCTGTACAATAATTCCTGAAACACTCAGTATAAGATTTTTTTCACTGATTTTCAATAATTTTTGCGCGTATGTTCTGGGGAACATCGCGTTATAGTTTTGCCCAAATGTCTGTAACTTTCGAATTTTTTGACGAAAATGGTCTCAAACGATTAAGTTCGACTCCCCAATGAAGAATTCGAGGTCAAATTTGATTCTGTCCGTCCGGCCGTACGGCCGTCCGGCCGTCCGTCCGTCCGGCCGTTGCCACGATAACTTGAGAACGAAAAGAGCTAGCGACTTGAAATTTTCAGGGTAGGTGGCGCATCTCAATACGACGGACAAGTTCGTTAATGGGCATAATCGGCCCAGTGGTTTCCGAGTAATAATTTTGTTTTCAACCATTATAAATCCGATCAATTTAAAACTTGGTGGGTAGTTGTAGAATATGAACCTAAGCACGTTTGTGAAATTTTGTGCGAATCGTACGGCTAGAAAATTTTAAAAAAATTATTAAAAAATATTTTTGTTGTCACGATAACTTGAGAACGGAATGAGATAGCGGCTTGAAATGTTCAGGTTAGGATGTGCACTAGAACGCGACATTTCAGTTTGATTATGAGCATAATCGGCCTAACGGTTTTAGAGTTATAGCCATCTGAAATTTTCTGAAATTTGGTGGTTTTTGTACCTCATTAACTCGAAAAATACTGAACCGATTGAATTCAAACATGGTCATTAGTTGTAGAATGCCAACGCAAAAATGTTTGCAAAATTTGGTGAGGATAGCATTTGTAGAAAATTTTTAATAAATCATTGAAAATAAAAAAAAAAAATTTTATATATCAGTAACTATTCGTTTGAAATTGCTGAAATTTTGCGAGAGCCTTCATAACCTAACTCTACTGCCAATTTTCAAGTTTTAATACGATCGGTTAAATATTGTTGGAGATTCGAGCATTCTTGTGTGAGTTCAGTAGATGGGTAACCGTTGCCTCGATAACTTTCGAACAAAAGGAGATAGAAACTTGCAATTTTCAGGGTAGGTTGCGTATCCGAAAGGGAGAGTTGGGTTCAATTTTGGGCATAATCGGTCTAAGGGTTTCCGAGTTATACCCACCTGGAATATTATTTCCTTGATAACTCAAAAAATAAATATTCGATCGAATTGAAGCTTGGTAACTAGTAGTGGAAAATCAGCATAAAGACGTGTTTAAAATTTTTTTATTAAATATTTAAAACTGTAATTAGTTCTTTGAAATACCATTGAATAGAGAAATTCTTGTAAGTTAACAAAATATCTTTATTTGAACAATGAAAAAATATCATTTTATTAAAAAATATCATTTTATTAAAATGATAGTTTGACTATCCAATTGCTTATTTTCTTTATAATATTTTTGCTGTAAGTCAGTATAGCTTAGAACTTTCAAAGTTTCAATGTTTCTTGAATTATAGACTTTACAGAATAAAATAGGTAGGTATACTTCTAATAGCTTAGAACTTTCAGAGTAAGTTCCAACAATATTAATTTAAATGATATTATAAATAAAAAAATTGGTTCAAGCACTGACGTGAAGTCAGAAGCTTTTGCGCGTATGTTCTATTGTCCATTCTCCTGTATTGGACACTCTTCTTAATCGAATTTACCATGATGAATTCTATTGTCTATTCTCCTGTATTGGACACTCTTCTCAATCGAATTCACCATGATGATTTTTATTGTCTATTCTCCTGTATTGGAGACTCTTCTTAATCGAATTTGCCATGATGAATTCTATTGTCCATTCTGGACAATAGAATTCATCATGGCAAATTCGATTAAGAAGAGTCTCCAATACAGGAGAATAGACAATAAAAATCATCATGGTGAATTCGATTGAGAAGAGTGTCCAATACAGGAGAATAGACAATAGAATTCATCATGGTAAATTCGATTAAGAAGAGTGTCCAATACAGGAGAATGGACAATAGAACATACGCGCAAAAGCTTCTGACTTCACGTCAGTGCTTGAACCAATTTTTTGAAATTTCCTAGCGATACGATCCTCGCAATAATTTGCAAAAATTTTCGCGCTGGAATTCTACAAAAACCACTATGTTTTAATTGTATCGGATTCGTATTTTTCGAGTTATTGAGGTAATAACAACCAAATTTCAGATGATTATAACTCCAATACTGTTTAGACGAATATGCCTATTAACACACACAAAAAGAAGCGCAGCCTACTCCAAAAATTGGAAGTCGCTATCTCCTTCCGTTAACAGGTTATCGTGAGTTATATAATATTCTTTAATAATTTTACTAAGAATAATTTTCTACTGATACGATTCTTACAAAATTTCATAAACGTCTTTGTGTTAGTATTCTAAAACTAGCTACCGATTTTCAATTCGAACGGATCTGCATTGGTTGAAGACGAAACTAGTACTCGAAAACCGTTGGGCCAATTATGTCCATTAACGAACTTGTCCGTCGTATTTTGACACTTCCTGAATATTTCAAGTCACTATCTATTTCCGTTCAAGAGTTATCGTGGCAACAGCCGGTCGGTCGGACAGAATCGAATTTGACCTCGAATTCTTGTTCATCAGTAAGTCAAACCTAATCGTTTGAGACCATTTTCGGCAGAAAATTAGAAAGCTACATACATTTGGGCGCAGTATATTGTTTTAAGAAGGTCTGAAGAAACCTTTAATATGCTACCACATAGAGTGCAAATTCACATACAGAAAAACGATACTGTAATTCCAGAAAGCATTTCTCGAAAAACGAAATCAATAATTACTTTGCGATAGTAGGCTAATGGTGAAAACTTCAAATCACTCGGGGATAGCCATCACAGATTATCTGGCCTTCGTAACTTTAGTTACTTAACGTCCTCAGAGTAATGAACATAAATTTATTATTGAATTTACGAAGGCTGCGATTCAAAGGATAGAATAAACTAGGTTATGTTAAGACGTCATGTCAGACAGATAAATATTGTGTTGGTAGACATGACATTTCGACAAAAAGGCTTGAAATGCCCAGGATTCAGGGGGAACAAATAGAACCAGTTCTATTTATTTTCAAGCCTGAAACACTCTACAAAATGGCCCCGGGCGCATGCGTATTTCTTCGAAATTTCAGGCGCAGTCAGTCAGGCTGACAAATAGGCACGAAAAAGGCATAATGTAATAAGGGTATAACAATATTAGAGTAAATGAAATATCGTATTGAGTAATAGACTATTACGATACGACAGTGAATACCAGGTATTTTTTCGTAGGAAGGGTAGTCTTTCGAACGGGAGTTCAAACTAATCAAGAACTATATTCCGCACGAATTATCTAATGAAATACAAAAACATCTCGCAGAAATGAAAAAAATAGATCATTAAGTAAAGACCGATTCAGTTCAAAAAATAAATAATATTGAGATTCCTGAAGAATATCTTGATTTCTCGAAGGAATTAACACCCTAAATCAGTAATTCCTGACATTAAGTGCAGACCAAAAACGTCTAACTCAACTCATAAAAATAGTCGAATAAATGGCATATTATGTATTTTGCCATAATTTGTTGGGATATTTCCCGGGAAAAATCTATGGAAGCAACCATAAATGGTATTAAATGTCCTGTAACAATATCTACAATCTATATAACAGACCATAGAAGTCTGTATTCGTTAGGAACGCTTAGAACTATTTCTCCGAGACTTTTATCATTCAAAATGGGTTGAATTAACTCGTTTTTCACAGTAACTCCTTCCACAGGAAGGAGCCCGTTGTCTCGAAGCAGAATTTCCTCGAATAACATTTCTGGAAGAACGAGAAATAATTCAAGTTGCTAATGCCTCTCAATCTTTCGACATAAACACGAAATGGCTTTCAAGAATTCCTCTGAAATACTTTTATCTCTACATGAATAATCATAATATTTGTTCGTATCCTTATCTTGCGAATTACTTGGTATTTTATTTAATAACCGATTGTTATGGAACTGGGACGAAAGATAATGGTCGGGTTGACTAAAGCGATTTTTTTCACGATTCTTCGATAAATTCCAGAGTTTTTTGGTGTGTATGTCGCTCGGCGATAAGATCATGCCATGGGTTCATGGAAGTTCGCAGATGGACGGTTAGGTTTTATGTTGAAAGATATAAAGATGATGTTAGATGAATACTGGAATGAATGAGGAACTTAAAATTCCACATAGTATGAATTTAAACGACCATTGCGATATGAAATGGCAGAATACTCTGGCAAATATTACGTGATCTTGGTTTAAAATGGTCCTACTTCGAATAACTTATGTATATGAGTGTCAAAGTTGACTCAAGATTAATGAACATGTACGAACAGGATATCGAATGATATCATTTCTTGGACGGTACACGATTTTATATGAATTGAGCTTTCGAAAGATTCTATCGAAATTTGTTTAATATATACTGACTGACAATGAAACTGCAACACTCAGAAGGAGCTGTTTAAATATAATTTTTTTTGGTAAAACATAGATAGTATAGCAAGGAGTAAATGATTGAAATTTGAAAAAAACGAAGTGTTTACAATGCAGGCGCCTGAATTTTTTCAATTTTTTATTTCTATATTTAATAAGTTTAAATGATAATTATTCATCAAAGGTACTAAGGGGGCGAGACTTGCGCAAGCCGGAGTACCCTTTTTCGTGTGTATGTTCAACCCTCTAAGAAAATTATAAATATTGGTTCTACAGTTCACCCATTTTTTTAGGAAATTTCCTCCTCTGTTTGAATCTTTCTTCAAATTTGAACTATCTCAAATAGTTTTTGAGATATTGGCGAAAACCTAAACGTCCTTTTTTTCACTTAATTGTTTATAACTATTGCAATTTTTGCGAGCAGCCTTAGCATTTTCTCAAAAACTTCCTGCATGTCATTCCGAATTGAATGACACCTCAATCATAATTTTCGGAGAATACGCAAAAAATTCGACTTAAAAACCACTTGTTGACTAGACTAAGGGCCGATTTATTCAACATCTCCGTAAACTATTAAACTTTAAAGTAATAAAATCTATTTATGTTTCACATATTTGCAGATCACTTCGTATAACAGAGAGATGAATAAACAATTACAGAATACTTTCCTTTCGGTAAGGCTCCTAGAAAGTTTACAGATAGGTGAATATATCGGCCCTAAATATAATGTTTACCGATCTATACACGTGCTGTTCTATCGTGTGATGCTATCGATATGTCATGTCATAATCATGTGACATCATGACTGCCAAACTGGCGCGCATTCAAATATGGCGCCTTCATTGAAACAAACACGCTTTCCTTCCATTACAACCAATTACTTATCCATTGTCTCTGTCGATATAAACACAAAATATGTACTCTTCACCGCCCATCCATTTATTATCTTTCAACTCGTTTTACCGAAATCGTTCCCGGTAATCCCACAGGATAATCCTCGAGGCAAAGATGGATCGACTGACGGCTTTTCTCGCGGATGACAAACGTCTCATCGTCTAAATATACCTGTTCTGAGTAATGACAAGGCACCAAATGTTTTGAGTTAACTCTGATTTACTGAACGGTACACGGTCAATTTAAAAAATGGAATATTTGACAGGTTTTACGAAGCGACCTCACTTTAGAGTAATGGAGAATACTAGGAAGATGTACTGAATTCGGAGACCATGACCTGACATCTATTTTGGTTTTTCCGATAGGATTGATTCGTGCCCCAAAGCTTGAATGCTAGAAATCATTTCCTGTAATTCTAACATTCGTAAACGAATGATTCTAGACTTGATCATCTTGATGATATTTGACGCCAGTAGAAGATTGGATAGAACGTTATTGGTTAATCTAAGTGTCGAACAAGAATTATATTAGTTGTTCAGATCTGACTGCTTGGACGGAGTTTTTGCGCGTATGTTCTGGGGATCATCGCGTTATCCTTTTGCCCAAATGTCTGTGATTTTCAAATTTTTCGCCGAAAATGGCTTCAAACGATTGGGTTCGACTCGCTGATGAAGAATTCGAGGTAAAATTCGATTCTGTTCCGCCCGACCGTTACCACGATAACTTGAGAACGGAAAGAGCTAGCGACTTGAAATTTTCAGGGTAGGTGGCGTATCCCAATACGACGGATAAGTTCGTTAATGGGTATAATCAGCCTAATGGTTTCCGAGTAATGATTTTGTTTTCAACCAATATAAATCCGATCGAATTAAAACTTGGTAAATAGTTGTAGAATATAAACCTAAGCACTTTTGTGAAATGTTGTGAGAATCGTATCACTAGAAAATTTCAAAAAAATTATTAAAAAATATTATTTATGACACGATAACCTGAGAACGGAAAGAGATAGTGGCTTGATATTTTCAGATTAGGTTGTGCATCTGAATGCGACATTTGAATTTGTCTATAGGTATAATCGGCCAAACGGTTTTGGAGTTATACCCATCTGAAATTTGGTTGTTATTTCCTCAATAACTCGAAAAATACTAAACCGATATAATTCAACCATGGTTATTAGTTGTAGAATGCCAACGCAAAAATTCTTGCAGAATTTCGTGAGGATGGTAAAACTAGAAAATTTCAAAAAAATTATTGAAAATAATTGAAAAAAATTCTATAGATCATAAACTATTCGTCCGGCATGGCTGACATTCTGGAAGAGCCTTCAGAACCAAACTCTCTACAGAGTTCCAAGTTTGAACACGATTGGATCCATATTGTTGGAGAACCGAGCAACCTTTTGTGAGTTCGGTAGCTGGATGCGAATCGTCGTATTTTTGCCAGAACCTTCAAAACCATGAATGTCATGATGACATATTTTTGCGCGTATGTTCTTGGGAAAATCGTGTTATTTCATCACAAATCTATGGGAGATGATAGCCCTACATTAGCGGTCAGACCTGGTTTTGAAAGAGATCCACCTTAGGAGGAGGCAAGTAAGTATTGAAAGGATTTCTATGAACAAGAGTGAATATCTTTGAGAAATATAGGAGGCGATTCTTCTTCAAGAGATCCATGCGCCTGCAGAGGAGTATATTTGTGAGAAGGGACTTTTGAAAGGTTTTGTATTATTTTTAATATGATATCGCTGAAATTTTGCTGAAGGCTTCAAAACTTAACTTTAAATTAAACACACTTTCTGATCTTGTGAGGTGAGAGGCTCATTTGTCGATATTAAATTTCGTGATGGGTAGAGAGGAATTTTAGGTCATTTTTCATGTCCTTAATGAGAATATATCTTTATGTTTCACCTCAACACCTTTAGATCTATCAATGGGCATTTATTGGTTAAGAATAAGTAGTTGAATATTACTGGAAGTCAATTGAATTTCATTCAATATGCTAGTAACTAAACATATAATTTTCTTTACTTTGATTATTTAAATATGACGTCAATTCCAGTAATATTTTTTTAGAATGATAATGTATTCTTCTCCCAAAGAAGAATTGAAGGTAGACAATCTGTTATTTTTTTCATCATTGCTTTCTATCCTGACTTCACGAAAAAAAAATTGGATCAAGCACTGACGTGAAGTCAGGAGCTTTTGCGCATATGTTCTATTGTCCATTCTCCTGTATTGGACACTCTTAATCGAATTTACCATGGTGCATTCTATTGTCTATTCTCCTGTATTGGACACTCTTAATCGAATTCACCATGGTATATTCGATTAAGAGTGTCCAATACACGAGAACAGACAATAGAATTGACCATGGTAAATTCGATTAAGAGTGTTCAATACGGGAGAATGTACAATAGAACATACGCGCAAAAGCTCCTGACTTCACGTCAGTGCTTGAACCAATTTTTTATGTTTTTGCTCACATGTTCTGGACG
The DNA here is from genome assembly GCA_937662695.2 of Halyzia sedecimguttata. NCBI lineage: Eukaryota > Metazoa > Arthropoda > Insecta > Coleoptera > Coccinellidae > Halyzia > Halyzia sedecimguttata. Next base: position 110,572,822 of record OW569414.2, on the reverse strand, counting down.
CTGCTATCATTTGACCCAAATGCCTGTAACTTTCGAATTTCTTGCCGAATATGGTCTCAAACGATTAGATTCGACTTGCCACGATAACTCTAGAACAGAAACAGATAGCAACTTGAAATTTTCAGGTTATAGGTGGAACATACCAATGCGACAGTTTAGTTCGTTAATGGGCATAATTGTCCAAACGGTTTCTTAGTACTGATTTCGTTTTCAACCAATCCGATCGAATTGAAACATTGTAAATAGTTATAGAATACTCACACAAAGATTTGTGTGAAATTTCATGGGGATCGCATAACTAGCAAATTTTAAAAAAATCATTGAAAAATATGATGTACCGGTTAAATGGGGTGAAATTGATAGTTATTTTTAATTAATCGTGAATTGAACTCAAATTACATGTAGTATTGTATTGAAAATAAAATAAGAACTCGCACTATGCCTAATGAAGATTTTTTTTTCTAGGGTATAAAAAATTATTTAAATAATTGTTTGCCTGCTCCAAATTAATAAAAACTTCGTTATCAAAGTTATACTCAAATTGGGGTGACCTTGATAGGCACTGAGCATTTGCATTACTACGATTGGTTCGGATCTAAGAGTTATCAATGTAAACCATATTCCTTCATTCTCAATATTTTTACGTTATCAATGTTATATGTACTTGGGGTTACTTTGATAATCCATACGTTTACATAGATTATCAAACTCACCCATACTATCATTTGCCATAAGAATTGGATTTCAATGAACTTTCGTCGCAAAAATGAAAATTCAGTTGATATCAAAATTGAACTATATTTCCTATGAAGAACTTGGTTCAAGCCCTGTGGACAGGGGCCTTCTGGCGCTCTTGTTCAAACAGACAAATTATATCTCTGAAAGTATTGGTTTCTCAGAGTTGGGAATTATATCAATGTATTCTTATGATAGAACTGCATCATAAAGGAAATTCAATTCAAATAATAGTTTATTTATCAAGATTAAATGAGCAATCTGAGAATGAGAACTGCATCATGCAAGAAATCAAATTAAAATAGCTGAAATGAATTTGACTCTCTCTTATGGAACAGGATGACATATACGAGTATATATACTTGTTATAAGTTCATTTATATGGGCATTCCATGACAACTTGTCATCCAGGTAGAAAACCAAGATATCTAATTGTCGAGACTTGTCCTATGCTGATGTTATTTATTTGTATGGAGGGCCTCGGTACAACCAAGTTCTTTTGTTTAAGAAACATAAACTTCGTTTTATCTAAATTCAATTTTAGGCTATTTTTAAGGAGCCAGTCCGAGTACAATTTCAAATATTTATTCACTATCAGCTGGAGATCATCGTTCTTATATCCACTAAAGACAAAAACAGTATCATCCGCAAACATGTATTATCTCCCATTAAATGAGAGGCATCTCAGGCTCAAAACATATAAAGAATACAGCAGAAGTCCCAATATGGACCCCTGCGGTATGCCACATTCTACCTTCATCATACCACTCCCTGAGGACCCAATCTTCACATACTGTAGTCTCCCAAGTAGATATGATTCCAGCAGGCTGTAAGCGTTGCCTCTAAATCCCATATTTCTAAGTTTTTCTAATAGATTACTAAGACTCACAACGTCAAATGCTTTTTTCAAGTCTATAAATACTACAATAATTACTATTTTGCCTTCATCCAATTCATTTGATATGTTATTTAAGAAGTCCACCGTTGCGCTCAATGTATTACTCTCCTTAATAAACCCGAACTGATAGTCGTCCGTTTCAAGAGGATTAGCAATGAAAGAATTTATTTCATCTTTGATTATTCGTTCTAATGTTTTCGAAAACACACCAATTACACTAATAGGTCTGTAGTTGTTCAATAATTGCTTGGATCCATTTTTGTACACTGGTATGACTTTTGTAATCTTCAAATCACTAGGGAATATTCCATCGACGAGTACTGAATTTATTAAGCTTGTTAAAATTGGAATCAAATTATCACTAAGATTCACTACATCGCGCACAGTTATATCGTCGTTACCTGGAGCAGAATTCGATCTCAGCTGAGAAATTGCTTTTTTTTATTTCCTCATCATATATTGGATGAAATCTGAGCGTTTCACCACTGTAACATTCACCGATCACTTGTGTAGATTTTGAGGTAGGGTTACTTCGTATTTCATCTTCAATATCCTGTACTATTCTGCTACCAACAGTTGTAAAATATTTATTAAACTGATTGGCCATCTCGAGTGGTTCCGTTACCAAGACATCATCAACCGTTAAAGACTCTACTCTATCTAGGGTTGCTGTAGTGAACTGTTTTATGAATTTCCATTGTTTGGCAGCACTCGATCCAGCTTCATCCCACTTATGTTTGGAGTACACATTTCTTAAAACCTTCATATAATTAGTTATACCATTTTTCAATTTACAAAATTTGTTAGCTAGTTCTAAGTTACCTGGTTGTTTAATTTTTTTATAGATTTTATCACGTTCTTTAATTTTCTCCAAAAGGTCTAGTGTAATCCAAGTGTTATTTACTTTGTGTTTGATTGTTTTTTTATATTCTGATTCTTTTTTGATCAACTCAATTATGGTTCTCAGCTCATGGAAAGAGCTTATTTGCTTATTATTAATCTCCCTATCAAATAAGAACTTCAATTTATGATTATTTATACCTTTCAGTTCAGTAATGGTGGTCGTCTTGTGTATTTTGGATTCAAGCATATATGCAATTTTTAGTTTTCTATGATCTGATAAAGGGTTATCCGCCGCTGATACCTGATATTTTTTTGAATTTTTTTGGTCGGCTATAGCATGATCGACTAGAGTCCTCGTAAGTGATGTTACTCTAGTAGCCTCTTCCTGTGAAATTTTATTTAAGATGCGAAAATTCAAAATTCTTAATGCATCCTTGTAATAAACAGTATTGCGGTTTGATTCCAAGAGATTTATATTGAAATCCCCCACAACCAAATGATTACTCGGGTGGCGAGATATGCTTTCCACATAAGTTATGGATTCATTCTGGTTGTGAGAAGGAGGCCTATACAATACGCTTATTTTCAATTTTATACATACCCAGTTGATTGTATCCTGAGAAGTTGACCTATCCATTTCGACATATTTAATACCCTGGTGGATATAAAGAGCTACTCCACCTCCTCTTTGATTTTCCCTACACGAATGTACCAAATTATAACCCATTTATTTGGTATAGATATGTTTTTCCTTGCGTCAACCATGTTTCCGTAAAAGCCATGATATCAACTGGTCAATTTTCTGGTAGCAAGAGATGCATCAATATTTTTCTTTATGCTTTGAGTGTTCATGTATTCGATTATAAGTTTTTTGGTTGTAAGTTTTTCAAATTTTCCTCTTTTTCGACGATATTAATCCTCGAGCTTTCCGACTTCCTGACAAATATTCTTCCATTATTAATCCAAGTGAATTTATACTGAGTTAAGGGTGCGTTGAGGGCTCCTTCTAGGTCGAAGTTATGTTCGACACCAAACGTGTACGTTTTTCTCGGAAACTACGATCGACTTCGCCTGATGGGATAACTTAACGCTGGTTTTTAGGTTGACGCTGAAGACAAACGCATTCCTGAAGAATGCGGTGAATATGGTATGTGAGGTAATACCAGTTCACGATTACCTCCGTATGCAGTGCGAGTCTAACTTGGAATGAATTCAGTAAATCGAGTTGTTTTGTTGTAAATATGCTTGGTCAGGTCGATTATATAGTATTTGAAATTGTTGATTTAAGAAAATGTTATATAGTGTATCACAAATTTGAGATATGACATCATCGAAGATTTTTTTAAATGGCAACCCTATTTTTTTTTTGGACAAGGGTATTTATATCAAGTTACACATGCGTACAAAATATCAAATTTGTATTCCTCGTCGTTAAAAAGATATTTAACAAAAATCCACTAATTCGAAAATGACGGAATATCATTCAATTCAATGAAATAATTCAGGCAGTTTAAAAATTGAATATCAAGAGTTATTCTAGCGTATTCATGGTAGTATTAAGTACCAACAATTCTATACTTCCATAGAAACGAATGCCTCCCCAAACAGTAACTGTACCACTCCTGAACGGATGAACTCTGGTTTTTGCTGTTCCACATCCCCATATTTTGAGAGATGACATATCCCGAGAGATGGAACCAGGCCTCATCGGAAAAAAAAATGTATCCAAGTTATGGATGAATTGGTTGAGAAACCACTGGCAGAAAGCCACCCTACGAGGGTAATCAACTTCTTCAATTTTTTGAAAGCACGTTAATCTATAGGGAAATAAATTGATGTCTTCTTTCAATATCGTGTGACATGTACCAACGGATACTCCAGTCTGTTGAGATAAAACTGGAATGGAGGTCCGTGGAGCTTCTGTCATGACATTTTCAACATTGCCGATTAATTCTGGGGCTCTCTTCTCTGGTCTACCACTTCCTTTTTTTATTTGAACACTACCTGTTTAATGGAAAACACATCGCGAAACAGCAACATTGGGATACTCGATCCTGAAGTCGATTAAATATTTGTCGACCGAATATTTCCACTCGCCTTCTATTCTCTCCCCATTTCTGACGTACGATTCAATTATGAAAGCCTTTGCACATCCATGAAAACCATTATCAGAATTCAAATCATTTTAATAAAATAGTAATAAACAATAATCGGGAACGATATCTTGACAGTTAACCTGGAAAATGGTGAAGCAGAAGCTAAGAACTACATTCAGACGCTGAATATTGACGTTCAAAATTCCATAGCCTACTTGACCACGAATTTTTTTGAGCGCACGTTAGAATTGATGTAAACTCAAAACCGATAATTCTCCGGCACTCTTTTGAATATACGAGTTGTTGCGAGATTAAATTTTCTTATGAATCTTCTAGAGAAACATTGTCCTTAGACACACCTTACACAGCAATATTCCATTATACAGGGCAAACACGGCCATCAAATAAAGATATATGTAGGTATTCATGCCAGTGCGTCGAATGCGTTTCCTCTTTTTCATCAACGGTTTTCCTGAACTTAGGTACAGAATTATGGGTGACTTGAACGTAAACATGATTCTTGTTATGGATAAAATGTTATACGTGTGCGCATACATAAGAGCAACATGAAGGGATGATGTTTGTTCATCATCAACTTCCTCGTGTAGTTTGGCAAGTGAATGAGTACAGTTTATCTTAGCCATTCCATGTTTGCCTATCCAGAACTTAACGTCCAGAATTGCACGTCAAAAATTGAGCATGATTATGATATATACGAAACAAGACGAAAAATTCTTAAAAAGCACTTCCATGAAGTCAGGAACTCTTGCGCGCATGTTCTTTTATCTATTCACACTTCAAACACCCTCACGAGATACTGCATGTTGAGTACGAATAAAGGAAGCGTGACAAAATGCATTGAACATCAACTGAATTCAAATTTTAAAATAAAATAATTCCAAAAATACAGAGCCGATCGAGCTAAAATACGGTAGACGATTGTAAAATGGTGGCTTGAAGGTTTTTGCGAATTTCATGGAAATCTGACACATATTTGTACATATTTGCGGGTCGACATTCTACAACGAATTAGCAAGTTTCAGTTTGATAAGATTTGTTTTACTTGAGTTATTAAGGAAATATAAGAACAACATTTCAGACCTACCCTTTTTTTGCATACATGTATGACTAGCATTATGATATAATAGAATAACATTAGCAAATAATTAAGTATATTAATAATATTATTAGTATTATTGTTATTTTTTTCATTCATTCGGCCCTTCCTGAGCGCCTCTTCAAGAGATCTCTGGTGTAGTGGAGCAGGTCAATGTACCTTAGAGCGGTTAAATATTTTTTCATTTTTTGCCCTCTGCAACCATCATAAATATTATTATGGTTTTTTGATCAACAACGCTGTTAATATCATGACAGCTGCCAATTTTTAACGTAGATAATTCTCGATATTTCTATAAGGTATAATAATCAATAAATAAATAGGTGGTATAAAAAAAATACTATGTGTATGTAAAATTATAATTCTGAACACAGTGATTTGATTATTCAGAAACAATGATAAAAAAATATACCTACAAGTAATCTCTGCGAATTGTGATATACATAATATAATGAAGTATCACTTAAATGAGATTTATCAATATTTGAAAATTTCAAAACTTGACGTTTTGATCAACATTCTTCCTTCGATCGTTCTCACCGATTCTTCTACCTCTTCGCCGTTCTCGCCAGTAGATGTCGCCTCGTCTTGACGAACACCTGTCACCACTGTGCGTGACGTCTTAACACCAGAGCGCCGGAATGTAGACATCACGGCGCATTCGTGCTGTCAAGTGCGTCTACGGCAGGCTCTCACTGAACAAAGCCGTATTAATAATATTATCAGTGAGACCCGGAACGAAACGCTGAAGATCGAGAGGTTGTGGGTGCTTAAACCATCACAGTGAACGTAAACCACATATTGAAAATTCTAAACGGGCTTATACTAAATTTGCTTAAATATTCAAATCTGATTTCTCGATCAACACTTTCTCGGGATCTTATTCACGAACCCAATGTGCAAATTTGACCCATAGATCTTTTAATCTGTTTTCGGCGCTCTAGTTCCTCGGAACAGAGTGCTTACTGCTTATCAATTTGCACAAATGTCTGTAATTTTCGAATTTTTGGCTGAAAATGGTCTCAAACGATTTGGTTCGACTCACTGATCAAGAATCCGAGGTCAAAATCGATTCTTTCCGGCCGGCCGGCCGGCCGTAGGCACGATAACTCTCGAACGAAAGGAGTTAGAGGATTGAAATTTGCAAGGTGGGTTTGGAGCGTAAATATCTCGGACGAGTTCGTTAATGCGCAAACTCCATCAAGCGGTTTCGGAGTTATGGACGATTTTAGTAAAAACATTTTTTATGAATATTTCCAAAACCGATCACTCGATCTATCTGAAATTTAGCATCAAATTGTAGAATCATGACCTTTATAAGCATGTTGAGTTTTGTATTGAACAGGTTACCGCAAAGTGTAAAAAAAAATTTTGAAAATTAAAAAAAAAAATTGGTTCAAGCCCTGTGGACAGGAGCTTTTGGGCGCATGTTCATCTTCCTTGTGGCCCGTACTGACCAGTAAAGAAAAAAAGCAGTATCATGTTGAATACCTTAATATTATTCTGGAACACAAATTTTCCATTACAATAATCTTCATCTAGCTTCTATTTAGTATCAATTCCTGTAGAACGTGATCATAATAAGTGTTTTCCATATAATAAAATGTGTTTGAACTTGGTATGTAGGAAATCTGACATCAATTATTGGAATTAATTGATTTGACAAACAGCCGTCAAATGAGGTACTTTTCAAGTCGATCAACATCGTCCTTCTTTCGACGTCTAAACTATGACTTGATTCTTTATGTTTATGTCTTTGAATTTGTTTTCGGTGGAATTCAAAGAGTTCATAGAATAATCGATGAAAATACTGAGAGAGACCCAGGAAATTTGACACATTTTGTCTTATATCTCCAGAAATTGAAATCGTATAGAGCCAAAATTTTGCACAATGTTGCAAAATACTACAATTGACGTTAGTACAAGTTTTTGTTGCAATCTGATGAATAGTTCACGAAAAAAAAATTTTTTTTTCGAAAAAATTAAAAGAAATATTTTTTTAAAAATTACCAACATTTCGATCATAACAGAATTTTGCCAAAAGTTGCGCGTTTATATCCTCGAACTGACTACCAAGTTTCGATTCAACATCTTCTTTAGTTCCTGAAATATCAGGGAAATAACCTCAAAATTTTAAATGTCTATAACTCCTAAACCATACGGCCGATTTTGCCCGTTAACGAACTTAACCGTCGCATTTTGATCAGAAACCTACCCTGAAAGTTTGAAGTCGATAGGACCTTCGGTGCTCCTGTTATCGTGCCTACGGCCGGCCGGCCGGCCGGACGGCCGGACGGCACCCTAAAATCTGACACCGGATTCGTGATCAGGGAGTCCGAATTAGTCTATTAGCCAATTTTCAGCTCGAAATTCGAAAATTACAGACATTTGGACGAAATGATAGGACGATGTTCCCCTAGAACATGCGCCCAAAAATAATCTATGGTAACTCTCGAACGGAATGAGCTAGGCAGTTGAAATTTTCAGAGTAGGTTAGGGAGACGAATATCTCGTTATTGGGCAAAATAGGCCAGATGGTTTCGGAGTAACGAAAATTAACATTTTTTTTTAAGTAACAAATTTCAAATTTAACTTTCATTTAAGATGCAGTTTCACCATAAAAATCCATTGATTATTATTTGTATTTTATTATTATTTTTTTTTTTTTTTTTATATATAGGCATCGACTGCTATGGTCATTAGCCTAACCACATTCATACCAGACAATCACACCTCCACCACATCCATGCCCTGAGCGGGATTCGAACCCGCGACCTCCGGCACCACAGCAGGTCTTTATACCCACTGGACCACCGGAGCCGGCGTATTTTATTATTATTATATTATTTATTATTTTTAACTCCAACAAGCTAATACTTTCGGAGATATGATTTTTCGAAATTTCAATAATGAAACGTACTTCTATGTTTTCACAGAATGCTATAATCTATCTAAGCTTTATTATATGCTCTGTGTTCATACTCGTACATGTCATCCTGTTCTATAAGAGAGAGTTAAATTCATTTCAGTTATTTTAATTTGATTTCTTCCATGGTGCAGTTCTCATTCTCAGATTGCTCATTTAATCTTGATAAATAAACTATTATTTGAATTGAATTTCCTTTATGATGCAGTTCTATCATAAGAATACATTGATATAATTCTCAACTCTGATAAACCAATACTTTAGGAGATATAATTTGTCTGTTCAAGCCCTGTCCACAGGGCTTGAACCAATTTTTTTTATCTAACTACGCTTCAAGATCCTTGATATATTGTTTCTTTCGAAAGTTATGGCCGGACTAACAGAATGAAAGTTGACCTCGAAATTTCCATAAGTATGTTTCATGTAACGTTTTTCGGATCCGTGAGTTTCTACATCAGTATTTTTTATGTAACAGTTTGGGATTAGTCGGCACGAAATTCACGAAATACAGATATTTGGAGGAAAAGATAGTGCCTAATACGAGTAGTAAGATGTGTGCAAAAATTCACGACACCATTTGATACTAAATTTCATTTCGAGGTTGAATACAGAATCTTTCATTATGTAGAGGAAGTAAACGGTATTTCAACATCAATAAAAATATCTTATTTTAATAAACTGACACAATGGATCAGATCCCAGACCTCGATAAATATCAACAAAACGGTTGGAGGCGTCGAAACGTTGCAAAAGAAGAGTTATTCAACAGTGGGTTGCAATTTATGATTCGAAGAAAATTCCACACAATGAATTTTAGATGAACTATCGTCTTTTAGGGGTATTTCCATTCGTAGCTCGACTTGGAGAGGTGTTGACCTCTGACTCATTGATTCTTAATGAATGTGAAAGTTAACCTGATAAAGTTATAGGCTCTCCTTATTAAACTGATAACACAATGGTAAAGTCAGATGTTCTCCGGGACATGTTGAAATTCTTTCGCGATTGAAATTCACTTGTAAGATTTACTCTGAGAATCCTTTACTACACTACTTTGAAACCGTTGGCATTATTTTCTTGTCATTGTCAACGGGCGCAAGTAGTGATGGGACATCTCGAATGAAAACCACTAGAAAAATCTGGCTCTAATAATAAGCGCAAAAAAAAAACTGGTCCACTTTTAGTCCGAGAAAGGTCTCAAATGATTAGTTTCGAACCAAATACACACATTCACTGTTGGGTCGAAAATAAACAGTGCTGTGTCTGTGGAGGCGTAAGAACCATTCAAATATATACATTCACTGTTGGTTCGAGAATGAACAGTGCTGTGTCTGCGGTGGGGTAAGGTTCCATTCGAATACATACATTCACTGTTGGATCGAAAATAAACAGAGCTGTGTCTATGGTGGCGTAAGAACCATTCAAATATATACATTCACTGTTGGTTCGAGAATGAACAGTGCTGTGTCTGCGGTGGGGTATGGTTCCGTTCGAATACATACATTCACTGTTGGATCGAAAATAAACAGAGCTGTGTCTATGGTGGCGTAAGGACCCATTCTAATAAATACATTAACTGTTGGGTCGAAAATAAGCATTACACTCTTTGGGTGGCGTAAGGACACAAATCATTAAAATCATACAATTGTGCCATGAAATAAGTAAATACCCTTTATAGCAGTGGTTCATTTTCAATGGTGTATTCTGAGAGTAATTTCTATGAAACAAATCAGTCCAATCGTATTGTTTGTGCCATGAGAAACTATGAGTTTACAATTCACAAAAAACATTCTGTATAGTAGTAATTTTATTATATAATAATATACGAAAATGCTCACGTTTCACGTAATTTTAAGAAAAAAATCGACCTAAATTCGTTCGATAACCGTTTTCTCGGAGATATTTTTTCATTAGAAATGAAAACAACCTTGGCCGGAACTGGTACTGTCATTTCGACTAAATAACACCATACCACGTTCTGGAGTCTTTCCTCAAGTCAGACCCACAGTATAGGGAAATACTGAGAAAAGACAGTCTTTCACCTACCAAAGATCTCTTCAGACTAAGCAAAGGTCAAATAAATTATATCACTAGACTGATAACCAGTCACTCAAATCTGACAATCTGACAAACAGCCTCCCATGTCATCTTCGGATGTAAAGTCACATCCCGCTATAGACAAAAAAAGTTAGGAATCGCCTATTGTAATGACGGGGCTCCAAATGGAGCCTTGTGAAAGGGATATTAGATACATTTAAGATGCATAACCTTTTCATATAACAGATCACCAGGAAAACACAATAAGTCTCATAGGCTGCATTGTTGTTAGTGCAAGTCTCAGCCTCCAGGTAACTGACAATCTACAAACTCTATCGGGTCCTGATTCAATCTTTAGGTTCATGATGCAGAAGCATGAGAATGATACGTAGGGAATGCACAAATTTTAATGTTTCAATTGAACGGCAAAGGTAAGCCACCACACAAGAAGTTGATGGTATGGACTGCGATAACATACGACGCAGGTAAATTCTAGATCTTATATTCTTATTGATATAAAGAAATTCGAAATCATTGATTATATGAAAAACGCACATATAACCATAGTAATTGCAATCGCTTTTCATGTCGTTCTCGCTCCATATACTTTTCAACAATAGAATATGTGCAGTATATAATTCGGCAATAGATTCGCTAATTCTACTCAAGCATATACTTGTTTACTTTCATCACCGAGTTCGAGAAGCATGGAATGAGATTCTCCAGGATAAGATGAATCATTTAATTCAAATCATGCCTCGAGCAGTTTTCTAACTTATGAGAAACACAGGCGATATTGAATAACATTGTTATTGTCTGACATTTAAGTTTGAATATGTACCTAATCATTTCAATTTAATTCAGCAAACATTTTAAATAAACTATACATCGTACTTTCCAAGAGTCCATTCCAACAGAATAGATTTCACCTGAATGATGGAGAGTCTTTATGCAAAATTTCTGAGTAAGGCTTGTTTCTCATACCGGTTCCATTCGGTTTGGTTCGTTTTCTACTTACTATTCCGCCGACAAGTCTGAAACGGTGCTTCGGTTTAGATTGGGTACCGAATAAAACCGTATAGCACCACAGCCCACTATATCTACTAGCCTGGAAGATGATAAAATGGCAACACCGCTCAGAGACGTACGTCAGTCGAACGTTTGTTATTGTAAAAATGGGTTCAAGCCCTGTGGACAGGAGCTATCTGGCGCTCTAGTTCAAACAGACAAATTATATCTCCGAAAGTATTGGTTTCTCTGAGTTGGGAATTATATCAATGTATACATATGATAGAGCTGCATCATAAAGGAAATTCAATTCAAGTAATAGTTTATTTATCAAGATTAAATGAGCAATCATGAGAATGAGAACTGCACCATGGAAGAAATCGAATTAAATCTGGCCAATTTTGCCCAATAACGAACATAACCGAGATATTCATCTCCCTAACCTACTCTGAAAATTTCAACTACCTAGCTCATTCCGTTCGAGAGTTATTGTGGAAAAACATATTTTAAATTTTCAAAATTTTTTTTTTTTACACTTTGCGGTAATCTGGTCAATACAAAACTTCACATGCGTATAAAGGTCATGATTCTACAATTTGATGCTAAATTTCAGATAGATCGAAGGAACTTGTCCGAGATATTTACGCTCCAAAACCACCTTGCAATTTTCAATCCGCTTACTCCTTTCGTTCGAGAGTTATCGTGCCTATGGCCGGTCGGCCGGCCGGACAAAATCGATTTCGCAATCGGATTCTTGATCAGTGAGTCGAACCAAATCGTTTGAGACCATTTTCAGCCAAAAATTCCAAAATTACAGACACTTGGGCAAATTGATAAGCACTCTGTTCCGAGGAACTAGAGCGCCAAAAAAACAAGTTTCGTATGACAATTGCCCAAAACAGGTTTAAAGTACCTACAAATAGTAGATATTCCATAAAACATGTATTAAAGAAGAGAAGAAATAATGAAAAAATTACCTTGTAATCGATCAAAAATTTCCTCATCTACGTTCACCTCTCTCGAACTACAGAATTATGCTTTCAATATTTACGTAATATTTTCAAACATTTTCGGGTGAGGTCCCCGTTGCATCGCTAAAATACGAGTATTTCAACCCCAATATTTTTGAAGTTACAATATTCCCTTCTGTCAAGTTGACATTATGAAAATTCATACATAGAATAATTATATCAATCTGTGAAATACGATTCACATTGAAATTTTGAAAAATCATATCTCCGAAAGTGTTAGCTTGTTAGAGTTAAAAATGATATGAATGGATTCTTATGATAAAACTGCATATTAAAAAAATTCAATTTGGAATTTGTTTTGTAAAAAAAATTTTTTTTTTTATTACTCCGAAATCTTCTGTCCGATTTTGCCCAGTAACGAACTTAGCCGAGATATTTATCCCCCAAACCTACTCTGAAAATTTCAACTCTCTAGCTCATTCCGTTCGAGAGTTATCGTGCCTACGGCCGGCCGGCCGGACCGGCCGGACAGAATGAATTTCCACCACGGATTCTTGATCAGTGAGTCGAACCAAATCGTTTAAGACCATTTTCATCGAAAAATTACAGACATTTGGGCAAATTGATAAGCACTCAGTTCCGAGGAACTAGAGCGCCAAAAAGTGTAATTCTCTTTCCGGGATTTGAGCCCGCCTTCTCTCGTTCCGAAACCGAAGCGTAGACCAACCCGCTATCGGGCTCCTCGTACGATCTTGTCGATCTCCGGTATTAGAATAAAACGTCGGTACTTACCTGGGATATATATTCTTAATTTTCACTTTTCGACATAAAATCGCCACATGGGGGAATATTTGACGGTTTTTTACCCTTGTCTCTCTTAGTCTAATTTGACGTTTCTCGAACCAAGTATTAGCAAGGAATTAGAAAATGTCATGTCTCAGGAAAATAAGTTGACATTATGACAATTCATACACAGAATAATTATATAATTCTGTGAAAACGTAAAAATACGATTTTTTATTGAAATTTTGAAAAATCATATCTCCGAAAGTATTAGCTTGCTAGAGTTAAAAATGATATCATTGGATTCTTATGATAAAACTGCTTATTGAAAAAAATTCCATTTGTCCGATTTTGCCCAATAACGAACTTAGCCGAGATATTTATCTCCCAAACCTACTCTGAAATTTTCAACTGTCTAGCTCATTCCGTTCGAGAGTAATTGTGCCTACGGCCGGCCGGCCGGACAGAATGAATTTCGACCACGGATCAGTGAGTCGAACCAAATCGTTTAAGACCATTTTCATCGAAAAATTCGAAAATTACAGACATTTGGGCAAATTGATAAGCGCTCAGTTCCGAGGAACTAGAGCGCCAAAAAGATTGAAAAAATCCGCTGGGAAAATTAAGCTTTAAATTCAGGTTTTCTTTTCTAATGTAATTGAATAAGTATTTGAAACTATATTTTCTTAGTAAACATTGAAAAGTACTATGTATAACTCTCCCATTCCCATGATTATGAGCAAATAAATTATTATCAGAGAGGAGAAAAACCACTTGAACTAGTGAAATTAATATCCCGATTAATTATATTGGGGGTAACAGACCTGCTCACTCGAACACACATATTCGAAGTTGTCGAAATAAACATCGAATGAACGATATAGATAAATGCATTGGCCAAACATAAACATTAACCAATCATCAAATGAACCAGGTGCATCGGAATAAACACCACTAACCCATTTCTTCCAATTGCATTGGCTCACTTCACATACTTATAGTGTGTTCTGGTGCAGCTGTTTATTGAAGGCAAACCTGAATAAATACTGATCTTAATTGCTCTTATCTTTCGTACCTGGATCGCTCAGAAATTAACGAGTGCTTCCGATTTTGACGACGACTTCATTTTCGGAATTTCCAATTTCTTGTTGTCGCATCCATTCAACTTGGACACTTTTGAAAGAGAAGTCCTATTTTTGTACTAGATAGACCAAAACTGATGTCGGTGACCGAGGGCCAATTTTCATGACAAACTCATTAGCGAAAACCGCATGTGGATATCTTTCTAAGTTTTCTTCTGTCGAAAAATTTTGTATTTCTGTAAAAAAATTCCCGCAGCCACTTCTTACGTAGAATTCAATGACTTTAATTAATTCTCCGCAAACATATGTCGCTATTAAAATATTTTGTCACATGCGACACCCCATATATTTTTGCATATTTCGATAGAGCCTGAAATATCCATTTAAAAAATTTCCAACACCTCATATTTTTCTGAAGAAATCAAATTCCAACCTTTTGATAAGTAGGCTTTGCAGGATGTCATGATTAATTAAATAATGCAAATTGTAGTCAAAGATTTTTTCGAACATCAAAAGCTGTCAAAGACTAAAAGCACTATTTATTTCGTAACTTCTGTTCAACTTTCGAATCTGCAATGAAATTCGAATATTATGGAAAATATCAAGTATGCTAGATTTTTGAAATATCAATTTCAAGCTTTATCAAAATATTCAAAAATATATGGGGTGTCCCATTTGAAAAAATTATTTCCATCAGATAAAATATCAGTTTAAAGAAAATTTGATTAACCCCATTGAATTCTATGTAAAAAAGTAGCTACGATAATGTTTTTACAGATATGGAAAATTTTCAACAGAAGAAAAGTTACAGCAATATTTCGAAAAAGCACATTTTCGAAAACCATCCTATATAACTATGTAATGGTGATAGATAACGACATGCGGTTTTCACCTATGACATTCTCATGAAAATTGGACACCGACGTCAGTTTTTGTCTAGTACAGAAATAGGACTTTCCCTTCAAAAGTGTACAATTTGGCCCACCCAGTACCTACTCGGATGGGTTTGGGCATATGGGTCTGGTGGTCCAGTTTACACTCAATTCTCAATCGGTGTTTCGGAAATTTCGGGTCGTTTTTTAACGAAGTGACTTTTACGTCAAAAAATGCTGCGGATGCCTTTCTTATTCTATTGGAGTCATTATTGCAATATAGAGGGTGTGAATGAAAAGTTTCTTCCTTGAATGCATAACTGGATTTTCAAAATGATTTGAATTCGTATCTTAGGATGAAGCTGAGGTGCTGTAAAAGATGCATTACCATAGGATGATATAATTATACTGACACTCATAGGTCTTCTGAGGAGACCACTTATAAGTTCAAGACAGCTTTTATGAGTTAGGATGCAACGTCTTTCACGCCAATGCTATTCATTTCCTTTTGAAACGCCACTGGTAATCATAGAATGCACATTGACGGACTAGCAACTTATGTCAGGTTATTTCTCTTCTATGATCTTCGTATCTGCGTGATGTAAGGAAGTTGATGCGTGATGTAAGGAAGTTTGCTGGTTCTGAATTATTGCATTGCTTGCCTTCATTTTGTTTTACAGCACATGTTCTGTTTTTCACTTTTCATTTCCCCAGAGCAGAATTCCTTCTCAGGTTCACTAATGATTATCGACATAATGTAAATTCCTAATTTTTCTCTTGAGAAGCGAGAAGGAGTTATGTTGAATTTTTGTGCACATTTTCATTTACTTTAATTTCATGTAGCTCCTTGGTTGGGACCACTTGAGTTACACTACACTCCTTGTTTGGGACCACACGAGTTACACTACACTTACGGAGATATGATTTGTCAAAGTTGGAACAAGTGCGCCAAAGCTCCTGTCCACAGGGCTTGAATCGATTTTTTTCACATTATAACTAAAACTGATTCCAATCGTCCTGAATTGAGAGCAGCTCGGTTTTGTGCCATTATTAATGAAAAACCTCGTATAATCTTCCGAATATCTCCTGGGACCTATATTCATGTAAGTTTTGTTAGGGTACAAAGGATATTTTCATTTAAAAAACCTGGGTTGAGGTACAATTTTGTTTTCGTTCAGCGTCACGGTATTTCCCTTCCGCGAAATAGATGAGATTATATCCGCTTAATATTCAGTACAAGAAAAAATGGACCTCGAGAGACCCCTTCCCATTCTTTTCCGCCAAACTTTCGCAAAATATGGATAATGAAGTTTGTTTCTGTACTCACCATCGGGAGAGGAGAAATCTGAAGCTATTGCATTTTTCAATTTGCGTCATGAATTTAGGCAGTAAGGATTATGAGTGACGTGACGTAGGCTGCCAGAAAACTTCACAGTTTTTCGGGTAGGTAGGTATATTTTCTGCGAAAATATATGGAATTTATATCCTGACACGGTAATACACTTCACTCTTTTTTTCCCCCTCACAGTAGGTCGAGAATTTTTTTGCTCATATTTGCGGGGCTTAGAAA
The DNA here is from genome assembly GCA_937662695.2 of Halyzia sedecimguttata. Classification (NCBI taxonomy): domain Eukaryota; kingdom Metazoa; phylum Arthropoda; class Insecta; order Coleoptera; family Coccinellidae; genus Halyzia; species Halyzia sedecimguttata. The sequence continues at coordinate 110,555,887 of OW569414.2, read as the reverse complement.
TTGTAATTTCTATGCTTCATCTTTTGCGCGCATTTACTAGGGCGCTACCATTTTGTCCGACAATCTACTTTCCCAGAATTCCTTGCCGAAAATTTTCTGAAAAATTATAGTTAATGATGAAAAATTCCTGGTCAATTTCAATTCTGTACAGTCGCCTATTTGTAAGAAGTGTAGTGTAAGCACGATAAACAGGGTATTTAATTGGGAAACGGAAATAGGCGAATAGAGAACACCGAGGTGGTTTTAGATCAAGATATATCACATTTAGTCCTCTGAGTGTCTTTGAAACCGAGATACAGGGTGTTCTATGTATTTTACTCATTTCTTACCAGGATGATAATAATTGAACCACTATGTATATTCTTTTTTTATTTGGCATACATGTTCCTTATTTAAAGCTCAACTGAATCACTTACAAATCACAAGAAAAATCCAGGTCCGGGTCAACGAAAAATTATGAAAGGATGGTGTTACGTCTCATGACGTCACATTTTAAGAAACTTATATTTGGTTTATTCTCAACGGAAGACCTCTGCAATTTTTTCATGCCATGCGGGTGTAACCCTTCTAGAGTGCAGTTTCTTGTAAAACATCTACTACTCTACAGCGATTTATGGCCTATTTCCTGTAGAAGACTTAAGAACAAATGCTAAAATGCATTCAGCAACTGAAGTGGTAAGAAACTTATGAGTTTTCTAACACATTGCCCAGTGCTGGTATTCTTTTATCTAGACAGGTTTTATGCAGAACCCAAGTAAATACAATTCCTCGGTCAATTCATACAGTGGGACAAATTCCAGATCTCGAATTCCTAAGATTAAACACTCCAGAAGTTCACTCATTGGTGCTTGCATCCGGAATTTCCGATGTGTTCTCACTCTATTTGATAAACGATAAATGACAGTATTTTTGTAATATATCAGGGCGGTTTAAAGATAGAAACCGCAATCATTGGAGCTGTTCTGAACCCATCCTGATAAACTTACCAAAGTATATATTTCCATCATCAAATGGAGTATCCACCGGTAACAAAATATCATAATTCTACGATAGCTAAAATGAATTTGACTCTCCCTTATATAAAAATGATATCGATAAATTTTTATGGTGTGACTGCATCTTAAAAAAAATGGAATTCGAAATTGGTAATGTAAAAAAGAAATTTTTTTTTCGTTACGTTAAAATTTGAAAATTTCTGATATTTTTTTTGTCACTTTACAGCAATTCGATCAATACAAAACTTCGCATGCATACAAAGGACATGATTCTACAATTTGATGCTAAATCTCAGATATATCGAGTGATCAGTTCCGGAAATATTTATGAAAAATGTTTTTAGTAAAAACGGCCATAACTCCGAAACCGCTAGGTGGATTTCGCCCGTTAACGAATTCGTCCCAGATATTTAAGCTCCAAACCTACCCTACAAATTTTAATCCTCGAACTCCTTTCGTTCGAGTGTAATCGTGCCAACAGCCGGCCGGACCGGCCGGACAGAATTGATTTCGACCACGGTTTCTTGATCACTGAGTCGAACCAAATCGTTTCATCCAAAAATTCGAAAATTACAGATATTTAGGCAAATTCATAAGCACTCTGTACCGAGGAACAAGAGCGCCAAAAATAAATTATTTTGGCCCATCAAACCATTTTTCGATATTCCTGAAAGGGGAGAAAAAAATCCATTATTCAATAATTTTGATGCTCACTGTACAAGATCATCGCGGGGAATAGGTTGAAAATGAGTAAATCCATCTTTATAAATGGTAAATATTTATTTTATTTATTATTCCCTGACTCTCCCGGACAATATCGCCTTAAAGTTTTATGGCTCTTGGTCTTTTCACAGAAGACCCAGTGCTCACAGTCTTATGTGAATCAAATTCGATCTTTATCAGGTAAATAAAATAAGTCGTCCGACGAAATATCTCTCGCGAAATTACATAATTATACAGGCCGCCGTCTGCACTTCCTCACGGTGGCGATTATGCGTATTTACTCACGCGTGGTCGTAAATTATCCGACACAATCGGTGCGGATTTGCAAGGCAGAACTAGAACTAAAAATACCCACACACGTCTTTGATATCCATTCTACTTTTGCTTTTCTGGGCTGTTAAAACGTCACGTCGTTTCACGGTCGTTTGGACTGTGTCGAAAACGTGAGGTCGTTCAGATTGGAGTTTCTCCGAATTTTCGAAATTGATTCAGATCCGATATTTCTCATCATCGTTAAGAATCGAGTGTTGTATGCTATACGGACGGGCTAAGGGATGAAAGCCCTCAAGTGCAATCGAACGATAACTGATGACTAGTGTTATTGCGAGAATGTTCTAGGGAACACCGTGCTATCATTTTGCCACAAGTTCTATAATTTTCGAATCTTTTGCCGAAAATATTCTCAAAAGATTAGGTTCAACTCACTGATTAAGAATTCGTGGTCAAATTCGATTATGTCCGGCCAGCCGTTGCCACGATAACTACCGAACGGAAAGAGATAGGTAGCGAATTGAAACTTGGTAATTAGTTGTAGAATGTCGATGCAAACAAGTGCTCTCTCCGTTATCGAAAATGTTGTGTGTTCGTGGCATTCTTTTGATAACATCTTTGTAACCGCTTGAGCCAACAATACACCAAATGAAAGGTAAAAGATCGTAGTTTTGGAATCTTATTTATTATAATTACGTTACCGTGGACAAAAATCGTTTATTTCAAAAAGTACCTTCAACCCCTTCCATTTGTTTTAGTGGGGGTTAAAAAAACTTATTCCACCAGGGTTTCAAACTACTCGAGCTGCTCACTCAAACTGTCAAATTTCATTGCCCTATCTCAATTGGTCTCTCAAATATTTGCAAAATAAGGAAACTCACACCTGGCTTGAACCATTCCTAACTTCCATCAGAAAACTCGGAGGTGCCATGGTAAATTCGATTAAGATTGTCCAATGCAGGAGAATGGACAATATAATTGACTAAGGTGAATTCAATTGGGAGTGTCCAATACAGGAGAATGGACTATACAACATACGCGCAAAAGCTCCTGTCTTCACGTCAGTGCTTTAACTAATTTTCATACTCCTCTTGATATGATTCTCATAAAATTTCACAAACGTCTTTGTGTCAGAATTCTACAACTAGCTACCAAGTTTCAATTCGATCGGATATGTATTGGTTCATGACAAAATTATTACTCGGAAACCATTGGGCCGATTATGCCTATTACCGAACTTATCAGTGTATTTGGAACGCGCCATCTACCCTGAAAATTTCAAGTCGCTTTCTCTTTCCGTTCTCAAGTTATCGTGGCAACGGCCGGCCGGACAGAATCAAATTTGACCTTGAATTCTTCATGAGGGAGTCGAACCCAATCGTTGAGACCATTTTCGACAAAAAATCGAAAATTACAGACATTTGGGTAAAATGATAACGCGATGTTCCCCAGAACACGCACGATGTTCCCCAGAACACGCATAACCTTAGATCTTCATTAACTAAGACAAAACTGATTAATGCTAAAGAAAAAATCCAAAAACTGTATATATAATATTCCTCGTATTTATGATAAATCGAGAGACATCCAGACCACTAGCAGTAAGGAAGTCGGAACATAAGAAAAACTTAAGAAATAGAGACATACAAAAATCAAAAATAGCAGAACATGTAGGTACAATCTATGAAGATCACATGATGGATTGGAGTAAAACAGAGATTCTGATCACAGAGTCTGATGACATAGAAAAAACTTGAAACTTAAGGAGTCGACTTGTATTTTGTTCAACAGAGAAGGAATGGGAACTGTTGGAAATGCCTATGTAAAGTGATAATATGTTGCTATGTTTTTCAAAGCGACAATGCGACAAATATTGATTTCAGAACAACTGTAAAAAAAAAATTCCGAAAATTTTCGATTGGTGTCTGATGAAGGTGTCTGATCTAGTTCCCGAAACGTTACAGAAGAGCTTTTTATCATTGATGTTGTTTCGTTACGTTTTAGTAGCCAACATTATTAACTATATTGCTTCTGACAAATATCTTGCGTTGATAACGCCGAAGCAATTTTCAATATGATATTTTTTTTAATTTATAGATATTTTTCGGAGTTTTGGAGAGAAAGCCCAGAAAGGAGCCCTTTCGTAACGTTTGTCTTAACTCACTCGAAATCTGTCACAAATAATAACATAACCTTGAATCGGACATCCAACGACGCACAACAGAAACATGTACCACATACGGAAATCCTTCGAACGACACTAGTTCCAATTTTGATTTAAGGATAAATAGAAGTAGATTTTGATGTGGAATGAACATGAAAACACGCACTAATGATGGAGGTTCCCAATATTTTATGTCTTTGTACTTACATACACTCTTAAATAGCGTGGTTTCATCTCAAAGTTCAACCTCCATTAGACTCCCATGATATACAATTTGAATATGGATCTCCCGCCAACTGAGTGATTCCAACCTAAAAATGTGGCATATTAGGTGAATGCGGTAAATAAATGCATACTTTAACCGCCACTACGATGTTACAATAATTATTCATGAAACCCTGTGTATAATATCCAATAACACGAGGATCATTGAATCCATCAGGATGAATCAAATCAATTTCATAGGTGCCGCTCTTAGAACCATTCAAACCCTCAATATCTCTACACTCTCGGGATGCTGTATTGCGAAGCGCCTGGGGGAATGTCTTAATATGGAACAGCCATCAACAGCATAGCAGATACATAGTTTCGATTAGATCCGTCTTTTAGCGAATTAATCTTGCGAATTCTTGATTATAACACCGCGATTGCCGAAACTTGGAACTGTCATATCAGATTATGAGAAACTTTGTCGGGTATAATCGACTAATATCTTTATAACCTAGTGAGTTTGGACGAGGCAGAATACCCAAGGTTAAGGGATGGGAAAGCTGAGAAAATATACCGGATATTGTAGAATATTGTGCGCAGTACTCGGTGCAAGAGGATAATCAATGCGGATTAACCCATTATATACCTCCCATAGTACTCATTCGAGTACACTACAAATTACACTCTACTAATGTCATCTCTTGAAATTTTTGCACGTATGTTCTGCGGAACATCGCGTTATCATTTTGCCCAAATTTCTGTAACTTTCGAATTTTTTGACGAAAATGGTCTCAAGCGATTAAGTTCGACTCCCCAATGAAGAATTCGAGGTCAAATTTGATTCTATCCGGCCGGCCGTTGCCACGATAACTTGAGAACGGAAAGAGCTAGCGACTTGAAATTTTCAGGGTAGGTGGCGCATCCCAATACGACGGACAAGTTCGTTAATGGGCATAATCGGCCCAATGGTTTCCGAGTAATAATTTTGTTTTCAACCAATATAAATCCGATCCGATTGAAACTTGGTGAGTAGTTGCAGAAAATAAACCTGAGCACGTTTGTGAAATTTTGTGCGAATCGTATGGCTAGGAAATTATTGAAAAATGATTAAAAAATATTTTTCTTGCCACGATAACTTTAGAACGGCAATAGATAGCGGCTTGAAGCTTTCAGGTTAGGATGTGCATCAGAACGCGACATTTGAGTTTGTTTATAAGCATAATCGGCCAAACGGTTTTAGAGTTATAGCCATCTGAAATTTGGTTCTCTCCTCATTAACTCGAAAAATTCTGAACCGATTGAATTGAAACATGGCTATTAGTTGTAGAATGCCTAGCAAAATTTCGTGAGGATAGTATTTGTGTAAAATTTTTAAGAAATCATTGAAAATAAAAAAAAAATTCTATATATCAGTAACTATTCGTCTGAAATTGCTGAAATTTTGCAAGAGCCTTTTGAACCCAACTCTACTAGCTGTATTCTTCTGTATATCAGAAACTCCGACATCGCTGCGAGAGCATTCAGAACTTAACTCTACTGCAAAGTTCCAAGTTTGAACACGATCGGATCTATATTGTTGGAGATTCGAGCAGCCTTGTGTGAGTTCAGTTCAGATGGGTGACCGTTGCCTTGATAACTTTCGAACAAAAGGAGATAGGGACTTGCAATTTTCAGGGTAGGTTGCGTATCCGAATGGGAGAGTTAAGTTCGTTTTTGGGCATAATCGGTTTGACGGTTTCCGAGTTATACCCACCTGGAATATTATTCCATCGATAATTCAAAAAATAAAGATTCGATCGAATTGAAGCTTGGTAACTATTAGTAGAAAATCCACATAAAGACGTGTTTAATTTTTTTTAAGAACCGTACCCCTAGAAAACTTTGAAATAAATTACGAAAAAAAATTTTTGTAAGAACCGTACCCCTAGAAAATTTCAAAAAAATTACGGAAAAAAAAATTGATTCAAGCACTGACGTGAAGTCAGGAGCTTTTGCGCGTATGTTCTATTGTCCATTCACCTGTATCAGACACCCTTAATCGAATTTACCATGGTAAATTATGTTGTCCATTCTCCTGTATTGGACACTTAATTCGAATTTACCATGGTAAATTCGAATTAAGAGTGTTCCTTTGACGGTCTTTCAGTGCCAACCTGACTGTGTTTTAGTTACAAAAACGTGATAGACCTAAATCATGGCCAACCGGAAGACTTTATAAAAGTGAATGGAGATAGTTATAAATTTGTGTATTTCATTTCGTCGTTCTGGACATAATTTTCAATTATTTTTTCTTGTTCTTCTAGGGTTTCACTTTGAAGGCAATCATTCATCTTTGCTGTGTAAAATTAAAATAGCTACCTATATTTATAATTTGTTATTTGTGTACATAGATACAGTTCAGGTTCAGTTATGTTTCAGATTAAGTTTTCCTATGCTATTATTGGGTTTTTTCCTGATGTTTAGAATAACAATAAATAAATAAAATATGACTTGTTTTGAATTGAATAAACCTAGACCATACGTGATGATTTGACAGATAATTAGTTTTATCCTTCCGCTGGACGAATATGGTTGTGTATACGCTTAGACAACGCTGGGAAATATTGCGACATTATTTTGATAATCATGGTAATGTTGCAGAATGTGTGTGAAATTGCATACGGATTTTGGAAGAAGAGAAGCACCGTCAGCTCCGAATGTTCGTTATCTTGTGAAAAAAGTGAAAGAAACTGGCATCCTCATCGATAAACCAAAGCGTGAAAAGCCAAAAACAGAGCGTACACCCGAGAATATTGCTGCTGTGGCAGAAAGTGTGCGTGAAGCGCCATCGACATCAATTCACCGTCGTTCTCAAGAATTGAACATTTCGGAGACATCATTGAGACGAATTTTGCATAAAGACCTTGGTATGACGCCATACAAAGTCCAATTGGTTCAGGAGTTGCCCTGTTTTTGAAAATCGCATTATCAGCCGCAGAGCTGATGTCGTTTGGCCTCCTCGGGGCTGCGATTTGACACCGTTGGACTATTATTTGTGGGGTGCCGTAGAAGATAAGTGTTACGCCAACAAGCCAGAGACAATTGACGCTTTAAAGGACAATATTCGTGAAGCCATTGGTGAAATACAGCTGCACACAATCAATAATGTGCTTAAACATTGGACCGATCGTGTAGGCTACTGCATGGCCAGCCGAGGCAGCTATTTGAATGAAATTATTTTCCATTATTAACCGGAAGGATTGTTCTTTCAAATAAAAAAAATAAATTTGAGAAAATATTCAGTAGCTTTTTTTATTGCATTTTCAAAAAAAAACAAATTTTTTTGGCGGACCCGTTATTATTTTCGTCCTAGCTAGGTCTTTCGACTCGAAAGTTCACCGACCCCGTCCTCATACATCTGCATTCCTTCATTCTCAAAATCGAAAAGATAGAATGACAAACTACGTCAGCTGCGAGATACGATAATGACGAATCGGCACAAAAGGATTAATATCGTCAACTCGTCGAAAATAGATATCGACCCCGACGGCGAGCAGGGCCTGGACCTGCGTGACCATATCTCAATCAGAAAACGATTTATAATCGCAGGACGCACTCCCTTTTTGTTCCGAACGCACAAACCCGTTTCGGCGGTCAATGGCCAACTGCGATTTATTTTCGCGAGTCCTCTTTTTCCCCGAACGAGACCGTCCAAGAAATCAAAGGTTGCCAAGGTCATAGATAGTCGGGAACTGGAGAAACGAGGAATTGATGAAAATTGATGTTCCCGTAGGCACTTCCTCCACCATCCAGGGAATAATTCACCTCTAATATTCATCCCAGGGGATTAGGAACCTAATGAGCAGCTGTTACGTCAGCTCGTCATGTCGGCCTTTCATTCTTCAGAAGCAGACTTTTCAGTCTCGAGGACTTTGACAATTCATAATTCGGTGCTATTCGAGCTGTTGGATTTTTAATCGAATGTCGTCTGAGATGTTTTTACCACGGTTTACTGAATAATTGATTCCTTCACCGATGGAACATATTCCATTAAAGGGCAAAATTTTAAAAGTCATAAGAATTATTCCGTGATTCCATGACAAATTTATTGTAGCGAAGATTCAAAAAATTACAATGAAGATATGTGCCGGGTGTCCCAGTATACATGTTCCAATGGATTATCTCAGCCATTTCAGAAGATAAAAATTTGAAAATTTTACCATTTTCAATACGTTCAAGGAGCATTCAACTGAGAAAAAAAAATTGAAAGTTACTTCCGGTTTGACCGGAAGAGATTCTGACTTTTTTATCTCAAATAGCTTTCTCGTCCGCAAAGTACTTGCCTTCAATAATGGTCAATTTTATGATCGCATATTAGTACGTAAATGTCACTTTTCAAAGGAGTCGACGAAAGAATAATTTAAGGCTTTGATAATAATGGAGAACAATAAATTGAACAAATGTGTTCTATGTTTGGGTGCCAGCAGAATATGAGAATTTCTGATTTCATCTTCCTGATTATAGCAATCATGGTTTATACAATCAGTAGGCATTTACATCAAGTAAAAGCCACATATATTGAATATCATTTAATTTATATTTTATACTCTTTCGAAGGATATCTGAATTTTTCACAAATGTCCTTCCTAATTTTTTCCTCCTGAAATAAATCAATCGAGCCGAACACCTCTAATAATCCTAGGTAATACTCAATCAAGTTCGATTAATTTTCCTCCGATTGTATGAGAAAGACAGCCCTGATGTAGAATAGACGCGGATATTCTTATTTTGAACGTACAGCATTTTTATCTTGCAACGATTTCAAAGGTATGTTAATTAATTAATATCGCCCAATTATTGAAATAGAACTATTTGAGATATACCTACCCTTTTTCATTTTTCACCCTGGGAAATTCGAATAGCAATACAAGATACCTAGGAAATATCCATTTAATTCAATTTTCCTCGCTGTCTGACGCAACACGAACTTACCTGTTGATGAACTACTTTCTTGAAATTCTTCCAACAATAACACCTTTCAGAATATAAGCACCAAATTACGGAACACTTCATAGATAACTTGAGCCATTAATACACAAAATAGAAACTACAATGAACATGCATTCTATCGAAGAATAATCTACTCACACATCTCCTTTCCTAGCACCCACGTCTCCAAGGCTGTGTTGACCTCCACCAGCACCGTAGGAGTACACACTAGCAGCACCATGAGGTCGGCAACCGCGAGGTTCACCAGAAATATATTGGTGCTGTTTCGCATGTCTTTTGTCTTAAATATAACTATGGGCACCATGACGTTGCCGATAACACCTAAACACATGATAACGATGCAGAACACCATGGAGATGATTCTCAGGTACGTCGGAAACACCGGTGTCCTGTATGTGGTGATGGTCAGGTTGGTGCCGTTGGGGAAGGTGCCATTGAGGAAGAAGTCATCGTCCGTGGTGGATAAATAGAGGAAGTTGCTGGTGGTCTCATTGAGATTTGCTGTTGAGGTCGGATGGAAGGATGAAGTCGTCGACGGTAAGGCTAGCAGTGTTGAAATCATATCATCATCTTCCTGGTTACGGGTTCCGGAGGCGATACTTCATTATCTGAAACATATAATAATAATAATTAAAAAAAAAAAATTATATTGAATTGTCTTTATTGTATAAATGTGATACAGATGAGTGGAAGAGACGAAATCTAGCCAATAACTACTCCACATGAATCAAAAATTACCAGTTGAGGTCTTTCATTCAAATATATTTCCCCACACTATCATAATTCATATATTTCATATCATCGGTTTGAGATCGCATCGCACAGGCTGCTTATGCTTCCTCCGTAGGGCTTCACACGAGATGAGAGTAGGCGAGAGTATAAAAAATCTCGTCTCGCTCTCGCCAATTCCCAAAAAATTAAGTCTCGTTTAAGTCTCGTTCTCGACTCGTTGTCCGTTGTCTCGTCTCGTCTCGGTTAATTCTGAATAACGATAATAAATATTATAATATATATAAACGAAATGATATACAATAATCAATAATTTTGTGAAGCTATATTTATTACGCTCTTATACAAAAAAAATTTGTACATGTACATATTATTTTTAATTTTAAATTTTATTTAAATCTTTAAAATTTAACGAGAACAAAAACGAGGCTCTCGTGTTGCGCTGTATGTGGTCTCGGTATCGCCTATAATATTTTTGAAAACGTCTCGTCTCGTTTCGTCTCGCTTTTACGATATGCGCACTCGCGTGAAGCCCTATGCGCAACCTTATCTGAAAATTTCAAGTCACTGTCTCTTTCGGTTCGAAAGTTATCGTGGCAAAGGTCGGCCGGACAGAATCAAATTTGACCTCGAATTCTTCATCAGTGAGTCGAACCTAATCGTTTGAGACTATTTTCGGCAAAAAAATCGAAAATTACAGACATTTGGCAAAACGATAGCACGCAGTTCCTCAGCACATGCGCGCAAGAACAATATTAACTAATTTCTATCATAAATATTCATTTTTTGGCGCGCTTGTTCCCTGAGCCTATCGTTTGGCCCCAATGTCGGTATTTCTGGAATTTTCGGCCGAAAATTGCCTCAAACGATGGGGTTCGACTCAATGAGGAATAATTAGTCGTTAAATCCAACTATGTCCATCCGGCCGGACTTAAGCACGATATCTGTCGAACGAAACGAGATGGGAACAAATTTTCAGAGTTGGTTCGGGGTCAAATGCGTCGGTTAAGCCCGTTAACAGCGAAATCGCAAAACGGTTTTTGCCATTTTAAGTACCTCCCTTTTTTTCCGAAACTACCCAATCGATCTAACTGAAATTCAGCACCTAGTTGAAAACAAAAGTATTGGTTTCTCAGATTTGGGAACTATATCAATGGATTCTTATGATAGAACTACATTATGAAAGAAATTAAATTCAAAAAAAGTGTCGTTTAAAAAAAAAAATTTCAATAATTAACATTTAAACAAGAGCGCCAAAAAAAGAGCAATCTAAAATGCTTAAAAAATTGTCATTAAATTTATTTATCAAGATCAAATGAGCAATCTGCAATGATTCAACCTCATGGAATGGGTTGTTGCAACTTACACTCGGTGCATAGTTTTCACAACTCGAAATACCTAAGGAAAGTATCATCGAAATTATTATTTTAATAGCTCAAAATATATTAACTAGCAACATTATGAAAATACTGTATATAGGAAAATGTCTTACTACTTAAGGAAGTAAAATGTAATATTAACCTCAGTGGTCAACGAAGAGTAATTTGTTTTGATGATTCCATTATGTTCTTTCTTCCTATTGCCTCCATAAACTACATCATTAAAATGATCCAATTCTAAATCTTCTGAAACATCATCCCGAATACGTGAATAATTCAATATGCAACCAGTCAATATTATTTTCGGTTTCAAAACAGTCTTCGATATACAGTAGAACCCCTCTAATCCGCCCTCGGCTGGTCCGTCACTCCGGTTAGTCCGACCAGGCGCCGTCCTAACATGTACCTTACTTTCTGACTTTTTCTAAGTTTTATAAGCTCTGTTTCTTTATTCTTCTTTCATTACTTTTACTTATTACTTATTAAGTATCTACATACTTCTTGATTTGTACAGTTAAAACAATGTTTACAAACATTTTCTAAGATCAAAGATCACTTATTTCACTGTAAAACATGTCTGTATATGTTTAATGTAATAAATATTGGATTTTTGGATAATCCGACCTTTTTTGCGTTCCGACCATACCCCCAGTCCCGTAGGTGACGGATTAGAGGGGTTCTACTGTATTCACAAATTCAAGAATCGGATAATTGTTTTCAAACTACGAATTGAAAAGACTCCAATAGCTAGATAGTTGACATTTATGAACTGTGAACACAGACAGTGAATACATAGAACTACGATGTATTATTGAAATTATGAAAAATCATATCTCCGAAAGTATTAGCTTGTTAGAGTTGAGAATGTTCTTATGATAAAATTGCATTTAAAAAAAATGAGTTCAAAAGTTGTAAAGTAAATAAAATTTTTTTTTCGTTACTCCGAAACTTTATGCCCGATTTTGCCCAATATCGAACTCAACCGAGATATTTATCCCTCGAACCTTCTCTGAAAATTTCAATTGTCTAGCTCATTCCGTTCGAGAGTTATCGTGTTAACGGACGGACGGCTGGCAGGACATAATCAATTTTGACAATGGATTCTTGATCAGTGAGTCGAACCAAATCGTTTAAGACTATTTTCAGCCAAAAATTCGAAAATTACAGAAATTTGGGCAAATTGATAAGCAATCTGTTCCGAGGAACAAGAGCGCCAAAAATATGACCTACATATGTATGCAGAATATTGTATGCATCGGATAACTAGTAACAAAAAAAAAATCTAAAATGAAAAAAAAATAATTTTCTCGATAACTAGAAAAATACCGATCTGTTCGAATTGAATCTCGGTATTTGGAAAAGTATGATGTAGTCTGATGAAGTCGCTGTGTCGACGAAACGCGTCACAATATTGAATAAATTCTAACACGAAGACTCATGTAGAAATTAAAAAAAATAATTTGAAAAATCTTAGAAAGTATCCCTCATATATCGCTGAATTTTTCAAGACCGTTTGGCAATGACTTTGAACAGCGAACCAAACCTGACTAACGTCAGTGCTTTCCCAGTTTTTTCGATATTACCCGAAAAATATAAATAGCATTCCTCGTATAACATGAAATATAGATCAGTTGAAAAGGATGACTGATTTGAAGTTCCTCAGCGCCAGCGTAGAGTCCTTATTCACACTGAACTTAAAGTTCTTATACGAAGACTTGACATCGCATGGAAAAATCGAACGGATAACTCGAAAATTACAAGGTGGTTCCAAAAATAAATCACACATCACGTAGGAAAATTATTATAATACCTCGTTGGAAGCGAAAGCTTTTAATTCCGAAATGTAAATAAGTTTTGACAAACGGTGTCATCAGTTATTCAGGCAGTTGCCAACAAGAGGAGATCTCCCGCTCTATGAAGGATATCAGCACTAATTAGTAACGATTTGGAAGATATTCGGATGCGATTATTTTGGGAGATTTAAAGCGGTGATTGATACCACTGACAAGTACGTGATTAGCAGCCATGTGTCGGCGAATAGTTGGTCCTGATTGGGAAATAAATGGGCTCTAGCCACCGGGTAAAATAAATCTCAATAAACGTGTCAGGAATTGGACGTCAGTTACAATTGCCAATGCGAATTACTTGATGAATGAAGGATTTTGGTTCATTTGAAACGATTCTGCTCGCCGCCTATGCAAATTCAATTATAATGCAACTCCAGTGGCTACGATCAATGAATCGAGTGCATCGTCGTAACAATTCAGATCAGTTGTCAACTATCATATCACATATGAGGATTTTGGCGCGTAATTTTTGGATAACATCGCGTTATCATTTTACCCAAATGTCTGTAATTTTCGAATTTTTTGCCGAAAATGGTCTCAAACGATTAGGTTCGACTTCCCGATGAAGAATTCGAGGTCAAATTTGATTCTATCCAGCCTGCCGGCCGTTGCCACGATAACTTGAGAACGGAAAGAGCTAGCGACTTAAAATTTTCAGGGTAGGTGCCGCATCCAAATACGACGGAAAAGTTCGTTAATGGGCATAACCGGCTCAATGGTTTCCGAGTAATAATTTTGTTTTCAACCAATATAAATCCGATCGAATTGAAACTTGGTGAATAGTTGTAGAATATAAACCTAAGTACGTTTATGAAATTTTGAGCGAATCGTATCACTAGAAAATTTTAAAAGAGTTATTAAAAAATATTTTTTATGTCACTATAAGCTGAGAATGGAAAGAAATAGCGACTTGAAATTTTCAAGATAGGTTGTGTATCGGACAGTGACATTTGAGCTTGTTTATAAGCATAATCAGCCAAACGGTTTTGGAGTTGAACCCATCTGATATTTAGTGGTTATTTCCTCAATAACTCGAAAAATACAGAACCGATCCAATTCAAACATGGTTATTGGTTGTAAAATGCCAGCGCGACAATTTTTGCAAATTTTCGTGAGGATCAAATCACTAGAAAATTTTTAAAAACTCATTGAAAATCATTGAAACAAATGTTATATATCAAAAACTATTCATCCGACATTGCTAAAATTTCACGAGAGCCCTCAAAGCCTAACTCTACCACCAAGTTCCTTGTTTGAACACGATCAAATCTATATTGTTGGAGATCCAAGCAGCCTTGTGTGAATTCAGTAGCTGGATGGGTGACCGTTACCTCGATAACTTTTTAACCAAAGGAGAAAGAGACTTGCAATTTTCAGGGTAGGTTGCGCATCCGAATGGGAGAATTAAGTTCAGTGTTGGCAATAATCGGCCCAACGGTTTCGGAGTTATACCCATCTGGAATATTATTTCTTCGATAACGCGATCGAATTTAAGCTTGCTAACTAGTTGTTGAATATCGACATGAAGACGTGTGTACATTTTTTTAGCGACCGTACCCCTAGAAAATAAAAAAAAAATACGAAAAAATATTATGTATCTCACGATACCTCGAGAACTGAAAGAAATAGCGACTTGCAAGTTTTCATTCGACTCGTGTTCCCAGAGTCACTTATAAAGAGCATTTCACGACGATGTTGATCAATTGATATCTGTCAGTTTCGACGATGGGTTCGAAATTCAGCATGTAACGGTTTGTAGAAGGAGACAAAGAAGGCTGTGGAGTGTAGGTAATGCATTGAAGTTTTGAAACCGAATAATATTTAAAACATTCAATAATTAATATTTACATTGGATTTTCAATCAATCTGGTCCTTCAACCGAGTTAAGATACCCGTATTAATTATATCATTAAGTTTATTGAAAGGTATATTCTCACGATTGGCTCTGCCAATAAACAATGATTAATTATTGTCACAAACAACCGAGTATTTTATGCCGAGAAATCACCGGCTACTGAGTCATTATTGGTATGTTATTTCTCAAATGGTGGATCTTTGGCATCGGGCATCGATCAAATTTTCATCAGTTCCAGAAGTTTTCATCGTTTACGTTTAGAAGTATATGTAGGATTAAAAAAAAATCATTCAAAAAATCCGTCCACCGTCCAGGCCATTCCATCTGAACTACGAGGGGAAATTCATAAATCTTCGTATAACGTTTCAGGCTGGCACAATCTCCTGACAAATTGATTTCAAGTAATCATTAAAGAATACTGTGGGAGTTATACTCATTATTAAAAGGTTTTTTTTTGGGTTTTCTGTCCCAAACTCTGAAAAATATCTATAAAATAAAAATTAATTATTTTGTGATTTGCTTCTGCGTAAGAAACACAAGATATTTGTCAGGAGCAATCAATTGAACAATGTTGCCTAACAAACAACAACGAAACAACATCAACGAAGAAACAACTATATCGTAACGTTTCGGAGTCTATATCAGACTCCTTCGTCAGACGCTTAATGAAAATCTTTAGAATTATTTTGTTGATAGTTATTTTGTGAAATTCAAGAATTGTTATAATTATTCGATTCTTGAATTTCACAAAATAACTATCAACAAAATAATTCTAAAGATAAAGATAAAGATTAAAATTCAATATCTCAATAACGGTGAAATTTCGGAGAACATATTATAGGACTAAATTCATCAGAAATGACCTGAATAATAACGTCCTTCAATATTCAGTACGACTTAACCTGTAACCCTGTATATCTCAATCGTCACGAAGCCTGAAGACCAGAAATCGATAGGTGTTTATCTTCCTTTGATAGCGACTAACGAGAGAAAAACTATTAACTCATAGGAGGAAAAGGCTTGTCAATTAGCGGCGGTCTGCAGTTGCACAATTTCCTCGGTTCGACTTCTATAATTTTCGGACAAATGTATGTTTATTTTCGATTCCGTTTGTGGTTGATGATAAGTCGCATTTGGGAGTTAGAAGATTTGACGTATTCGCACAGGAAGCGTTGCAAAATTGACCTAGAATCAGGAGTTGAGAGTGTGCGGGGATCGTAGACTGAATCCAAAAGTTTTCAGCAATTGTAATCCGTAGAAAGTTGGATTCAGTGCGAGGTTTCTGATGAAGTAAATTTTCTCCTTTAAAACTTGATAGTTGAAATATTTCTGGGGGAGCGACGTTTAAGTTGGATTCAGTTAGAGGTTTCTACATTATCTGCATGAACAGTTGATTGATAGCAACGTTTAGAAAGGAACCCGAATTATTCTTTCAACTTTTGAAAGTAGCAAGCACTGGTTTGTTCTAGAGTCGTGATGTTGAATGTAAATACCCACTATTTCTTCCGGAATAATATGACCGATTAAAAAAAAATTCTTCTACTGATAGAACAAATTTACTCCAAAAAAATCCTTAAAAATGATTCAAGCACTGACGTGAAGTCAGGAGCTTTTGCGTGTATGTTCTATTGTCCATTCTCCTGTATTGGACACCCTTAATCGAATTTACCATGGTGAATTCTATTGTCTGTTCTCCTGTATTGGACACTCTTAATCGAATTTACCATAGTGAATTCGATTAGGGCTGTCCAATACAGGAGAATAGACAATAGAATTCACCATGGTCAATTCGATTAAGAGTGTCCAATACAGGAGAACAGACAATAGAATTCACCATGGTAAATTCGAATTAAGAGTGTCCAATACAGGAGAATGGACAACATAATTTACCATGGTGAATTCGATTAAGAGTGTCCAATACAGGAGAATGGACAATAGAACATACGCGCAGAAGCTCCTGATTTCAACTCAATTCTCAACTTCAATTCTCTGGAACTTCCTGCATGCTCTTGTATACTTTTCACATATTTTTGTTCAACAGTTTTCGAAATATTTAATTATACTTGTAGAGGCTATGTTATCTAATTATATTTCACGAACCCTTGCACATACCAATAACAGCATTATATGGATTGAAAGACAAGACTTGAAAGTATCATAGACAGCTATAATAAAGCTTCTCCAGAATATGAAGTGTCCACAAAAAGACTATCAACATGATGAATTTCAAATCGATTTATCTTCATTTTTTCAAATGCAATGCATATAATTTTTTTTCATCATTGTAATCACTAAAGTGAATAGTGATAACAATGATGAAAAAAGTTATATGTATTGCATTTGAAAAAATTAAGATAAATCGATTTGAAATTCGTCATGTTGATAGTCTTTTTGTGGACACCTCATATTCTGAAGATGCTTTATTATAGCTGCCTATGATACTTTGAAGTATTGTCTTTCAATCCATATAAAGCTGTTATTGGTATGTGCAAGGGTTCGCGAAATATAATTAGATAACATAGCCTGTACAAGTATCATTTTTTTGTCAAAATGACAAATATTTCGAAAACTGTTGAACAAAAATATGTGAAAAATATACAAGAGCAGGCAGGAAGTCCCAGAGAATTAAAAAACACTTCTGAATATACTGTGTCCCGTTTGAAAAATCAAAATCGCCCTCTATTCCTCTTTTGTGTGACACCCCATATATTTGAAAATATTTTTAGACTGTGCTATAGATACTTGGGGTAATTCAAGTTTGCATCAAAAAATTTTGCCAAACTGTGACCGTTACGCTTATATCGTCCGCTGCGGCCTGCGGCACTAGTGGGACACCCTGTATATTTCGAAGAAGTTGAGGAATGCTAGCAGTGGATGGGGTTGCAAAAGAGCTACAACGACACTTCTAGCATACCTGAAATTTGTTAATGAAATTAATTATTTATACGCTTTGGAAAATTAGTCGCAAACACGTCAAAACTGGCATATTCCGTACCTTACTATGACCCTTGATGACTAGGTACTGAACATCATCTTACTGGACATCAGAGCATTTTAAGATATGCACAAATATACCCTCTTTCCTGGTAAATTTCCCAGAAAGTTTCCTCTTGAAATCGCGATACACAACAAAGTATGCAGGGCTGTATCAACAATAAGGGAGTGCTGATTAGTTGGTCATGCATCACTTTGTATCTTTAATTGTGCGTAAGATTGAAATGGACTTGGGAGAGGTAAGTAGATGTGGAACTCATTTCATTACAATAACCTTTGAACAAATCTGTTCAATTTGTGCCTCAGAACCTACTAATTTCGCACCCACTTGCCTTTTTGCGGGCATGTTCCTCCATCAGGAACAGAGATTGGGTTCGACCCATTCAATGAATAATCTGGGGACAAATCCAATTCTGTCCATCCAGCCGATCATCCGTAAGTAAGATAACTCCTGAACGAAACGAGTTAGGGAGTTGAAATTTACAGGGTAGGTTTGGGGCATGAATACCTCGGCTATATTCGTTAATGGGAAATATCCACCAACTGGTTTCAGAGTTATGGTATTTTAGTGTTTGTTCTGAATAGATATGAAACTACTCTTTAGATCTAGCTTAAATCCTGCATCAAGTTCTAGATTTACGACTTGAATACGTATGCAATGTTTTGTTTTGATCGGATAACTAGTAACGGAGATAAAAATTCATAATTCAAAAGTATTTTTTCAATAATTCGAAAAATACTGATCTGATCGAATTGGAATGCGGTAGTTAGTTGAGAGCTACCGACATGAAGACTTATACAAGGATCGTATGACTATAAACACTATTTTTTGTTGTATTTTCCTAGAAATTCCGGAACCTGATATCGTTTTCAGTTCCATTTTGGCATTTACGTGAACAGTAATGACCTCTTGGAGGGCGCAGAACACCTAGGAGCCCCAAAATAAAATCCCAATGCAAAGTTCCGAATACAAGCCAAATTATTAATGATTAGTTTTCATCATGAAATCCTTATCGCAATCGGTTTTTGCGCACTTGTATCATCATGAACAGATCAAGTTCATGAAATTATTTCAGATTATTTCCCTTGGACTGAAAAATAAGACCCTGCGAATACACAGGAGCGATAGTATAGGTATAAGGATAGAGAGGTGATTGAAACAAGCACTCATGTGAAGTCAGGAGCTTTTGCGCGTATGTTCTATTGTCCATTCTCCTGTATTGGACACTTTTAATCGAATTTACCATGGTGAATTCTGTTGTCTATTCTCCTGTATTGGACAGCCTTAATTTTATATCACCATGGTAAATTCAATTGAGAGTGTCTAATACAGGAGAACAGACAATAGAATTCACCATGGTAAATTCGATTAAGAGTGTTCAATACAGGAGAATGGACAATAGAACATACGCATAAAAGCTCCTGACTTCACGAAAAAAAAATTGGTTCAAGCACTGACGTGAAGTCAGTAGCTTTTGCCCGTATGTTCTATTGTCCATTCTCCTGTATTGGACACTCTTAATCGAATTTACCATGGTGAATTCGATTAGGGTTGTCCAATACAGGAGAATAGACAATAGAATTCACCATGGTAAATTCGATTAAAAGTGTCCAATACAGGCGAATGGACAATAGAACATACGCGCAAAAGCTCCTGACTTCACGTCAGTGCTTGAACTTATTTGTTTTTTGGTGAAGTCAGGATAGAAAGCAATGATGAAAAAATTAACACATTATTGTCTACCTTCAATTCTTCTTTAGGAGAAGAATACATAATTATTCTTGAAAAATATTACTGGAATTAATGTCATATTTAAATAATCAAAGTAAAAAAAATTATAACTTTAGTTACTAACATATTGAATGAAATTCAATTGAATTCCACTAATATTCAATTACTTATTCTTAACCAATAAATGTCCATTGATAGATCTAGAGGTGATGAGGTGAAACTTAAAGATATATTCTCATTAGTGATTAGTGCCTAAAATTCCTCTCTACCCATCACGATGTTTAATATCCACAAATGAGCCTCTCACCTTACAAGATCAGAAGCCTTCAGCAAAATTTCAGCGATATCATATTAAAAATAATACATAACCTTCCCTCTCGCAAATATACTCCTCTTAAGGCACATGGATCTCTTGAAGAAGAATCGCCTTCTCTATTTCTCAAAGATATTCACTCTTGTTCATAGAAATCCCTTCAATATTTAGTTGCCTCTTCCTAAGGAGGATCTCTTTCAAAACCAGATCTGACCGCTAATGTAGGGCTATCATCTCCCATAGATTTGTGATGAAATAACTCGATTTTCCCAAGAACATACATGCAAAAATATGTCATCATGACATTCATGCTTTTGCAGGTTCTCGCAAAAATACGACGATTCGCATCCAGCTCTCGAACTCACAAAAGACTGCTCGGTTCTCCAACAATATGGAACCGATCGTGTTCAAATTTGGAACTCTGCAGTAGAGTTAGGTTCTGAAGACTCTTCCAAAATTTCAGCCATGCCAGACGAATAGTTTATGATATTTAGAATTTTTTTCAATTATTTTCAATAATTATTCTGGAATTTTCTAGTTATACCATCCTCACGAAATTCTGCAAGAATTTTCGCGTGGGCATTCTACAACTAATAACCATGTTTGAATTCAAACGGTTTTGTATTTTTCGAGTTAATGAGGAACAAAAAACAACCAAATTTTAGATGGCTATAACTCTAAAACCGTTTGGCGGATTATGCTTATAAACGAACTCAAATGTCGCATTCAGATGCACAACCTAACCTGAAAATTTCAAGCCACTATCTCCTTCCGTTCTCAGGTTATCGTGTCATAAATAATATTTTTTAATAATTTTTTTTTAATTTTCTAGTGACACGATTCTCACAAACGTGCTTAGGTTTATATTCTACAACTATTCACCAAGTTTAAATTCGATCGCATTTATTTTGGTTGAAAACAAAATTATTACTCAGAAACCATTGAGCCGATTATACCTATTAACGAACTTGTCCGTCGTATTGGGATGCGCCACCTACCCTGAAAATTTCAAGTCGCTAGCTCTTTCCGTTCTCAAGTTATCGTGGCAACAGCCGGACGGCACCACAGAATTAAATTTCACATTTGGGCAAAATGATAACGCGATGTTCCCCAGAACATACGCGCAAAAAAGACAATCCTCTTTTTATAATTCAATAGTTCATACGATTAACACATTCATTCTGTATTATGAGCCTTGACTCAAGAAAGAATATTTGATACATAAATGTAGATCCATATTTCAGATTTTTTTTGCTAGCAACACTATTAAAATACTGTATATAACATATTAACTTGTATACTGTATACGCGACATACCGAACCGTACCCCAGCAGGGTACATCACAAACTATTAAAATACTATATATAACATATCTCACTACTTAGGAAGTAAAAGGTAATATTAACCTCCGATTTAGCCCAATAACTAACTTAACCGAGTTATTTATCTCCCAAACCTACTCTGAAAATTTCAACTGTGTAGCTCATTACGTTCGAGAGTTATCGTGCTTACGGCCGGCCAGACCAGCCGGCCATAGTTTTTTGCCACTTTTCGGCAATCCGATCGACACAAAACTTCGCATGAATATATAGGTCATGATTTAACAATATGATGCTGAATTTCAGATAGATCGAGTGATCGGTTTCGGAAAAAAAATGTTTTTACTAATAACGGCCATACGTCCAAAACCGTTATAGGAATCCACTGATATCATTCCCAATTCTCAGAAACCAACACTTTCGGAGATATGATTTGTCAAAGTTTGAACAAGAGCGCCAAAGCTCCTGTCCGCAGGGCTTTCCAACATTTTTAACTCAGAATTTGAATAGAGAATTCAAATCATAGCTACCCATTGAAATTTGGGGAGTACAAGAAGTTTAATATTTTCATATTTCCGAAAATAATGTTGGAAAAGTGCCAAAACTGACAATACCGACTAATGTAACTATGACATTTAATAAATGAATGACCTAATAAATGATAACAAATGATGACATAACTCATTTCGAACATTCGATATATCAAAACAAATATTACATTTTAGACCAAAACAATTTTTCAATACAAGACAAGATTCAGAATGGGTTGTTTTACAGTCGAACAAATTATTGAAATATAGTTGAAAAATTGTTAAAAAACATTTATTACGTGAAGTCAGTAGCTTTTACGCTCATGTTCTATTCACGCCTCACGAAATACTGCATTAATAAAGGAAGAGTAAGCACATACAAAAAATGTATCAACTGAATTCAAATTTTAAAATTAAATAATTCCAAAATTACGGCGTCGATCGAACTGAAATACGTGTATCTATTATAAAATCGCTGCATGAAGGTTTGTGCGGAATCTGTCAGATAGTTTTTGTAATATAAAATTTTTCAAGAGAAATTTTTGCGCGGATGTTCTGCCCAAATGTCCGTAACTTCCGAATTTTTTGCCGAAAATGGTTTGAAACGATTAGGTTCGACTCACTGATGAAGAATCTGAAGTCAAATTTGATTCTTTACGTCCGTTGCTACGATAACTTTCGGACGGAAAGATATAGCGACTTCAATTTTTCAGAGTAGGTGCAGGCGCGTCCAAATACGACGGACAAGTTCGTTAATGGGCATAATCGGGAAAACGGTTTCCGAGTCTTCAACCGATACAGATCCAATCGAATTGAAACTTAGTAGTTAGTTGTAGAATACTCACACAAAGTCGCTTGTGAAATTTTGTGAAGATCGTATCACTAAAAAAAAATTGGTTCAAGCACTGACGTGAAGTCAGAAGTTTTTTTTTTAATTTTCTAGGGGTGCGGTTCTTAAATTTTTTTTTTCGTCATTTTTTTCAAATTTTCTAGGGGTACGGTTCTTACAAAATTTTAAACACGTCTTTATGCTGATTTTCTACTACTAGTTACCAAGCTTCAATTCAATCGAATCTTTATTTTTTTAGTTATCAAGGAAATAATATTCCAGGTGGATATAACTCGGAAACCGTTAAACCGATTATGCCCAAAAACAAACTCAACTCTCCTTTTCGGATACGCAACCTACCCTGAAAATTACATGTCCCTATCTTCTTTCGTTCGAAAGTTATCGAGGCAACGGTCACCCATTTACTGAACTCACACAAGAATGCTCGAATCTCCAACAATATTCAACCGATTGTGTGAAAACTTGAAACTTGGAAGTAGAGTTAGGTTATGAACGCTCTTGCAAAATTTCAGCAATTTCGAACGGATAGTTACTGATATATAGAATTTTTTTTTTATTTTCAATGTATTATTAAAAATTTTCTACAAATGCTATCCTCACCAAATTTTGCAAACATTTTCGCGTTGGCATTCTACAACTAATAACCAAGTTTGAATTCAATCGGTTCAGTATTTTTCGAGTTAATGAGGAAAAAAAAACCACCAAATTTCAGAAAATTTCAGATCGCTATAACTCTAAAACCGTTTGGCCGATTATGCTCATAAACAAACTCAAATGTCGCATTCAGATGCACAACCTAACCTGAAATTTTCAAGCCGCTATCTCTTTCCGTTCTCAGGTTATCGTGACAACAAAAATATTTTTTAATAATTTTTTTAAAATTTTCTAGCCTCACGATTCGCCCAATATCTCACAAACGTGCTTAGGTTCATATTCTACAACTACTCACCAAGTTTCAATTCGATCGGATTTATATTGGTTGAAAACAAAATTATTACTCGGAAACCACTGGGTCGATTATGCCCATTAACGAACTTGTCCGTCGTATTGCGATGCGCCATCCTCCCTGAAAATTTCAAGTCGCTAGCTTTTTTCGTTCTCAAATTATCGTGGCAACGGACGGCCGGACGGCCGGCCGGACAGAATCAAATTTGACCTCGAATTCTTCAATGGGGTGTCGAACTGAATCGTTTTAGACCAATTTCGTCAAAAAATTCGAAAGTTACAGACATTTGGGCAAAACTATAACGCGATGTTCCCCAGAACATACGCGCAAAAATTTTAAAAACTTTAAAAAACCAATATTTATCTCACCATGACTTTAGAACGGAAAGAGATAGCGAGTCGCAAATTTTAGGGTAGATCGCGCATCCAAATGCGACATCTGACTCTGTTAATAGGTATAATCAGCTATACGGTTTTGAAGTTACAACCATCTGAAATTTGGTTTTTATTTTCTCAATAACTCAATAAATACGAATCCGATCCAATTCAAGCAAAAATGTAAAATGACGACGCAAATTTTTTTGCAAACTTTCGGGATAATCGTATCTCTAGACTATTTTAATGAAATCATCGAAAAAACTTCTATATATCAGAAACTATTCAATATTCATCCTACATCGTCAAAATACTGCGATAGCCTTAAAAATCAAACTGTTCAGCCAGGATCCGAGTAGCTTTGGATGAGTTCAGTAGCTGGATGGGTGACCGTTGCCTCGATAACTTTCGAACGGAAACAGATAATCCGCCGTATTCACAAAGCATTGTTAAGTGTTTGAATCTCCGTAAAGTCCTAACTGAGATCCTCAGTTAAGGATAAATATGAATCGCAATCTCAGTTTAAGTGAAAATTAACGTGAAACAGGCCTGTTTCAGCACCTTTACATTCGTTAACTGAGGTTGCGATTCTTATTTATCCTTAACTGAGGACCTCAGTTAGGACTTAACGGAGATTGAATGCTTTGTGAATACGGCGGAGTGACATGTAATTTTCAGTGTGGGTTGCACATCCGAATGGGAGAGTTTAGTTTATTGTTGGGCATAATCGGCCCCAACGGTTTCGGAGTTATACCAATCTGAAGATATGAGGATCGTACCTTCGGAAAATTTAAAAATATTATGAAAAAATATTAAGAATCTCACGATAACTTGAGAACGGGGAAGAGATTGCGACTTGCAATTTTCAGGGTAGGTTGAGCATCCGAATCCGACATTCATGTTCGTTAGTAGGCATAGTCGGCCAAACGACTTTGTCCGATCTGAAATTCTTTTGTTTGCCTCTATAACTCAAAATACACATATCCGTTCCAATTAAAACAACGGCCGGACAGAATCGAATTTGACGTCGAATTCTTCATCAGTGAGTCGAACCTAATCGTTCGAGACCATTTTCGGCCAAAAATTCGTAAATTACAGACATGTGGGTCACCTGATTTCCTAGAACATGAGCGCAAAAATTGGCTTCTTTTATAGTGAGGAAAGCATAATCCAATATTTAATTTAATTCATGGAACAAGGCGCGAAATAGTTTGACAGTACCCAGTATCATGAAAATTTCCCCCAAAAAACGAAAAATTAAGGCTTCTTATACAATATCTGAGTATCTGAATAACACCAAAAAAATATAAGGGGTGATTCTGTGATGAAAATTAAGGTGGGTTTTTTCAATACAATTTTTTGAAGAACCTCTCCCCGGTAAAGTTACATCCCTCCAAAGATTAACAAAACATTTTTTCTCCTCTCCATTTTCCCTGTATATTAAAACTTTTCAAGAAAAGTAATAGAATGGGTCATTGGGTGTTGAGGAAAATAAAGCAAAACTTGTAAAATATACCAACTAAAACAAGAAATTTAGGTTTGGGAAATTCCACCTCGCTGCTTTTAGAAAATGCATTGCATTTTTGCCTCGTAAATGCTTAAGTTTTCGAAAAAGCTTGTGGCTTCCTAGCCATGTTTTCTTGAAAGGAAAATAATTATCCAAAAAAAAGTTGTAAGAAAAAATATCTTAGAGGTCGACTATTTCAACCCCTTCCAAGCAAACTTCAGGGTTGAAAAAATTCCAAAATGTGTAGTCTTATTGACAAATAATATTTATCAAGTTTCGTGTCTTCTGCTCAATATACAGGGAAAATACAAAAGAGAAAATTTTTTTTTAGTTTATCTTCGGAGGGGTATACCTTTTCCGGGGGAAGGTTTTTCAGAATTATTTATACCAAATATCCACATTAATTTTCATCACAGAAACACCCCTTACATTTTTCCGGTGATATTCAGATACACCCTGTATATTATGAAATTAAGATAGATGTCTGTTCAAGCATATAAATCCAGAAAATACAACATTATATTCCAAAGCTTTTCAATTCAAAACCTACTTGGTCATGAAGAAACACATAAAATCTTTGCTGCCCTGTAGCTGCTTTCAATACAAAAGTCGAACAAATCACGGCAAAAATTTTGAAACTTCCACACTTTATAAAAACAAAATATATCCCACACACCAAATATAACAGGAGTTCAATGAAGAAAACTAGAAATCTCGAGCCAAAATCGACTAGAAAATCTCGTATCACGAAAAAGTCTACCAAATAGTCGCGAGTTCGAGTCCTGCAGCGGCCGTAGCGTCCGTCTAGAACCTGGCAGGCTTTGAGAACGCACTGAAGGTTTGTTTTCTGAATAGCCGCTGTTTCATTCAAGTCCACTATCTATCCGTCCGTCTTTTATCAGCGGCCAATAGCGCGGCTAGCTTTTTGCGCGCACGCCCGTCAACCACGCGGTTTCGGATGGCGATGAATCACGTTTGTTTTTGTTTCAGATTTCGCGAGGGAGTCGATTTAAACCGCGAATTCGAAATTTCGGGAAACGTTGATTTATATGGGAACTGGTGGTTGGAGGTGAATTAATATCTTCGCATTATTTATCGCGACGTGCTTATGAATTATTGTAGTCTGGGGGAATAATAATAATATTAGAGTGATATACAGAGGCACTTTTCGCTTCGAGTCCAACGAAAGATTTCGTTGTTATTTCGGTTACCGATATATTTAGGAATTCACGATTCGTCTTAGTCTTTTCTGGTGGCACGAATTCAACACCCTTCATCTGTGATGGATGCCACAGGTGCTTTAATATTGCGTTATTGATCTATATGAGATTTAACCAAACTTTTTTGGCGCGCTGTTCATACGGCCAGATATACTTCTGCTGCACAAAGAACTCAAGGAATTGTTTGTCGTCGAAATTTCCTCTTCCGCAGAAAATAATGTGGTGATGGGAGAAGAACAAAAGAGGGAGAAATACAAGGATTTAATGTTAGAACTGGGGATCCTGTATCCAAGGCATAAGGTTAGGATGGTCGTACTAATCATAAGGCTTGTTTTGGTTCGCAATTCGGACTGTCCTAGAATAGTTCAAAGTAGTCACACAGTCGTTTATTGTAATTGGACTTGCGCGAATGGACGAAATCATTCACACGCTACGTTTGGCCCACTCTTTAGAACCGATTCGGTACTGTCCCTACTGCGAACCAAAACAAGCCTATAGGATGCCTAGGCGGAATGAGAGCGAACTACGTGACTGAATTGAAGATTATTCCGGCCTGCGAATCTCTGGCCGAGGATTTAACGCACAGAATGTCCGGTGTTGCTCGGATCACTTCGAGTCATCAGGTCCCATCAACTATGAAGGCCGCTTGCAGCTCATCTCTTTTGTTAAGAGACGCTGTAAGGGCAGGACGAAGAACTACTCCAAGGAACGTGCGAGAGGTTTTTTAGAGTAACCAATCAACATCTGGAGTCTCACACTCCTGAAAGAAGCAGACCCTCTCAGGGCGGGCTTATAAAAGGTTTTTCCTCTCGAGCGGACAAAAAAAAATACAAACCGAAGAAATTAGAAAGAGGGCACGTGCTTGTATAAAAAGGGGAAAAGCCCTGTGGCTGGAGCTTTTGCGCTCTTGTTCAATTTCAGACAAACCATATCTCCGAAAGTATCGATTTCTCAGAGTTGGGAATGATATCATGGATTATTGTAACAGAACTGCATCATTAAAGAAATAAAATTCAATTCATAGTTTATTTATCAAGATTAGATGAGCAATCTGCAATGATTTAACCTCGTGGAATGGGTGGTTGCCATTTACACTCGGTGCATAGTTTTCACAACTTCAAATACCTAAGGAAAGTATCATCGAAAGGTCTAGAGCAAAGCTGGAGACGATCATAGCAGATTGTCCATTTATTCCTGATATTTGAATATGTATAGGCTGTCGAACAAATTATTTTAATAGATCAAAATATATCAATAATATACAATCCTCTTATCATAATTTAATAGTTCATACCACTAACACATTCATTCTGTATTATGAAACTTAACTCAAGAAAGAATATTTGATACATAAATGGAGATCAATATTTTACCCTTTTTTTGCTATCAACATTATGAAAGTTCTGTATATAGGAACATGTCTCACTACTTAAGCTTAAGGAAGTAAAAGGTAATGTTAACCTCGGTGGTCAACGAACAGTAATTTCTTTTGATTATTCCATTAGGTTCTTCTTTCCTATTGCCTTCATAAACTACATCATTAAAATGATCCAACTCTAAATCTTCTGAAGCATCATCCCCAATATTTGCACATAAATTCTTCAATATGCAACAAGTCAAAATTATTTTTGTTATCAAAACAGTCTTGTATATATTCACAAATTCCAGATGCGGAACCTTGTTTTCCAACACAAAATATTTTCAAAGTACGAATTATATAAACAAACTAGAACATAAATAAATATGACGTCTCTTATAGGTAGATAAGATGACATGAATGAACAGTGAACACATATAGAATACAGACAGATAGTATTCGCATTCTGTGAAAACATAGAAGTACGATGTATTGTTGAAATTCTGAAAAATCATATCTCCGAAAGTATTAGATTGCCATAGTTGAAAATGACAGCAATGGATTCTTATGATGGAACGGCATCTTGAAAAAAAAAAGAATTCGAAATTCATAATATTAAATGAATTATCTATTCGTTCCTCCGAAACCATTGGGCCGATTAGGCCCAATGACGAACTTAACAGAAATATTTATCTTCCAAACCTACTCTGAAAATTTTAACTGTGTAGCTCATTCAGTTCGAGAGGTAACGTGCCTATGGCCGGCTGGACTGGCCAGCCGAAGTTTTTTCCACTTTACGGCAATCTGATCAATACAAAACTTCACATGCATATACAGGTCATGATTCTACAATTTGATGCTAAATTTCAGATAGATCGAGTCATCGGTTCCGGAAATATTCTCAAAAAATATTTTTACTAAAAACGCCCATAACTCCGAAACCGCCTTCGCCGGTTAACGAACTAGTCTGAGATATTTACTCCAAACGTACCCTGCAAATTTCTATCCTCTAAGTCATTTCGTTCGAGAGTATCGTGCCTACGGCCTGCCGGAAAGACCGGCCGGACCAGCCAGCCGGACAGTGATTTCGGCCACGGATTATTGATCGATGAGTCGAACCAAATCGTGTAAGACCATTTTCAGCCAAAAATTCGAAAATTACAGACATTTGGGCAAATTGATAAGCACTCTGTTCCGAAGAACAAGAGTGCCAAGAAATGATGGAAGCCATTTCAAACATAATTTATTATTACATTTTCTAGTGAAATTTCGAGTGTAGTTGCAATAAAAAAATATTTCATTCGTTTTCTTTTTTCCTTTGCTTTATATGTCCCCTTTCAAATCATACTTATTATTTTTCAGCATCTAATATAGCATAGTTTTGCTTTTTTCATGCATATCATATCATTTTCTGATAAAAATAACGCAAAATTGTAATCAAATTTGGTCAACGTAGAATCTGTCATAAATCACTAGAACTCAAATATCTCGGAAACTGTTGATTTTCGTTTATCAATAAATATTTCTCTAATGCAGCAAATTATCTAATATTCTAATGTCTTATTCGGAATCACCCTGTATATTATACAATGCACAGAGCTCCTGACACCTCGGTAGTGCGTTTATATAATTTTGAAAAATGTAATATACCGGGTGTCCCAGTATACATATTTCAATGGAATATCTCAGCCATTTCAAAAGATAAAATTTGAAAATTTCAGGATTTTCAATTCTTTCAAGGAACCTTCATCTGATAAAAACAAAAATTGAAAGTCACTTTCGGTTTGACCGGAAGTGACTCTGACTTTTCTAACTCAAATAGCGCCCTATATATTTTTGGCAATTTTTTAATTCTACTCAAAATTACCTTTCAAACGATGTATGATACTTTGTATTTTACATTTGCTTTGAGGGAGAAAGCGTTAATTGAAAATTCAAATTGAAAGAATTGCAGTAGGCTACGATATTTTGTGTAATCTTGATTTTAACTTACAATTCGTGTGTGTCGATCCATCTATCTTCAAATTAACCGATAAGATGGCCCGCAAGATGGCCAGATTTAACACCGCTAGAATTCTTCCTTTGGGGATATTTGAAAGATCATATGTACCAGACTCCTATTGATTTAGAAGGTCTAAACAATAAAATAAGGCATATAGAGCCTTGAATGCTGAGGTGTTGAGAAGTGTTACTTCGTGTGAACTAGTCTGAAAGATGTGTAGAAGCAGATGGTCAACATTTCGAACATATGCTTTAGTTATTATAGTTAATTTTTTGCCCCCTTCTTTGTAATTCTTTGTTTCTTTTACTATTCATTCTTTGTTTAACGTTCAGTAAAATACATAGTTGATTTAAACTTGAGGAAGGTTTTTTTTATTGATCTCGATTATTGAAGTCAAAATCAAGATTACATAAAATATCGTTGCCTACTGCAATTCTTTCAATTTGAAATATCAATTGACGTTTTCTCCCTCAAATCAAATATAAAATACAAAATGTGATACATCATTTGGAAGATAATTTTGAGTAGAATTAAAAAATTGCAAAAAATATATAGTGTTCTATTTGAGATAAAAATTCAGAGTCACTTCCGGTCAAACCGAAAGTGACTTTCAATTTTTGTTATTCTAAGTTGAAGGTTCCTGGAATGAATTGAAAATCATAAAATTTTCAAATTTTTATCTTTTGGAATGGCTGAGATAATCCATTGGAACATGTATACTGAGACACCCGGTATACCTACACATCGTAATTGACAACGAGTGAAAGTAAGAATCTGTCAAGCACCAGACGTTTAGGGGCGAAAATTCTTTGACTTATCCATAATATTCAAGAATACCCTCATAGAGATATTCACCCTTAAATTCCGCACCAGTCAAATTCTTTATCAATTTTTTAGCCTTTTCAACGGAAACATCCCATGCAAAAGCACAAGGTCGTAACGTCGCGATTTATGTATGATAAATGTCGTCTGCACTTCCGGGGATTATGCAAATCGCGGGAGCCTGTGATAGCCGGATCTTTCGGGCGAATATGCCCGGCTTTGTACCGGAAAATGTCCCGTTTCCGGCCCGCCACTGGCCGGAAAAGTACTTCGAAAGAATCAATTACGGAAGATGTAAGTATAGAATTCCGTTCTCGTGGCCCAGTTTCCTCACCGTTGTTGTTTTTGCGATTTATCTTCGTGTCATGGATTCCAACAGCTGCTCGAGGAGTTTTCCGATTGTTCAATGAGTTGGGAAAACTGAAGAATTAAGGCTTGTACACTGAGTGTTCGGTAGGAGAATAGGAGATAACTTTTTTCCGAGAACTTTCTGGGAAGTACTCAATTTCTGGACGATTCTTGCGTGCTTGTTGCGCCAGGAACAGTGTGATATCATTTTGTATTTTTGGAATTTTTCTCCGAAAATGGTGTCGAAGGATTGGGTTTGATTCACTGATGAAGTATCCGGTGTTGATTCTAATTCTGACTATCTGGCCGGCCGACACTTCGCAAGCAGGATAATTCTCCAGCGGAATGAGTTTGAGAGTTGAGATTTGCAGGGTTGGTTTGGAGCATACATGTCTCAGTTAAGTTCATTAATAGGTGAAATCCACCTAATGGTTTCGGAGTTATGACCATTTTTACTTAAAGCATTTAAATTTTTTTTTTCAAGAATTATACGAAAGTTGAGCGACTGGGGAAGGTCTGGAAGGCCATATCACCTCAATAATTATGTGTGTGTGTGTGCAAGCCAGTTTCAAGGAAAAATCGTAGCTTCTGAGGTGGAGTGTCCATGACGTAGTCCTTAGGCCAATTCTGAGATGGACGCTGCCCCTCCAAACTATCGTTACTCCGAAACCATCCAGCCAATTTCCCAGAATAACGATTCTAACCGAGATATTTATCTTCCAAACCTACTCTGAAAATTTCAATTGCCTAGCTCATTCCGTTCGAGGTTTATCGTGTTAACAGACAGCGGGACAGAAAAGATTTCGACCACAGATTCTTGATCAGTGAGTCCAATCAAATCGTTTAAGAACATTTTCAGCCAAAAATTCGAAAATTACAGTAATTTGGGCAAATTGATAAGCACTATGTTCAGATGAACAAAAGCGCCAAAAAATAGTTCTCTGCTATATTCCAAATCTTTTCATGTTCTTAGCATGTACTATTATGAGGTTGCTGAGATAACAATATGGATAGAAAGATGTTTCTAGAAATGACAGATAATATTGCTCAAAATCGATGATTAGAATAGCTATAGTTGAAATCTTGCTACTGGAGGATTTGAAGAACTTGGGATTCTACTAAGTCATCCACAAATACCTGATTATTCATGCCATCTAGGATGAGTACCAAACAATCCCCACTCTCATAAGTTTTACCACCCAATTCCTTACACTTCTTAATCCCAACAGTTTGGTACACGTCCCTCACCTCATATAATAATTAAAAATAATCATTTTTCATCAGAAATTCATAGGTCAATCATGCATCTTTAAACAGAATCGGTATTCATCACGCTTATCCACTCTGGGTTCCAGTTCAGTCACGACCTATCTCACTTCAAATAGTCCGGTCAATTTAGACATTCGAAGTTACCTAAATTCCCAACAAGCTGAAAATCGGTAAGATTGTTTAAAATATCATTAAAAACAAAATTCTAAAGTTCTCCATCTTTCTCCTGTAAGGAAAAAAATTTATTCAAGGTCGAAGGTCAAAAAATGAGTTTTTCGTGATTTTCAGCAAAACGGTAAGTTTAATCATAAAAATACTTCAGCCAGAAATTGTAGATCATAAAACTATCTACAAAAAATTTTTCAATAATTTTTTCTCTACGAGCCACCGTTTTTGAGATATAACGATTCAAAACGTTGTAAAAGTTGTAATCCTCATAATATGCACACGTTTCCTCGCCACCTATGAGGTAGTGTACTTAGCGCGATTTTTTTAACGTGGTTTCCCCAGTAGGCCTATTCCACGGGTCAGTTTTGATCCTGTTTAATTTGAAACTATTGAAAAATTATGGATATTAGCAGATATTGAAAAGATAAAAGCAATTTAAGTTAAACAAAGGTAGTGAAATTTAATCGTCCGAGTCGTAACTCTCAAAATCTTCTTCTTCTTCTTCTTCTTCTTCTTGATTTTCTTGTTCTTGTTCGTCTTGTTCTTGTTCTTGTTCTTCTTGTTCTTCTTCATGTTCATCCTGAGTGCATGTAAACTGCGTTAATAGCGATGTATCGCATGTTGCCTCGTTGGAATCATTCGGAACCTCTACTGTGGGTGATTTAATATTAGAGCACAACCGGCCTTGACAATGTGTACATGCCGGAGAACAGAACAGTCCGACTTTTTGGCGCTCTAGTTCCTCGGAACTGAGTGATTATCAATTTGCCCAAATGTCTATAATTTTCGAATTTTTCGATGAAAATGGTCTTAAACGATTTGGTTCGACTCACTGATCAAGAATCCGGGGTCGAAATTAATTCTGTCAGGCCAGCCGGCCGTAGGCACGATTACTCTCGAACGGAATGAGCTAGACAGTTGAAATTTTCAGAGTAGGTTTGGGAGATAAATATCTCGGTTGAGTTCGTTATTGGGCGAAATCGGACAGATGGTTTCGGAGTAACAAAAACAAAAATTTTTTTCACATAACGAATTCCAAATTAATTTTTTTTCAATATGCAGTTTTACCATAAGAATCCATTCATATCATTTTTAACTCTAACAAGCTAATACTTTCAGAGATATGATTTTTCAATATCAATCGTATTTCTATGATTTCACAGAATGATAGAATTTTTCTGTGGGTATTCTATGAATTGTTATAATGTCAACTTATTTTCCTGAGACATGACGTTGTCTCATTGTCATTCATTCCAGCAATCGTATAAATATGAGAATTATAATATAATATGATACTTTTTGTTGGTTGATATTTCCATGCCGATGGTCAATCCATATGATGATGGGAATGGTAATGGTAAGTTAATAACATTGTCATTCATTCCAGCAATCGTGTAAATATGAGAATTATAATATAATATCATACTTTTTGTTGGTTGATATTTTCAACAACTTTTTGAATCGTTATATCTCAAAAACGGTGGCTCGTATGAATAAATTTTTTGTAGATAATTTTATGATCTACAATTTTTGTCTGAGGTATTTTTATGATAAAACTCACTTTTTTGCTGAAAATCGCGAAAAACTCATTTTTTTGACCTTTGACCTTGAATAAATTTTTTTCCCTACAGGGGCAAGATTGGGTACTTTCAAATTTTATCTTTAATGATATTTTAAACAATCTTACTGATTTTCAGCTTGGTGGGAATTTAGGTAACTTTACTCTTATTGTTTGGTCTGATTTGACCAGACTAAACGTTGCTGTCAGTATTGACCCATTAATGGTATCACAAGTTGTAGGATAGGATTGCTAACCAAAAGCTCTGCGGTAAAACGTATGAAACGTTTCTGGCATCCTCAATTCTTCTGATTCCAAGTCAGAGATTACAATATTCCCATATTTATTCACTGTGTCTTTTCGCTTCTACTGTTGATTGAATATACGCAGTAGCAAATTCATATCTTTTCTCCACACACCAAATTAGATCAATTTAGGACAACAGCTTTGATTGATCGTAAAAGGTATATGATCCCATTTTGAATCAATTGGCTATTAACCTGGAACTGATATTCCTTTTAATTCTTGAAGTATGTCTTTATCATTGATATATTCGCAAGACTGCCCACGGAACTATCAGAACTATTTTCGCCGATAATATTCAATTGAAGTCTATAATTATGATTTAAATAGCAGAACGTGAGAATTATTGATGATAATTTAATCTACAAGATATTGAAGCCCAAATTACGTGCTTTCATAAGACCGACAGCAATGTTTTGTAGTAAATTATGATAAGCCATACAACCCTAATTCATAATTCGATTAAGGATGTCCAATACAGGAGAATGGACAATCGAACATACGCGCAAAGTCAGTTGTGTTCTTGGTCAACTTTGTTACTCTATCCTTATGCCAGTTCAGATAAAGAACTCTCAATTTATGACCCGATAGTGAATGGTGTCCACTACCCTCTGGGTAGATCTCTGGCTCGTTCGATCCACTGAGCTTGAAACACTCATAATTCAATTCAAATTAGCCAACGTGAATACGCGCGCCTAAGAGTACTGACCTTACGTCAGTACTTTTAAACATTTTTTTCAAGTCCGTTCAAGAAATCTGGCTTTTGACACAGTCTGGCTATTAGTTTTACCGTAGATCGAAATAAAAGAAAGTACGGTTATGGGGCCCCCGTTGGGAACGCAATTGCTTACAACTATTCTCCAAATCGCACACCTCACAAAAAACGATTCTCCAGTACTAGTGTTTCAAGAGATCGCATCTTGAATCCACGCATGCGCTGACCCGCACAAGGAGATTCTATGAAGGAATAGCATCCTCCACCCCAAAACCCCAATCTTCTCAGATGAAAACTCGAGCAGTTAAATTATTTCTCGTCTGCTTATGCGAATAACAAAGAATACCCAAAAGAGGCAGTTACACCCCCAGTCTTTCACCGTT
Source organism: Halyzia sedecimguttata (assembly GCA_937662695.2). NCBI lineage: Eukaryota > Metazoa > Arthropoda > Insecta > Coleoptera > Coccinellidae > Halyzia > Halyzia sedecimguttata. The sequence goes on along the minus strand of OW569414.2, from coordinate 110,520,015 downwards.
CAGACAAATTCTGAAAACCAATTTAAAATTCCACACATCGTTCATGCATTAATTCAATAGCCATGCTAGTTAGTGGTCCATATTTTAATCAGTTGCCCTCGTACATATCGCATTGATTCAGATAAACGCGCAAAAACAAGTCAAAATTAGGTTTACCAGATGATATACTCGTATTCCACGAAGGAATTCGAACTGAAATAATTTGTCCAGTTTGGAAGTTCAAATTTATTAATTTATTTTTTAGGCTCCTAGTGGTCTATTCTCAGTGAAATTTTGCTCACCCCAAGAAGTCATAAATCGTCACCGAAGTGGCAAAACTGAACTCAATCAGATATTTAGTTTCGGAATTTAAAGCAAAATATTCCGCTAATAGTTAAAAAAATTTTTAATTTTTTCTACTCATGCTATCCCCACAAAATTTTCCACAATTGTTTTCGTCGAAACTCTGCATCTTACTACCGAGCTTCAATTCAATCGGATCAGTATTTTTCGAGTTATAGTGAAAACAAATTTCAATTTAATTTTCAAATATTTGACATTTTTTTTCTAGATTATAGCCTTCCGATCAATACAAAACTTCGCAAACGTATGAAGGTCATGATTCCACCATTTGATGCTAAATTTCAGATAGATCGAGTGATCGGTTTCGGAAATATTCTTGAAAAAGGTTTTAACTAAAAATGGCCGTAACTCCGAAACAGCTTGGTGGATTTTGCCCATTAACAAACTTGTCCGAGATATTTACGCTCCGAACATACCCTGCAAATTTCAACGCTCTTACTCGTTCCGTTCGGGAGTTATCGTGCTAACGGCCGGACCGGACGGAAAGAATTTAATTTGACCTCGAATTCTCCATCAGGGAGTCGAACCTAATCGTTTGAGAACATTTTCGCAAAAAAAATCGAAAAATACAGACATTGTGACGAAATGATAGCACGCTGTTACTTGCGAAACACGCGCGCAAAAATCGTGAAAATCCAAGACAAGAGTTTAGTTACTCGCGTAGTAATAGGAATTATGAACATTCATAAATTCTCAAGGTGTAATCATCAACAACGTACTCGCAACACTCACGTTACAACCTTAATGAAATTCTCCGGAAGAATCACTGTGTAGCATTCGCGTCCATATTCTTAGCAGCTGGAGATCGCCATACCCAACGTTTTTCTTCCGATCAAATTCAATCGCACGCAGTCTCCTACGGAAAGAGTGGAAACACATTTGCGGAAATTCGTTTCTTATGTGGCACGAGGACACTCGCAGCGTTTTCAAGATAACTCCTGGAAACGCCTCTCGATCTAGAAAATGTGCGGTCGTATACGGAGCTCCATCTATTTTGCTGAGCAAGAAAACAGTTGCCAATGTTATCCTCAATATTATAAATTCACTATATATAATATTCACTATATTCACATATTCGAATTTACCATGGTAAATTCGAATTAAGAGTGTCCAATACAGGAGAATGGACAACATAATTTACCATGGTAAATTCGATTAAGGGTGTCCAATACAGAAGAATGGACAATAGAACATACGCGCAAAAGCTTCTGACTTCACGTCAGTGCTTGAACCAATATTCATTATTATTTTTGAAAACGCTAAACAACGTTCATGGCCATTGGGAAGATACTGTCTGAGCTCTGCGGGACTCGTTCTCGATTAATATCGAGTGAATGGTGGCATATGATTTCACGCTTCAAATATTCACTGGTGGGGAGAGGCTGATTTCCGTGTTTTGTCTCATAGGTGGCGTGGGCGATTAAGTATGATCGACCAAGCCGGCTCTGAGAGGCTTAACCCGGGTCAGTTTAGTTGAATTTGTTGAGAAGCTGCAGCTACAGAGTACTGATGAAGGCCAAGAAGCCAGAAACGCGTCGGCTCTTGCTTTCTCGGCAAATCAATGAACCCCCTGGGGTCTATTTGACTTGTCAATATATGCATAAGTATATTAATTATACGAAACCATTTATGAAGGACCCGATTGGCAGGAACGCTCTGGACTTGTTGATTTATTAACAACGGTATCGCCATTTTTCATTATTATGAAAAATTATATGTTCCCAAAGTGAGTTCCCTTGAAGATTTTGCAATATTCTTTTTGGAAAGAGTTTTCAATATATTCTTCTCCTATTTTTATTTCAGACTAGCTAGCCCTAAGAACTTCGTACCGCCTAACTTAATATAAAAGTATGAATGAAGTTTTATTATTATTTTCGATTTTTTGCACATGATTTTGCTTACTTAAAAAAGGGAGTTTTCCTGAATTACTGGCTATTTATAACATTTCAATTTGATTTTGACAGACAAGCACAGTTATGATACAGTCTCTTAATCAATTTAAAGCATTTCTATCATAAGAATACATTGATATAATTCCCAACTCTGAAAAACCAATACTTTCGGAGATATAATTTATCTGTTTGAACTAGAGCGCCAGAAAGCTCCTGTCCACAGGGCTTCAACCAATTTTTGTCACTAATTTTGAAATCCATTTTTCGTCACCAGTTACATAATATTTTACTTTGTGCAACGCGTAACGTCAGACAGTTCTGAAAAATGTCACCTCAAATACCAAATTTTGAAAAAATAAAAAAATAATTGAGCATTAAATTAAATTAAATTTTACTTCGACTTGAACTTCGTTGCTGACGGGGGTAGTATTTCCGCTGCACAATGACAAACTTGGTGGAACTGAGTCGAATTTTGGAAGTCAATTTAGAATCATATTGAATAATTTATGTCTATAGGGTAGAATCAAATCGTTTTTACAGATTGTGAGGGACGAATAGAAATATTCCGTCCGTCGTCACTCCAGGGATTATCTCCTTAACAAGGAAAAATTATTGAAACTTGAAATCAAAATTTAGCATCACAATGGGACGATCCTCCGAGATTTCCTTCCGAACAATTCATGGTAAGGGTTGGAAATTGCACAAAAACATTCCCAAGAAGGTATCAATGTTTTGATATGAAAATTGTAGTAGTTCGTGGAAAATAGGAACAATTTGTTGGAAATTTGAAATACAATACATTTTCTAAAACTACATATATATATATATATTCTTTTGACTGAGAGCTGTATATGTGTTAGCAGAGGTTGGTGTAACGGGGTACCATACAATTCGACGTATGATACAAGAGCTTAGGGAAAAACCTCAGCAAAAAACCCTTTCTCCCCGTGAGTGTGGTGATTTGTAACTATTGTTTACAAAATTTGCTGAAATTTAAAAATATTGATGGGGATATATTTCTTCAATGTGGATTCCCTCGTCAAAAAAGGGATAGGTTTCTCCAAGGTACCCGAAACTCAACCTGAAAAATGAAAAGACAAGAGGAGGAAACGAACAAATTAAAAATAATACATAACCTTTCAAAAGTCTCCTCTCACAAAAATACTTCTCTTTAGGCGAATGGGATCTCGTGGAGAAGAATCGCCTCCGCTAGTTTTCGAATATATTCACTCTTGAAATCCCTTCAATATTTGAATTCAAAAATGAAAATGTTGCTCGTAAGGCCAGGAGGGTCTCTTTCAAAACCAGGTCTGACCGGTCCAAGTCCAAGCGATGATTATTCAGAACTTCAGATGTTCGAAGCCCGCTACAGGGCCCGTAAGAAGGGCTATCATCTCCCATAGATATATATTTTACTTTATTTTGTATAAAAGAATGAAAAAATGCAATAAAACTACATAATTAGCAGATATGAAACAATATTTTTGGCGCTCTAGTTCCTCGGAACTGAGTGCTTATCAATTTGCCCAAATGTCTGTAATTTTCGAATTTTTCGATGAAAATGGTCTCAAACGATTTGGTTCGACCCACTGTCCGTGGTCGAAATTCATTCTGTCCGACCGGCCGGCCGTAGGCACGATTACTCTCGAACGGAATGAACTAGACAGTTGAAATTTTCAGAGTAGGTTTGGGAGATAAATATCTCGGTTAAATTCGTTACTGGGCGAAATCGAACAGATGGTTTCGGAGTAACAAAAAAAAATTTTTTTTTACATAACAAATTCCAAATTAAATTTTTTTCAATAAGCAGTTTTACCAAAAGAATCCAATGATATTATTTTCAACTCTAACAAGCTAATACTTTCGGAGATATGATTTTTCAAAATTTCAATATAAATCGTATTTCTATATGTTTTCACAGAATGATATAATTATTCTGTGGGTATTCTGTGAATTGTTATAATGTCAACTAATTTTCCTGAGACATGGCGTTGTCTAATTCATTCATTCCAGCAATCGTAGAAATATGAGAATCATAATATAATATCATACTTTTTGTTGGTTGATATTTTCATGCCGATGATCAATCCATATGATGATGGGAATGGTAATGGTAAGTTAATAATATTGAGTTCAGAATATCTCCACCAAAAACAAAACTGGAATATTGGTGTATTGGAGTGGATTTGAGGAAAGATATATATTATCGTTCATCATAGAATTGAGGAATGAATATCTCGGATGAGTTCGTTGTTGGGTAGAATTCGTCTATTGGTTTTGGATTGATAATTTTTGGCACTCTTGTTGAATTTAAATTTTTCTATGATGTTTGAATTCAATTTCTGCTAAGATGAAGTTCTTTCATAATAATCCATTGATATAATTCTCAAATCTGAGAAACCAATACTGACGGAGATATAATTTGTCTGATTTTAACTCCAACAAGCTTATACTTTCGGAGATATGATTTTTCGAAATTTCAATAATGAATCGTACTTCTATGTTTTCACAGAATGTTATCATTATTCTATCTAAGCTTTATTATATGATCTGTGTTCATACTCGTACATGTCATCCTGTTCTATAAGAGCGAGTCAGATTCATTTCAGATATTTTAATTTGATTTCTTCCATGGTGCAGTTCTCATTCTCAGATTGCTCATTTAATCTTGATAAATGAACTATTATTTGAATTGCATTTCCTTTATGATGCAGTTCTATCATAAGAATACATTGATATAATTCCCAACTCTAAGAAACCAATACTTTGGGAGATATAATTTGTGTGTTTGAACTAGTGAGCCAGAAAGCTCCTGTCCACAGGGCTTGAACCAATTTTTGATTTTCTTTTCATTGAGAATGAAAGAATAACTTCAAGGAATGTTAGTTCAAACCAAACTCTCATATTATCGCAACAGATATGGAACTAATGTTCACAGAATTCACACAATTTTACAGAATTGGTAGATTTCTTGCGAACGACTCTGATTTTATATTTCTATAGTTTACCGAAATCAAATTTGACAAGTCTATATGCCAATTATCATTTACCGTTTGAATTCGCAATTCATTTCCAATAATAAGGTATTGCTTTCAAATTAACTAAACTTTGTAACCCTATCTAGAGAAGTCTGTCTTTTTGCAAGCATGCATTCCAGGTGGGTATAACTCGGAAATCGTTAGACCGATTATGCCCAAAAACGAACTTAACTCTCCCATTCGGATAAGCAACCTACCCTGAAAATTGCAAGTCCCTATCTCCTTTCGTTCGAAAGTTATCGAGGCAACGGTCACCCATCTACTGAACTCACACAAGGCTGCTCGAATCTCCAACAATATTTAACCGATCGTGTTAAAACTTGAAACTTGGCAGTAGAGTTAGGTTCTTAAGGCTCTTGCAAAATTTCAGCAATTTCAGACGCGTTGGTATTCTACAACTAATAACCATGTTTGAATTCAATCGGTTTTGCATTTTTCGAGTTAATGAGGAACAAAAAAACACCAAATTTCAGAAAATTTCAGATGGCTATAACTCTAAAACCGTTTGGCCGATTATGCTCATAAACAAACTCAAATGTCGCATTCAGATGCACAACTCAACCTGAAATATTCAAGCCGCTATCTCTTTCCGTTCTCAGGTTATCGTGACAACAATAATATTTTTTAATAATTTCTTAATAATTTTCTAGAGCTACGATTCTCACAAAATTTCACAAACGTGCTTAGGTTTATATTCTACAACTACTGACCAAGTTTCAATTCGATCGGATCTATATTGGTTGAACACAAAATCATTACTTGGAAACATTTGGGCCGATTATTCCCATTAACGAACTTGTCCGTCGTATTGAAATGCGCCACCTACCCTGAAAATTCCAAGTCGCTAGCTCTTTCCGTTCTCAAGTTATCGTAATCAAATTTCGTAATCAAATTTGACCTCGAATTCTTCATTGGGGAGTCGAACCGAATCGTTTGAGACCATTTTCGTAAAAAAATTCGAAAGTTACAGATATTTGGGCAAAATGATAACGCGATGTTCCCCAGAACATACGCGCAAAAACGAACTTTTTGGCGCTCTAGTTCCTCGGAACTGAGTGCTTATCAATTTGCCCAAATGTCTGTAATTTTCGAATTTTTCGATGAAAATGGTCTTAAACGATTTGGTTCGACTCACTGATCAAGAATCCGTGGTCGATAATCGATCTGTCCGGCCGGTGTGGCCGTCCGGCCGTAGGCACGATAACTCTCGAACGGAATGAGCTAGACAGTTGAAATTTTCAGAGTAGGTTTGGGAGATAAATATCTCGGCTAAGTTTGTTATTGGGCAAAATCGGACAGATGGAGATATGATTCTTCAAAATTTCAATAATAAATCGTATTTCAACGTTGTCACACAATGATATAATTATTCTATGTATGAATTGTCATAATGTCAGTTTATTTTCCTGAGACATGTCATTATCTAATCAATCGAAGAATTGTGAGCGAAGTGAGAAAAATCTCAGTTTTTTGCTCCGAAATTAGTTTTTCTCAGAAAAGTCTTACATTTCGGAACGGATCATGAAGTAAGAGATCTGAGAGTAGTGAGACTGCTTTTCATCCATAGACATAGATATAACTCTCGAACGGAATGAGGTAGGTAGTTGAAATTTTCAGAGTAGGTTAGGGAGATGAATATCTCGGTTAAGTTCGATATAGGGCAAAATTGGCCAGATTTAATTTGATTTCTTCCATGGTGCAGTTCTCATTCTCATGATTGCTCATTTAATCTTGATAAATATACTATTATTTGAATTGAATTTCCTTTAGGATGCAGTTCTATCATATGAATACATTGATATAATTCCCAACTCTGAGAAACTAATACTTTCGGAGATATAATTTGTCTGTTTGATCTAGAGCGCCAGAAAGCTCCTGTCCACAGGGCTTGAACCCATTTTATTTATCGTTTAATTTTGTCTCGGAAATGCCTCGGATTTTGAACAACCCTCTATGATTAGGGATGTATGTCATTATACGTAATTGATACACGGGATGTTGGTAATCCATCCCCGAAATTTCGGCTTTATAGGATTCCTAGTAACGAAGTGATGAATGTTGACTTGAAGCTATGCTTTGCAGAAAAAAGAAAGTAAATCAATTAATTACTTGAAAACCGCTAGATATATGGATGAGGAAGGATACAGAATTAATCAAGAACCTACGTCAAATCGAAAAAAGCAATAATATATATGGTGTTGCATTTGAAATATCGAAGTTGTCAGTACTTTAAAATGAAAGTGGCAACACCGCAACGCTGAAAATATTCTAGGTCGATACAGCAGTGGTTCCTAACCAAGAAATAAAAGTTCCTAACCTAACCTAACCAAGAAATCAAAGTTCAGGGTACCATCAACCATGGTCCATCCTGTATATCTGGTGTGTAAGTGATTAGTGTTTTAATTTAATCGATAACAGATTGTGTCATCTAAGTTATATTCTCTTTCGATTTGGCCTCCGAACTAGTTCAATACTGATATAATTTCAATGCCCCTCGATACTCTTAAGTAACACAGACAACGTGACATGTTTTCAACATGTTCTATCATTCCTTATGTGTCCTGAAGAAAAAAAAATAATCCTCGTTTTGAAATTTGAGCGTGTCAAGATTGATACTACTAAATTAGAGTTTCGTCAATCATTACGTAGCACTACACCAAATTTGACCTTCCCAATTCAAAGGATTGTATTTCCTGACACAAATTCTTTCCAAACATAGGTTTATTTCAAGATATTGAGTATTGAAATAGACAATGGGAATGTTGAAATTGTATCTGTCATTGATAATTTGTCCATAATATAGCCATGGAATGAATGTCTTTCTCTCAGTTCTGATATTGAAGAATCGTCCTCGATAAAATGCATCCTTTATGCTTTCCATCTCATTTATTGCGCGTATGTTCTGGGGAACATCGCGTTATCATTTTGCCCAAATGTCTGTAACTTTCGAATTTTTTGACGAAAATGGACTCAAACGATTTGGATCGATTCTCCAATGAAGAATTCGAGGTCAAATTTGATTCTTTCCGGCCGTTGCCACGATAACCTGAGAACGGAAAGAGCTAGCTACTTGAAATTTTCAGGGTAGGTGGCGCATCCCACCTACATATTGCCGTATATTAATATATGGAGTGAGAATTATTACCTCAATTCAGATACAAGCTGATCTGAAATGGGTTGAAATAAATTGATTGAAGGAAGCTGTACTTCACACTTCACCAGTAATGTCTCTACTTATGCTGCAAAGTTCTTTGTATCTTCGAAAACTTTCTTCATATCCATTCCTCGGCCGAATATAACCCCTTCGAGTATTTCGTATGAAAACCATACATCCGACCATAAATCGGTTATCGATTGAATTTCTGAAATGAGTTTTTTTACAGAGTGAATTTCGTTCCCTTGACGGAGAACAATAAAGGTTCACCTATCGTGGAAAGACTGCAGAAAAAGAGCCATAACAATAATATATTTGATTTATTACGTCCTAGATCTTGAGGGCCTGTCGTTGCTTCAAGAAAAAGTGGCACATAAATTGCAAAGAATAACCATTTCCTTGAGCTGATACTGATGCAGAATTACTCTTCTAATCTTAATTACCTACTTCTTGTTTCGAATTCTGCTCGAATCAGTGCTGTATAATACAACTAATCAAGATTCAGCTAATGGGAAAGGGTCTTCATTTAGATTATTTTCTCTTAGATATGCCAATAGGTAATTTAATACTTTCGTGCGTCCCTTAGAGAACATTTTAACGTATTGATACAATCTTGCAACTTTCTTTTATTTTAATATCCATCCAGTTACTCAAGAGATCTCATCCTCTGTATATTCAGTTGTAGATTAAATTCAAACATAGGATCCTGTCATAAAATAAAACAAGTTTTTCTTTCGTCAATTTTCAGGATTCGATTGAGGTAAAATGTACTTTGGGAGGTATATTCATTATTACATGGTTCCTTCCTGGGTTTTCTCTCGTATACTCTGACGAATATCTATAAAAAATTTCAAAAAATGTTATTTTGTGAATTGCTTGTGCGTTAGAAACACAAGATATTCGTCAGAAGAAATGTTCGGTATGTCTCTATTTCTTAAGTTCTTATGTTTCGACTTTCTTACTTCTAGTGATCTCGATGTTTCTCCTTAATACGATTTACACAAATACAAGAAATATTATATACACAGTCATACCGCCGTATTTACAAAGCGTTGTTAAATATTCAAATCTCCGTTAAGTCCTAACTGAGGTCCTCAGTTAAGGATAAATAAGAATCGCAACCACAGTTAACGTATGTAACGGTGGTGAAACAGGCCTGTTTCACGTTAATTTTCACGTTTACTGAGGTTGCGATTCATATTTGTCCTTAACTGAGGACCTCAGTTAGGACTTAACGGAGATTGAATGCTTTGTGAATACGGCGGTTTGTATTTTTGTCTTTCATTAATTTGTTTTGTCTTAGTTAGAAAGGCCTAATAAAATTTTGTGTCTTGAAAATGGTTCTTATATTGAACCAATTCTCCTCTTTTTGGCGCTCTTGTTCCTCGGAACAGAGGGCTTATCAATTTGCCCAAATGTCTGTAATTTTCGAATTTTTGGCTGAAAATGGTCTTGAACGATTTGGTTTGACTTACTGATCAAGAATAGGTGGTCGAAATTGATTCTGTCCGGCCGTCCGGCCGGCCGTTAACACAATAACTCTCGAACGGAATGAGCAATGTTGAAAGTTTCAAAGTAGGTTTGAGGGATAAATATCTCGGCTAAGTCCGTTATTGGTCAAAATCGGTCTAATAGTTTCGGAGTAACGAAAAAAAAGATTTTTTTTACATTACAACTTTTGAATTCGAATTTTTTGAGATGTAGTTTCATCACAAGAATCCATTGTTATCATTTTCAACTCTAACAAGCTAATACTTTCGGAGATAGTATGTTTCAAAATTTCAATAATACATCGTAAGTTCTGTGTATTCACAGAATGTGAACTCATAATCTGCCTGTGTTCACTTTTCATAAAAAATGTCATCTTTTCTAGCTATTAGAGATTGTCAATTCGTCAATATTTTCTCTTGGAAAGCAAGTATTCGATTCTTGAATTTGTGAATATATACAAGACTATTTTGATGTAGTTTATGGAGGCAATAGGAAAGAAGAACATAATTGAATCATGGAAAGAAATTGCTGTTCGCTGACCACTGAGGTTAATATTACCTTTTACTTCCTTAAGTAGTGAGACATGTTCCTGTATACAGTATTTCCATAATGTTGCTAGCAAAAAAATACTGAAATATGGATCTACATTTGTGTATCTAACATTTTTTCTTGAGTTAAGGTTCATAATACAGAAAAGAATATGTTAGTGGTATGAACTATGGTATTTTATTAATATATTTTGAACTATTGAAATAATTTGTTCGTAATCCACTATACCTACTCAAATATCAGGAATAAATGGACAACCTGCTATGATTGTCTCCAGCCTTGCTCTAGACATTTCGATGATACTTTCCTTAGGTATTTCGAGTTGTGAAAACTATGCACCGAGTGTAAGTTGCAACAACCCATTCCACGAGGTTGAATCATTGCAGATTGCTCATTTAATCTTGGTAAATAAATTTGATGACAATTTTTGAAGTACTTGCTTTCCAAGAGAAAATATATAACTACGAATTGACAGTCTCTAATAGCTAGAAAGTATGACATTTATGAATAGTGAACACCGACAGATTCTGTGTTCCCATTCTGTGAATACATAGAACTTACTATGTATTATTGAAACTTTGGAACATCATATCTCCGAAAGTATTAGCTTGTTAGAGTTGAAAATGATAAAACAATGGATTCTTATGATGAAACTGCACCTTAAAAATTTTCAATTCAACAGTTGTTATTAAAAAAAATTGTTTTCGTTACTTCGAAACTATCAGACCGATTTTGCCCATTAACATCCCTCAAACCTTCTCTGAAATTTTCAACTGTCTAGCTCATTCCGTTCAAGAGTTATCGTGTTAACGGCCGGCCGGCTGCACAGAATCGATTTCGACCACGGATTCTTGATCAGTGAGACAAACCAAATCGTTCTAGACCATTTTCTGCCAAAAATTCGAAAATTACAGACATTTGGGCAAATTGATAAGCACTCTGTTTCGAGGAACAAGAGTGCGAAAAAGTAATTGTCATAATTGTGTAATTAATATTTATGAGCAATGTATTCACAATAGTAATTGTAATACTCAATTGTCTATAATGTTGGTAGATGAATATCTCGGTCATGTTCGTTATAGGGCAAAATAGGCCAGATGGTTTCGGAGTAACGAAAAAACCTTTTTTTTTACATTACAACTTTTAAATTAATTTTTTTCAAGATGCACTTACAAATTTCAAATTCAATTTTTTTAAGATGCAGTTTCACCATAAAAATCCATTGATATCATTTTCAACACTAACAAGCTAATACTTTCGGAGATTTTTCGAAATTTCAATAATGAATCGTACTTCTATGTTTTTACAGAATGCTTTAATTATTCTATCTATGAATTATTATATGATCTGTGTTCATGCTCGTACACGTCATTCCGTTCGATAAGAGACAGTCAAATTCATTTCAGCTATTTTAATTTGATTTCTTCCATGGTGCAGTTCTCATTCTCAGATTGCTCATTTAATCTTGATAAATAAACTATTATTTGAATTGAATTTCCTTTATGATGAAGTTCTATCATAAGAATACATTGATATCATTCCTAACTCTGAGAAACCAATACTTTCGGAGATATGATGTGTCAAAATTTGAACAAGAGCGCCAGAAAGCTCCTGTCCACAGGTGTACGTAACACAATCAAGGAGCGGTTTTACGAGACTCACAGGATTCCAGAACTCGGCTATGGGCTCGTTTTGGACATTTTCTACTCATCCCGTAAAATATTACTTTCTGAACTTGTTAGGTAAATTACTATTCCTTTGACGACAAAACTTGTCTTTTTGGTATCCCTTATCGAACTCTTTCTTGGCCTCTACCAAACGTCACCCCCATAAATCGCTGAAGAAGTAAATCATACAAGCTTGTCCCTAAAAATTTATATTCCACTTTTGAGGATAATAAGCTCGAAATGGGTCGTTTTGCCATCCGAAATATATAATTTTCCATATAGTTTGACGACTTGTGAAGTTTTCCCCTTTATGAATCTATTTTTATTGGGGCATTTCCTTATTTTGACACATGTGTTCCTTGTCCTGGAAATAAAGTTGTAAATTCTTCACATAAGGTTGGTAGTTATAGAGAAAATACGGTTATAAAATATATCGAATAGGATCGCAGCATTCCTTTTTGGAGATGCAGAAAATATTAGTTAGTTAAGTTTGCCCAGCGTTTATCCAATGTTAAGTGATGCAAATTGGCGGAGGTATTATTTGTTTGAGGATGAATTTTGTGTATAGGCAACTAACAATACATTTGTCGAATTATGGTTCGAATATGTTCAACATAAATGTAGAATTAATCTATGAAAGGATGTGAAAAACATTGTTATAAATAGCTATTCAATCATTTCAATGTATCTTATACCTAACAAAACTATTGAATACACATACCTCGTTCGGTAGAGCCTATCCCAATGAAATCATCATTTCCAACCTTCATTTCTTGATAACAGCTCCATCTACCGATTGGTAGAACTACAACACAATATCCCGCCATTTATCTTGGTAGATAATTTAGGGCTCGGAATATTATTCGAATATTCGAATATTCGAATAGTCGAATTTTCTCTTGATAAAAAAATTCGACTAGTCGAATATTCATACATATTCGACTAGTCGACTATTCGACTAGTCGAATTTCATATTCGACTAGTCGACTATTCGACTAGTCGAATAATTTGCTATAAACTTACCTATAAGAATTTCAACGACAAAGTGTTTGTCGAAAATCTTTGTTCAGTTTGGTATTAAAAAATTTAATAAAGTATATCTATATAATATAAATTTATGCAATTGAAATATTCAACTTGTCGAATATTCAAATATGTAGTTGAATATTTAGAAGTAAAATATTTGACTATTCGAATAGTCGAACATATTCGACTAATCGAATGGTCGAACATATTCGACTATTCGAATAGTCGAACACCTTCGACTAGTCGACTAGTCGAATATATTCGACTATTCGACTAGTCGAATATATTCGACTAGTCGAATAAAATAATGAATGAATATTCGAATAGAGATAATTCAAAAATTCTGAGCCCTCCTAGTAGATATCATGTAGATTGATTCCGTTACGTATAAAGATCCCAACGAAATTGAATCGCTGCACCGAAACGATTCAAATTTTACACAGAGTTTTATTATTTCCAATTCAAGAGAATGCATTTCTCTTCATTTGTTTACACGATGGACACTATTTCGTTGCTCACTGAGGGTAGGTACTATCTAAACAACAGAAGCATCCTTTAATGATTACTTGAATATGTACAGTTTTTTATTTTCTGAAATTTCTACAAAGGTCTGCTCGAGCTAAAGTCATTGGTTTTCGGAAAAACTATTGTGTGTATTGGGAAAAATCGTCATAATGTCGTCATTTTCTAATCAATTTCAAAGTTTATTTAAATGGTTGCAGAATGTATTCATTGGAACCTAATGTCAATCATATAACAATAAAAGATTACATACGTTGAATGAAGTCCATCCCAAAGTGGAGTTGAGAAAACTAACGAAACATGTTTTATTGTTTCTAACCCCCAAGTGGGTATTACAATTGTGTGGAGACGACTGGGTGTTTTATTTCGTTATATTTCGTTAATAAAAGATTAGTTTCAACACACTGATTAAGAATCCGAGGTCAGAATTTCCGTCTTGGCATTCTTCAACTAATAACCATATTTAAATTGGAGTGGTTTTGTATTTTTCGAGTTATTGAGGAAATAACAACCAAATTTCAGATGAGGATAACTCCAAAACCGTTGAGACGATTATGCTAATAAACAAACTCATATGTCACATTCAGATGCACAACCTAAACTAAAAATTTCAATTTGCTATCTCTTTTCGTTCTCAGGTTATCGAGACATAAAAAATATTTTTTAATAATTTTTTCAAAATTTTCTAGTGATACAATTCTCACAAAGCGTGCCTAGGTTTATATTCTACAACTATTCACCAAGTTTGAATTCGATCGGATTTATATTGGTTGAAAACAAAATTATTACTCGGAAACCATTGGGCCGATCATGCCCATTAACGAATTTGTCCGTCGTATTGGGATGCGCCACCTACCCCGAAAATTTCAAGTCGCTAGCTCCTTCCGTTCTCAAGTAATCGTATGGCAACGGCCGGACGGCCGGCCAGACGGACAGAATCAAATTTGACCTGGAATTCTTCATCAGGGAGTCGAAACCAATCGTTTGAGACCATTTTCGGCGAAAAATTCGAAAATTATAGACATTTGGGCAAAATGATAACGCGATGTTCCCCAGAACATACGCGCAAAAAGGTTTCTAAAAATGTGCTCATTTGAGGAAAAATAAAAAAATTTTAAACCTTCCACGTTATGGAGTGTCTACTCAATGTTGAAAAGTACATTGGTCCCGCTCATTAAGAACAAAAGCGTCGGATACCGAGGAAAGAAATCTAAAGTGTTATCAAGGGATGATATCAATAAATTCATTCAAGATGCTGATGACGGAACTAAGTATTAATCATCAATAATTTATTCTGTAAGAAATAAGTCTTTCAAAAAGCAATATTTTCTGTTTATTTTGTAAATTATTCTGGCAATGAAAAAAAGTCTTTCGTTCACCGTTAAAAATAGTTATTTATGTATGAAGGGAGTTCTGAGGATGTTAACTACAGAGGGCAACAGATTGCAATCCCGAGGGACGTGAGTCCCGAGGGATTGTTGAGTTGCCCGATGTGATGAAGAAAAGTCAAGTTTTTTTGACGGTTGTACAAAATAGTATATTCTAAAACAAGTTGCAGAATGGGCTGATATTTAAACACGAATGCGAAATTCGAAAACGAGCGACGAAGGAGCGAGTTTCGTATACGCATGAGTGTTGGAATTGCCTTCTGCGACGAGTATTAGATGATATTTTCTCTATTTCAGTTTTGTGAAATACTGTTGAAATTCAATAAAAAATTTGGATTATACATCCTAGTGACTTTTGTATTGTATCTTGGCAGTTGGTGTGACTTTTACGAAAGTTGACAGATGACGGAATTTTAAATACGTAGGGCATGGCGATCAAATTTAAAACAGTTTCTTAATAGCATGAATGATTCAAAATTAGCAAGAAGGAAATCTCTAGTACCTACCTTATTATTTTAATGAAAATCAAACTTTTCCTCTCAACAATTATTTCTCTATTAACAGATTATATTAGGTATATATATTGACAACACGACCACAAAACGTGTATATAATATATAATATAATATAACTAGAAACAATGCGGGAATGAGTTGATTCCAGCTCTGTTTTCAGTGCTGGAATGGACTTATTACGATACTGAAATAGAGAAAAATATTTATTTAAAAATTACGAACATTTTATAAGTGTACATTTTCGTTTTGATCAGTATATTTCGCAATCATATACCTACATACTAGAGAAAACCTCATCATTTTAAATTCCATGGATGAATATTGCAAGATATGTCAAGAAATATAGTAGAAATCCTGTTTTTCTGTCGTAAAATCTAATATTTCTTCTTTGAGTGAAACTGGAATCTATTATTTTGGATCGATCAAGATTTGTGCATATATTTTGCTTATTTGATAAGATAGAAACTTACGTAAGTGTTTTGAAAGATTGATGGCTATGCATTATTATTCTTTTGAATATGAACCTTTGGAACCTTGCATCGAATAAAATGTTTTCGCAATTTATAAAGGTCGCAAGTTACTTGAGTCACAGCTTGGCATTGTTTGAACATTTAAATTTCTGTTCACTGTATACTGTATATTTCGATATTCCTCCCAATTGCTTGAATATTCAGGTTATCATTAATCGAAAAATCTTATCAAAACGACGATTCATCGACAATTTCTGTCCGCTGTGTTTCGATATTTCATGTATCATCACAATTGCATGAATATTGAGTGTATTAGATATTCATCGATAAATCGATACAACATACTTGTTTCACATTGACAAAGATATGAATGTCATGAAAATGATTTTCGGTTTTTCTTCTTTGCTATTATTTATAGGCACAAAAGAAAATACCTGTCCCAAATTTGCATCATATCATATCGTTGGTAAGGCATCATATTCCTCTGCTTCTTTCAGTCACATACAAAAACAGCAATATCATGTTGTAATCAAGCTTACCAACAATATTAAGAAACGTATCGCCTTTTTCCTCAAATGCGCCAAAGACAAGTACCAAATATGATCTTACCATGATCCGAGAATTGAGCGGTGAAGGATAACTAAAAATTGCATGTATTTTTTTGCGCGTATGTTCTGGGGAACATCGCGTTATCATTTTGTCCAAATGTCTGTAACTTTCGAATTTTTTTACGAAAATTGTCTCAAACGATTTGGTTCGACTCCCCAATGAAGAATTTGAGGTCAAATTTTGATTCTGTCCGGCCGGCCGTCCGGCCGTTGCCACGATAACTTGGGAACGGAAAGAGCTAGTGACTTGAAATTTTCAGGGTAGGTGACGCATCTCAATACGACGGACAAGTTCGTTAATGGGCATAATCGGCCCAATGGTTTCCGTGTAATAATTTTGTTTTCAACCAATATAGATTTGATCAAATTGAAACTTGGTGCATAGTTGTAGAATATAAACCTTAGCACGTTTGTGAAATTTTGTGAGAATCGTATCGCTAGAAAATTATCAAAAAAATATTAAATAATATTTTTGTTGTCACGATAACCTGAGAACGGAAAGAGATAGCGGCTTGAAGTTTTCAAATTAGGTTGTGCATCTGAATGCGACATTTGAGTTTGTTTATGAGCATAATCGGCCGAACGGTTTTAGAGTTAGAGCCATCTGAAATGTGGTTGTTTTTTGTTCCTCATTTACTCAAAAAATACTAAACCGATTGAATTCAAACATGGTTATTAGTTGTAGAATGCCAACGCGAAAATTTTTGCAAAATTTCGTGAGGATAGTATTTGTAGAAAATTCAAATTTACCATGGTAAATTCGAATTAAGAGTGTCCAATACAGGAGAATGGACAACATAATATACCATGGTAAATTCGATTAAGGGTGATACAGAAGAATGAACAATAGAACATACGCGCAAAAACTTCTGACTTCAAGTCAGTGCTTGAACGTATTTTATTTTTTTCAAACTTATGTCAAATATCACTATATCTGATTCAAAACTCGACCTGAAAAATTAAGGAACGTATACAGGCTGACATTCTTGATACAAATTGTTTCGAGCTCTGACGTGACGTCAGGACTTTTTGCGCGCATGTTCTATTGTCCATCCACCTATATTGGGCACTCTTAATCGAAGTTACTTTCTATTTATTCCGTTTTCTCAGCTTTTATAATATATGAATACATTTCATACCATTTAAGTGACTGAATTGAGTAATGAGAGAATCGTCTATGACCACAGAATTTTCAATTCTAACATATGTATTCTATTGGAATTGAAATTCTTTGAATATGTATGCGATATTCTCGAAACTCCGCGAAAATTATAGGGTCGGCATTCCACAAGTAATTACCGAGTTTTAATTGGAGCAGATATGTATATTTTGAATTATTGAGGAAATCCGAACAAAATTTCAAATGAGTATAACTGCAAAACAGTTTGGCTGAGTATGCCAATTAACGAACTTAAATGTCGCATCCGGATGCGCAACCTACTCTGAAATTTGCAAGTCACTATCTCTTTCCGTCCTCAAGTTATCGTGAGATACATTATATTTTTTCATAATTTTTTCAAAATTTTTCAGTCGTACGATCCTCAAAAAATTTCACAAACGTCTTTCTGTTGATATTATACAACTACATATAGTTACCAAGTTTCGATTCGATCGTGTCTGTATGTTTTGTTATCGAGAAAATAATATTCCAGAAGGAAATAACTCCGAAATCGTTGGCCGATTATCCCCAACAACGAACTTAACCTCCCATTCGGATGCGCAACCTACCCTGAAAATTGGCAAATTCCTTTCTCTTTCCGTTCGAGAGTTTTCAGGTCAACGGTCGCTCATCCAGCTACTGAACTCACACAAGACTGCTCGGATCTCCAACAATATTGATCCGATCGTGTTCAAACTTGAAACTTGGCTGTATAGTTAGGTTTTGAAGGCTCTCGCGAAATTTCAGCAATGTCGGACGAATAGGTTCTGATACACAGGTTGTTTTATTGGTAAATGAACATACGTTAACCTGAGGTAGATCTACTCTAGATGAGTCCAAAAAACCTATATATGATAGGTCTAATCAGCTCCATAGCCAAGATACAGGGTGAATTATGTATTCGTCAATATTTTCAATTGCTTATAACTTTTGAACCACCCAGTAGAATCAGTTGATATTTGTAAACGTAAAATACACTTCCATAGGTTGATCGATTGAGTTTGAAACTGATTAAACAATCCAGGTACGTACTAAAAAAATTTAGAACTTTTCGTAAGCTGAGATTCAGCACCCTGTACGAAGGAATATTGAAATTTGATCAGAATTTTCGGAAAAAGCAGAAACTCTTCGATGGGGATCAGAAGATTTTAGTGTCCCGTACGACATTTGACTGCTCAATATTTTTTTCGAATGATATAATTCGATAGTGAAATTCTCAAAAATGTCGTAGATCGAAAATTTGTATTTTTTGATATTTCAATAAATTATTTCTAGCATTCCACAAAAAATATGGATTTTGAATATTTCATTCATAAATATCTACGGTGAAAAAATTAATAAACAAATAAATGAACAGGTAGAACAGTTGCTCGAAAGTGCCATCGTTTTCTCGATGCACATTCTTGCTCTTTTCAAATTATGTCCTATAGCATTTCTTATCACTTCTGGATCATTATAATTTGCAAAATTGCATTCTCTGTTCAATAAAATACAAGTTGACCCCTTAAGTTTCCTTTTAATATAATCAGGTTCTGTCATTAGAATCTTTGTATTACTCAAATCCATCATGTGATCTCTTTGGATTGTACATACATGTTCTGCTATCCGAATTTATTACGATATATTTGTAATTTGGCAACATGGTAGAGAAGAGTTAGGCAAATTTTTCGATTTCATAAATTCAAAGGAACCTACAATAAAATTCACTTTGGAAATAGAGAAAAATAATCAGCTTTCTTTTCTGGATGTTTCGATAATTAAGTATCCGAATTTATTACATGTATGTACAATCCAAGGAGATCACATGATGGATTGGAGTAATAAAAAGATTCTAATGACAGAACCTGATTATATTAAAAGGAAACTTAAGGAGTCAACTTGTATTTTATTGAACAGAGAATGCAGTTTTGCAAATTGCTCAATTGGTATTGACCATATTAGGTTAAATTTATTGAAAAAGGAGTTGGAACTTGAACATTTCTATGCGATGTAAAACTATGTTAGTTATGATCGTTATATAATGTCAATGTGAAAATTCTTGAATTTCACAAAATAACTATCAACAAAATAATTCTTAAGATTTTCATTAAGCGTCTGACGAAGGAGTCTGATATAGACTCCGAAACGTTGCGATATAGTTGTTTCTTTTCGTTGATGTTGTTTCGTTGTTGTTTGTTGGGCAACATTGTTCAATTGATTGCTTCTGACAAATATCTTGTGTTTCTTACGCAGAAGCAAATCACAAAATAATTAATTTTAATTTTATAGATATTTTACAGAGTTTGGGAGAGAAAACCCAGAAAAAACCTTTCAATAATTAGTATACCTCCCACAGTATCCTTTAATGATTACACTTAGTAAGTAGGTAAACTGCCATAATATGAAATCACCCTCACTTGCATTTTGCGTTCGCTAAAAACCATTTTTCGCATTCTTTTCACGTTTTCTTCGTAAACAATCGTATTTGGGCGACCACAGCTTTGAGCACCGTTGACGTCACTATACGGCCACGTTTGAATTCATCATACGATTGGCAGACGATGGATTTCCCTGGAACAGAGTCCGAATAATGCATATCAAGCTTCTTTTCCACTTCTTTGGACTTTTTAACGTTCAAAACACAATACTTCATGAACACACGAAATTCTTTGTTATCCATCTTTGAACAAAAACACAAAGTTGATTGACACAAACAGCTATAAATTGAGAACGTTCGGTCCGATTGTAATGCAATTGTGACACATAACCTTCTAAAGGATAGTGCTACCGAATGTCGTAAATGATTTTACATTTGTGGCACAATATATCTGCTATTCCGGAAACTTTTTAATCAATGTAGTATTTACAAAATACTCATGTTGAACGCCTCTCACACAATATTTTCCGAAAGCTATACTTGATATCAGTAGATATATCTAAATCCTCCCCTGACTGTGATATTTCGGCGCAACAGCCAACTACATTTGCATCTACGCAACCCAATGATTATCAGAAATCACGCTCTTGCCAATTGTCAAAGATTCAGAGTGAATCAGATCAGCGTTGTAGGGTCGAAATGAGCGATAAATAGCGATATCGAAACTTTGAAATTAAATCGTAAATTTGAACCGTTACAAATAAAACGTCTCACAAAAGGCTCAAGGCAACGGAACTGATACATCCAGCGAAGAACCTCCCTCTGAATTCCGTCGACATAAATTTCGGGGTATCAATGCTAAAAATGCAGCCCCCCATCATAAAACCTCAGTCCCAACTCCTTGCAAACGAAAGTATTTCATATAACCTCGTATTTGCCATTCGTAATGTCGTAAAAAAGATGTTATATGATCTCAATTTCTGCGAAAACTCGGCAAGTGCCCCGTCTCATCCAATATAGCTGTTGTGGGGTAAAACGCATACCCAGAAGAGAGTGCGTGTGAGGTCTTTCACCCTTATACGCGAAAGACACGAGCCCAGTGGGACCTAAGGGATGCACACACTCCGACTGCTCGTATCAAAAGCGTGGCTACTGACCCAGATTCCTCCATGAATTGAACATCGAATCATCCTGACGCGTATTGCCCGATGAAATAGTAACCTGAACAGGATTTCCGTTGATGGAAAAGTGGCAGAAGCAGAGGGGGACTGGCCAACTTGTGTGTTTCATTGTGAGTTGAATTTTTAGCAGATTTGCTAATTTCAATAGTTGATATGATTGATTATCCTGACAATTCTGGGTGCTTTGAGAGAACACCCCAAGTAACAATTTAACGTTGCGGGTACGTGTTTCGAAAAGTGTTATGAGGAATACTCCAAGAACACCCTCAATGATCTACCCACTGGGAAGGTATTCTTTGAAAACTATACAAAATTGTTCAATTCTATTAAAAATGTATCGACATCGATAGCCTATTTAAAACATCAACAAAACTTTCGAAATATCGGAAAGCTGAATTTGAAGAATATTTGCTGTTAGAAAGAGCAAATAGGAATAAAAATATTTTACAGTGGTGGAGAGTGATGAAATAGTTCTTCCTACACTTTCGAAGATGGCCGATGATTTATAAATGGCTACATCCGTACCTGTTGAAAGATTATTTTCTACAGCAGGTATGATCATGGCAAAAACACGTACATGATCAGTGAAAAATGATGTGATGCAAGCGTGATTGTGTTTGAATTCTGGTTCATCAAGTAATTTAAAAGTTGAAATTATCAGTGTTAAAAAAAATAATATGTACATGTACCAATATTTATGTATAAGACCGTAATAAATTTAGCTTTACAAAATTTTTCATTATTGTATACCATTTCGTTTATATATTATAATATTTACTATCGTTATTCCGAATTAAGCGAGACGAGACGAGACAACTGATAACGAGACGAGAACGAGACTTAAACGAGACTTAATTTTTTGGTAATTGGCGAGAGCGAGACGAGATTTTGTATACTCTCGCCCACTCTCGTCTCGTGTGAAGCCCTAGGCCAGCCCTAGACATTTGCAAACTAGTTGTTCAGCAGTTTCCTTTTCCGATGCACAGAACCTGCGTATTTCGTCAGCTGACTTACCCATACAGTACAATTGGTATTTGTACATGGCAGCTGCTGGACCTATCTGGTATAGGATGGTGAGAAATCCACGAATCTTCTTGCCTGTGCGAATCCTGGAGTATTTCTCCAAAGAGCTGTTCTGTTATTCAGCTGCCATTGTTGGACCGCAACCCTCTAGTGGTCTTTTCCACGCCCATAGAAGGGTTCTAGTCCAGAAGGTTTTACCCGGGATGCTATTTTCATAAGTTCATAGGTCTTCTCATTTCCTTCAATATCACAGTGCCCTGACAACCATAGAAGAGTCATATTATTGCCTATAGCCAGTTGCTTTATGATATTTCGGCATTCCCAGGACAGTAGGGAACATTGGATGGGCGCTTCCAGGTCTCCTAGATGTACGCCCTCTTGAGGTTACTTTTCAGACACTCTGGAGCACAAATATAGACAGCTGGTGTCTCTGCCTGTAGAATAGAGGACTACTCAGTTCTGACCAGTAGCCTAGTCTGATTATGATCCATCCGTATATCAAATGGATAACTTTTTGTCCAATCGATTAACGAGGTCCACCGCACTCTGGTCTCTTATGACCGTTGCAAGGGGTTCTTCGAAATGGAATATGGTTGGCATACATCTGCCAAGAGGTTTGATTCCTGTAACCTCAGTCGAATTCCGAATGAAGAACTGGCACCAGGAGGCGGCGAAAACTGGGAAATCTGCAAGGCGCAAAATAGACTGCGGAGGGACAAAGCGAGAACGAGAGATACCCTAAATAAGTGGGGCTACCCTGTGGACTCCAATCTCTGCGATTGTGGAGAACTGCAAACCACACAACATATGTACACTTGCCCGCTATACCCCGCTAGATGTACCATAGACCGGACCTTATGCAAAAAATGTTTTGCTTTATTATACTGTTATTTCTTTTTTGGCGCTCTTGTTCCTCGGAACAGAGTGCTTATCAATTTGCTCAAATGTCTGTAATTTTCGAATTTTTGGCTGAAAATGATATCAAACGATTTGGTTCGACTCACTGATCAATAATCCGTGCTCGAAATCGATTCTGTCCGGCCGTCCGGCTGGCCATCCTTTAACACGATAAATCTTGAACGAAAGGAGTTAAAGGATTGAAATTTGCAGGGTCGGTTTGGAGCGTAAATATCTCAGACAAGGTCGTTAACGGGGGAAATCCATCAAGCGGCTTCGGAGTTATGGCCGTTTTTACCAAAAACGATTTTTATGAATATTACTGAAACCGATCACTCGATCTATCTGAAATTTAGCATCAAATTGTAGAATTGTGACCTTTAGACGCATGTGAAGTTTTATATTGATCGGGTTACCGTAAAGTGTCAAAAAAAATTTTCTGAAAATTTTCAAATTTTTTTTCTACAATAACTCTCGAACGGAATGAGCTAGGCAGTTGAACTTTTCAGGGTAGGTTAGGGAGATAAATATCTCGAAAAAAAATTTTTTTTTTAACTAAAAATTTCAAAAAAAATTTTTTTAAGATGCAGTTTCACCCTAAAAATCCATTGAAATCATTTTCAACTCCAACAAGCTAATACTTTCGGAGATGTGATTTTTCGAAATTTCAATAATGAATCGTACTTCTATGTTTTCACAGAATGCTATAATTATTCTATCTATGATTTATTATATGATCTGTGTTCATACTCGTATATGACATCCTGTTCTATAAGAGAGAGTCAAATTCATTTCAGGTATTTTAATTTGATTTCTTCTCAGTTCTCATTCTCAGATTGTTCATGTAATCTTGATAAATAAACTATTATTTGAATTGAATTTCCTTTATCATCCAGTTCTATCATAGGAATATATTGATATAATTCTCAACTCAGAGAAACCAATACTTTCGGAGATATAATTTGTCTGTTTGAACTAGAGCGCCAGAAAGCTCCTGTCCACAGGGCTTGAACCATTTTTTTCTTCTTAACTTATGATGCTTCTGACACGAATAAATAAATAGTAACCTCATAGCTCCTACCCAGTTACGAGGTAAGAGTTTCCCACTATGATATATCTTATTCCATCTAACAGGATTCATTTTCTCACATAAAAGCATAAGGGAGGCAGAATAAGTATGACCTCGAATGCTGCGGAAGCAGTGATGCGACTGACTGCGTGTGACGGTCTCATCAGATTTATTCCAACATGCTAAGGATGTATAGGTGACAATCGGGTGTACTACTGCTGTGTAGGTATAACTACATTTTCATATTCTTTGAATTTGGCAGCCTTTTCCGAAATAAGAACACAAGGGAATTGAATTGTTGAATTTGATGATATATCGAAAGCCACTGTTCTGAAAAAGAAGAACACTGGCAACAACGAAACATTTTCATAGCGGTATTTCTGATGTATAGTATGCAGCCATTGCAACATCCCTTTCTCGGTCCATTTTCATTAACGGTAATAGAATTAACGCCAATAATTTATTACTTGGTATTTTTATTTTAATCTTCAGAAAACGAGAACAAAGATTAGAGCAGAGTAGTTAGATACCTTTCACTAAGACCTTAAGCGAATTGCACACTACTTGCAACATATAAATGTTACAAGATCAATTTTACTTTTAATGCGCTTACGTTTGTATGAAACACACTTGAAGAGATTCGATTTTGAGGAAGTGGTGAAGAGATCACTTATGCAAAATAGCTTGAGAAGATTTGTACTTTCTTTATATAATTTTTCATCTAAATATATTATTGGAGAATTGAGCGCGATTTCAAAAAATCATTTCTGAGCGATGAGGTGATCTAGCCCGGCCACGCGGAATATTTGTTGGTGGTTAAAATCAAAAAATATTTCACCGTGTGTCTTGTTTTAGTTATTGGCAATTAGCCACAGTTCACCTCATTTAATGTTCAACATCCTGTTACATTGCATTTCAAAAACTTTGTCATCTGTCTCAAAATCTGCTTTAATGAGGCATTAATTTTGTACATTAAGATATTTTGGCAAACTGCGTTCGCCCAACTATTGTATATTCTAGATTATTCTGGAACAAACTAATCCAGTCACGTCGCGATGTCAAGTGCAGGTAATATTCATTGTTTTAAATTATTGTTTCTTCACTGCATTTGCTATAAGTATGAAACTAGCCCTATTTTGAAGTACATAAGTAGTTAGATATTAAAATATTTTGATTCAGTAGTAAGAAGTTTATTTTAATATGATGGTGTATTTGAAAAAAGCAATAAATTATTTTTGAATAAAATGCAATTTTTCTTTCTTCCAGTACAATTACTTATTTTGGGAATATTTTAAATACAACCCTGGATTTTGATATGGAAGCTAACTTATAAATTTGTTCCATAAATAACAGATTAAATCGGATCTACTACACTAGCCATTTTTTTTTACTAGCCATTTAGATGATTTACTACACTAAACTCATTTTAATTTAACTCTTTTGGAATATTTTAACTGATTTGTAGTAAAACTAGACTATTTGAAATCACGATTTCACTTATGGATCTCTTGCATCGTTAGTAGTTCCATTAAAATCAGATCATTAAATCGAAAATTATAATTAAAAATATTATTGACCATTTCACAAAAAACAGCCTGTATAGCCCCAACAGAGGCTCGCAGCAGTAAATCAAATATACTTTCGAAAGTGCCAGATCAAGTACCACCTTCACCATAAATCACAAATTCAGAAATCTCAGTTGGAAGTCCAATTCTAGAGAACCTTAAATTTTTCGAATTTGCCTCCTTGCGACATGACATGCTGATGTTTCCGGTTAATTTGAAAAATATTCCGTTATAAATTCATAGATTCCAAAATACCGAGTAATAATTTCAGCCTCGATGAATCCAACGAAAACGGAACCACATTCTTGAACGACTTACGTCAATATTCTTCAGATAGTTCAACCCTGTATCATCTTAAGCACATGGCACACATCTTATCATTCTCCCCTTCGTTTTATTATGTGAACCAGAACACTCAAATTGGAAAACACTATCGAATGCAGGGGACTCTATGATACAATTGCCTCTATCAATCAATTCTAGCAATAAAACGTGCCAGAACTTACCAGAGCAACATACAGTCAGTGTCAATAGTTTGGAATGATGGATTTATTTTCTCCCCTTTGGGGAATAGGGGATAGTTTGAAGATTGTTATATCTCTTGATTGTGCAAGAGAATATATTTTATATTTCTAATAAAGCAAGGAATTAATTGCTGAAATTTTGCAAGAGCCTTTAGAACCTAACTCTACTGGCAAGTTTCAAGTTTTAACACGATCGGTTAAATATTGTTGGAGATTCGAGCAGCCTTATGTGAGTTCAGTAGATGGGTGACCGTTGCCTCGATAACTTTCGAACCAAAGGAGATGGAGACTTGCAATTTTCAGTGTAGGTTGCGTATCCGAATGGGAAAGTTGAGTTCTTTTTTGGGCATAATCGGTCTAACGGTTTCCGAGTTATACCCACCTGGAATATTATTTCCTTAATAACTCAAAAAATAAAGATTCGATAGAATTGAAGCTTGGAAACTAGTAGTAGATAATCAACATAAAGAAGTGTTAAAAATTTTGTAAGAACCGTAACCCTAGAAAATTTGAAAAAAAATTACGAAAAAAAAAATTTTGTAAGAACCGTACCCCTAAAAAATTTCAAAAATATTAGGAAAAAAATTTTTTTTTTTATTATTTCCCGTAATCTAGCAGTGACGTCATCGATATGATTTTTAAATTGCAATCCCCTACATTTTTTATCTAGATATTGATAGATCATGAAATTCTGAATTCTTTAATGCACATGTAACGCCATTTGGGTGAATAGGTCTCGAGATATTAATTTTGTCTTCATCAAATAAACAGTATTTTATTACAAAAACGATTCTGGTACGATACTCTCGAAAAAAATGAGCTAGAGCGTCAAAATTTTCAGAGTAGGGATAAATATCTCGGTCAAGTTAGTTATTGGTCAAAATTGGCTTAATAGTTTCGGAGTAACGCAAAAAAAAATTTTTTTTTTACATTACAACTTTTGAATTCAATTTTTTTTAAGATTCAGTTTCATCATAAGAATCCATTGTTATAATTTTCAACCTTAAAATCTAATACTTTCGAAGATATGATCTCTCAAAATTTCAATAATACATCGCAGTTCTATTTATTCACAGAATGTGAACACAGAATCTGTCTGTGTTCACTGTTCATAAATGTCATCTTATATAGCTATAAGAGACTTGTCAATTCGTAGTTTGAAAATATTTTCTGTTGCAAAACAAGTATCCGATTCTTGGATTTGTGAATATATACAAGACTGTTTGGAAACTGAAAATAACGAATTGACTGATTACATATTGAATAATTGATGTATAAATATTGGGGATGATGTTAGGGAAGATTTAGAAGTGGATCATTTTAGTGATGTAGTTTATGAAGGCAATAGGAAAGAAGAACATAATGGAATCATCAAAAGAAATTACTGTTCGTTGACCACTGAGGTTAATATTACGTTTTACTTTCTTAAGTTGTGAGACATGTTCCTATATACAGTGTTTTCATAATGTTGCTAGCAAAAAAATGCTGAAATAAGGATCTACATTTGTGTATCAAACATTTTTTCTTGAGTTAAGGTCCATAATACAGAAAAGAATGTGTAAGTGATATGAACTATTAAATTTTAAATTATGAAAAGAGGATATAGTATTTTATTAATATATTTTGACCTATCAAAATAATTTGTTCATCAGCCTACCTATTCAAATATAAGAAATAAATGGACAATCTGCTATGATTGTCTCCAGCCTTGCTCTAGACATTTCGATGATACTTTCCTCAGGTATTTCGAGTTGTGAAAACTATGCACCGAGTGTAAGTTGCAACAGCCCATTTCACAAGGTTGAATCATTGCAGATTGCTCATTAAATCTTGATAAATAAAATTAATGACAATTTTTGAAGCATTAAAGCATTGCAGATTGCTCTATTTTTTAACGATAATTTTTGAAGCATTTTTAGGTAAACGACATTTTGTTTAAATTTAATTTATTTCTTTCATGATGCAGTTCTATCATACGAATCTATTGATATAATTCCCAACTATGAGAAACCAATACTTTCGGAGATATAATTTGTCTGTTTGAACAAGAGCGGCAAAAAGCTCCTGTCCACAGGGCTTGAACCAATATAATTTTCCTTACAATCTGAAGAAATTTATACTAATCAATTTTGATATTAAAGCTCAGTATATGGGAATATAATTAGTCATGATAATTAGTCATGACATACATGTTCTAGTTTTTGCTGCATTATATTACCTGTTATAATCGTTCAATGTTAACTATAATCGAATACGCACTTATTTGTACTTGTTGTTCACCCTTACTGCAACTTTTTGAGCTACAAGTTAATAAAATTGATACTGAATGGAAATTACTTTGATTAATTAGGTTAGACCACTCGTGAAATCGATGTAAATTTATACGTATGCAAAATCATTAAGTTTAAATATTTTAATTGGAGGCAATATTATCTACTCATATATACGTCGATACATCCTTAAGAAATGCACCGAAGGTAAATAGTTGGTATACTTTTCAGTTTTATCAATTCGTGGCCACATTTCCATTATTGTGGCCATTATTTAATGCTCAAATTTTTATTACACAGGGTGTTTGGTAGAACGTTGAACATACGAAAATTGTGGATACCGGGTCATCTGCTACTTACTCAGCCTTAATTTATTTGGCCCAGCCCCCCTGGATATTAAAAAAAAAATAATTTTTCCTTCTTCTAGTTTCACCACTTTCTCAACTTTGAAGTGTAATTTTTATTAAAAATGGGTAAAGCAGGCAATATCTTTGTTTTTTCTTAATCTTTAATGTTGGCAGATTCTTATAAAATTATTGCTTTATTCAGGTGTTAGGTAGAAGAAAAGTTATGAGTCCTCAAACTTACAAAAAGATGTAAATATCACTTAAATCTTAACTTCAACTTGCATTAAAAGAGAAACAAAAAATGATTGAGGAGTTCCAATTCTAGCAAAACATCCCTAGTGTGTGACCTTTCTAATGGTATGTAATTTACTTTTATTAAAATAAACCTTCAAGAGTTATTTCATTATTTAATCAAGTAGGAAATTTTCGAAGAAACTGTACCTTTACGGAAAGTGAAATATTTTGCGACATTTAATACTGCAAGGTTGGGAAAAGTTAAATGATCGGTTGAAATTATGTAGTGTAATGAATTAAGTACAATGAAAATAGCTGTATCAGTTAGGAGCGTTAATGAATTATTAAACAATTTTAAATAATTTATTTAATTAATAATTTCTACCTGCTTTGTGTAACCATCCCAAGGGAATAGTGAATGTCAATTTGCACCACTGCTACTGGCAAGCTGTAAATCATTCAATTTTTACCAACCTTGAAAATTATGCCGGCTCCAGACGAGCATACAGTAAGATGCACAACATGCCGCTCGAGTTCAACCAATGAGAAGGCGGCATGCTCGTAACTACATTCTATTCAAATTTGGAATTAATTGTCAAACTCTGACAGCTGCCGAAGCCTCTTATAATTCGTATTTTATTTATCTCAAACGGAATATACAGTAGGTATATAATGACTAAAGACTAAATCATAATTATTAATTTAACAGAAATATTGGTAAGATTCTGCATTTAGGTCTCAGTATACTGTCGTAGAACCGTTCAGAACTCCGGACCAAAAAAAACCAGATATTTCATTCCAGCAGAATGCTCCGAGCCATCAACTCTAGAATACTCAAGTACTGCAAGATCGAAGCTATTTGAAAGAAATTGCCAATAATTTTCAGATTCTTCAATTATGAAATTAGAGGAGAACTTTCGAAAAAGTTCATGTCCAACATGCCTAAGTTTTCAGATATAAATGATAGGGAAGAAATGCGTCAAATTTTGTTCAGAAACGGTTCGAAAATTGTTATTACAGCACAATTATAAAAGTTCCTTTTACAGAAAATGTTCCAGTAATTTGGCATTTAATTTCAAGAATAAAAAATATTTTGCCTGGAGAACTGGAGAGAAAACTATATATGATAATATATTTAGTCCAGATCCAGATATTCTGTTCTGTGAAATATAAGTTTGTTTTTTGTCTATTGTGTTTTTCAATCAGGAGTGCAGTTCAGGTCACTCAAATGAAGAAGCCATGGAAACCTGAAAACAAAAAAAGTTAATTAAGAAATTTTTTCATAAATGAGTGGCGTACATTTTTCGAAGTGATCAATAATCATCATATTAAAGCTCTTAGGCTATTAGGTTAGGTTAGGATATTTATTTCATCATCATTATTGAACTATACAGCAAGAGATATATCAGAAGGTACATCTAGCCGAGTAATTCGACAACAAGTATAGATAAAGGGTTCACAATCCATTCGAAATAGCTCATTGTATAGGGTGGGAAAAATTGGTGATACAAGAACTACTACTTTTTGGCGCTCTTGTTCCTCGGAACAGAGTGCTTATCAATTTTCCCAAATGTTTTCATGAATATTTCCGAAACCGCTCACTCGATCTATCTGAAATTTAGCATCAAATTGTAGAATCATGACCTTTAGACGCATGTATGTGTAGTTTTATATTGATTGGGATACCGTTAAGTGTCAAAAAAAAGTTTGTTTCTACAATACCTTACGAACGGAATGAGCTAGGCCGTTGAAATTTTTAGAGTAGGTTAGGGAGATAAATATCTCGGTTGAGTTCGCTATTGGTCAAAATAGGCCAGATGGTTTCGGAGCGAAGAAAAAATTTTTTTTTAAGATGCAATTTTACCATAGAAATCCTTTGATATCATTTTCAACTCTAACAAGCTAATACTTTCGGAGATATGAGTTTTCGAAATTTCAATAATGAATCGTACTTCTATGTTTTCACAGAATGCTATAATTATTCTATCTATGATTTATTATATATATATTCTTTTGAACTTGAGCATTACAATTTATTATATGATCTGTGTTCAAGCTCATACAGTTCATCCTGTTCTATAAGAGAGAGTCAAATTTATTTCAGCTATCTTAATTTGATTTCTTCCATGGTGGAGTTCTCATTCTCTGATTGCTCATTTAATCTTGAAAAATAAACTATTATTTGAATTGAATTTCTTTTATGATGCAATTCTATCATAAGAATACATTGATATAATTCTCAACTCTGAGAAACCAATACTTTCGGAGATATAATTTGTCTGTTTGAACTAGAGCGCCAGAAAGCTCCTGTCCACAGGACCAATTTTTAAACCTAAGAGATAGAGGAAATGGCACAATGCGGTTATCTATTTTAGAGAAACTTATAAATCCTTTAACTGCATTCCTCTGTCTTCTGTTGTTTCTGAGTTATAGGCCAAAATTGAAATTTATACAATTTCAACATTGGTCATTATCTCCGTTCCTGTTTGTGCTACGATGTCAAAATAATGACATTATAAAGACATTGTTTTATAGCAATCCAGTGGAGTTCTTCAATATTTTTCAAGGGGTTTCCTTACTGAGCTATAATATGAAGTTATGTTTTTTCTTATGGAAATAATAGTTTATAATTACTATTTGACATATCGCACGTGTATTTCAAAAGTGACACAAGTCAAAAAATGAGGATTCTGAGATTTTTGCTGTTTCTGTTTTGTGATCATCTCAGAAAGTGAGAATTTGTGTTCTCAGTTCAACGCTCACTTTTAAAAAGGAACACTTTCAACTGAAAGTGAGCGGTGAGCGTTGAACTGAGAACACAAATTCTCACTATCTGAGATGATCACAAAACGGAATACAGCAAAAATCTCAGAATCCTCATTTTTTCACTTGTGTCACTTTTGAAATACACGTGCGATATGGTATACCTTTGGAACTGAAAAAAAGTAATTATATACTATTATTTCCTTAAGAAAAAAACCAACTTTATGTCACAGCTACGCCACTGGATTGCTATCAATAGAGTGTCCTCTTAATGTTTTTATTTCAACTTCGCAGAACAAACAGAAACGGAGATAATGACCAATGTTGAAATCACCCGAATTTCAATGTATGCCTATGACTCGAAAACAAAAGAAAATAGAGGAAAGCAGTTAACGGTATCATAAGTTTCTCAAATAAAGATAACCGCATTATGCAATTCATTTTCCTCTAGCGCTTATAGGGTCAACATTAGTCATTTTGTTCGTAAATTGTTCCTGCTCATTTTTTCATTATTTTACCCAATACAAAGTAAAAACATTCATTTTTGGGAAATGATAGCCCTACATAAGGGCCCTGTAGCGGTCTTCGAACATCTAAAGTTCTGAATAATCATCACTTGGACTGGTCAGACCTGGTTTTGAAAGAGACCCTCCTGGCCTTACGGGTAACAATTTCCTTTTTGAATTCAAATATTTACGGGATTTCTAAGATCAATATCTTTGAGAACTAGCGGAGGCGATTCTTCTCTAAGAGATCCCATGCGCCTACAGAAGAGTATATTTGTAAGAGGAGACTTTTGAAAGGTTATGTATTATTTTTAGTTTGTTCGTTCTTCTCCTCTTGTCTTTTTATTTTTCAGGTTGAGTTTCGGGTACCTTGGAGAAACCACTCCGTTTTTTGACGAAGGAGTCCATATTGAAGAAACAAATGCCTATCAATATTTCTAAATTTCAGCAAATTTTGTGAACAATACTTACAAATCACAACACTAAAGGGGAGATAGGGATTTTTGCTGAGGTTTTTCCCTAAGCTCTTGCATCATACGCAGAATTGTATGGTACCCCGTTACAGCAACCTCTGCTAACTCATATAAAACTCTCAGTCAAAAGAATATATATATATAGTGTTAAAAAGTTGTAGTTCAGGTATCTATCACTAATTTTGCCCACCCTGTTCCAGGTGCGCAGAACTGGATGTATCGTCTCTATTGTAAGAATATTTCTAAATCATAGCCTTGACTCAAGGAGGTTTATCGTTTTCAATGATTAATATATTTCAGTGATTTGTTTTACCTCTGGAATTTATGGATACCAACGTATAAATAAGGGAGGCGATATATCAAGAAGACAAAATTTTGAATGGGTATATTCTGAAAATTGTTCGAAATATGTATTTGTATAAATACAGTATTTAATTCTTTCAGAAAGTAAGGATGATTGAATGGCATGTATAATGTGCTAGATATATACTGGTTAGCAACATCATCAACGTCATTTATAATAGAGATCACTCCTATCTATCATCTCTATTGAATCCAAAAATTGTGCTACGTTCAGTCAGTTTATGTTGGGCAGTTTAAGCCTTTTTAAACTCTACGTTGGATTAATTTCAAAATACTCAAGAATTTGCAAACACAAAAAGTTTTCTTCTATTTCCTGTATCACCCAATACCGGAAATAATTTTCAGCCTGCGATTAACCTTAAGACTGAAATATACGCGATATATGCGATCTTAACAATTTAATTATAGGTCCATTGAATATCATAGGTCAAGGAATCTGCAAGTCCTATACTGATAAATTCAAAGAAGTCGAGATTACAAATCATGCTTTGATATATTCTTATGTATATAATTTGACTTTTATGCGTAATTGATATTTATTATAAAAATAATAAAATTAAGGCGTGCATATATAAATGCCATCAACTTGAACGAATTATTCACAGGTGCTTAAGAGGAAATATATTCCAGGTACGGAGAAAAAACTAGTATTGGAAAAGCACCGAGACCAGTGTAGCTTTGGCACGCTTGTTCCAATTTATAGCATTAGTGGTCATCCATCCACACCTACTGATCTCGATCAAGGCAGCTTAGCTTTCCGGAAATGAAATATTTCCACAAACCTTCCAACAATATAGATCCAATCGATTTTAAATCAAGAACTGTGCTATAAGATAAGGTTTTGAAGAGTTTTCATACATCTGTACGCCAGCGAAGCACGTAAATGTTTATTTATTTTATCATATGACAGAGTAACCAGCTGACTTGTGCGATCATTCATGCAATGAATTTTCAGTTCGCTAATCTTGAATGGAAATTGATGGACGTTTGCCGCTTCCGAGAGCATTGAAGAAGCAACAATAAAGTTGCGAAACGTCGCTTAAAGGAATGACTTAACGTCTTTTTCCAAATTTATTCCACTCCCACGAACATTTATACATATGTTTTGAAGGCTCTTGCAAACTTTCAGCGATATCCTAATTGTAAAATAAGTCAAAAAGTTATCAAGAAAATACTTCGTTATCATATTCCATTTACTGAATTCCGGAAATATTAGTTCCAATTGAGTAAAATACGTCTAATATACCGTATTGTACGCTTTTCGAGCCAGTATTACGTTAAGATATCGATTTTGGATCAATCTTAATGGGCCATTTGACTTCGTTTATAGGCATAATCGAAAAAACGGTTTTGGAGTTATACCCATCTGAAACTCGGTTGTTATTTCCTCAATAACTCGAAAAATACAGAACTGATCCAATTCAACCATCATCATTAGTTGTAGAATGGCAACGCAAAAATTCTTGCAAAATTTTGTGAGGATCGTATTACTAGAAAATTTTTAAGATCATAGAAAAGTTTTGAAAAAAATGCTATATATCAGAAACTATTCGTCCGATATCGCTGAAATTTTGCGAGAGCCTGCAGAACCAAACTCTACTACCAAGTTCCAAGTTCGAACATGATCGGATCTATATTGTTGGAGATCCGAGCAGCCTTGAGTGAGTTCAGTAGCTGGATGGGTGAGCGTTGCAGAGAATGCTCTTAAAACTATTGAAATATGATCTCACTCTTAAGTGTTTACCTGGACCAAAGATGCATTTAGCCGATTTGTTGTATAGAAATGCCTAGAATATAACTAATGAGTTTATAAAAAATGTACACGAATTAAATTATGTAAAAAAGAATTTGCCAATACATATCACAAAACCGTAAAGATGAACTTATTAAATTTACTTTACAAAATGGGAATTTGAATATTGTAAATGAATATTTAAAAGAAGGTTTGACTAAGAATAATAAAAAATTAAATCACAAGATAAAAAAATTGGTTCAAGCACTGACGTGAAGTCAAAAGCTTTTGCGCGTATGTTCTATTGTCCATTCTTCTGTATTGGACACCCTTAATCGAATTTACCATGGTTAATTATGTTGTCCATTCTCCTATATTGGACACTCTTATTTCGAATTTACCATGGTAAATTCGAATTAAGTGTCCAATACAGGAGAATTAATTATGTTGTCCATTCTCCTATATTGGACACTCTTATTTCGAATTTACCATGGTAAATTCGAATTAAGTGTCCAATACAGGAGAATGGACAACATAATTAACCATGGTAAATTCGATTAAGGGTGTCCAATACAGAAGAATGGACAATAGAACATACGCGCAAAAGCTTCTGACTTCACGTCAGTGCTTGAACCAATTTTTTTTTCGTGATTTTTTTTTAATTTTCTAGGGGTGCGGTTCTTAAATTTTTTTTTTCGTCATTTTTTTCAAATTTTCTAGGGGTACGGTACTTACAAAATTTTAAACACGTCTTTATGCTGATTTTCTACTACTAGTTACCAAGCTTCAATTCAATCGAATCTTTATTTTTTTAGTTATCAAGGAAATAATATTCTAGGTGGATATAACTCGGAAACCGTTAGACCGATTATGCCCAAAAACAAACTCAACTCTCCTTTTCGGATACGCAACCTACCCTGATAATTACATGTCCCTATCTTCTTTCGTTCGAGAGTTATCGAGGCAACGGTCACCCATTTACTGAACTCACACAAGAATGCTCGAATCTCCAACAATATTTAACCGATTGTGTTAAAACTTGAAACTTGGCAGTAGAGTTAGGTTATGAACGCTCTTGCAAAATTTCAGCAATTTCGAACGGATAGTTACTGATATATAGAATTTTTTTTTTTATTTTCAATGATTTATTAAAAATTTTCTACAAATGCTATCCTCACCAAATTTTGCAAACATTTTCGCGTTGGCATTCTACAACTAATAACCAAGTTTGAATTCAATCGGTTTAGTATTTTTCGAGTTAATGAGAAAAAAAAAACACCAAATTTCAGAAAATTTCAGATGGCTATAACTCTAAAATCGTTTGGCCGATTATGCTCATAAACAAACTCAAATGTCGCATTCAGATGCACAACCTAACCTGAAATTTTCAAGCCGCTATCTCTTTCCGTTCTCAGGTTATCGTGACAACAAAAATATTTTTTAATAATTTTTTTTAAATTTTCTAGCCTCACGATTCGCCCAAAATTTCACAAACGTGCTTAGGTTCATATTCTACAACTACTCACCAAGTTTCAATTCGATCGGATTTATATTGGTTGAAAACAAAATTATTACTCGGAAACCACTGGGTCGATTATGCCCATTAACGAACTTTTTCGTCGTATTGCGATGCGCCATCCACCCTGAAAATTTCAAGTCGCTAGCTCTTTTCGTTCTCAAATTATCGTGGCAACGGACGGCCGGACGGCCGGACGGCCGGACGGCCGGACGGCCGGCCGGACAGAATCAAATTTGACCTCGAATTCTTCATTGGGGAGTCGAACTGAATCGTTTGAGACCAATTTCGTCAAAAAATTCGAAAGTTACAGACATTTGGGCAAAACTATAACGCGATGTTCCCCAGAACATACGCGCAAAAAATACGGTCTGATATTTTTTGGTGATAGAGTCATTATTCCACCTGAATTACGCAACAAAATACTTAAAGACATTCATAAAGGTCATTTCGGAGTCAATAAATGTCAAAATAAAGCATCTGAAAGCCTCGAATGTCCAAAGATATAGAAAATTTCATATATAAATGTCAACCATGTCTTCAGTTCAGAAATATGAAAATGCAAAATTACCGTTACAACCACACGAAATTCCAAACAGACCGTGGATGGGTACAAACTATAGACAATTTTATCTAATTGGAAAGTGTTGCCTTGATTTTTTGTAGTTTCATATTTGGTATAACACTATCGGTATATGTTCTAACAACAACCCCTAGTCAAACTTTAGATGTCTAATTTTGTTCGCTGCTCGATCGCTAAGTAATAATCTGTAAATACTAGGACAAACAACATCACCAAAAATAATACTGTAAGATTAATATCACCCAATTTTTCCATACTTGAATTGTATTGATATTAAATGCATCGTGCCTAAGAACCCAACGAAATATGTCGCGATTAACCATAATATGTGGATATTTTATTTATCTTTAATTCCATGAGTTCATATCATACAACTTACCATACCACCTACATTCTACCAAAAAAAATACGTTCAAACAGTACGACACGATCTATTAATCAAAACATCAAGGTGGCTCTTTGCAACTTTCTCGACTCCCGGTTCAGACCAATGAGGTAGCCGTCGCCCAAAAAGGACCTCAAACATTAGCATCTTTATATCTTCACAAATTACAGAATGGTCGTATTACTCGAACGACTAATTAATTGATTGCTTTCTTTATGGACATCGTGAAAGGAGTTGCCACGTACATTTACGCTCGTTAGGGGTTTTCTGACCGGCGTCATAAAATTATTTCAACTTTGTAGGTAGATTTGTATGACCGCCATTTTGTCACTTAGCTTATGACCATGAATTTGATGGCTTATAACGATTTGAGTGTTTAATTTATATCACATACATAATAATTATATTTGGTAGTGGACAAATAAATTATTTAGGATAATTGGAATTCCAAACTATTCCGTCTATCAGTTTTAGTTTGAGATAGAAGGCAATTGCATTTAGTTTTGATAAGAGGTGTAATAAGTATAGAAATCAAAAGATCTTTTGGGTACCTAATAAAAATTTTTTACAAAAATGGGTTCAAGCCCTGTGAACAGGAGCTTTCTGGCGCTCTAGTTCAAACAGACAAATTATATCTTCGAAAGTATTGGTTTCTCAGAGTTGGGAACTATACCAATGGAGTCTTAAGAAAGAACTTCATCTTAGCAGAAATTGAATTCAAACATCATAGAAGAATTTAAATTCAACAAGAGTGCCAACAATTATCGATCCAAAACCAATAGACAAATTCTACCCAACAACGAACTCATCCGAGATATTCGTTCCTCAATTCTATGATGAACGATAATATGTATTCTTTCCTCAAATCCACTCCAATACACCAATATTCCAGTTTTGTTTTTACTGGAGATATTCTGAACACAATATTTCTAACTTAACTTACCATTACCATTCCCATCATCATATGGATTGACCATCGGCATGAAAATATCAACCAACAAAAAGTATGATATCATATTATAATTCTCATAATTCTACGATTGCTGAAATGAATTAGACAATGTCATGTCTCAGGAAAATAAGTTGACATTATAACAATTCATACATAGAATAATTATATCATTCTGTGAAAACGTAGAAATACGATTTATTATTGAAATTTTGAAAAATCATATCTCCGAAAGTATTAGCTTGTTAGAGTTCAAGTACTATCAATGGATTCTCATGTTGAAACTGCTTAATGGCAAAAATGTAATTTGGAATTTGTTATGTGAAAAAAAAAATTATTTTTGTTACTCCGAAACCCAATAACGAACATAGCCGAGATTTGTATCTCCCAAACCTACTCTGAAAATTTCAACTGTCTAGCTCATTCCGTTCAAGAGTTATCGTGCCTACGGCCGGCCAGATATAAATATAATGTTTGCGTCGGCATTTTACAACTAGTTACCATGTTTGAATTGGATCCGATTCGTATTTATCGGGTTAGTAAGTATATAATGTAAATTATGGGGACATATGTGCATATGAATATAATGTCAATTTTGGGGACCTCTGTACATAATGTCAATTATGAAAACATTTGTATATACCTAATGTCAATTTTGGGGACATATTTACATATGTACTGTAGCGGGCTTCGAACATCTGAAGATCTGAATAATCATCGCTTGGACTTGGACCGGTCAGACCTGGTTTTGAAAGAGACCCTCCTGGCCTTACGAGCAACATTTTCATTTCTGAATTCAAATATTGAAGGGATTTCAGGAGTGAATATCTTCGAAAACTAGCGGAGGCGATTCTTCTCCACGAGATCCCATTCGCCGACAGAGAAGTATTTTTGTGAGAGGAGACTTTTGAAAGGTTATGTATTATTTTTAATTTGTTCGTTTCCTCCTCTTGTCTTTTCATTTTTCAGGTTGAGTTTCAGGTACCTTGGAGAAACCTATCCGTTTTTTGACGAGGGAATTCACATTGAAGAAATATATCCCCATCAATATTTTTAAATTTCAGCAAATGTGAACAATAGTTACAAATCACCAAACTTACGGGGAGAAAGGGTTTTTTGCTGAGGTTTTTCCCTAAGCTCTTGTATCATACGTCGAATTGTATGGTACCCCGTTACACCAACCTCTGCTAACACATATACAGCTCTCAGTCAAAAGAATATATATATATATATCGATTATGCGGACATATGTATATACCTATACAAAATGTCAATTATGGGGACATATGTAGTACATATGTACAGAATGAAAATTTTTGGGACATATGTACATACGTATATAATGTCAATTTTGGGGACATATGTACATAATGTCAATTACGAAGACGTATGTATATGTATAAATAATGTCAATTATAGGGACATATTTACATATGTACATAATATTAATTATGGGGACATATGAACATCTGTATATAATGTAAATTTTGGGGACATATGGAGACAATTATAGGGACATATGGGGGCATAATGTAAATTATGGGGACATATATACATATGTCCTCATAATTGACATTATGTGCATATGTCCCTAAAATTCACATTATATACATATGTTCTCATAATTGACATTATGTACATATGTCCCCATAATTTACATTATATAAAAATGTGCATATGACCTCATAATTGACATTATGTACATATATACATATGTCCCCATAATATACATTATATACATAATGTATATACATATGTGTGTAAACCACTATAAGGTTTGTGTGGTACACATAAAGAAAAAATTGTCACAATCAATTAATTTGTTAATATTGAAAGGCTCGATATATTTTTATTGTTTATTACTTAAGGAATATAATCATATGTGTATGATGTAAATTATGGGGACATATGTATATATGTACATATTGTCAATTATGAGGACATATGTACATATGTATATAATGTAAATTATGGGGACCTAATGTAACTTAAAGGGACATATGTATATATGTATATAATGTAACATATGGGGACATATGTACATATGTATATAATGTAAATTATGGGGACATATGTATATTTGTACGTGATGTCAATTATGAGGACATATATATATGTACATAATGTAAATTATGGGGACATATGTATATATGTACATATTGTCAATTATGAGGACATATGTATATAATGTAAATTATATGGACATATGTATGTATGTACCTAATGTAACTTATTGGGACATATGTATATATGTATATAATGTAACATATGGGGACATATGTACATATGTATATAATGTGAATTATGGGGACATATGTATATATGTACATAATGTTGATTATGAGGACAGATGTTCATATGTATATAATGTAACTTATGGGGACATATGTATATATGTACATATTGTCAATTATGAGGACATATGTATATATGTATATAATGTAACATATGAGGACACATGTATATATGTATATAATGTAACATATGAGGACATATGTATATATGTATATAATGTAAATTTTGGGGACATATGTATATATGTACGTAATGTCAATTATGAGGACATATGTATATAATGTGAATTATGGGGACATATGCATATATGTACATAATGTCGATTATGAGGACATATGTTCATATGTATATAATGTAACTTATGATGACATATGTATATATGTACATAATGTATATTATGAGGACATATATACATATGTCCCCATAATTTACATTATATACATATCTACA
The DNA here is from genome assembly GCA_937662695.2 of Halyzia sedecimguttata. Lineage (NCBI taxonomy): Eukaryota > Metazoa > Arthropoda > Insecta > Coleoptera > Coccinellidae > Halyzia > Halyzia sedecimguttata. The sequence continues at coordinate 110,478,713 of OW569414.2, read as the reverse complement.
TATGTCCTCATAATTGACATTATGTACATATATACATATGTCCCCATAATTTACATTATATACATATGTACATATGTCCCCATATGTTACATTATATACATATATACATATATCCCAATAAGTTACATTAGGTACATATATACATATGTACATATGTCCTCATAATTGACAATATGCAAATATATACATATGTCCCCATATGTTACATTATATACATATATACATATGTCCTCATAAGTTACATATGTCCTCATAATTGACAATATGTACATATATACATATGTCCCCATAATTTACATTAGATACATATGTACATATGTCCTCATAATTGACATTATGTACATATAAACATATGTCCCCAAAATTTACATTATATACATATCTACATATGTCCTCATAATTGACAATATGCAAATATATACATATTTCCCCATATGTTTCATTATATACATATAAACATATGTCCCCATAATTTACATTAGGTACATATATACATATGTCCCCATAATTTACATTATATACATATGTCCTCATAATTGACAATATGCAAATATATACATATGTCCCCATATGTTACATTATATACATATATACATATGTCCCCATAAGTTACATTCTATGAATACATAGAACTCACGATGTATTATTGAAAATTTGAAACATCATATCTCCGAAAGTATTAGCTTCTTAGAGTTGAAAATGATAACAATGGATTCTTATGATGCAACTGCATCTTAAAAATAATTGAATTCAAAAGTTGTAATGTAAAAAAAAATATTTTTTTTGTTACTCCGAAACTATTAAACCGATTTTGCCCAATAACGAACTTAACCGAGATATTTATCCCTCAAACCAACTCTGAAAATTTCAATTGTCTAGCTCATTCCGTTCGAGAGCTTTCGTGTTAACGGCCGGACTGCCGGCCGGACAGAATCGATTTCGACCACGGATTCTTGATCAGCGAGTCAAACCGAATCGTTTGAGACCCTTTTCAGCCAAACATTCGAAAATTACAGACATTTGTGCAAATTGATAAGCACTATGTTCCGAGCAACAAGAGCGCGAGAAAGGCATATATGTAACAAGCACTGACGTGAAGTCAGAAGCTTTTGCGCGTATGTTCTATTGTCCATACTTATCCAATTATGTTGTCCATTCTCCTGTATTGGACACTTAATTCGAATTTACCATGGTAAATTCGAATTGAGAGTGTCCAATACAGGAGAATGGACAACATAATTTACCATGGTAAATTCGATTAAGGGTGTCCAATACAGAAGTATGGACAATAGAACATACGCGCAAAAGCTTCTGACTTCACGTCAGTGCTTGAACCAATTTTTTTTTCGTGACTTTTTAAAAATTTTCTAGGGGTACGGTTCTTGAAATTTTTTTTTTCGTCATTTTTTTCAAATTTTCTAGGGATACGATTCTTACAAAATTTTAAACACGTCTTTATGTTGATTTTCTACTACTAGTTACCAAGCACCAATTCGATCGAATATTTATTTTTTGAGTTATCAAGGAAATAATATTCCAGGTGGGTATAACTCGGAAACCGTTAGACCGATTATGCCCAAAAACGAACTCAACACTCTCTTTCGGATATGCAACCTACCCTGAAAATTGCAAGTCCCTATCTCCTTTCGTTCGAAAGTTATCGAGGCAACAGTCACCCATCTACTGAACTCGCACAAGAATGCTCGAATCTCCAACAATATTTAACCGATCGTATTAAAACTTGAAACTTGGCAGTAGAGTTAGGTTATGAAGGCTCTTGCAAAATTTCAGCAATTTCAAACGAATAGTTACTGATATATAGAATTTTTTTTTTTTTATTTTCAATGATTTATTAAAAATTTTCTACAGATGCTATCCTCACCAAATTTTGCAAACATTTCCGCGTTGGCATTCTACAACTAATAACCATGTTTGAATTCAATCGGTTCAGTACTTTTTGAGTTAATGAGGAACAAAAACCACGAAATTTCAGAAAATTTCAGATGGCTATAACTCTGAAACCGTTTGGCCGATTATGCTCATAAACAAACTGAAATGTCGCGTTCTGGTGTTCATCCTAACCTGGAAATTTCAAGCTGCTATCTCATTCCGTTCTCAAGTTATCGTGACAACAAAAATATTTTTTAATAATTTTTTAAAAATTTTCTAGCCATACGATTCGCACAAAATTCCACAAACGTGCTTAAGATCATATTCTACAACTACCCACCAAGTTTCAATTCGATCAGATTCATATTGGTTGAAAACAAAATTATTACTCGGAAACCACTGGGCTGATTATGCCCATTAACGAACTTGTCCGTCGTATTGAGATGCGCCACCTACCCTGAAAATTTCAAGTTGCTAGCTCTTCTCGTTCTCAAGTTATCGTGGCAACGGCCGGACGGCCGGACGGACAGAATCAAATTTGACCTCGAATTCTTCATTGGGGAGTCGAACTTAATCGTTTGAGACCATTTTCGTCAAAAAATTCGAAAGTTACAGACATTTGGGCAAAACTATAACGCGATGTTCCCCAGAACATACGCGCAAAAAATTGGTTCAAGCACTGACGTGAAGTCAGAAGCTTTTGCGCGTATGGACAACATAATTTACCATGGTAAATTCGATTAAGGGTGTCCAATACAGAAGAATGGACAATAGAACATACGCGCAAAAGCTTCTGACTTCACGTCAGTGCTTGAACCAATTTTTTGTTAAATAAATCAGTCTAAATATGTAGTATTTTTGCGCGTATGTTTTGGGGAACATCGCGTTATCATTTTGCCCAAATGTCTGTAACTTTCGAATTTTTTGACGAAAATGGTCTCAAACGATTAAGTTCGACTCCCCAATGAAGAATTCGATGTCAAATTTGATTCTGTCCGGCCGTTGTACGATAACTTGAGAACGAAAAGAGCTAGCGACTTGAAATTTTCAGGGTGGGTGGCGCATCTCAATACGACGGACAAGTTCGTTAATGGGCATAATCGGCCCAGTGGTTTCCGAGTAATAATTTTGTTTTCAACCAATATGAATCCGATCGAATTTAAACTTGGTGAGTAGTTGTAGAATATAAACCTAAGCACGTTTGTGGAATTTTGTGTGAATCGTATGGCTAGAAAATTATTAAAAAATTATTGAAAAATATTTTTGTTGTCACGATAACTTGAGAACGGAAAGAGAGAGCGGCTTCAAGTTTTCAGGCTAGGATGTGCACTATAACGCGACATTTCATTTTGATTATGAGCATAATCGGTCGAACGGTTTCAGAGTTATAGCCATCTTAAATTTTCTGAAATTTGGTGGTTTTTTGTACCTCATTAACTCGAAAAATACTGAACCGATTGAATTCAAACATGGTTATTAGTTGTAGAATGCCAACGCGGAAACGTTTGCAAAATTTGGTGGGGATAACATTTGTAGAAAATTTTTAATAAATCATTGAAAATAAAAAAAAAAAATTCTATATATCAGTAACTAATAGTTTGAAATTGCTGAAATTTCGCGAGAGCCTTCATAACCTAACTCTACTGCCAAGTTTCAAGTTTTAATACGAACGGTTAAATATTGTTGGAGATTCGAGCATTCTTGTGTGAGTTCAGTAGATGGGTTACCGTTGCCTCGATAACTTTCGAACGAAAGGAGATAGGGACTTGAAATTTTCAGGGTAGGTTTCGTATCCGAAAGGGAGAGTTGAGTTCGATTTTGGGCATAATCGGCCTAATGGTTTCCGAGTTATACCCACCTGGAATATTATTTCCTTGATAACTCAAAAAAAAAATTGGTTCATGCACTGACGTGAAGTCAGAAGCTTTTGCACGTATGTTCTATTGTTCATTCTTCTGTATTGGACACCCCTAATCGAATTTACCATGGTAAATTATGTTGTCCATTCTCCTGTATTGGACACTCTTAATTCTCTTAATTAACAGAAGAATGGACAATAGAACATACGCGCAAAAGCTTCTGACTTCACGTCAGTGCTTGAACCAATTACCTCAAATATTTTCTGAGATATTGGCGAAAACCTAAACCTCCTTCTTTTTTGGCGCTCTAGTTCCTCGGAACTGAGTGCTTATCAATTTGCCCAAATGTCTGTAATTTTCGAATTTTTCGATGAAAATGGTCTTAAACGATTTGGTTCGACTCACTGATCAAGAATCCGTGGTCGAAATTCATTCTGTCCGGCCGGTCCGGCCGTCCGGCCGTAGGCACGATAACTCTCGAACGGAATGAGCTAGACAGTTGAAATTTTCAGAGTAGGTTTGGGGGATGAATATCTCGGCTAAGTTCGTTACTGGGCAAAATCGGACAGATGGTTTCGGAGTAACAAAAAAAAAATTTTTTTTACAGAACAAATTCCAAATTAAATTTTTTTTCAATAAGTAGTTTTACCATAAGAATCCATTCATATCATTTTTAACTCTAACAAACTAATACTTTCGGAGATATGATTTTCAAAATTTCAATGATAGAATTATTCTGTGGCTATTCTATGAATTGTTATAACGTCAACTTTGACGTTGTCTCATTGTCATTCACTCCAGTAATGGTATCAATATGAGAATTATAATATTATCATACTTTTTGTTGGTTGATATTTTCATGCCGATGGTCAATCCATATGATGATGGGAATGGTAATAGTAAGTTAATAACATTGTCATTCATTCCAGCAATCGTATAAATATGAGAATTATAATATAATATCATAGTTTTTGTTGGTTGATATTTTCATGCCGATGGTCAATCCATATGATGATGGGAATGGTAATGGTAAGTTAATAATATTGAGTTCAGAATATCTCCACTAAAAACAAAACTGGAATTGAGGAATGAATATCTCGGATGAGTTCGTTGTTGGGTAGAATTCGTCTATTGGTTTTGGATTGATAATTTTTGGCACTCTTGTTGAATTTAAATTCTTCTATGATGTTTGAATTCAATTTCTGCTAAGATGAAGTTCTAAATTTCAATAATGAATCGTACTTCTATGTTTTCACAGAATGCTATAATTATTCTATCTAAGCTTTATTATATGATCTGTGTTCATACTCGTACATTTCATCATGTTTTATAAGAGAGAGTCAAATTCATTTCAGCTATTTTAATTTGGTTTCTTCCATGGTGCAGTTCTCATTCTCAGATTGCTCATTTAATCTTGATAAATAAACTATTATTTGAATTGAATTTCCTGTATGATGCAGTTCTATCATAAGAATACATTGATATAATTCTCAACCCTGAGAAACCAATACTTTCGGAGATATAATTTGTCTGTTTGATTTAGAGCGCCAGAAAGCTCCTGTCCACAGGGCTTGAACCCATTTTTTTTTCACTTATTTGTTTATAACTATTGCAATTTTTGCTTGCGGCCTTAGTATTAACTCTAAAACTTTCTACATGCCATTCCGAATCGAATGACACCTCAATAATATTTTTTGGAGAATTCTCAAAAATTTTGATCTAAAAAGCACTTGTTGACTAGACTATATATGCCTATTCGACGCGTCTAATTTTTCGTCCAAAATACCGTATATCGATCATGTCTTCCGCATACAGAAAGTAGGTAACACAAAACCTCAATCCCAACCAAAGGTTTATTATGATCTGTGTCCAAGTCAATGCCAAGTTAGCGCCGAGTAGCACATACCTGTACATAAAGAATTGAACGGATGATGAAACGAGTAGCGATCCAATTAATATTGCAGATTTAGGTTTCCTTTTATGGCATTTATAGGTAGAAATAATTCTACTTCTGTATAAATATAATTTTCACCATTCAACTCAATAAATTTACTGTCAGAATCAATGAAACATTAAATTTGTGAACGATCCAATATATTCAGTGTGACATATTTTCCAAACGGTTGTCTTCCTCCATCTATAAGGCGAGATAATTTAGAAATCTTCTCTATCTTTTATTATTATTATATTAGATATTATTAGATATTGGCGTAAGCATTATTGTCCAACTTGGTTACTCTACCTAACGCCAGCTTAGACACAGCACTGTTGATTTTTTACACGAGTGAACAGTATCCACTACCCCTGGGATGATCTGCGGCACGCTCTATCCACTGCTATTTAAACACTCATCATTTAAATCACTTCACGACAGTGCTTCTTCATATTTTTTAGTTTAGTTTTTTTTATGATTCAGTTCTATTATAAGAATCCTTTGATATCATTCCCAACTCTGAGAAACCAATAATCTCGGAAATGCACCAATGCTCCTTTCCATAGGGTTTTCCCACTTTCCAGGAAAAGATGCGTAGAAGATGGATAACAGTGTCCCATGAAAACTGTCGAACTGTACCTTCGAGACTCGAGTCATCGTCAAAAAGGAGTCTTCAATCCTCGGATTTTAGTTGTTCTATAAATCTCTCAGTACTTTCTGGACATAACAGAATTTGTGCCCGATGGTCTGAGAAGTTGGGATCCCAGGTGTAATTTTTTTTTCACTTTCTAAGAAATATAGAAACTGTTCAGCACCGAATACTCTCTCAACACGAATAGGTTTCATACGAACTCAATCAGGTCTGAATGCGTCTGCAGGGAACACAGATCAACCAAGGCGTTCCTACAACCACGGTTCACTTTCGGTTTCAAGTTTGAAGTAAATATTTACATGTCTTCTGTGGTTTTAATCTCAAAGAGAGCAGATATTTTTCCCAAATGGCTTACTTATACATATAAGCATAAACAGATATTTTCGGGATTTGTTACTATCTTATTATTTATGATAATCTGAAACAACCACTCCTATGGGACAAACCTTCCTAAAAATATGAAGACGCAGGAAGCAGGCAAGGAAATTTGTGTTGAGTTCGGAAGGACTTGGATTTGACGTCTCGAAAAAATGGAATTACTTTTGAAACGGGTTTCGGAAGAAAACATAAAGCCTAATGAAAATAGGATAATGCGGATAAGCAATATTTAAATGAAGGCACAAATTGGTTGCTCGCTCCTGATGTGATGACACCTGTTTTCAGTTATCATTTCACCTTTTTTTGGTTTCTTGGTTGCCCTGTCCTGAAAAGCCAACTAGCAGAAACACGTGTCGGCAGGTACCAGCAGAATTATTTTCTCTGCTTCTTTTGCGGAAACACCCTTTATACTTTTCCATATAAAGCCTAATATTAACCGTGTAACAAACGTGTATTATGTGAAACGGTTTAATTCATTTTCGGTTGGAAGCGAACCAAATGGAACAGTAGGTATGCGTATGAAACAAGCCTTAAACAGTAATATATTTGTTAGCCACTAATGAAGTGTCTAATCGGATAGAAAACTGTAGAATGTTATAGCTAGTGTCGGTTTCTGAGGAAAATTACATGTGGTTTATCTTCAGTTTATCTATCCAATTCCATAGAATTTAGCAGATGAACTGAAGATAAACTATATTCAATTGTACTCAGGAACCTGCCCTTAATCGTGTATTATCTTATACCATCATTGCATTATATAGCAAACCGAGAAGACATATTTTCTGTTATGATGAAAAAGCTAAGGAGGAACGTGGAATGGACGCATTCAGTCAATGATCCCGTATACGTGAAAAATAATGAGAATGAACCAATTACGAATAGAATAAAGCAGAAGGTTACTGAACCAAAATCCATCGTTCAATCTCCAAGAACTTCTTTGTAAAACTATGGCAAACTACTCAACCAATAAATTACACTTAGCCGCCAAGGATATTGCTTATCGGCATAAATCACGGGAGCTCATGGTAGTAAAATAATCTTTACAATGAATTTCATTAGATTTCGATAAGGATGGAGAAACATAACGATTGCAAGGTTCTTCCTAACCACACAATGAGTAAAATTGCGTGTTCTCATAAAGTGGATCTTAATCCATATGGAGGTATTCTTATTGAAGAGATATAGATACTATAACATCGTTTAATTTGAACACGACTAATCGTTGATCTGTATATTATTACACTTCTCTGCAGGCCTTGAAGTGATAAAATAAGATGATTGTTGGGACAAAGTTATATCCGGAACAATAGGTACTAAAGAATATTTATTTAAATATAACATGAAAAGGTATTAATTAATTGCAGGCATCCATATAAATATGTATTACCATTCCTTGAGATTACCCAAAACTGCAAATTTTAGATATCCAATATCTGATTAATTCCGGCTTCACTTGATAACTGGATGCAGTTCTGTCATAAGAATACATTGAAATAATTCCCAACTATGAGAAACCAATACTTTCGGAGATATAATTTGTCTGTTTGAACTAGAGCGCCAAAAAGCTCCTGTCCACAGGGCTTGAACCCATTTTAATATACCTATTATATAACTATTTACCCCGAATTTGCCAAAATGGTTCAATATCAATGGATTGAGGCTCAACATGGACAAGTCTCACCATATGATGATAGCAGGTAATGAAGATTTTCAGTAGGTCAAATTGCTGGGTATGACTATAGATAACCGACTCACTTGAAACACTTATACAACATCACTTATGTGAAAGTTATCAACGATAATATTAACTATACGTAGAATGAGGGAGGTGGTAGGGTCAGACATATCCGTATTGACTTATTAGGTATGCCAATTTTCACCAGTTGGTATAATACTATGGAGGCATATTTCCGGATCGATAAATGTCCTCCTTAAACAAAAATGAGCAGTTTGAGTGGTGTATGGAGTGCCAAGAACGACATAGTGCAGAGGGATACTAAGATCATTAGGTATACTCACGGTTGTATATATACTCACCTGTATACTATATGTTTACGACAATAGAGATAAGTTCAGACAAAACAATGATCATGATCACTATAATACACGACACAGAAAATGAACTTAGCATTCAGCTTCATCGACTCAAGAAAACTCAAACTGGTACGAACCATTTTGGAATAACATTTTTTAATAGACTTCCCACGAAAATACACATGCTACCACGCCATAAGTTGTTGAAAAAAATTAAGGACTCCTTAATCAGGAATACTATTTGTTTTTTTGTATTTCGTAGGCACAAGCAATTCACGAAATAATAATTTTTTTATTTCATAGATATTTTTCAGAGTTTGGGAGAGAAAACCCAACAAGGAACCATTTAATACCTCCCACAGTATAATTTAATGATTACTTAATGTATGTGCTTCTGTAGTGTCCATAATTCAAATTCCAATGAGAGGATATTGGGTACTTGGACTTTTATTTGAAATAATATACAACTCCTAACAATGCCAACGTTTCGGAGGACAATCACCTGCTTCTTCTAGGACTGAAAATTGCTTTAATTCAGGAATGCAACAACACTCGAATAATAAATTTCGAAAGTGATGAACAAAATACATAAAATACATACCTAGTTAAGTTAATTACCGAGAGGAGAAGCTGCTAATTTCGCCATTCGTGCATGATTCCAAAGGTTTATTACTCGAGGAAGTAATACACCAAAGTCGAAAATTTTGCATAAAGATTCAAATCGTTAATTTTCATCTTCCTAATTGATTTAAACTGCATACCGGACTCAATGGGATAGTGACTTTTCAGGAACTTCATCTTCTCTTTTGAGCTCAAACCCTTATAACCCCTAAAATTTCCATCATTTTCTTCTTGAGAGTTATTGTGATCACAAATGGATAGCTGATCCCACGGACGGACATAATTTAAATTGACCATGAGTTCGTTCCCAGGAACTTTAATACAAACTTTTTATTGCGTTTCCAGTCGAGAATTCGCAAAATATGAACTTCCTGGTGCAAACACACAAAAACCATCAAGTACCAAATCACCCGATATCATAATGTATTGGAACACTTGGAGTGCATCTATTCATCCTAATTAGAATTTCCCAACTGTTTACCATGAAGACAATCGAAGAATATGATTGCTGTAACAGGCTTGACCTTCCACAAGCCTGAACATCGTGACTTCATAGATGCAATTAATTTATGCCGACTCAAGAATGGATAATGGACTGAAACAGAGGAAATCACGGAAGATCGTTCTTGAGAAAGGTATGGTTGAGGGGCATCTAATCAATTTGTACTTAATATTTCGTAATTTTGCTCAGTTTCTATGTACACCTGGATGAATACGTGAATATTCTAATAAGAATTAATTCTTTCAGTAATTATGTTATGAAAAATGTATGAATCTATACGGTGATTTCTTCGAAGGACGATGCTGGAAATCTAGTCGAAGAGTAGGTGCCTATTATAATGAATGTTTTTAAAGAGTATGAGAAAATAATAAAAAATTGGTTCAAGCACTGACGTGAAGTCAGAAGCTTTTGCGCGTATGTTCTATTGTCCATTCTTCTGTATTGGACACCCTTAATCGAATTTACCATGGTAAATTATGTTGTCCATTCTCCTGTATTGGACACTCTTAATTCGAATTTACCATGGTAAATTCGAATTAAGGGTGTCCAAAACAGAAGAATGGACAATAGAACATACGCGCAAAAGCTGACTTCACGCCAGTGCTTGAACCAATTTTTTTTTTCGTGATTTTTTTGAAATTTTGTAGGGGTACGGTTCTTAAAATTTTTTTTTTCGTCCTTTTTTTCAAATTTTCATGGGGTACGGTTCTTACAAAATTTTAAACACGTCCTTATGTTGATTTTTTACTACTAGTTACCAAGCTTCAATTCGATCGAATATTTATTTTTTGAGTTATCAAGGAAATAATATTCCAGGTGGGTATAACTCGGAAACCGTTAGACCTATTATGCCCAAAAACGAACTCAACTTTCCCTTTCGGATACGCAACCTACTCTGAAAATTGCAAGTCCCTATTTCCTTTCGTTCGAAAGTTATCCAGGCAACGGTCACCCATCTACTGAACTCACACCTGAATGCTCGAATCTCCAACAATATTTAATCGATCGTGTTAAAACTTGAAACTTGGCAGTAGAGTTAGGTTATGAAGGCTCTTGCAAAATTTCAGCAATTTCAAACGAATAGTTACTGATATTTAGAATTTTTTTTTCAATTTTCAATGATTTTTTAAATATTTTCTACAAACACTATCCTCACGAAAATTCGCAAGAATTTTCGCGTTGGCATTCTACAACTAATAACCATGTTTGAATTCAATACGTTTAGTATTTTTTGAGTTAATGAGGAACAAAGAACAACCAAAATTCAGATGGCTATAACTCTAAAATCGTTTGGCCGATTATGCTCATAAACAAACTGAAATTTCGTGTTCTGATGCACATCCTAACCTGAAAACTTCAAGTCGCTATCTCTTTTCGTTCTCAGGTTATCTTGACAACAAAAATAATTTTCTAGCCATACGATTCGCACAAAATTTCACAAACGTGCTTGAGTTCATATTCTACAACTACTCACCAAGTTTCAATTCGATCGGATTTATATTGGTTGAAAAAAAATTATTACTCGGAAACCACTGGGCTGATTATGCCCATTAACGAACTTGTCCGTCGTATGGGGATGCGCCACCCACCCTGAAAATTTCAAGTCGCTAGCTCTTTTCGTTCTCAAGTTATCGTGGCAACGGCCGGACGGCCGGCCGGACAGAATTAAATTTGACATCGAATTCTTCATTGGGGAGTCGAACTAAATCATTTGAGACCATTTTCGTCAAAAAATTCGAAAGTTACAGACATTTGGGCAAAATGATAACGCGATGTTCCCCAGAACATACGCGCAAAAATGCCGGAAAAACTAAACAACTGAATGAATTTGAAGCAGTTGGTGCATAAAAAATTGGTTCAAGCACTGACGTGAAGTCAGAAGCTTTTGCGCGCATGTTCTATTGTCCACTCACCTCTATTGGAGAATCTTGATCGATTTTAGCATCGATATATGCCGTTTTCTCAGCTTTTATAAAATATGAATATATTTCATATCATTTCAATGACAGACTTAAGTAACTAGAGAATATTCTATGATCGCAGCTTTTTTAATTCTGACATATGTATTCTTTTGGAATTGAAATACGAATAAACTTATGCCTCAAGTAACTCCAGGATACGATATTCACAAAATTTCGCGAAAACTAGTGAGTTGACATTCTGCAAGTAGGTACTAACCCAGTTTTAATTGGATGAGAATTTAAAATTTTGTGTTATAGAGGAAATAACAACCAAATTTCAGACGGGCATAACTTCTGAACCGTTCAGCTTTTTATGCCTATTAGCAAACTCAAATATCGATTTCACATGCATAACATACCCTAAAAATTTCAAATCGCTATCTCTTTCCGTTCTCAGGTTATCGTGACATAAATAATATTTTTTGTTGATTTTTTAAAAATGTTCTGGTGATACGATTCTCACATAATTTATCAAACGTCTTTGTGCCAGTATTTTACAACTAGCTACCAAATTTCAATTTGCATTGGTTGATGACAAAAGTATTACTCGGAGACCGTTTGGTCGATTAAACCCATTAACAAACTAGTCCGTCGTATTTTGACGCGCCATCTACTATGAAAATTTCAAGTCTGTATTTTTTCCGGTCTCAAGTTATCGTGTCAACGGCCGACCGGACAGAATCAAATTTGACCTCGGATTCTTCATCAGTGGGTCGAACCTAATCGTTTGAGATCTTTTTCGGCAAAAATTTTCATAAGTAACAGACATTTGGACAAAATGATAACGTGATGTTCCCAAGAACATGCACGCAAAAATTCTATTCGTTGCACGCATTAAGTATACCTTGTTTTTTAAATAGGGGTCATATAACTTCTGAAGGAGCGGTATAATAACAATAATAATGTATTGATCCCTTTATATTTTACATTTATCCAGTTTGAAAAAAATTTAATTCAATAGATAGAATAGAAAATAATAAATGGCATAGGTACATTTTACCAGAAGAAATGAGAGGAGTTCTATATAAATATTCACTTATACCATGGAAATATTTCATTAATAAAGGTTTTATTATTCTTTTAAAGTATTTTCATTTTAACCATTTAGTGGAAGAAGGTGGACATTCGAATTTTGAAGTTTTATGTCGAGCCAGAGTAAGTATTTCTTCATTTTTAGTTTCATAAGAATAATTATTAAATGGTTCCTTTCTGCGTTAGAAATACAAGATATTTGTCAGAAGCAATATATCGAACAATATTGCCTAACAAACAATAACGAAACAACATCAACGTAACGTTTCGGAGTCCATATCTGACTCCTTCGTCAGACACTTAACGAAAATCTTCAGAATTATTTTTTATATGAAAGTGACAATTTTCGAATTTCAGAATAACTATCATACAAAAAATAATTCGTCCATTCTCCTGTATTGAACATTCTCAATCGAATTTACCATGGTGAATTCTATTGTCTATTCTCCTGTATTGGACAGCCTTAATCGAATTCACCATGGTAAATTCGATTAAGAGTGTCCAATACAGGAGAACAGACAATAGAATTCACCATGGTAAATTCGATTAAGAGTGTTCAATACAGGAGATTGGACAATATAACATACGCGCAAAAGCTCCTGACTTCACGTCAGTGCTTGAACCAATTTTTTTTCGTGAAATCAGAAGCTTTTGCGCGTATGTTCTATTGTCCATTCTCCTGTATTGAACACTCTTAATCGAATTTACCATGGTGAATTCTATTGTCTGTTCTCCTGTATTGGACACTCTTAATCGAATTTACCATGGGAATTCGATAAAGGCTGTCCAATACAGGAGAATAGACAATAGAATTCACCATGGTAAATTCGATTAAAAGTGTCCAATACAGGAGAATGGACAATAGAACATACGCACAAAAGCTCCTGACTTCTCGTCAGTGCTTGAACCAATTTTTTTTTCGTGAAGTCAGGATAGAAAGCAATGATGAAAAAATTAACACATTATTGTCTACCTTCAATTCTTCTTTAGGAGAAGAATACATAATTATTCTTGATAAATATTACTGGAATTAATGGCATATTTAAATAATCAAAGTAAAGAAAATTATTAGTTTAGTTACTAACATATTGAATGAAATTCAATTGAATTCCAGTAATATTCAATTACTTACTCTTAACCAATAAATGTCCATTGATAGATCTAAAGGTGATGAGGTGAAACATAAAGATATATTCTCATTAGTGATAGAAAAACTGGCCTAAAATTCCTCTCTACCCATCACGAGATTTAATATCCACAAATGAGCCTCTCACCTTACAAGATCAGAAAGTGTGGATAATTTAAAGTTAAGTTTTGAAGCCTTCAGCAAAATTTCAGCGATATCATATTAAAAATAATACATAACCTTTCAAAAGTCCCCTCTCACAAATATACTCCTCTGAAGGCACATGGATCTCTTGAAGAAGAATCGCCTTCTCTATTTCTCAAAGACACTCTTGTTCATAGAAATCCCTACAATATTTAGTTGCCTCCTCCTAAGGAGGATCTCTTTCAAAACCAGGTCTGACCGCTAATGTAGGGCTATCATCTCCCATTGATTTGTGATGAAATAACACCATTTTCCCAAGAACATACGCGCAAAAATATGTTATCATGCCATTCATATTTTTGAAGGTTCTCGCAAAAATACGACCATAGACAACATATCATACGACGATTCGCATCCAGCTACCGAACTCACAAAAGGCTGCTCGGTTCTCCAACAATATGGATCCGATCGTGTTCAAACTTGGAACTCTGCAGTAGAGATAGGTTCTGAAGGCTCTTCCAAAATTTCAGCCATGCCGGACGAATAGTTTATGATATATAGAATTTTTTTTCAATTATTTTCAATAATTTTTTTGAAATTTTCTAGTTATACCATCCTCACGAAATTCTGCAAAAATTTTCGCGTTGGCATTCTACAACTAATAACCATGTTTGAATCTAATCCGTTTTTGTATTTTTCGAGTTAATGAGGAACAAAAACCAACCAAATTTCAGAAAATTTCAGATGGCTATAACTCTAAAACCGTTTGGAAGATTATGCTCATGAAAAACTCAAATGTCGCATTCAGATGCACAACCTAACCTGAAAATTTCAAGCCGTTATCTCCTTCCGTTCTCAGGTTATCGTGTCATAAATAATATTTTTTAATAATTTTTTTAAAATTTTCTAGTAACACGATTCTCACGAAATTTCACAAACGTGCTTAGGTTTATATTCTACAACAATTCACCAAGTTTAAATTCGATCGGATCTATTTTGGTTGAAAACAAAATTATTACTCGGAAACCATTGGGCCGATTATACCCATTAACGAACTTGTCCGTCGTATTGGCATGCGCCACTAGCTCTTTCCGTTCTCAAGTTATCGTGGCAACGGCCGGACGGCACCACAGAATTAAATTTTACATTTGGGCAAAATGATAACGCGATGTTCCCCAGAACATACGTGCAAAAATGGTTGATATGAAAAATAAAGCATACCTGAAATGGTAAACAACTAGAGAACAAGAAGACAGAGAATCGTACCTGGAGGCGAAAAGGAGAACAAGAAGAGTAATTAATGAAACAAAGAGAGGTGTATGGGACAGAAGATGCAAGGAGATTGACTTTTATCTAGGGGGGTGTAAAGCGGCAGAATCATGGCGATTCATCAACGGATTGAAAAACCCAAGTAGAAACGCAGCTCACATCGATACAGTCCCAATGAACAACTGGGTAAGACATTATGAACAGCTATTAACAGAGACAAGACCAGAATATATGACATCAACTACATCAGAAGTGAACATTTTAGGTGAAGCAATTACTGTAGACATTGGAATACTGAGAACAGCAATATATAAGCTGAAAAACGGTAAATCCCCTGGTACCGGAGGAATACCCGCAGAGCTGGTCAAATATGGAACACACAAACTTTACCAAACTCTCTGAATTTATTTAATAAATGCTTAAACGGACATCGGGTACCCAAAGAGTGGAAAAAAGCATACATTTCATAGATATACAGGAAGGGAGATGAGATTGCTCAAACTATAGAGATATATCAGTGACCAGCACATTTAGTAAAATATATGGTAGAATTCTACGAGACCTCATCGAAGGAGAATATATAGTGAAAATGAAGAGGAAGAACAATCAGGATTTAGAGCCGGCAAATCATGTACAGACAATATATTTTGCTTAAAACAGATTATAGAGAAAAAATTGAACACCAATCAACAAATCCATCTAATGTACATCGACTTGAAGAAAGCATATGACAGCATACCTCTAAAGAAACGGTGGGAAACATTACAGGAAACTAATATCAATCAGACTTTAATAACAGCGGTAAAAAATCTGTACATGGGATCAAAATCACACATAAAGTCTAGCAACAAACTATCACAAGGATTCACTGTGAATAAAGGACTAAGACAGGGATGCTGCGTGTCACCTACGCTTTTCAAGGTGTATATTTCTGTGGCTCTGAGGAAGTGGAAAAAGAAATCTGGGCCAATGGGGATTGAACTAAGTAAAACCTACTTGTACTCCCTCCAATTTGCGGGTGACCAGGTCATCATTGCCAATAATAAAGATGATTTGGAATACAGGAGGAATATGAATGTTGGGGACTTGAGATGAATACAGAAAAGACGAAGTATCTCCCAATGGGAAAAAAAAGAAACGACGAACATCAGATTGGACAATAATGAGGAAGTAGGAGTGGTATCGGGGTATACGTACCTGGGCGTAATGTTTGACTCGAGTGGAAGTCACAACGGAGAGATCAGATACAGAATAAACCAGGCAAGAAAAATCATAGGATGCTAGAATAGTATACTTTGGAGCACCCGCATTGGAAAGAAAAGGAAACTTCTTATATATAACGCAATGATAAAAAGTACCCTACTGTATCGAGCGGAAACTTGGAGGATTACAGAAGAAACTAAAAGGCGACTGGAAACAGTTGAAATGGACGTCCTGAGGAGATCATTGGGAGTATCACGCCTACAGAAGATCAGAAACGAGGAGATACGTAGACAAATGGGAGTGGAAGGAACGTTTTACAAAGATATAGAAGCACAACAATTTATCTGGTATGGACATTTACAGAGAATGGACGAACAAAGACTTCCAAAGATGGTTTTTGAATGGTTACCACCACAACGCCTCAAGAGAGGACTACCAAGGAAGACTTGGACCGAAGGGGTTATGAAGGCCATGAGTTCAAGGGATCTGAGACGAGGTCAATGGAATGATATGAAGGGGTGGAGAGCAGGCATCGGACAACGACAATCCCGATTAATCCTTACATAGTATAAAACAAAGTCGCTTCCCGCTGTCTGTCTGTCCCTATGTATGCTTAGATCTTTGAAACTACATGAAGGATTTTGATGCGGTTTTTTTTAATAGATAGTTTACAGTTACAGGTTTACATGTATAATACATGCATAATATATTAGAGAAACACTGATAATTTTAGAGGTTTCTAATGTGATGTTATAAATAAACACATTTTTTTGCGCTTACATTGCAAACTCTGGCTGAACCCTACGAGATAGATCAAAATAATGTAGTACAGTATGGTACACCTTGAAAAGGTCTACGGAAAATTCCGCGATGGTATATATCTATCTCTTAAGGATAATCCACAATAACCATTCTTCATCCTTTACATTCTACGAGAAATAATGGCTTGATTGATTACGAAGCGATTTTAAGCAATACAGCATTGATCCTTATCCAATTAAGTACCTTAAATGCATTGTGCATTTAATATTGATGAATATGGCTCTTCACAGCATGTAATTTAAATCAATATTCTCGAAGATATTGCAGATTTAAAATGCAAGAAAATGCTAAAGAAAACATGTTTCTATTGTCTAACGACAAAAATGCTGTGAACGTTGTATATAAAGAAATTCTGTAGTATATTTAGTATCAGCACTTCAACTGTGTGAAGCCGGGGCGGACAGCTAGTATAATATAAAACAGCGTTCTTCGATACTCGACGCTATGATAATTACAGATGTGTCATCAGCAATTAAGATAACAAAAGCTCCAAGACGGATTATTTATGAATAAAATAAACAAGAGAGATTCCAGAACTGTTACTGGGAGATACCGGAACTGATATTATGCTCCCCATATAAAATAATCTGCACATCTACCCTCATAGTTATAATCAGTAATGAAGCACATTACTTCATAATTCGAAATATATCCAAAGATATTTGTACATATTATACTTTTGATAGTTCTGTTGACGTGACCCTCCATCCAAAATATGACAGCAGGTCGAATGTTAATAAAAAATTGCTCTTACCACAAATTTCTGATTTTTAAGTATGCAATTATCTTCTGTTGACCCTCGAATACATCTCCCTTTGGCATTGTTATTGCTAACTATATCTTCGCAGTTATGAGGATATGACGAGCAATATTCGATCCATTAGTTACTCTGAACGAATTAAAGCAATTACAATGGCTCATTGAATTGACCCATTGTCCTTTCCCATGATTAGATCAATTCTGAGAGGTACTGATTTTAATTCAAACAATTAGACTTTTATTCAACTGGTTAATTCATCATTGCGAACGATAAACGACCGAAATTAAATTTGGTTTTCCGAATTTCATCACATATAGGCTAGTAATATGAATTATCATAAAGTTTATTTTCTGGATTTTCTCTCCCAAACTCTGAAAAAAATATCTATAAAATAAAAAATTGATTATTTGGTGATTTGCCTCTTCGTAAAGGCTGGTCCGAACGATACGTTTTGCACCACCTTTTGTTTGCGCAGTCTCAAGACGGAATGAAAACGTAGCAATTTTTACTGCGTCCACACGATGTAGAGATATCTGTATATTGCACACAGTTTTAGCGATATCGTCATGGAAGAGGTACTACTCTTGTCAATTTTGGCATGCTGTTACCACAGTTACCGTCTACAAATCCACGCAGCTCAAGGATATCTATGCTCTCTAACTCAGTTATCGCAGCAACTGCAACGTCTCCGCGCCATTTTCAAAACTGCGCAGTTCTCTATCTACACGCAACGTTTTACCTGCAACGTGTTGAACTGTGCAGTCAAAAGGTTGTGCAAAACGTAGCGTATGGACCGACCTTAAAAAACACAAGATATTTGTCAGAAGAAATCAATCGAACATTGTTGCCTAACAAATAACAACGAAACAACATCAACGAAGAAACAACTATATCGTAACGTTTCGGAGTCTATATCAGACTCCTTCGTCAGAAACTTAACGAAAATCTTCAGAATTATTTTATTGATATTGATATTGATATTGATATTATATTGATGCAATTTTGCAAATTGCTCAATTGGTATTGACCATATTTGGCTGAATTTATTAAAAAAGGAGTTGGAACTTGGATATTCCTATGCAAAGTAAAACGATATTACTATGAATTTCAAATACTGTCAATGTGACAATTCTCAAGTGTCTGACGAAGGAGTCTAATATAGACTCCGAAACGTTACGATATAGTTGTTTCTTCGTTGATGTTGTTTCGTTGTTGTTTTTTAGGCAACATTGTTCGATTGATTGCTTCTGACAAATATCTTGTGTTTTTTACGCAGAAGCCAATCGCAAAATAATATTTTTTTTATTTTATAGATATTTTTTTCAGAGTTTGGGAGAGAAAACCCAGAAAATAAACCTTATTATAATGAGTATACCTCCCACAGTATCCTTTAATGATTACATAGTAATATGAACGCTGAAAACAAAGGTATCTTGTTTCCTTCTTGTAGTTTGCCTATCTTTGACTTCCAAAAAATGATTCTATTGCACGAAATAAGAAATATTCTTTTGAAATTTTAATATCCTGGGAAACATTTCCGAGGTAGATCAAAGTGAAAATAATGAATCCTGTTTGGAATAATTTCTCAGCTACCTGTTATATTGGAATACTAGAACGTAAAAATCTCTCAGAAGAATGAATTTGTAATGAATGAGCCATGATATAGAAAGATAATAATGGTTGCGAATACCTACAGTACACCAGAACAAAATACTTGGACCCTCTTATGTTTGGCAAAATTAAACAAAAAAATATTTCATTTACATGTATAAGTAAGTTGAGAATATAATGAAAATTGTTAAGGAGAAATCTTAAATTCGTAAATTTTAAACTTCTTTCCTTATCCACAATAACAACTTTTCTATTCAACCAAGAGGCAAACCCCGATCAGACAAATTTACAGCGTTCAGCAGCATTCACTTAGGTATAAAAGATGCATAAATGAATTCTTGTTTGCATCAATATCAGTATTTTGAATGAATTAACTATAACTAGATTAGTAGCTATAATTGGAATGATAAATCTAGACATGTAAAAAGACAATAATTCAAGGAGAGATATTTTTTATTACTTCATGCAATTCGTTATGGTTTCAAATGAATGAACAAATTTAATTAACAGTTGTATTGACCGATATATCTATACTTGTGAAAATTTACTCACTTTATAGACATTGCAAAGAATATTCTTGATTACATTAATGGAGCTTAGCAACTTTTTAAGCGATTTATTTGGAGAAAATGTATTGTTGAATCCCAAGCTTCTCAGAATTGCCTAATTTTGATGAAGTAATTATGTAATATGAATATCGATCAAAAGTTTTTTCCCTAAAAGAGGGAAGAGAAATTAACAAGCCCTGTGGACAGGAGCTTTTAGGCGCTCTTGTTCAAACAGACAAATTTTATCTGCAAAAGTATTGGTTTCTCAGAGTTGGAAATTATATCAATGGATTCCTATGATAAATGCATCATGGAATAAATTAAATTGAAAAAAAGTGTCGTTTAAAAAAAAAATCTTAGAAAAAAAGAGCAATCTACAATACTCCAATGCCTTAATGCTTCAAAAATTGTCATTAAATTTATTTATCAAGTTTAAATGAGCAATCTGCAATGATTCAACCACGTGGAATGGGATGTTGCAACTTACACTCGGTGCATAGTTTTCACAACTCGAAATACCTAAGGAAAGTATCATCGAAATGTCTAGAGCAAGGCTGGAGACAATCATAGCAGATTGTCCATTTATTCCTGATATTTGAGTAGGTAGTGGATTACGATCAAATTATTTTAATAGTTCAAATTATATTAATAAAAGACTATCCTCTTTTCATAATTTAAAATTTAATAGTTCATACCACTAACACATTCTTTTCTGTATTATGAACCTTAACTCAAGAAAAAATGATTGATACACAAATGTAGATACATATTTCAGTAATTTTTTGCTAGCAACATTATGAGAATACTGTATATAGGAACATGTCTCAGTACTTAAGGAAGTAAAATGTAATATTAACCTCAGTGGTCAACGAACAGTAATTTCATTTGATGATTCCATTATGATCTTCTTTCCTATTGCCTCCATAAACTACATCAAAACAGTCTTGTATATATTCACAAATTCAAGAATCGAATTTTTGCTTTCCAAGAGAAAATAACAACTATGATTTGACAATATCTTATATCAAAAGTTGTAATGTAAAAAAAAATTGTTTTCGTTACCCCGAAACTATTTGACCGATGTTGCTCAATAACGAACTTAACCGAGATATTTATCCCTCAAACCTACTCGAAAATTTCAACTGTCTAGCTCATTCCGTTCGAGTTATCGTGTTAACGGCCGGACAGAATCGATTTCGAACACGGATTCTTGATCAGTGAGTTGAACCAAATCGTTTAAGACCATTTTCAACCAAAAATTCGAAAATTACCGACATTTGGGCAAATTGACAAGCACTCTGTTCCGAGGAACAAGGGCACCAAAAATTATCTATACAAGTGCTGTCATGCGCCGTCTTCACTTCGAAGATTTCGTCCCAAAAGGTTTATTTTGAGGGGTGAGCACTAGTGATGAAAATATGCAAGGGCTAGAAATTTCACATGAGGTCAGTTATTTTATGATATATACAAATAATGCTAAATATACAGGGTGTCCCAAAAATACCACGCGAAAGTGACACTGGAGATAGATTGGCATTAGGTCTATCAGATAGCATCAACATGACCTCAGTAAAAGTCCGCTGGTTTTCGAGATATCACCACTTTTGTGTATTTTTTAAAAATCTCCAGTTTTCGGTCTTTTATCGCCTAGCATTGCTAGAAATTACTTCAAACTCATGTTTTTTTTTACCTAGGCTATCCTGAATAGTTGCTTTAAACAATGAAGTAATAACTTCACCGACAACTAGAACAAAATTCTTCAAAAAATGTCTAACTTGTTGTATTTTATGCCGAAGATAAAACGTTAACTTAAGTTTGACTGACTGCTGTGAAAAAAAATTATATCAGACTGATTTGACAAATAATCGCAAAAACTGGTCCATTTCATGCCCTTTTCAAAATGATACAACACTACCATTTTTTTTTAATCAACACCAGAATTGCTACTTATTAAAAAAACCAAAACCCTTATCGACTATCTCGCTCCCACATTCATTGTTTTGTAACATGGAAACCGGTCCGACTTTCACAGACTATGGGTCTTCGAATAGTCCAGACCAGGGGTCACCAAATGGCGGACCGCGGTCCGGATCGGATCGCGAACCTTTTTTTTGCGGACCATTTTTCCAGAAAACATGTATTCTTGATTAAAAAAATTCAGATAAACTTTCGTTTTATTTACTAATTATAGATATTGGATTTAGATTAACTGCTAGTCAAATTCTTATGCGATCATAATGCTATCAACGACCCGCGACAGATATACAGATTTTGTGAACGGACCTCCAATGAAACTAATTGGTGACCCCTGGGTTAGATACTAGAGAAAACTTTTTGGCGTTTGACGGATTTAGTCATTTCCTAATATTTTCCGAACGGATAGAGATACAGAGGAAATAGATACATAAATCTAAACGTCGTCCACCGACCAATCATCGGGGATATCGAGATGTGAAAATCATAGATTTCGGACGGGAAAGAAGAATTTTCCTTCGATTCCGGGTCAAAAATATTTCTAAGTGCCGACCCAAAAAATTTGCAATTAGTTTTTCCCTAAGTGGCGTACTTTGGGAAAATTTTCACTTAGAGTGAAAAAATGGACGAAAATAGGTCAATTTTGGAAGTTCACACCGCCCAAAAAAATCGGTTTAAGGTGTTGTTGATTTTTGCCCTCATATATGGATCCTTTATCTACTGAATAATCCAAACAGAAAATGTCCAGGCCGTACTATTCGGAAATTATGATTTTTTTCCCAAGGGTCTGTTTTTCGCAAAATTCATTTCGCGGTATTTCCGCGGAAAATTCTCTAATGAAAAATCCGATCATATATTCGTAATCTACGGTCCCAAATTAGTAAATGACGTAATTTGCATCGAAATCGGAGACCGGTCGAATTTTCGCAATTTTTTAATACATTAGCCTTAAAAAAATCCCATTTTTCGAGAAAAATTTTTTGACGCAAAACTATGGAACGGATACTTATTCTTATAGATTCGGGGCCGTAGATTCCGAATCTACCATCAGGTACTTATTACAAAAATTTTCCGAGGAAATATCGCGGAAAGAATTTTCCGAAAAATAGACCCTCGGGAAAAAAAAATCATAATTTCCGAAGCGTACGACCTGGACATTTATTGTTCAGATGATTCGATAGATAAAGGATCCAAATATGACGTAAAAAATCAGCAACACCCTACTCCGATTTTTTTGGGCGGTGGAAAGTTCCAAAATTGACTTATTTTCGTCAATTTTTTCACTTTACGTGAAAATTTTCCCAAAGTACGCCACTTAGGGAAAAACTAATTACATATTCGTGATCAGCGACCTTGATTTAATTAGACACGAGCTCCGTATCGATATACCATGAAAAAAATTTTTTGGGTCGGCACTTAGAAATATTTTTGACCCGGAATCGAAGGAAAATTCTTCTTTCCCGTCCGAAATCTATGATTTTCATATGTCGATATCCAAATTTTCCCCGATGAAATCTACAATTTTGCGATTAGGTCGACGCGGCTTTGGTTATTCACTAAATCGGGTACGCAGATCACGAATCTGTAATTAGATTTTCCGTATCTCGATTAGTTTCGGAGCAATGACGAAGAAAGTCGCAATTTCTGGCTCTACCTCCGGAAAATGGACTAATCAGTCGGATTTTTCGCCATATTACCAAAATTAATCGAGATACGGAAAAACTAATTACAGATTCGGAATCTACGCCCTCGATTTACAGAATAGCCAAAGCCGTGGCGATCTAATCAAAAAAATTCTAGATTTTTGTATGGGTTAGAATCTAGACAAAGGACTCACAGCTCTGGCAATGTGTTAGTTGCATTTTATCAATATTTCACAGGAAATAGGTCATAAATACTTCTACAAGGGTTGAAGTATTACAAGATATTTTACTTGCAATTATCTTTCCGTGGAAAATATTAATTTCAAGGGAGAGACCACCCATGCAAAAGTAAACCAGTTAACCCAAAACATTTAAGTTTTACAAGCGAGCTGCTTTGTTTAGAAATACAAATGAGTGCTTCCCAACATGTGAAGTCATGGGACGCAACAGTGGTGATATCTCGAAAACCAGCGGACTTTTACTGAGGTCATGTTGATGCTATCTGATAGACCTAATGCCAATCTATCTCCAGTGTCACTTTCGCGTGGTATTTTTGGGACATCCTGTATATAATAATAAAATATAATATATACAAATAATCCTAAATATTTGGTATCATTCAGGAGAATAGATACTAAATGACTTATCCTAATCTATAGCAATTATTCCTGCACCCCATTCGGTCCATTCCGAAGAAATACCCATTTCATCATTCAGCAGTCTTGTTACGCTGCCGGAAGGAGTTCACTTCTCTCAACTTTTCAATCAGCAAGAACGATCTCATAAAGACATCACTGGTGTGATGGGAAGTGTAGGATGTTTTCGTGGTAGCCGTATTCATTCAGTAACACCTACTCTTATTTGTGTGATATAATTTGGTTATAATTAACATGATCATTATTATTAAAATAAATATTTATATATTATAATTTAATTATACTCAAATAGTAAACTCATGAATCAGTCAGAGGAAGAGAAACCTGACACGATGATAAAGTGTGCTCTATAAAAAAATTCGAACCGCACACGTTACCGAAGCTAGGGTCGGTCCCAAACTTCTTTGATATGTCCTCATCAACATTAGTTAGAGAGTTAATTATTGTAACGGGGTTTCCTCGGACGGAGGTTTACCTCAAGCGCCAGCTATTCTTTTATAGGGGAAAATAGCAAGCCCACCTGGATAGCCTCTAGCCGGAGATAGGGTTCGGGGTTATCTAAGTTGGTAGCTTATTTAATTATCCCAAAATTGGATATAAATATGTACAATGTGGTCACAAAGTCGGACTACGAGCATGTCTCAGCTACTTCCGATATATTGGCCAACCAGAACTTAAGTTGGGTTAGTTTAGATCAGGGTTTCTTAAACTTATAGCAGTTGTGGACCCCTTTCACAAATTAAACGGATTCATGGACCCCCATATATTTGGTAGGAAAATAAAGGATTTTTTATATTAAAAATGTTCTAAGAATTTTTAATGTTGACATACGTGATCTATTGGAATTGAAATATGAAAAAACTTACGCCTCAAGTAACTCCAGGATACGATATTCCTGGAGTTACTTGAGGCGTAAGTTTCTCTGGAAAATTAGTTTGGTCGACATTCTACAAGTAATTACCTAGTTTCAATTTGATCAGATACGTATATTCTGAATTATTATAGAGGAAATAACAAAAAAAATTCAGATGAGGATAACTCCAAAACCATTTGGCAGATTATGCCAATTAAGGAACTCAAATGTCGTATTCGGATGTGCAAGCTACCCTAAGAATTGCAAGTCGCTACCTTTTTCCGTTCTCAAGATATGGTGAGCTACATAGTATTTTTTCGTGATATTTTAAAATATTCTAGTGGTAGGGTCCTCACAAAATTTTACGTGCGCCCTTTTGTCAATTTTGTACGACTAGTTACCAAGTTTCAATTCGATCGGGTGTGTATTTTTTGAGTCATCGAGGAAATAATATTCCAGATGGGTATAACTCCGAAACGGTTGGGCCGATTACACCGAACAACGAACTTAACTCACCCATTCGGATGCGCAACCTACCCGGAAAATTGCAAGTCCCTACCTCTTTTCGTTCTAAAGTTATCGAATCAACGGTCACTCATCCAGCTGCTGAACTCATACAAAGCTGCTCAGATCTCCAACAAAATA
Source organism: Halyzia sedecimguttata (assembly GCA_937662695.2). Lineage (NCBI taxonomy): Eukaryota > Metazoa > Arthropoda > Insecta > Coleoptera > Coccinellidae > Halyzia > Halyzia sedecimguttata. The sequence continues at coordinate 110,452,597 of OW569414.2, read as the reverse complement.
GATGCGACCGTGTTCAAACTTGGAACTTGGCAGTAGAGGTAGGATTTGAAGGCACTCGCAAAATGTCTGCCATGTCGGATGAATAGTTTATGATACCTACATATAATGTTTTTCAATGTTTTCGATGATTTTTCAAAAATGTTCTAGTGATACGATCCTCAAAAATCTTGAGAGAATTTTTGCCTCGGCATTCTACAACTAATTACCATGTTGGAATTGGATCGGATTCGTATTTTTCGAGTTAGTGAGGAAATAAAAACCAAATTTCAGATGGGTATAACTACAAAACCGTTTGGCCGATTATGCCTATCAGAAAATTAAAATGTCTCATTCAGATGCACAACCTACCATAAAAACACCAAAACTCACCAAGACCTTTTGCAAGAAATTCAGCCTTCAAAACTTCTCTCAGGTCAGTTAAGTCATCTTCATCGCTGATATTATCCATATCAATCAAAAATGGACTGAGCTAAAATAACCTTCAAAAGACGTGTGCAATATTCAAGATGACATAACAGATATTTTTGTCTGTTATGTCGTTTTTGTGTCGGGTTGAATCCAAGATTAAATAAAGTACAGGCGCTCTAAGCATAAAAATCATGAATGCTGTCAGATATATTCCCAGAGTGGACAGTTTTAAGATGTTCTGACGACTTTGCTGGCTTCAAGCTTCCATTAGTAAGCACTTTACCGCATAAGGAGCACTGCGATTTTGGAGTACTACAAAATTTTCTAATCAATAAATGTTGAGATATAACTGACCTACCACGGACCCCTGACACTCATGCCACGGACCCCCAAGGGGTCCATGGACCCCACTTTAAGAAATCCTGGTTTAGATGAACGGAAAATGAGGTACGAAACTAGGTAACGGATTATTGCTCAATTGTGAAAAGAAAATGAGGTGAAGGCTGGGATGGCTGATCGCTTTTTTTTTCTCCTGCCTTAGGATTATCACACCATGACTACAGGCGAGAAGCAACTTAACGGGACGATAACATATTAAATTATAACATTGAATTTATAAACTTTCGGGTCGATTTTTTCATAACACAGTAGGATCTATGGGAGATGATAGCCCTACATTTCGTTCCTGTAGCGGTTTTCGAACATCTGAAGTTCTGAATAATCATTGTTTGGATTGGCCAGACCTGGTTTTGAAAGAGATCCTCCATGCCTTATCAACTATGATTTTTCCTTTATGAAATCAAATATTGGAGGAATTTCTAAGAGTGAATATCTTTGAAAACTAGCGGAGGCGATTCTACTTCAGATCCATGCGGCTACAGAGGAGTATATTTATGAGAGGGGACTTTTGAAAGGTTATTATTTTTAATTTGTTCGTTTTTCTCCTCTTGTCTTTTCATTTGTACGCGTATGATCGAATTGAAGCTAGGTAACTAGTAGATTATCGACATAAAGACATGTGTAAAATTTTGTGATAACCGTATCCGTAACCGAAAATTTAAAAAAAATTACGAAAGCAATTGGTTCAAGCACTGACGTGAAGTCTGGAGCTTTTGCGCGTATGTTCTATTGTCCATTCTCCTGTATTGGACACACTTAATCGAATTTACCATGGTAAATTATGTTGTCCATTCTCCTGTATTGGACACTCTTAATTCGAATTTACCATGGTAAATTCGAATAAATCGAAAAATCGAATTTACCATGGTGAATTCGAATGGTTCCTTATGCTACCACAAAGGAAGCAATATCTGTTTTTGACCCAACAGTTAAATTATGTATTTGAATGGACACGATACGCCACACAGCACTGTTCATTTTCGAACCAATAGTGGATGAATGTATTTGAATGGGACCCTATGCCACTGCAAACACAGCACCGTTCATTTTCGAACCAACAGTGAATGTATGTACGTGAGTTGAAACTTATCATTTGATACTATTCTCAGCCAAAAAATGTACCAGTTTTTTTTGGACGCTTGTTTTAACTGTCAGATTCAAATTCCTGGAAATATTTTTTGTTTCCTGGAACTAAGCAGCTTAGGGCTAGTTCAGTACCTGGATGGGTGACAGCTCTGCCTATAGATTGATTTGGACAGCGCGCCAAAGCTCCTGTCCACAGGGCTTTCCCACTTTTTCTCACTGTGATTTGAAATTACGAGAATATTCTCAAATAATAGTCTTTGCTAGTCTTGAATATAAGTAATAAAGCAATGGTGTTTTGTTTTTTTGCGCGTATGTTGCCCAAATTTTCAAATTGTTTTCCGAAAATGGTTTAAAACGATTGGGTTCGACTCCCTGATCAAGAATTCGAGGTCAAATTTGATTCTGGCCGGCGCCACGATAACTCGAGAACGGAAACAGATAGCGACTTGAAATTTTCAGGTTAGGTGGCGTATCTCAGTACGACGAACAAGTTCGTTAATGGGCATAATCGGCCCAACGGTTTCCGAGTGGTAATTTTGTTCCGAACAAATATATATCCGATCGGATTGGAACTTGGTGGGTAGTTGTAGAATACAAACCTAAGAACGTCCGCAAAATTTTGTGAGAATCGTATTGCTAGAAAATTAAAAAAAAATTATTAAAAAATATTATTTATGTCACGATAACCTGAGAACGGAAAGAGATAGCGGCTTGAAATTTTCAGGTTAGGTTGTACATCTGAATGCGACATTTCAGTTTGTCTACAGGTATAATCGGCCAAACGGTTTTGGAGTTGTACCCATCTGAAATTTGGTTGTTATTTCCTCAATAACTCGAAAAATACAAAACCGATCCAATTCAAACATGGTAATTTGTTGTAGAATGCCAACGCGAAAATTCTTGTGAAATTTCGTGAGGATCGCATCACTAGGAAATTCTTAAAAAATCATTGAAAATAATGGAAAAAAAATGCTATATATCAGAAACTGTTCGTCCGACAAAAATCGCAAAACTTTGCTAGAGCAGTCAGAAACTAAATATACTGCCAAGCTCCAATTTTGAACACGATCGGATCCATATTGTTGGAGATCCGAACAGCCTTGTGTGATTTTAGTAGCTGGATGGGAATAGTAGAAATTTTGCGAGAACCTTCAAAACCATGAATGTCATGCTGACATATTGAATTATAACTTCAATTTTCGTCTATCTATGGGAGATGATAGCCCTACATTAGGGTCCTGTAGCGGTCTTTGAACATCTGAAGTTCTGAATAATCATAGTTTGGATTGGTCAGACCTAGTTTTGAAAGAGAACCTCCTTAGGAGCTACAACATTTTCCTTTTTGAAATCAAATATTGAAGGGATTTCTGTGAGCAAGAGGGAAATTTTTTTAAAACTAGCGGAGGCGATTCTTCTTCAAGAGATCCATGCGTCTACAGAGGAGTATATTTGTGAGAGGGGACGTTTGAAAGGTAATGGATTATTTTTAATTAGTTCGTTTTCCTCCTACGGTGTTTTCATTTTTGCGAGTCCTGGGGAACATTGCGTTAACATTTTGCCCAAGTGCATGTAATTTTTTAATTTTTCACCGGCAATGGCCTTTATAGAGACCAATCATTATAACGATTGGGTTTGATCCCCTGATGAAGAATTCGAGGTCAAATTTGATTCTGTCCGGCAGACCGTTGCCACGATATTTTGAGAACGGAAAGGGACAGCGACTTGAAGTTTTCAGGGTAGATGGCGCATCCCAATACGACGGACAAGTTCGTTAATGGGCATAATCAGCCCAATGGTTTCCGAGTAATAATTTTGCTTTCTACCAATTCGAATCCGATCGAATTGAAACATGGTGATTAGTTGTAGAATACAAACCTAAGGACGTTTGTAAAATTTTGTGAGAATCGTATCACTAGAAAATAAAAAAAAATTATTGAAAAAAAGATTGGTTCAAGCACTGACGTGAAGTCAGAAGCTTTTGCGCGTATGTTCTATTGTCCATTCTCCTGTATTGGACACTCTTAATCGATTTACCATAATAAATTCGATTAAGAATGTCCAATACAGGAGAATGGACAATAGAACATACGCGCAAAAGCTTCTGACTTCACGTCAGTGCTTGAACCAATTTTTTATTGATTCGACACGTTTACACCCAAAACACAATATTCGGAAAACCTCACGTGAGATAAGGTGTGGGGGAAGGAAGTCGAGGAAAATGTTACGACATCTCACCAGGGTGAGAGGGGGAGTCAACAAATCCTCAAAAATGCCTCAATTAATTTATGGACTAATACATACAGCAGAAAACTCTCGGATCCACTGCACTGCATTGCGATGCGTGGGTTATATCATATCCTCGAATCGCTCGTACCCGCGTTTACGTAGGACATAGCGTAAGGTCGGCAATCCGAGGAATCCATGCGATTAAATCTATGTATACTGACTGACAAAGAAACTGCAACACCCAGAAGGAGATGTTTAAATTTTAATTTTTTTGTGGTGAAACATAGATAGTATAGCAAGGAGTAAAAGATTGAAATTTGAAGAAAAAAAAAAAGGGTTTACAATTTTTTTTTAATAAATTTGTTAATTATGTGTTTGTCCACCGCGATTATTTATACACTCCCCAACACGTCTTGGCATTGATGCAATAAGATGGTCTATTTCTTCTTGAGGGATACTGAAAGGTTTTTTTCTGGGTTTTCTCTCCCAAACTCCGAAAAATATCTATAAAATAAAAATTAGTTATTTTGTGATTTGCTTCTGCGTAAGAAACACAAGATATTTGTCAGAAGCAATCAATTGAACAATGTTTCCTAACAAACAACAACGAAATAACATCAACTAAGGAACAACTATATTGTAACGTTTCGGAGTCTTTATCAGACTCCTTCGTCAGACGCTTAATGAAAATCTTTAGAATTATTTTGTTGATAGTTATTTTGTGAAGTTCAGAATTGTCACATAACTATCAACAAAATAATTCTAAAGATTTTCACTAAGCGTCTGACGAAGGAGTCTGATATAGACTTCGAAACGTTACGATAGTTGTTTCTTCGTTGATGTTGTTTCGTTGTCGTTCGTTGGGCAGCATTGTTCATTTGATTGGTTCTGACAAATATTTTGTGTTTTTACGCAGAAGCAAATCACAAAATAATTAATTTTTATTTTATAGATATTTTTCAGAGTTTGGGAGAGAAAACCCAGAAAAAAACCTTTCAATAATGAGTATACTTCCCACAGTATCCTTTAATGATTACTTATCTATGTTTTATCAAAAAAAAATTAAAATTTAAACAGCTCCTTCTGGGTGTTGCAGTTTCTTTGTCAGTTAGTATATATCAGTTCGGTTGTAGGTACTTCAGCATATTCACCTCCATCCTTAGAGGATTTTCGATTGCGTTGATAATTCGCTCTTCCACTGTCGCCAGCAATCCGTATACCAAATTTCAACAGTATCGGTTGAGTATTTCTTGACTCCGGTTGAGTGGTATATGCGTTAGACGGTAATAAACGAACAGTCAGAGCCGGCCCGAGGTCCGTGCTAGACGAGCATACACTAATTCTAGGCAAGCACTCTCCAATCCCGAAGAAGCTATGTCTGCGCATGCGCCCCGCGTGTTTACCTATCTTCAACAACATTTGAAAATACTGTCTCTCCAAATTTCGACTTTGGCAGGACCGAAAATATTATTTCTAAACTCTCCTGAACTATGGATTATTTGAATCGTCAGATCTTACTGTGGAGGCTGGCTAATAGCTATACATTAACATACAATACGTACAATCCCTTTAAAATTTTGACTCATATCAAGGGCGTAGCCAGGGGGGGGGTTTTGGGGGTTCAAACCCCCCCCCGAAATGTTATTTTTTCTCTTAAAAAAAATTTTTTGCTGCAGAAAGTGACCCTTACACCCCCAAAACCCCCCCCGAAATTAATTCCTTTTTCAAAACCCCCCCCCGAAATTAGTTCCTGGCTACGCCCTTGACTCATATGTTTATTGTTCCAAGATATTCTAGAAGGCATTATTCAAAAGAATGCAAGTATTGTATGAAGAACTGTCATAATTATACTGGAAATCATAGGTCATACATAGCTCATCTGGAGACCCAAATGAAATAATAATAAGCTATTTACCAGTTGGGGAATGAATTATTAGAATGTCCATAATCACGAGTGTTTTACGAATATTGCTTTTTTTATCCTCTATAGTCAAAGAAAAACTTTGAATTATTGCTTCTCCGTATATTATATGAGCCAATTTGAATTCTTCATAATCATAAGAATGTCTCTCGATATGGTAATAAATTGACACATCGTTTGATGAATAATCATTTCTCTATTTCAGTATCGTAATGAGTCCATTCCAGCACTAAAAACAGTGCTGGAATGAACTCATTCCTGCATTGTTTCTAGTTATATTTTTCATTTTGTGGTAGTCAGCACTGACATTCGATCCTATCAAATTTCAACACACGTCAATTGACAATACAATATAATCTGGATATAGTGAAATAAATGTTGAGGAAAAGCTTTATTTTCATTGAAAAATATGGTACTAGAGATTTCCTTCTTGCTAATATTGAATCATTCATGCTATTAGGAAAATGTTTTAAATCTGATCTCCATGACCTACGTACGTTACAAATTCAAATTCCGTAATCTGTCAACTTTCGTAACAGTCACACCAACTTCCAAGATAGAAAACAAAAATCACTAGGATGTATAATCCGAATTTTTCATTGAATTTCGACAATATTTCACAAAACTTGTCTGAAATAGAGAAAATATCGTCTAATACTCGTTGCAGAAGGCAATTCTAACACTCATGCGTTCGAAAACTCGCTCCTTCGTCGCTCGTTTTCGAATTTCGCATTCGTGTTTTGATAGGAGCCCATTCTACAACTTGTTTTAGAATATACTATTTCAAAACTCTTGTCACTCGTTGATATGCGAAATTATCTGAAATTGTAGATAAACTATAAATATTCCATTCAATATTGAAATTAAATATTCAGACATTTCCACGTATTGAGTTGTATTTCAAGATGATGAACGTTTGAAGCTAAAGATAAATGTAATTTGTCTGTAAAAATGGGTTCTCATAGGTTTAGGGGATAAAGTAATTGTGAAAATAAGATTCATTTATTTAGATACCAATATCTATATATTATACCAATACCTACTATTACTCTTTACTAAGTAAAAAAAAAATTGTATACCAAACTGTGGTTTTGATTCAAACTCTATGTATTAACATTTTGATTATGTACTTCAAGAGAGATCAAGAATAACATTCATTTTGAAATTTAAATACTACATCAATGAGCATGCAATAATTTTTTTCGAGTTTTGACCACTGCTAGCTCACCATAGTTATGGAGGATTCCTAAAACACTACAGGGAGGATAAATATATGGATCATAATTAAAACATGATTACTTCCTGATATCCTACTCCTCGTTGGAAAATATAATTGGATTACCTCCACAGCACTAGATATATTATCACCATTTTCAAAGTAATCGTTGAATTATCAAGCCATTCTATTATAATATTAGTAAAATCGGTCCTTCACACGTATTTATTATTAAGCATACTAAGCAACAAGAATTAAAGAAATATGTACCTGAAACTCCAAGTGAAAACAATATATATACATACACACATGTTATATTAATACATCACCTTTTACTACTATACATGTATTTTGAAATGTTCCGCTATTAGAAACAATAAAATGTTTCGTCAAAAATTCTATAATATAATATACGCTGTCATTCAAAGACCTTGATGATGGACCATCACAGATCCATTATATCAGGACCCCAGAATAAGTGCAACTCATTTTTTTTTTATTTGTGTAACAGTATTACATGAATCCATAACAGGTATTATGCAAATGTACTAGAATCGAGCATTTATGATTTATTTTGTTCACCCCCTGATTTATCGTTCACTTTTAAATGTGAATATCTTGAAACTTTCTTATTGCAAATACGTTCCATTGTCATTTTGCCAACGATAGGAGAACCATCACCAATTTGTTTGATTTTCTTGTTGGCTATTCCACTTTTGAACTTTCAAAATTGTAGCGTTCATATCCTCTTCATGTCCCCTCTTATCAATATTGAATTTTCTCATGAGATAAGCTAGATATTCAATCTACTAAGTCCCATATTCCTTGTTGGCGCTCTTGTTCCTCCGAACAGAGTGCTTATCATTTTGCCCAAATGTCTGTAATTTTCGAATTTGTGGTTGAAAATGGTCTTGAATGATTTTGTTTGCCTCACTGATCAAGAATCCGTGGTCGAAATTGATTCTGTCCAGCCGTCCGTCCGCCCGGCCGTCCAGACGTTAACACGATAACTCTCGAACGGAACAAGCTTGACAGTTGAAATTTTCAGAGTAGGTTTGAGGGATAAATAGCTCGGTTAAGTTCGTTATTGGGTAAAATCGGTCTGATAGTTTCGGAGTAACGAAGAAAAATATTTTTTTTTACATTACAACTTTTGAATTCAAATTTTTTTTAAGATGCAGTTTCATCATAAGAATCCATTGTTATCATTGTCAACTCTAACAAGCTAATACTTTCGGAAATATGATGTTTCAAATTTTCAATAATACATCGTAAGTTCTTTTTATTCACAGAATGTGAGCACAGAATCTGTCTGTGATCACTATTCATGAATGTCATCTTTTATAGCTATTAGAGATTGTCAATTCATAGTTGTTATTTTCTTTTGGAAAGCAAGTATTCGATTCTTGAATTTGTGAATATATACAAGACTGTTTTGATGTAGTTTGTGGAGGCAATAGAAAGAAGAACATGATGGAATCACCAAAAGAAATTACTGTTCGTGGACCACTGAGGTTAATATTACCTTTTACTTACTTATTAAGTAGTGAGGCATGTTCCTATATACAGTATTTTCATAATGTTTCACAAAGCTGATCGAGCTGAAATCCTATTATCGATTGCAAAATGGCGGCTTGGAGGTTTGTGCGGAATCTGATAGTTTCCGAAATATAAATTTTATTTCTCTTTCAAGAAAATTTTTTTCACAATTCTCTCAAAATTTTGCATAAATTAGCGGGTTGGCATTCTACGACTAATTACCAAGTTTTAATCCGAACGGATATGTATTTCTTGAGTTATTGAGGAAATGATAACAGAATTTTGGATAGGTATAACTCCCAATCCCATTGGCCAATTATGCCCATTACCGAACTTAACCGTCGTATTCGGAGGCGCAATCTACCCTGGAAATTTCAAGTCGCTATCTCTTTCGGTTTGAAAGTTTTCGTGGCAACAGCCAGCCGTACAGACCACAATTTGACCTTAAATCATTCATCAGTTTAAAAAAATTCGAAAGTTACGAGCATTTGAGTAAAATGATAGCACGCTGTTTCCTAGAACATGCGTGCATACAATAAATAAAAGTGGGAAAGCCCTGTGGACAGGAGCTTTGGCGCTCTTGTTCAAACTTTGATAAATAATATCTCCGAAAGTATGGGTTTCTCAGGGTTTGAAATGATATCAATGGATTATTATGATATATCTTCATCATGAAAGAAATTAAATTTCTTTTGCATCTTATCTTTATATGATGGTTCAATTTTGGCTACAGGTTTTTCAAAACTATCAGAAGTCATTCTGAAAATTTTAGTGAATGAAATAGCCAGGTTTATTCATGAAACAAATCAAATATGATCAGTCCAGAGATAACTCAAACCAGAATACTTATGTAGGAAATTTTGAATAGCATTACTAAGGAATAACTACCTGTACATTAGTTGGAAATCACGTTATAAATCTTCCATAATTATAGAATGATTCGTAAATTTTGCTCGACTTCGTTGCACTATTGATTTTCAACTCACTAACCAAAAAACTCTGCCTATGAACTTAGCGAATCCAAATTTCAAATTGTTTACATGCCTACATCAAACAAACTGTTGAGAAATATAATTTCAATTTCGTTTGATATTAATGACGTTTATCTTTCAAACTGGACCAGAAGACAGCTACCGCAAACAGTAACCAGTTAGTTGAACGAAATTATGGCTTATGAGTAACAAACCAGAAATATATTTGACATGACTGTTATAGGTACCTAGATAAGATGAACACATATAGAACACAGACATATAGAATTCGCTTTCTGTGAAAACATAGAAGTACGATGTATTATTGAAATTTTGAAAAATCATTTCTCCGAAAGTAATAATAATAATAATAATAATAATAATAATAATAGCTCTTTATTCTCGATCACATTCATACAAATATAAATATCATTATATGAAGACGAAATAGAATAGTGTCGAAATAAGAATTACATGGTGGATATATAATCATATCTAAACTGTATGGTTCTAGCTCAATAAGATATTCGAATAATCTTTTTTTGAAACATTTCATATTTTTTATAGTTTTTATATTTTTTGGGAGCATATTATATATTTTGAGACATCTATATTCCGTCTGCGTTTGAGAGGTTGTTAAATTATGTTTGGGATAAATGTAGTCGTCATTCCTGGTATCGTAGAAAGTTTTTTTGTTTTCATATTTTTCAAATAGATGTTCATTGGTCCTAATGAAGAGAACACATTCCTGAACGTAAAGGGCATATATTGTCAATAATTTATTTTGCTTGAAGATACTTCTCCAGGATTCATTATACTTCATGTTGTTGAGTATTCTTATTGCCTTTTTCTGTAAAATGAACAATGGTTTTATGTTTCCTGCTCCATAAAATATTATTCCAAATCTTAGTTTTGACTCCATTATTCCATGATAAACCATTTTTAAGTAATTACTGTGGATATATCGACTTATTACTCTCAGACCATAAATCGATTGTGTAATTTTCTCATTTAGACAGTTTATGTGTTCTTTCCAATTGAGGTTTTTGTCTATGTGGATGCCCAAAAATTTTGTTGTTTCTTGTATCTGGTATATTTCCTGACTCAAATTGATTGTTAAATTTCCCTCAATTTTTGTTTGTGTTGGTGTGAAAAGTATGAATTTTGTTTTTTCTTTGTTGAGTCTTAAATTATTATTTTTGAACCATTCATCAGTTTTATCTAGGGTGATTTCAGTTAGTCTTTCCAACATTGAGAACAGTTTTCCAACTAGAAATAAATTTGTGTCATCGGCATAATTAACTGTATATAATCTTTTGGGACATAGTTCCATATCTGGTTCGTAGTCATTGATATATATCAGGAAGAACAAGGGCCCAGTAAAACTTCCTTGTGGCATGCCTAACAGTAATTCCTCCAAATTTGATCTCACAGTTTCCTCATTGATTTCCATTTCTACCATTTGTTTCTGTTCATTAAAAAAAAAAGTATTAGCTTGTTTGAGTTGAAAATTCTATCAATGGATTATTATAATGAAACTGCATCTTGAAAAAATTTAATTTGAAATTTGTAATAAAAAAAAATTGTTTTTCTCCGAAACCAACCGATTTTGCCCAATAACGGACTTACCGAGATATTTATCTCCAAAACTTACCCTGAAAATTTCAACTGTTTAGCTCATTCCGTTCGAGAGTTATCGTGTTGATGGCCAGACAGACACAATCGATTTTGCCCACAGGTACTTGATCAGTTAGTCGAACCAAAACGTATAAGACCATGTTCAGCCAAAACTTCGAAAATTACAGACATTTGAGCAAATTGATAAGCACTCTGTTCCGAGGAACAAGAGCGCCAATAAGTCTTAACAAGAGTGTATTCTTCGAGCTTTTGCATTGGCGAAGTCGGAAACTATTACGTTCATCTAATTCCTCCAAATCACCAAATACAATAGACATTTGAGAAAGTCCTACCAAACGCACTTGAGATGATGATCCCAAAAATTTCCACCTTGAAGTCAGTTACCACGAAATCACGGGTACAGGCAGTGTTAAAAGTATTTTCAGAGCTACTGTGAGATTGGAGAAGTTTTTCACTCGACTATTTTTCAATATATGGTTTTTTGGCGTTTTTAATGGTTGTCATAAAATAAAAGTTGAATCACATCTATATCCTTATCAGAGCCTTCGCTCTGAGCTAATTCTGAATCTTTGCAGCATTACCTGATAACTTTCTGTTCAATTATTCCTGCCGTTGGGATAGAGGTCTCCAAACGTTTGGTTAAACTTTTAAATTCCAAAACGGAAGAATTAATTCATTTTCAGAAAAATCCTATTTTCTCTTCTGATAAAATAGCCATGTAGCTGATTTTTTAAACGAACTTCATTCATTTTTGGCACTCTTGTTCCTCGAGTGCTTATCAATTTTCCCAAATGTCTGTAATTTTCAAATAGTTGGATGAAAATAGTCTTAAACGATTTGGTTCAACTCACTGATCAAGAATCCTTGGTCAAAATCGATTCTGTCCGTCCGGCCGATAACACGATATCTCTCGAATATAATGAGCTAGACAGTTGAAATTTTCAGAGTATCTTTGGAAGATAAATATCTCAGTTAAGTTCGTTATTTGGTAAAATCGGCCTGATGGTTTTGGAGTAAGAAAAAAAATTTTTTTTACGTAACAAATTTCAAATAAAATTTTTCAAGGTGCAGTTTATCATAAGAATCCATTGATATAATTTTCAACTGTTAGAGTTGAAGAAACTGAGAGTCGGAAAAAACTAATACTTTTGGAGATATCATTTTTCAAAATTTCAATAATTAATCGTAATTTTATGGAAAGGTTTTTTTCTGGGTTTTCTCTCCCAAACTCTGAAAAATACCTATAAAATAAAAATTTATTATTTTGTGATTTGCTTCTGCGTAAGAAACACAAGATATTTGTCAGAAGCAATCAATTGTACAATGTTGCCTAACAAACAACAACGAAACAACATCAACGAAGAAACAACTATATCGTAACGTTTCGGAGTCTATATCAGACTCCTTCGTCAGACGCTTAATGAAAATCTTTAGAATTATTTTGTTGATAGTTATTTTGTGAATTTCAAGAATGAGTATACCTCCCATAGTATCCTTTAATGATTACATAATTTTATGACTTCATAGAATGCTTCAATTCTAATTTGCTGATGTATGTACGTTTTGAATTTAATTTTTTATGATACAGCTCTATGATAAGAATCCATTGATATCATTCCCAACTGAATGCATTAATGACCCATTTTAATGCACGATTTCTTTCTATTTTAATGCATGATTGTCATGGGCAAGATGCATAGAATAACAAGGTGTCGACACTCGCTACTAATTCCTGTTAAAATTTTCGGCCGAAAAACGGACCTAGAACTGTCAAATCACGTACTTTATGTACTACTTCACTTTATTAACGATGGTGCCGCTAGAGTCGATTTCGAAGATTCTGACAAGGGAATAAATGAAAACTGACAAGCGACAAAGTTCACTTTCCACCGTTGCTTATTCGTAAATCCAAATTAAAAGAATATAATGAAGCAGTTTATTGAAAAATCAATTCACTTATTGCTTATTCAGACATCTGTTCGGACATTATACGTAAACCCCATTTGTTTGGAACAGAAATTTCATCTTGCCAAGACATAATGAGGTCAAATAAGGAATTTATCAGTAAAGGAGTTTCCTTGGAACATTTTGAATGGAACTGTAAATGAAGAAATCTGTGAAATCGTTATTTTTCCATTGCAAAAGATCACATCCAATGTCATTAGAATATGAGCATTTAATTTATGTATTTTGAAATACATTGAATAATACATAATTTTCTCTAATAGCTCTACATAATATATTTCGATATCATATTATTATTCAAATGTATTAATTACCTTTATCATGTAAGGCTCATTTAAATTGAGCATTTTACTTATTATTTTCGATGTATAAACTTCATCAAAATATTCTCATGTATACAGCATTTTTTCAGTCACCCAATGCCCCTTGACAACTTTTTATGTTCTCAGCAATTAGATTGCAGAATACCTATATTTGATTCCATAGCTATTATTCAGAACTAAGTATACTAATGAAATATCGAAAAATGATTCATTAAATTGATAAACCAACCAAATAGAGGGTAGTGTACTACGTTTCAATCTTATATTCAATATTATATTCGCTAGAAAAAAATTAATATTTTGAACAAACGAATGTTCTAATTTTCAATACCCTACCTCTACCAGTTGCCAGTTGCCATTCTTGTCGTGTAACAATATCCTTGAAACAAATAATATTATTATAGTAAAAGAGCGCCAAAACCTATTCAACTTTGATGAAATCACACTGTGTGGTTGCTCTGAACTTTGCTTTCTGCTAGTACTTCATCGTTGACGAATAATATTGTTAGTTTTCAAAACAATCCTTCCCAATATGTAACTGAATTGTATAATGAATATAATTATTAATTAATAGTTATACCTTAACCTTAATGTTTCAACTGTTAAAACAGTTTATGTTCATCAACCGGAGAGATTATAATAAATCACCAAGTCTATAAGCGTTCTCCTATGTTGATTTATTAACAATTAACGGTATAAGCGATCTTTCAATATTATTATAATATTATAATTAATACCTATCTTGATACTAGAAATCTGCCCCTGATTGACAATTTTATTGTTAAAAAAACTATATATTCGCATAAAAACGAAGTATTTGATTAAAATGGTTCTGGATACTCGTTTAGAGATCACAAAGCAAACATTTGGCTTACTTTCGGCGCGGAAAACAAGGACGTTGAACAAAATACTCAAAATTCTAAATTCCAGCAAACGGTACGACTTTCCACAAGAAACTAGAATAAACAAAGATTCAAATTTAATTTGACATGTCGATAATTTTGTCCATAAAATTTCTACTGTCGGCATCTATCGGCGAAAACTGAAGTAGAACAAAATCCTTGTATTTTGACAGTATTTGGACCGCAAATCGGCCGAAAATATGTCAAAGAGTGTCTTCACCATGTATTATATGCATCTATGTCATGGGCAACCGAACATAGAGTATTCAGAAGTAATATGAGTAACGTCACAACTCGACTGATATTTCATTTTTGCGCGTATGTTCTGGGGAACATACGCGTTATAGTTTTGCCCAAATGTGAAATTTAATTCTGTGGTGCCGTCCGGCCGGCCGTCCGGCCGTCCGTTGCCACGATAACTTGAGAACGGAAAGAGCTAGCGACTTGAAATTTTCAGGGTAGGTGGCGCATCCCAATACGACGGACAAGTTCGTTAATGGGTATAATCGGCCCAATGGTTTCCGAGTAATAATTTTGTTTTCAACCAAAATAAATCCGATCGAATTTTAAACTTGGTGAATAGTTGTAGAATATAGACCTAAGCACGTTTATGAAATTTTGTGAGAATCGTATCGCTAGAAAATTATTAAAAAATTATTAAAAAATATTTTTGTTGTCACGATAACCTGAGAACGGAAAGAGATAGCGGCTTGAAAATTTCAGGTTAGGTTGTGCATCTGAATGCGACATTTGAGTTTGTTTATGAGCATAATCGTCCAAACGGTTTTAGAGTTATAGCCATCTGAAATTTTCTGAAATTTGGATGTTTTTTGTTCCTCATTAACTCGAAGAATACAAAACCGATTGGATTCAAACATGGTGAATAGTTGTAGAATATAGACCTAAGCACGTTTATGAAATTTTGTGAGCATCGAATCGCTAGAAAATTATTAAGAAATTATTAAAAAATATTTTTGTTGTCACGATAACCTGAGAACGGAAAGAGATAGCGGCTTGAAAATTTCAGGTTAGGTTGTGCATCTGAATGCGACATTTGAGTTTGCTTATGAGCATAATCGTCCAAACGGTTTTAGAGTTATAGCCATCTGAAATTTTCTGAAATTTGGATGTTTTTTGTTCCTCATTAACTCGAAGAATACAAAACCGATTGGATTCAAACATGGTTATTAGTTGTAGAATGCCAACGCGAAAATTTTTGCAGAATTTCGTGAGGATGGTATAACTAGAAAATTCAAAAAAAAATAATTAAAAATAATTGAAAAAAATTCTATATATCATAAACTATTCGTCCGGCATGGCTGAAATTTTGGGAGAGCCTGCAGAACCTAACTCTACTGCAGAATTCCAAGTTTGAACACGATCGGATCTATATTGTTGGAGAACCGAGCAGCCTTTTGTGAGTTCGGTAGGTGGATGCGAATCGTCGTATGATATGTTGTCTATGGTCGTATTTTTGCGAGAACCTCCAAAAATAAAATATGAATGTCATGATGACATATTATTATACATATATATTCATGGTAAAATCGTGTTATTTCATCACAAATCTATAGGAGATTAGATGATAGCCCTACATTAGTGGTCAGACCTGGTTTTGAAAGAGATCCTCCTTAGGAGGAGGCAACTAAATATTGAAGGGATTTCTATGAACAAGAGTGAATATCTTTGAGGAATAGAGAGGCGATTCTTCTTCAAGAGATCCATGTGCCTTCAGAGGAGTATATTTGCGAGAGGGGACCTTTGAATTTTGCAGAAGGCTTCTGATCTTGTAAGGTGAGAGGCTCATTTGTGGATATTAAATCTCGTGATGGGTAGAAAGGAATTCTAGGCCAGTTTTTCTATCACTAATGAGAATATATCTTTATGTAATAACGGGTGATTTTTTGAGAGCTTTTGGATTTGATTTCAAAAAAAATTGGTTCAAGCACTGACGTGAAGTCAGAAGCTTTTGCGCGTATGTTCTATTGTCCATTCTTCTGTATTGGACACTTGTTTTCAATGCGCCTGTTTCATGCAGACGTTGATGAATATTTTGAAACAATTTTCTGTCAGGAATATTACGCCCAGGAAATCGTTCAATGTACAACCTCCTAGCTTTTAATGAATTTCCATCAGCAAGTCCATAAATGAAATGCATGTCAGTCATCTCGGCGTTTGTATAGCGATTCATAATAGTCAAAGATAAAATGTTAATTGCTAATACATCACAAAACGAATTCAAATGAAAACCGTGTTTAATCTGTACTCCTTTACCATCTGCACTTATCAATTTTTAGTCAAAAAACTGGCCGTTTTTAGTAATTGGAATGTTGTTAAACAAATTTAAAAATAAATTGTACCTACTTAGTAAACACAGTGCGGTACGCATTTTTATTTAAACTATTATTAATTTTAAAAATATGAAAAATGTTGTTCGCCCTGTATCTTCGAAACAAAGAGGTTTTTCAAAAATCATCCAAGGACAAAACATGCTTAAAATAGTCCAAGGAACAACCCCCTGAATTTTTGCCGCATGTTTAGGAAACACCCTGTATAAAGCAAATAAGAGCACTTACTGTACTACCTCTCTTCACAATAGCCAAATTGATACTCCAAATCAGGGGTTTCACGGATTAAATCAGTTTGTTCTGGGAAACATCGCGTTATCATTTTGCCCAAATGTCTGTAATTTTAGAATTTTTCGCCGAAAATGGTCTCAAACGATTGGGTTCGACTCCCTGATGAAGAATTCGAGGTCGAATTTTGTTCTGTCCGGCCAGCCGTCCGTTGCCACGATAACTTAAGAACGGAAAGAGATTGACTTGAAAATTTCAGGTTAGGTTGTGCATCTGAATGCGACATTTGAGATTGTTTATAGGCATAATCGGCCAGACGGTTTTGGAGTTATAACCATCTGAAATTTGGTTGTTGGTCTCTATAACTCGAAAAATACAAAACTGATTGAATTGAAACATGGTTATTAGTTGTAGAATGCCAACGCGAAAATTCTTGCGAAATTTCGTGAGGATCGTATTACTAGAAATGTTTTAAAAAACCATTGAAAATTATTGAAAAAAATCTATATATCAGTAACTATTCGTCGGACATCGCTGAAATTTTGCGAGAGCCTTTAGAACCTAACTCTACTGCGAAGTTCCAAGTTTGAACTCGATCGAATATAATATATTTTTGGAGATTCGAGTGGCCTTTGTGCGAGTGAACATTGCCTCGATAACTTTCGAACAAAATGATATAGGGACTTGCAATTTCTGCGTATGGGAATATGAGAGTTGTGTTCTTTTATCGGCATAATCGGTTTCGGAGTTATTTCCGCTGAGAGTATTATTTCCTCGATAACTCAAAAAATATAGAAACGATCGAATTGAAGCTTGGTAACTAGTTGTAGAATATCGATATAACATAAAGACGTGTTTAAAAATGTGTAAGAACCCTACCACTATAAAATTTCAAAAAAAATTACGAAAAAAAATTGGTTCAAGCAGTGCCGTGAAGGAGCTTTCGCGCGTATGTTCTACTGTCCATAGAACATACGCGCAAAAGCTCCTGACTTCACGTCAGTGCTTGAACCAATTTTTATGTATGAGGCCTGTGACTCTCACTCTTCAATCACAGAATAGTCGCGTATTTATCTCTGGTTCCATTGTTATTCAACAGAGAAAAGAAATAATGAAACAAATCCAAACATAATCGATCTGTCAAATTACGAGAATATAGCTGCTTTCAATCTTAATCTTACAGCCGGTTTCATAATAAATTTTAAAGTCTCTTTAATTTTAAAGCTTCCTTTAGTTGGACATTTTGGTTTCATAATAGATTTCAGCTTCCTGAAGTTGCTTTAAATTTAAAGATACAATTTCTTGACTTTAGCTGTTTTAAAGTATACATTAGCAATGACATTTTCGTTTCGTTGAGGAATTGACATTTGTCAATAAATATAATAATTTTTCGATCCGACGAATATTGTATTGAATTTTATCCAACAAACTTGGAAAAAATATAATGGAAAATTTTGACAGCAACTTCTGCTAACTCTCCGATTTTATGCAACTGGTAATATGCTGATTACTGTGGCAGATTTCATTGTGGTTTCAAAAGCATCTGCGAGTCGTATAATTAAAAGAGTTTCCACGGCCATAGCTTCGCGCAGTGGAACATAAAGATAAAGATGCCAGAAAGCAGTGCAGAAATGGAGGAATTATAGCTGAAAGCTTTTATAGAATTGCTTCATTCCCTAGAGTCATTGGAGCTATTGATGGCACACTAATTAAAATAGACTCGCCAGGTGGTCAAGATGCAGAGATTTTTCGGTGTCGAAAATCATTGTTTTCGTTAAATGTACGAACTGTGAGTGATACGAAATTAAGAATTCGTAATATCGTATGTAGGTGGCCAGGATCCGTGCATGATCAGACAATCTTCAATAATTCTCTATTCAAAGAGAAATTCGATAATGGCCAATTTGGTTCATATTTGCTTATTGGGGACAGTGGATATGCATTGAAAAAATATTTGATGACAAAGCTATAACAGGCCACGACACCTGCTCAAAATTTGTACAATGAATCAATTATAAGAACTAGAAATATTGTGGAAAGGCAGTATGGAGTATGGAAACGTAGATTTCCAATCCTTAAATTTGGAATGAGATTATAACTCGATACGATGTTTCCATACTCCATACTGCCTTTCCACAATATTTCTAGTTCTTATAATTGATTGATCAGCATATTACCAGTTGCATAAAATCGGAGAGTTAGCAGAAGTTGCTGTCAAAATTTTCCATTATATTTTTTCCAAGTTTGTTGGATAAAATTCAATACAATATTCGTCGGATCGGATAATTATTATATTTATTGACAAATGTCAATTCCTCAACGAAACGAAAATGTCATTGCTAATGTATACTTTAAAACAGCTAAAGTCAAGAAATTGTATCTTTAAATTTAAAGCAACTTCAGGAAGCTGAAATCTATTATGAAACCAAAATGTCCAACTAAAGGAAGCTTTAAAATTAAAGAGACTTTAAAAGTTATTATGAAACCGGCTGTAAGATTAAGATTGAAAGCAGCTATATTCTCGTAATTTGACAGATCGATTATGTTTGGATTTGTTTCATTATTTCTTTTCTCTGTGGAATAACAATGGAACCAGAGATAAATACGCGACTATTCTGTGATTGAAGAGTGAGAGTCTCGAACATTAACACGCTCGCTCCGCTCACGTGTTTAAATATCTCGACCATTAATCGCTATCATTAATAATCTAGTTGATTAAATAACTATTAAGTAATCAGTTACGAAATGCCTAATTTTGTGTAACGCGCGAGATTTCTTAACGTATTACATACAAGATTTTTTCTAATTTTGAATAGTAATAGTATAGTATATTCTAAAACAAGTTGCAAAAGGGGCTGTTATTTAAACACGAATGCGAAATTCTAAAACGAGCGACGAAGGAGCGAGTTTTCGTACGCATGAGTGTTGGAATTGCCTCCTGCAACGAGTATTAGACGATATTTTCTCTATTTCAGGCAAGTTTTTTAAAATACTGTTGAATTTTAATGAAAAATTAGGATTATTTATACATCCTAGTGACTTTTGTATTGTATCTTGGCAGTTGGTGTGACTGTTACGAAAGTTGACAGATCATGGAATTTGAATTGTACGTAGAGCATGGAGATCAGATTTAACAGTTTCCTCATATCATGAATGATTCAAAATTAGGAAGAAGGAAATCTCTAGTACCTTATTTTTTTATGAAAATAAAACCTTTCCTCTCAACAATTATTTCACCTTATCCAGATTTTCTTATATTGACAATAATTGACGTGTGTTGAAATTTGATAGGATCGGATGTCAGTGCTGACTACCACAAAACGAAAAATATAACTAGAAACAATGCGGGAATAAGTTCATTCCAGCACTGTTTTTAGTGCTGGAATGAAGTCATTACGATACTGAAATAGAGAAAATATAGAATATTATGGATAAAAATTGTGAAAAATTAAATCAAACCTATTGACTGCTATCACTTCATGTTAGTTTGACATTTTGCAACTATTTAAAGGAAGAAGTTTCAAAACGTCAATCAGTTCTAAAAAGTGTCACTTTATATGTCAAAATTTGAAAATATAACATTAAATTATATTGTTTCCGATTATTTTTAGTCAAATCCAAATTATTGATATAACTCCTATAGGAATCCTAAAAAAAAAATCCCGACGAGTGTTGGAAAAGACAATTCGCCAAGAGGAGTAGGGGCGCTAAGACGGTAGCTCACACGGACGGAAATATTACCTCGGGCCGGACCTGCGAACACTCCTTCAGATTTATTATATTATTAGCCTGATTATGTACCAATATATATATATATTGAACCAGTTATTCTTTAAATTGAATAAAAAACTCAATGGAACTCCGGTAATTCTAATGAAATTCGAGGAAGTTGGCTAATTGTCGTTAATCCGACAACTTCAATTCATATCCTTCCCCTTGGTGGTACCACAAATTGGAGTAGGGATCTATCGACGCTCGTCAAGAAATAGAAGGATAATTGCAATGCACTTGCCCCCCTTCTTCACCACTGTTTTGAATCGCATAATATAAATATTTGAACCCCCTCGTCGTGTGCTTTGTTTTTCAACAATTGTCGTATCAGTGCGAGGATCATTACAGGTGTTATTCGAATTGAAATTGGTACATTGATAACGTGAATGTGTATCTTCGACAGAAACGGTGTTGTCAGTGGATTTACCTGATTAAGGAGTCAATAGGTTGATAAGACGGTGAGTAGTTGCGATTAAAAAAACCGCTTCTGCTTCTTCGAATGCTTAAAATGCCGACCACCGATAGATGTGTCGAAATGTGTTCGCTTGCCAAGAAATGTAAGAGAAATCTAAAAGGATCCAGTAAGGTAGCGGCGCACTCAGTGGCTTCAGAAGAAGTGTAGGGTGTGCTGAATTTCCTAACTTGGTTCCACAGCTAAGGCCCATTTGCGTAGAATACGGGGTTAAAATATTAAGCATATTACGCCTATTAGACGTTTCTGTACATATTTGAAATCTGAAAATTGGGATTATGATATTGCTTGAAATTCTCGACAGAGCTAAAATATTCTCGAAGCCCAAGCACTTCCGGTTATACAGGGAGTGAAAATAAATTTAATGAAAACATTTTTTTTTTCAGGTTTTGCATTCCTGGTATGATCAAGTATTCAATGCTGAATACATTTCCGTTAAAACCATTTTATTCATGCGAATAGTTTTCAAAATCTCGAAAAAAAAACCGGAAAAAAAGTCAAATATGTTTAGTCAGTATTATGTTCATTATTCTTATTTTGAACATCCTAAGCGTGAACCGTTTTTACAACATCGAAGAAGAAGAATGTGGAATGGTCATGCATCTTTTGAATTTCAGAAATATCATCACATGGTGTTTAAAATTTTGTGTCGATAATTGTGATCAAAAATTGGCCATAACTTCTGTTTTTCAAATTAGAACCCTATTTTTATATGATTGCGTTGGATTCTGCGGTGAAAAATAATGATAATTTTCTAACATGATTATTCTCCTAAATTAAAAAAAAACTCAGAAATTATTGAATTTAGGAGCATAATCATTTTAGAAATCTATCATTATTTTTTACCGCAGAATCCAACGCAATCATAAAAAAATAGGGTTCCAATTTAAAAAACAGAAGTTATGGCCAATTTTTGATCACAATTTTCGACACAAAATTTGACACACCTTGTGATGATATTTCTGAAATTCAAAAGATGCACGACCCTTCCACATTCTTCCTCTTCGATGTTGTAAAAACGATTCGCGCTCAGGATGTTTAAAATATGAATAATGAACATAATACTGACTAAATTTCGAAAACTATTCGAATGAATACAATGGTTTTAACAGAAATGTATTCAGCATTAAATACTTGATGATACCAGGAATGGAAAACTTGAAAAAAAAATGTTTCCATCAAATTTATTTCCACTCCCTGTATAACCGGAAGTGCTAGGGCTTCGAAAATATTTAAGCTCTGTAGAGAATTTCAAGCAATATCATAATCCCAATTTTCAGATTTCAAATATGTACAGTTCTCCAGAAACGTCTAATAGGCACTTGAACTTGGGACACCCTGTATATTTATTTCTATGATAACTAAATAACAAAGTAATATTCAAAGAATATTTTCTGTAATTTTCATAAATAAATTCCAAAAAATGATGCCTCTCTGGGAAAGCCCTGTGGACAGAAGCTTTGGCGCTCTTGTTCAAACTTTGACACATGATATCTCCGAGAGTATTGGTTTCTCAGAGTTGGGAATGATATCAATGGATTCTTATGATAGAACTTCATCATGAATGAAATTAAATTCAAACATCATAAAGGAATTTAAATTCAATAAGAGTGCCAAAAATCATTAATCCGAAACCAACAGTCGAATTCTACCTAATAACGAACTTATCTGAGATATTCATCCCTCAAATCTACTATGAAAATTATATTACAGTGGACCCCCGGTAGTCCGACAAACGTTTTGAAGGGCCGTGTCGGACTGTCGAATTTGTCGGATTATAGAGTGCTAGCACTATAGAGCCTGAGACGGGGGTCTCAGGCTCTATAGTGCTAGCACTCTCCGGAATTCTTTGAAAAAAAAATTGGTTCATGCACTGACGTGAAGTCAGGAGCTTTTGCGCGTATGTTATATTGTCCATTCTTCTGTATTGGACACCCTTAAACGAATTTACCATGATAAATTATGTTGTCCATTCTCCTTTATTGGACACTCTTAATTCGAATTTACCATGGTAAATTGGACACGCTTAATTCGAATTTACCATGGTAAATTCGAATTAAGTGCCCAATAGAGGAGAATGGACAACATAATTTACCATGGTAAATTCGATTAAGGGTGTCCAATACAGGAGAATGAACAATAGAACATACGCGCAAAAGCTCCTGACTTCACGCCAGTGCTTGAACCAATTTATTTTCCGTAATTTTTTTGAAATTTTCTAGGGGTACGGTTCTTACAAAAAACATTTTTTTTCTCATTTTTAGGGAATTTTCTAGGGGTACGGTTCTTACAAAATTTTAAACACGTCTTTATGTTGATTTTCTACTACTAGTTACCAAGCTTCAATTCGATCGAATCTTTATTTCTTGAGTTATCGAGGAAATAATATTCCAGGTGGGTATAACTCGGAAACCGTTAATCCGATTATGCCCAAAAACGAACTCAACTCTCCCATTCGGATACGCAACCTACCCTGAAAATTGCAAGTTCTTATCTCCTTTCGTTCGAAAGTTATCGAGGCAACGGTAACCCATCTACTGAACTCACACAAGGCTACTCGAATCTCCAACAATATTTAACCGATCGTGTTAAAACTTAAAACTTGGCAGTAGAGTTAGGTTCTAAAGGCTCTTGCAAAATTTCAGCAATTTCAGACGAATAGTTACTGATATATAGATTTTTTTCTCAGAAATTTTCTACAAATACCATCCTCACGAAATTTTGCAAGAATAATCGCGTTGGCATTCTACAACTAATAACCATGTTAAAATTCAATCGGTTGAGTATTTTTCGAGTTAATGAGGAGAAAAAAACAACCAAATTTCAGATGGCTATAACTCTAAAACCGTTTGGCGGATTATGCTTATAAACAAACTCAAATTGCGCGGTCAGATGCAACACCTAACCCGAAAACTTCAAGCTCTTTCCGTTCTCAGGTTGTCCTGACAACAAAAATATTTTTCAATAATTTTTTAATGATTTTCTAGCGATACGATTCTCACAAAATTTCACAAACGTGCTTAGGTTCATATTCTACAACTACTCACCAAGTTTCAATTAGATCGGATTTATATTGGTTGAAAACAAAATTATTACTCGGAAACCATTGGGCCGATTTTGCCTATTAACGAACTTGTCCGTCGTATTGGGATACGCCACCTACCCTGAAAATTTCAAGTGGCTAGCTCTTTCCGTTCTCAAGTTATCGTGGCAACGGCCGGACTGCCGGACGGCCGGCCGGAGAGAATCAAATTTGACCTCGAATTCTTCATTGGGGAGTCGAACCAAATCATTTGAGACCATGTTCGTAAAAAAAATCGAAAGTTACAGACATTTGGGCAAAATGATAACGCGATGTTCCCCAGAACATAGGCGCAAAAATAATCTTGTAATCCGAAAAATTACAGATCAAAATACAGTGGACCTCCGGTAGTCCGACAAACGTTTTGCAAGACAGTGTCGGACTATCCAATTTGTCGGATTATAGAGTACTAGTACTATAGAGCCCAAGACCCCCTGTAGTCCGGAATTCTTTTAAAAAAAATCCCCTTGTTATCTGACAAATTACAGATCAAAATATGTAATAAGATTCTATCTGAACTACAAATGTACGTATACAGGGTGTCCCAAGTTCGAGTGCCTATTAGACGTTTCTGGAGAACTGGACATATTTGAAAACTGAAAAATGGTATTATGATATTGTTTGAAATTATCTACAAAGCTAAAATATGTTCGAACCCTAAGCACTTCCGATTATAAAGTGAAAATAAAATTGATGAAAACATTTTTTTTCAAGTTTTGCATTCCTGGTATGATCAAGTATTCAATGCTGAATACATTTCTGTTAAAACCATTGTATTCATTCGAATAGTTTTCTAAATATCTTTTTTTCCGGATTTTTGTTCGATATTTTGAAAACTTTCCGAATGAATACAATGGTTTGAACAGAAATGTATTCAGCATTGAATACTTGATCATACCAGAAATGCAAAACTTGAAAAAATTCCTTTTTCATCAAATTTATTTTCACTCCCTGTATAACTGGAAGTGCTTCGGGTTCGAAAATATTTTAGCTCTGTAGAGAATTTCAAGCCATATCATAATCCCAGTTTTCAGATTTCAAATATGTCTAATAGGCACTCGAACTTGGGACACCCTGTATTTATTTCTATGATCACTAAATAATAAAATAATATTCAAAAAATTTTTTCTGAAATTTTCGTCAATAAATTCCAAGAAATGATGCCTCTCATAACTCATCAGTGGATCACCTGAGGTCAAAAAGTGGGAAAGCTCTGTGGACAGGAGCTTTGGCGCTCTTGTTCAAACTTTGACACATCATATCTCCGAGAGTATTGGTTTCTCAGAGTTGGGAATGATATCAATGGATTCTTATGATAGATCTTCATCATAAAAAAGATTAAATTCAAACATCATAAAAGAATTCAAATTCAATAGGAGTGCCTACATTCATTAATCCAAAACCAACAGTCGAATTCTACCTGATAACGAACTCATCCGAGATATTCATCCCTCAAATCTACTATGAAAATCATATTACAGTGGACCCTCGGTAGTCCGACAAACGTTTTGCAAGACAGTGTCGGACTATCGAATTTGTCGGATTATAGAGTACTAGTACTATAGAGCCCAAGACCCCCTATAGTCCGGAATTCTTTTAAAAAAAATCCCCTTGTTATCCGACAAATTACAGATCAAAATATGTAATAAGATTCTATCAATACGTATACGTACTACAAATGTACGTATACAGGATGTCCCAAGTTCGAGTGCCTATTAGACGTTTCTGGAGAACTGGACATATTTGAAATCTGAATATTGGGATTACGATATTGCTTGATATTCTCTACAAGGCAAAAATATTTTCGAAGCCCAAGCACTTCCGGTTATACAGGGAGTGAAAATAAAATCGATGAAAAAAATTTTTTTCAAGTTTTGCATTCCTGGTATTCAATGCTGAATAAATTTCTGTTAAAAACATTGTATTCATTCGAATAGTTTTCAAAATATCGAAAAAAAAAAACCGGAAAAAGGTCAAATATGTTAATCGAAATAAATACGTGATACAATTCTTCTATTGTAATCGTTCAGTGGTTACTGAACACACTCTTTTCAACTTCTATGCTAGCATTTCTTTTCTGTGTATGATGGAGACTGACATTTGTCATTCAATAAGATTGTTAATTCTTTTTGTCCAGGTTACTCTGAAGTAATCCCTTTTGAGCCATTGTGATACTGTGATAATACAAACAGATAAAACCACAAAGCCTTTTCATTAACTCTGCAAGTTTACAGGTTATGACCCCAGTTACGTTAATACTGTATGCTGATAGTGAAACAGGTGATTCTAAGTTGAAAAGCTTGTGTGGTTAGGCGGTCAAACAAGGTGGTACTTACAGACGTTGGCGGGAACAGCAGAAAAATCGAAACATGTCGATGGAAAACCCTATAAAAGTGAAACCTTTCGACGGAACTGGATACGGAAATTGGGAATTTCGCATCAAGTTGCTCCTGGAATATCATGATGTGCTACATACAATTTTCGAGGAAATTCCAACCGATGCATCCTTAACAAGTGCATGGAAAAAGTCAGATTTACGTGCTAGAAATCTTATTGTGCAATGTTTGTGTGACAATATACTAGAGATGATCAAAAGTAAGACATCTGCGAAAGAAATAATGAGTACACTGAAAAGTACGTACGAGAAAAGCGGAGTTGCATCCCAAGTTCAGTTGCAGCGGAAGTTACGCAATATGAGGTACAATGCAGGCAGTCCGTTGAATGAATATATTGTGGAATTTGAAAAGACAGTAGCAGAACTCAAGAATGCTGGTGGAAACATACTTGATATGGAAGTAATATCACAGCTCTTGGCATCCATATCAGAGCCTCAGTATCAAAGTGTTGTCACAGCAATAGATATTTTACTCTCACAGAGTGGAAGTAAAATTACTTTGGATTTTGTCAAAAGCAAGCTACTTGCTGAAGAGCAAAGACACACAACAAGCTCTGAAGGGACAAGCAGTGAAGGTACAAGTGCAGCATTTTACAGTGGACAAAAACCATATAAGAAAAAGTTTCTTTTTAAGTGTTATTCTTGTGGTTTACGAGGACACAAAAAGTCTGAGTGTCGTAAAGGGAAAAATGAAACCAAGAAAACAGTCACGAATGCAAGCATAGCTGAAAAAGACGATGAAATATCGTTCATTACGTGCCTGTCCAATGAAAAACTGGAAAATAAGGAATATACAGTAAAGTTTGTGGTCGATTCAGGTTGTACAAACCATTTAGTGAAGAATGAATATGAGAAGTTCTTAACAGACAAAAAGCAAGTGAATCATACGATAAAAGTGGCAAAAGAAGGACATTGTGTAGAAGCAAATGTAGAAGGGACTTTACATTTGGAAACTGAGAATGGAGTGAAAATCAAGTTGGAAAATATTCTTGTATGCAAAAATCTTACCCATAATCTACTTTCCGTGAAGAAAATTGAAAGCAAAGGAATGAAAATAATCTTTGAGAGTCGCAAGATTATTGTAAGGCAAAGCAACGAGAATGTTATAATCTCAGGACATTTACAGGGTGGTCTATATGTGGTAGATATGCACATACCAATTAGTCATGCAAACTTAACATCAGCTGAAGAAAAAGAGTTATGGCATAGGCGTATGGGTCATTCATCGTATTTCCCATCAGAAAAAGTTTGTGAAGTATGTCTTCAGGGCAAACAAACTAGAAAACCTTTTAAAAGTTTACCTGATGAAAGGAAGGCTAAGAGTATCCTCGAATGCATATCCAGTGATGTTTGTGGGCCGTTGAATCCAGCCAGTCACAATGGTAAGCGTTATTTCATTACATTTATCGATCATTACTCACATTTCGCAGCTATATATTTTATGGAAAATAAAAGCGAGGCTTTTGAGAAGTTCAGAGAGTATTTAGCTTATGTGGAAACCAAATTTAAAACTTTGCCAGAAAGATTGAGGTGCGATAATGGTGGGGAGTATGTATCCCATCAATTCAAACACTTCTGTAGACAAAAAGGGATCAAGATAGAATATACTATACCTCGCACTCCAGAACATAATGGTGTGGCTGAAAGATATAACCGCACATTATTAGACAAAGCTCGATGTCTAATTTTTGAAGCTAAGATGCAAAAGATGTTTTGGGAAGAAGCTGTAGCAGTATCAACATATCTAGTGAACCGCACTCCAACTCCTGCAATACCGGCTAATAAGACTCCTTCTGAAATATGGTATAATCAGAAACCAAACTTGTCAAAAATAAAAGTTTTTGGATGTGTTAGTTATGTACATGTACCTGTTGAAGACAGATTCAACAAGCTAGATCCTAGAAGTCAGAAAATGCTTCTAGTAGGTTACACAGATAATGGCTATCGTCTGTGGAATCCAAAAGATAACAAGGTGATTTCTGCAAGAAATGTAGTTTTTGACGAAAACAAATATGGAAATCAAGCAAACACAGAAGAATATAGAGAAATAAGTTGTCAAAGAGAACAGAATCATGAGACAGATTTTGACACAGGTAAAGATAATGCTCACTATAACAGAGAAAATGACAATGATGTTCTTGAGCAACAGAACAATGAAAGACAGAGACCAAAGAGACAGATTACCAGACCTAAAAGATTAGACGATTATGAAGTTAATTTTGACCATGATGAAAGTCTGATGGCGGCACTGTTAGCAGGCAATCTTGACACAGACACACCCCAGTCTTATTCAGAAGCAATTACAAAGGACAGTGGCTGGAATGAAGCAATTAAAAGTGAGTTAGATGCTTTGAATAGAAGTGAAACCTGGGAAATAATCCAGAGACCTGAAGGTGTAAATGTGATAGATTCAAGATGGGTGTTCAAAACAAAAGACTGTCAAAATGGTGAGGTTATGAAGAAAGCAAGACTTGTAGCTCGTGGTTACCAACAAGGTGAATGTGATATTTCGGAAATATATTCGCCAGTGGCGCGCATGCTTTCTATTCGAGTGCTTTTGTCATTGTGCGTAGAAAAATGTCTTTTTGTAAACCAATTGGATGTAAAGTGTGCATTTTTAAACGGTGACTTACCAGAACCGGTTTATATGGAGATTCCTGATGGTGTGATTATGAAATTTCAACCAAAGGGAGAGTACGTTTGTAAACTCAATAAAGCCCTATATGGCTTACGAGAGGCACCTAAATGCTGGTACCAAAAATTGCATTTAGAGTTATTGGATTTGGATTTTCAAAGATCCAAGTCGGATCCATGTTTGTACTTTGACAAAGATATTTATTTGATTGTACATGTTGATGACATAATCTTATTTGGTTCATGTATGAAAAAACTGGACACTTTCAAGCAAAGATTAATGTTAAAATTTGAAATGCGTGATCTCTCACCAATATGTCAAGATAGTTATACTATAGTATTTTTAGGGATAACCATTGAGAAATCAAACAATATGTTATTTCTGAGCCAGAAAAATTTAATTCAAAAGATTTTGAATAAATTTAACATGGAAGATTGTAAAACTTCAAGCATTCCAATTCAACCTAAATTGAACTTAAAAAATGATAATTTACTTTCTGAAAAATTGAACTTACCATATAGAGAACTTATTGGATTCCTTATGTATGTAATGTTAGGAACGAGACCTGATCTGAGTTATTCAATTTATTACTTTAGTCGTTTTCAGAATTGCTACACACATGAACACTGGTCACATTTAAAGAGTGTTTTAAGATATTTAAAGTTAACCAAGAACTTTGGAATTAAATATGAAAAATCAGCAACTCTGAATGGTGAAGTGATATGTGCTTATACAGATTCAGACTATGCAAATGACTTAAATGATCGGAAAAGCATCTCAGGCTACGGAATAAAAATCTTTAATAATTTCGTTTTCTGGAAATCCAAAAAACAGGCAACAGTTTCACTCAGTACTTCGGAAGCTGAATACATAGCTTTATCAGATTGTGTAACAGAATGTATTTTTGTCGGACAGTTGCTTTCCGAAATTTTCAATAAAAATATATTTCCTATTAATGTCTACGAAGACAACCAGTCATGTATAAAAATGTCCAATACACTAGAAACTAAGCGTAGTAAGCACATTGATGTGAAACACCACTTCGTAAGAGACTGTGTGTTTAATAATAAAATTAAACTGTTATATATTCCAACTTCAGAACAGGTGGCAGATATCTTCAACAAGTCGCTAGCAGCACCTAAATTTAGATATTTTGTTAAAATGTTAGGCATTTGTGCTAAAGATAATTAAAAGATGTAATAAGATTTAATGTTGGTATATAAGAATTGAGGGGGTGTGTTAATCGAAATAAATACGTGATACAATTCTTCTATTGTAATCGTTCAGTGGTTACTGAACACACTCTTTTCAACTTCTATGCTAGCATTTCTTTTCTGTGTATGATGGAGACTGACATTTGTCATTCAATAAGATTGTTAATTCTTTTTGTCCAGGTTACTCTGAAGTAATCCCTTTTGAGCCATTGTGATACTGTGATAATACAAACAGATAAAACCACAAAGCCTTTTCATTAACTCTGCAAGTTTACAAAATATGTCAGTATTATGTTTATTATTCTTATTTTAAACATCCTGAACGTATACCGATTTTACAACATCGAAGAGGAAGAAAGGTCATGCATCTTTTGAATTTCAGAAATATCAACACAGGGTGTTTCAAATTTTGTGTCGAAAATTGTGATCAAAAATTGGCCATAACTTCTGTTCTTCAAATTAGAACCCTATTTTTTTATGATTGCGTTGGATTCTGCGGTGAAAAATAATGATAGTTTTCTAACATGATTATGCTCCTAAATTCAATAATTTTTGTGTTTTTTTTTTATCTAGGAGCATATCCATGTTAGAAAACTATCATTATTTTTTACCGCAGAATCCAACGCAATCATAAACAAATAGGGTTCTAATTAATTTAAAAAACAGAAGTTATGGCCCATTTTTGATCAAAATATTCGACACAGAATTTGAAACACCCTGTGATGATATTTCTGAAATTCAAAAGATGCATGACTTTTCCACATTCTTCCTCTTCGATGTTGTAAAAACGGTTTACGTTCAGGATGTTTAAAATAATATATTATTATATTATAATGAACATAATATTGACTAGGCATATTTGACTTTTTTTCGGTTTTTTTTCGATATTTTGAAAACTATTCGAATGAATACAATGTTTTTAACAGAAATTTATTCAGCATTGAATACTTGGTCATACCAGGAATGCAAAACTTGAAAAAACATTTTTTTCATCAAATTTAGTTTCACTCCCTGTATAACCGGAAGTGCTTGGGCTGCGATAATATTTTAGCTTAGTAGTGAATTTTAAGCAATATAATAATCCCAATTTTCAGATTTCAAATATGTACAGTTCTCCAGAAACGTCTAATAGGCAACTTAGGACACCCTGTGTTCAAGGGGAGCCGGATTACCGAGGGTCCAATCAATTCAAACTTAGCCAACATTCCAGTTTTGTTTTTTCTGGAGATATTCTGAACCCAATGTCATTAATTTGTCAAAGTATATATGTATTTCCATCCTCATCATCGACATCATATGGATTATCATCATCATATGGATTATTCAAGTGCTATCTATGATAGCTGAGGTTATTCCATTGGTCATTTTGCATTCAATAATACTTTGTTTGATATGTCTCTTATCTGTAGATGAGATGATGATGACAAAATGTATGAACACAGATGCGATTCATAGATACGGACGTTAATTTTCTATGCAGCATTCTCTGAAATCATAGAGTTACGATTTAATATTGAAATTTTGAGAAATCATATCTCCGAAAGTATTAATTTTTTTTTTAGAGTTGAAAATGATATCAATGGATTCTTATGATGAAACTGCATCTTAAAAACATTGAATTCGAAATTTGTAATGTAAAAAAATTTTTTTTTTCGTTACTCCGACAGCATTCGACCGATTTCACTCAATAACGAACTAAACTGAGATATTTATTTCCCAAACCTACTCTGAAAAGTTCAACCAGCTCATTCTGTTCGAGACCCTGTTTCAATCGGATAGGATTCGAATTTTTCGCGTTATTCAGGAAATAACAACAAATTTTCAGAAGTTTATAACTCCAAAACCGTTTGGTCAATTTGAAGTTGAATCGTAGGTAGGGCATGGAGATCAGATTTCTGATAGCATTAATGATTCAAAATTAGCAAGAAGGAAATCTCTAGTACCTACCTTATTATTTTAATTAAAATAAAACTTTTCCTCTCAACAATTATTTCGCTATAAACAGATTATATTATATATATATTGACAATTGACGTGTGTTGAAATTTGATCGAATGTCAGTGCTGACTACCACAAAACGAAAAATATAACTAGAAACGATGCAGGAATGAGTTCATTCCAGCACTGTTTTTAGTGCTGGAAAGGACTCATTACGATACGGAAATAGAGAATAGTATATTCTAAAACAAGTTGCAGAATGGGCCGATATTCAAACACGAATGCGAAATTCGAAAACGAGCGACGAAGGAGCGGCATATGATGGCATATGATTTCACGCTTCAAATATTCACTGGTGGGGAGAGGCTGATTTCCGTGTTTTGTCTCATAGGTGGCGTGGGCGATTAGGTATGATCGACCAAGCTGGCTCTGAGAGGCTTAACCCGGGTCAGTTTAGTTGAATTTGTTGAGAAGCTACAGAGTACTGATGAAGGCCAAGAAGCCAGAAACGCGTCTGCTCTTGCTTTCTCGGCAAATCAATGAACCCCCTGGGGTCTATTTGACTTGTGAAATATATGCATAAGTATATTAATTTTACGAAGCCTTTTATGAAGGACCCTATTGGCAGGAACGCTCTGGACTTGTTGATTTATTAACAACGGTATCGCCATTTTTCATTATTACAATTACAATTGCCATAACTGTGAAACCACTTGGAGGATATTCATGCCCCAAACCTACCCAGTATCATTTTGCCCAAATGTCTGTAACTTTCGAATTTTTTTATGAAAATGGTCTCAAATGATTTGGTTCGACTCCCCAATGAAGAATTCGAGGTCAAATTTGATTCTGTCTGGCCGGCCGTCCGGCCGTTGCCACGATAACTTGAGAACGGAAAGAGCTAGCGACTTGAAATTTTCAGGGTAGGTGGCGCATCTTAATACGACTGTAGTTAATGGGCATAATCGGCCCAATGGTTTCCGAGTAATAATTTTGTTTTCAACCAATATAGATCCGATCGAATTGAAACTTGGTGAATAGTTGTAGAATATAAAGCTAAGCACGTTTGTGAAATTTTGTGAGAATTTTTGTTGTCACGATAACCTTAGAACGGAAAGAGATAGCGGCTTGAAGATTTCAAGTTAGGTTGTAAATCTGAATGCGACATTTGAGTTTGTTTATGAGCATAATCGGCCAAACGCTTTTAGAGTTATAGCCATCTGAAATTTGGTTGTTTTTTGTTCCTCATTAACTCGAAAAATACTAAATCGATTGAATTCAATCATGGTCATTAGTTGTAGAATGCCAACGCGAAAATTTTCGCAAACTTTAGTGAGGATAGTATTTGTAGAAAATTTTTAAAAAATCATTGAAAATTGAAAAAAAAATTCTATATATCAGTAACTATTCGTCGGAAATTGCTGAAATTTTGCAAGAGCCTTTAGAACCTAACTCTACTGCCAAGTTTCAAGTTTTAACAGGATCGGTTAAATATTGTTGGAGATTTGATCAGCCTTGTGTGAGTGTGATCGTACCCTCGATAACTTTCGAACGAAAGAAGAAAGGTACTTGAAATTTTCAGGGTAGGTTGCGTATCCGAATGGGAGAGTTGAGTTCGTTTTAGGGCATAATCTGTCTAACGGTTTCCGAGTTATACCCACCTGGAATATTATTTCCTTGATAACTCAAAAAATAAATATTCGATCGAATTGAAGCTTGGTAACTAGTAGTAGAAAATCAACATAAAGACGTGTTTAAAATTTTGTAAAAACCATACCCCTAGAAAATTTCAAAAAATCAGGAAAAAAATAAAAATTGGTTCAAGCACTGACGTGAAGTCAGAAGCTTTTGCGCGTATGTCCCCACCCCTATTGTCCCCACCCAGGGTTTCCAATACAGAAGAATGGACTATAGAACATACGCGAAAAAGTTTCTGACTTCACGTCAGTGCTTGAACCAATTTTTTTTCTTCAATTTCATCCCGTATTCACTATTCACTATTCACTATCCAGTATCCATCTACACTATCTACAGTAACATAATATGTTTTGATGGAGGAAACATTGTTTCTCTATTTCAGTATCGTAACGAGTCCATTCCAGCATTGAAAACAGTGCTGGAATGAACTCATTCCCGCATTGTTTCTAGTTATATTTTTCGTTTTGTGGTAGTCAGCACTGACATTCGATCCTATCAAATTTCAACACACGTCAATTGACAATACAATATAATCTGGGTATAGTGAAATAATTGTTGAGGAAAAGCTTTATTTTCATTAAAGAATATGGTACTAGAGATTTCCTTCTTGCTAATTTTGAATCATTCATGCTATCAGGAAACTGTTTTAAATCTGATCTCCCTGCCCTACGTACGTTTCAAATTCAAATTCCGTAATCTGCCAACTTTCTTAACATTCACACCAACTGCCAAGATACAAGACAAAAGTCACTAGGATGTATAATCCTAATATTTCATTAAATTTCAACATTATTTTACAAAACTTGCCTGAAATAGAGAAAATATCGTCTAATACTCGTTGCAGAAGGCAATTCCAACACTCATGCGTTCGAAAACTCGCTCCTTCGTCGCTCGTTTTCGAATTTCGCATTCGTGTTTTAATAGGAGCCCATTCGGCAACTTGTTTTATAATATACTATTCCAATACGTGCTTCAAGAGACTTTTGATATTATTCTTTTCATTATCATTTCCAAATCGTTTCGGAAGAAATACCTTTATACTTTAAGATATTGAATATAGGAGCAAAACTTCTCATATCGAGAGTTTCAAGAACTATTCATTATAACGAATGTATCCTTTCTATCTACGGTTATCGAATAATTATTTCTAGAACTCAGACGAGTTCATGGTTACCTTATGTTGCGAAAATGCGAAATGTCATGTTTGCAGAACGGTTTATGATGACATTTTCAATTGCAGATATTCATTTAGAATTCTAAATTTGAACTAAATAAATTCAAGAATGCGATGAAGTGTTTTCCTATCAATATTGGACGATGTGGTAAATAATCTTCCAGTGAAAATATGTTGTAATTACAAATTTTAAAATTATATAATTCCAAAAATACAGAGCCGAGCGAGCTGAAATCCGGTAATCTATTGTAAAAGGACTGTTCGAAGTTTGCGCAGAATTTCAGTGGAATCTGACAGATAGGTTCTAAAATATAAAATGTTCGAAGTAATTTTTTAACAATTTGGGCAAATTGATAAGCACTCAGTTCCGAGGAACTAGAGCGCCAAAAATCATTGAAATATATTATATTTATCAGCAACGATTCGTCCGACATCGCTGAAATTTTGTGAGAGTCTTCAAAACCCAACTTTACAGCCAAATTCCAAATTTGAACTCGATCGGATATACAGGGTGATTCAGAGCACCCATTACAGACTTCAATGTATTATAGAGGAGCCAAAATGGAATAACTTTCGATAATATAAACCTATGTATGTTACCGATAATGATATTCCAATGCTTTCAATATTCATTCATTCATTTACACAATATAATAATTGTTCGCTGATGGTTTGCGAACAATTTCAGATGATTAATATTTAATTATTGAACAACTGAGCGAGTGACAATGTTGTTACTTACCCCGAAGGGCTGAAGAAGAAAAGTCTCCACTGGTCTGGTAGCAGAAGGAAGGGATGTAGAGGAATGGAAACAGGTAGTAAACCTCCCTTCTGTCCCGGAGTCGTTGATATTGACTGGAAATCACAAAGGCACTCCACTCAAAGTTGCTCAATATTTATTTTCACTAGGGCTTCACGAGAGAGCGAGATTTTTCTCGTATCGTCTCGTTCTCGTCTCAGAAAACTGGTGGTGTATTCGTCAGAGAGGATTGGGGTTTTGGGGTGGCGGATGCTCCTCCATAGAATCCCATGGTGAGGGTCTGCGCATGCGTGGATACAAGATACGATATCTCCTGAACCACTAGTGCTGGAGAATCGGAGTTTTTGTAAGGTGTGTGATTTTGGGAGGACTTGCAGCCACGAGTATATTGCGCATGCGCAGACGAGAAGTGAATAGTTTTGGGTTGTATGGGTTATGTTGGGAGTAATGAGCCGATATTGTGAGGTTTTAAAAGAATATTCATGTCAATTCAGTGCACGGACACAAGTCAGTTTGGGGGAAATAGCGTTGTTATCGAGTTGAAATGTCTGTATGGTAGCCCTGAGGCGAATTTATAAATAACTTTATTCGGTAGATCTATATTAAAATACGTTCGGATTTGGAGAAGAGGCAATTGCGTTCCTAACGGAGGTCCCATAACCACAATTTTTTTCGATCTACGGTAAAGCTAACAGCCAAACTGTATCGATACCTATATTTGTTAAAGGAACTTGAAAAAATAAAAAAAACATTGACGTGAAGTCAGTACTCTTTGGTGCGCGTGTTCACGGTGGCTAATTTGAATTGAACGATGAGTACTTCAAGCTTAGTGGATAGAGCGAGCCAAAGATCTAACCAAAAAGGAGTAATCATCACTCAATATATATTATAATATTTATTATCGTTATTCAGAATTAATCTAGACGAGACGAGACATCTGATAACGAGACGAGAACGAGACTTGAACGAGACTCAATTTTTTGGGAATTGGCGAGACCGAGACGAGATTTTATACTCTCGTCTCGTGTGAAGCCCTAATTTTCACAGCAAAACAGATGAAACAGCTGATCACCATGTTCACAGCAAATTAGATGAAACAGATGATCACTATGTTCGTATAAACTACAAAATTATTCGATTTTTCAATTCATTCGATAAAAGCACGAAACGTTCGTCAGACGGTGGTAAGAAGTTCGTTCTATATTTGACAGACGATCAAAACTGGCTAGTCCCCGTATGACGGCGCAAGGGTTCGTACTTCATCGGGATTAAATCGAGTTAGGCAACCTACATTACCATTCGGACGTTCACGGTTAACCACAACAATTACTATGACAAAACTAAAAAAAATGGGTTCAAGCCCTGTGGACAGAAGCTTTCTGGCGCTCTAGTTCAAACAGACAAATTATATCTCCGAAAGTATTGGTTTCTCAGAGTTGGGAATTGAATCAATGTATTCTTATGAAAGAACTGCATCATAAAGGAAATTAAATTCAAATAATAGTTTATTTATCAAGATTAAATGAGCAATCTGAGAATGAGAACTGCACCATGGAAGAAATCAAATTAAAATAGCTGAAATGAATTCGACTCTTTCTTATAGAACAGGATGAAATGTACGAGTATGAACACAGTTCATATAATAAAGCTTAGATAGAATAATTATAGCATTCTGTGAAAACATAGAAGTACGTACGATTCATTATTGAAATTTAGAAAAATCATATCTCCGAAAGTATTAGCTTGTTGGAGTGAAACTGCATCTCAAATAAAAATTACAGACATTTAGGCAAATTGATAAGCACTCAGTTCCGAGAAACTAGAGCGCCAAAATGTGTAATTCCCTTTCCGGGATTTGAGCCCGCTTTCTCTCGTTCCGAAACCGAAAACCCTACGGCCTAGACCAGCCGGCTATCGGGCTCCTCTTACGATCTTTTCGATCTCCGTTATTAGAATAAAACGTCAGTACTTATCTGGGATATATATTCTTAATTTTCACTTTTCGGTTTATTTGACGGTTTTTTACCCTTGTCTCTCTAAGTCGATTTTGACGTTTCTCGAACCAACTATTAGCAAGGAATTAGACAATGTCATGTCTCAGGAAAATAAGTTGACATTATGACAATTCATACATAGAATAATTATATAATTCTGTGAAACCGTAGAAATACGATTTATTATTGAAATTTTGAAAAATCATATCTCCGAAAGTATTAGCTTGTTAGAGTTGAAAATGATATCATTGGATTCTTATGATAAAACTGCTTACTGAAAAAAATTTAATTTGCACCATGAAAACGCTTTATTATTTCCTCAAATTCATGTCAGATGAATTAATTTCTGTATTATTCACACGCGGGAAGAATTAATTGCTCGAATTCTTGCTGCAGCACAGGATATTCAGTGCATAGCTGATATTTTCACCAGAGTAAACGAAAATATGAGCCGAAGATGTAATGCTTGCATCGACAGACAGAGGTGGTCGACACTCCGAAAAATGTTTATAATTAAATTTTTTTTTAATTTTTCAAAATAATAAAGCGTTTCCATGGTAATAATGTGTTTTTCTCTTTTTTGGCGCTCTTGTCCCTCGGAACAGAGTGCTTATCAATTAGCCCAGATGTCTGTAATTTTAGATTTTTTGGCTGAAAATGATCTTGAACGATTTGGTTTGACTCACTGATCAAGAATCCGTGGTCGAAATCGATTCTGTTCAGCCAGCCGTCTGGCTAATTCGAGTGGGTGACGGAAGTTTGAAGTCAAATTCATATTATGGAAGAATTCAAAATTCTTAAAATGTCAGGAGCTTTTGCGCGCATATTCAATTGTCTATCATGCCTCATACAAAGTCGATCGAGCTGAAATTCAGTACTCCATTGTAAAATGGTCGCTCGAAGATATGTGCGGAAGGGGAGTGGTTTCTGACGGATAGTTTCTGAATATAAAATTTTTGAAGAAAAAAATTACGATATTCGCGAAAGTTTGCAAAATTTGGGCGTCCGCATTCTACCTATAATTACAAAATTTTAATTGGATCGTATTTGTATATTTTGAGTTATTGAGGAAATACCAACCTAACTTGAGATAGGTATATAACTCCGAAACCATTTGGCCGATTATGCCTTTTAACAAACTTAACAGTCCCATTCGGATGTTCAGGCTACCCTGAAAATTGCAAGTATCTATCTCTTTCCGTTCACAAGTTATCGTGGTAATTATCATCCATCCGGATACTGAACTTGACCAACGTTGCTTTATTTCCAGTATTTCTTCAATAACTCCTACAATATAGATCCGATCGTGTTCAAATTTGAAACTTGGGTTTAGATGTATTATTTGAAAGCTCTTGCAAAGTTTCAAAAATATCGGATGGACAGTTTTTGAAACTAATATATTTTTTTTTCCTCACGAAAATTCGCATAAGTATTTGTGTCAGCATTACAACTGATTACAAATGTCCCATTCGGTCGGACCTGTATTGTTTGAAAACAAAATTTGTAGGTATGTACTCGGAAACCATTTAGCCGATTGTGCACATTAACGAACTTGTCCACCTCATTGAGATGCGCAACCTACCTTTAAAAATTTGAAGTCTTATCTTTTTCCATTCAAAAGTTATCGTGGCAACGGCTGGCCGTACGGAATCGAATTCTACCTCGAAATCTTCATCAGTGAGTCGAACCTAATCGTTCGAGACCATTTTTTGGGCAAAATGATGGCACACTGTCTCCTATGAATGTTAATTATCATTTTACATGTATTTTGTGTAGGCAAAATCAATTCAGGGTAAATGTATTCATCATTCGATAAACGCGCGCGCTGGAGTTCACAACTGCACGTCAGTTTTTCTGTTTATATATTTTCAATATACAATTCTTGAAATTTATTATTTATGAATTAAAACTCCATCCTCGAATTTGATCAAACTTTACTTTGAACATTCCTACATACAGCTATTTCCTCATTTTTGCCAAGAAATCTGGAACAATAAAATTGTATCACTCAACCGAAAGAATGTTTTCATCATCCACCTCTTCTACGAACGAAGCGGTTTCCATAAAGAGTACCCATTTCTTGTTCACCTAAGTTATTGGACCTGCATACAGGTTGATTCACGAAGATCGTTCGTTAGAATATTTCAAAGAAAGACTTGAGATAAACACTTGAAATTTTATAGTTAAGTGTTGATGAAATCTTACCCATTTAATTCTACATTGTTTTAATGTGTCACTTACATATTATTCTCCGAAAATTCGTGTGAAATCTGAAAAAACTCTTAAAATTTTATCAAATAGGGCTTCATTCCAATGTTAATAACTTGTAGATTTTTGCATGAAAATTCCTAATTTTCTAGCTTCTATCAAAAAACGTACCAATTGTTCATCTTCGTTAATTGAATATTCCATTGAACATACCTACAGGGTGTTTCTATTTCAATGTCAAATACAGTTACGAAAAAACCTCAAATCTATTTTTTATCAAAGGAGGAACGATTTGTTTTATTGCTCAGCTGGAATATACACTAAAAGATATAGTATAAGTACCTACTGCTCTTCTTAAATGCTTATTTCCCGAGATATTCCGTAAAGTCTAATTTTTGGCGCTCTAGTTCCTCGGAACTGAGTGCTTATCAATTTGCCCAAATGTCTGTAATTTTGGAATATTTCGATGAAAATGGTCTTAAACGATTTGGTTCGACTCACTGATCAAGAATCCGTGGTCGGAATTCATTCTGTCCGGCCGGTCCGTCCGGCCGGCCGGCCGTCCGTAAGCACGATAACTCTCGAACGGAATGAGCTAGAGAGTTGAAATTTTCAGAGTAGGTTTGGGGGATGAATATCTCGGCTAAGTTCGTTATTGGGCAAAATCGGACAGATGGTTTCGGAGTAACAAAAAAAAAAATTTTTTTTTACGAAACAAATTCCAAATCAAATTTTTTTTAATAAGCAGTTTTATCATAAGAGTCCATTCATATCATTTTCAACTCTAACAAGCTAATACTTTCGGAGATATGATTTTTTTAAATTTCAATGTAAATCGTATTTCACAGATTGATATAATTATTATTCTATGTATGAATTCTCATAATGTCAACTTGACAGAAGGGAATATTGTAACTTCAAAAATATTGGGATTGAAATACTCGTATTTTAGCGATGCAACGGGGACCTCACCCGATAATGTTTGAAAATATTACGTAAATATTGAAAGCATAATTCTGTAGTTTGGTGAACGTAGATCAGGAAATTTTTGATCGATTACAAGGTAATTTATTATTACTTATCTAATGAACTATTATTTGAATTGAATTTCCTTTATGATGCAGTGATATCATATGAATACATTGATATAATTCCCAACTCTGAGAAACCAATACCAGATATAATTTGTCTTTTTGAACTAGAGCGCCAGAAAGCTCCTGTCCACAGGGCTTGAACCCATTTTTGTTTAAGGAATTTTGTTTTCTATCCTCAAGAGTGAGGGTGAAAAAAACAATTGTATAATGATAAGTTTTTAATTACAAATGTTCGATATGTTCACCGTTTTCATCGAGGCATTTCAAAAGAGGTTCTCTATAACGGATTCTGTTTTCTACGAATTTCGGCAGGGTCCAAACTATCGAAAGCCACAACAATTTTAATTTTCAGATCCTGGTGTAATTCATAATATGACGATTATAAACTAATTCATTGATCCGACCCCATAAATAAAAATCTAGAAGAATTAAATCCGCTGGTCGAGCAGGCCGAAGAAAAGGGCCTCTATTTCCCCACCAATGATCTTCGAATAAGTCCGTTAGCTTGGCATCTACTTCAATTATTCAATACAGCAATGAGCTGGCGCTTCATCCATTTGAAACCAAAAGGCAATTCAGCGTTCATAATCTTCTGGTTGTAATTTTTGAAGCCTAATTGATTTAAAAAGATGTAGTTTGTTTCTACAAAGAATTCTCTACGAATATATTTAGGCGTAAGTAATTCCTAAATCAGCAGAAACCGATCTGATTTGCATACGTGGATGAGCGTGGAAATATCCTAGAGCATCAATTTCATTCTCTTCTTTTTCAGAAATCTCTTTTGCTCTTACATAAGGTCGCACTACGTTTCATCCAGAAAATGTCTCTTCAATCTATTAAATTTTCGTTTCGTCATTTGGGGTAGATGTGCATATTTTGCGTTGAATGCTCGGCATATTCTTCCGAGTAGTCTGCCGTTTTCACCATTTTCTCTCCCAAACTCTGAAAAATATCTATAAAAAAAAAAATTAATTATTTTGTGAATTGCTTGAATCTCAGAATAACAATCAACAAAATAGTTCTGAAGATTTTTTCGTTAAGCGTCTGAAGAAGAAGTCTGATATAGACTCCGAAACGTTACGATATAGTTGTTTCTTCGTTCATGTTGTTTCGTTGTTATTTGTTAGGCAACATTGTTCAATAGATTGCTTCTGACAAATATCTTGTGTTTCTTACGCAGAAGCAATTCACAAAATAATTAATTTTTTATTTTATAGATATTTTTCAGAGTTTGGGAGAGAAAACCCAAAAAGAAACCATTCAATGATGAATATACCTCCCACAGTATCCTTTAATGAAAAGCTTGGTATTGCATTTAAAAAACGAAAGTTGGTATAATTTCCGGTGAAACCGAAAGTCGAACGAATCTGAAATTATTTTCAAGAATTGATCTATCCTAACAAAGCTTAACGATCAAATTTCAAGTGTTTATCTCGAATCTTTCTGTGAAATATTCTAACGAACGGTCTCCGTGAAGCACCCTGTATGTAGATACTAGATACAACTTACGCACCTATGTCATAGATGCTTAATAATGTTCACTCCTTTCTACCGCAAGGTTCTCAATGAAATCTTCGTATTCGACACCGAATAGAAGAATACAAAACCTACCAACAAATTCATATCAATATTACACCCGTGAAGGCTACTGCGTTTGGGTAAGGTAAAGAACGGATCAAGCGTTGGAAGAAACGTTAACCGTTACAAATATTCGAAATGGGTCAATAACAAATCACTTCATTATTTTTTGTAATCGAATTGTTTAGATTTTTTGTTCATGCGATTTTCATTGTGCTCATGTATAATAATTTCTTACTGTTGTATCCCCGTAGGTTGCAAAACCAACAAGGTCCCGTTTGAAATGACAGGTAATCCCATGATGGACGATGATGCCATACAATCTTCTAATTTCTAACTTAAACTACTTTCTCTATTTCAGTATCGTAATGAGTTCATTCCAGCACTGAAAACAGTGCTGGAATTAACTCATTCCCGCATTGTTTCTAGTTATATTTTTCGTTTTGTGGTAGGCAGCACTGACATTCGATCCTATCAAATTTCAACACACGTCAATTGACAATACAATATAATCTGGATGTAGTGAAATAATTGTTGAGGAAAAGTTTTATTTTCATTAAAAAATATGGTACTAGAGATTTCCTTCTTGCTAATTTTGAATCATTCATGCTATTAGGAAACTGTTTTAAATCTGATCTCCATGCCCTACGTACAATTCAAATTCCGTAATCTGTCAACTTCCGTAACAGTCACACCAACTTCCAAGATACAATACAAAAGACACTAAGACGTATAATCCGAATTTTTCATTAAATTTCAACAGTATTTTACAAAACTTGCCTGAAATAGAGAAAATATCGTCTAATACTCGTTGCAGAAGGCAATTCCAACACTCAAGCGTTCGAATTTCGCATTCGTGTTTTAATAGGAGCCCATTCTGCAACTTGTTTTATAATATACGATTTCCGCACGCATTTGGGTTGCCGAAGTAATACTTTTCCGCATCGTGCGGAAGAAATATTTTGCGGTTCGGAAATGTCAAACTGATTAAAATTGTTGTTTTTAGGGGAAATTTTCATGAATATTTCAGAAACGGGTGATTATTGTATGCAATGTGAGACTCTTGCAAGTGTATTAAACTCCACGTTTCAATTATTATTCCCGATATTTGTATTACAGCTTGAACAAATAGATATTATGATAAATTCTCAGGAACAATTTTTTCAAGCAACAAGTAGATTTTTACACGTGATTATGTCAGAATTTTTCCCAGATTGTTTGATACCTCAAGCAACATCTTCTACACTACAGGCCATTTATAAAATCCAATATGGCCGCGAACGTGGATGGAGAAAAGGCGGTATATTCAAAAGTTGAATTATAGAATTTTTCTCATATTCAAACAAATTCCTCAATTATACATGCCATGCAATAATGCGATGGTTTTATTCAATAGCGCACCTTTAGTTTCCACAGGTCCTCTATTGGATGATTTTGAATCTTAACAAAAATAGCAGCATTTCCATGATACTCAAGTGATTTCCTAGGACCAAGTTCCATGAGTACTACAACTGTGATTTGATTAAA
This sequence comes from Halyzia sedecimguttata, assembly GCA_937662695.2. Classification (NCBI taxonomy): domain Eukaryota; kingdom Metazoa; phylum Arthropoda; class Insecta; order Coleoptera; family Coccinellidae; genus Halyzia; species Halyzia sedecimguttata. The sequence goes on along the minus strand of OW569414.2, from coordinate 110,407,887 downwards.
AATTTGTAGCACTACTTTCACATTCTGCTTTTCAATTGATATTCGATATAATCATATCGTAGGTGGACCAGTTATTTCTTATATTTTTCAGAAGATGAACTGAGTCGACAGAATAAAAAAATTGGTTCAAGCACTGACGTGAAGTCAGAAGCTTTTGCGCGTATGTTATATTGTCCATTCTTCTCTATTGGACACCCTTAATCGAATTTACCATGGTAAATTCGAGTGTATGTGTTCGTCTTCGTGTTCTGTTCAAATGGTAAACGGCCTGAGTCGAAACTAATCGTTTGAGACCATGTGTGCAAAAAGGCCCACGGCTCCTGGAGTAGACCAGTTAATAATATAAACTAATATGATACTTTCAATTAACATTTCAAAGACCGAATCCGTCTAATTAAGTCTAAAATCTAATGCGAAGGTAGCTCGCTAGTTAATCGCAACGATTTTTAAGCAGCTTAAATTATTACCAAATGATTTTTTTCTCGAACGTAAACGCTTTAAGCATAATTATTTGTCAGAATGTATTTCAAGGCGATTGTATGCATTCACCCCATTTATACGTCTTGAGCATGAACAATTTATGATTAATTTTATTATCATTGAAGAGAACCTTTCAGTAAACCAACTGGTAATTACATAAGTAATGAAATCTGTTCTTAATACCGGCTTGTTTGTAATTAGAAATTACTGGTGTTTGCTGCGTATACACTTCAAGGCTGCTTCAATTGGCGTAAGAAGAGATTTTGTACCTGTTCTTCGATCATTTTATTGGCGCTCTTGTTCCTCGGAACAGAATGCTTATAAATTTGCCCAAATATCTGTAATTTTCGAATTCTTTGATAAAAATTGGTTCAAGCCCTGTGGACAGGAGCTTTTTGGCGCTCTTGTTCGAACAGACAAATTATATCTCCGAAAGGGTTCAAGCCCTGTGTACAGGAGCTTCCTGGCGTTCTTGTTTAAACAGACAAATTATATCTCCGAAAGTATTGGTTTCTCAGAGTTGGGAATTATATCAATGGATTCTTATGATAGAACTGCAACATAAAGGAAATTCAAATCAAGTAATAGTTCATTTATTAAATGAGCAACTTCAGAATGAGAACTGCACCATGGAAGAAATCAAATTAAAATAGCTGAAATGAATTTGGCTCTCTCTTATAGAATAGTATGGCATGTACGAGTATGAACACAGATCATATAATAATTCATAGATAGAATAATTATAGCATTCTGTGAAAACATAGAAGTACGATTCATTAATGAAATTTCGAAAAATCATATCTCCGAAAGTGTTAGCTTGTTAGAGTTGAAAATGATATCAATGGATGATTATGGTGGAATTGCATCTTAAAAAAATTGAATTTGAAATTTGTAAGTTAAATTAATTTTTTTTTTCGTTACTCCGAAACCATCTGGTCTATTTATACCCAATAATTAACTCAACCGAGATATTTATTTCCCAAACATACTCTAAAAATTTCAACTGCCTAGCTCATTCTGCTCGAGAGTTATTGTAGAATTAAAATTTTAAAATAAAAAAAAAATTTTTTTGACACTTCACGGCAATCCGATCAATACAAAAATTCGCATGCGTATGGAGGTCATTATTCTACTATTTGGTGCTGAATTTCAGATCGAGTAATCATTTTCAGAAATATTCATAAAAAATGTTTTTACTAAAAACGGCCATAACTCCGAAACCACTCTATGGATTTCGCTGGTTAACGAACTCGTCTGAGATATTTAAGCTTCAAATCTACCGTGCAAATTCAAATCCTCTAACTCCTTCCGTTCGAGAGTTATCGTGTTAACGGACGGCCGGACAGTATCGATTTCGACCACGGATTCTTGATCAGTGAGTCGAACCAAATCGTTTGAGACCATTTTCAGCCAAAAATTCGAAAATTACAGACATTTGGGCAAATTGATAAGCACTCTGTTACCAGGAACAAGAGCACCAAACAGATTACAGTACGCTCTGTCCCAAGCGGTCACCCATCCAAGTACTAACCACCCCCGACAATGCTTGGCTTCAGTGCTCGGACAGTATCTAGCATATTCAGTGTGGTATGGCCTCAACCAATATTTATTCCTCTAGCTCTTCAATTATATTTATGAGGCAGTTCTATCATAAGAATTCATTGATATTATTCCCAACTAAAAGAAATCAATATTTGAATTTAATTTCTTTTATGATGCAGTTCTATCATAAGAATCCTTTGATATCATTCCCAACTCCGGTAATCACATGATTTTATTTTTTCTATTTAGAGTTTTGCCATAAACATGGAAGTGTTAACATTGTTGAATAGAAAATGTTGCTACCTTTCAAACGATGTGTCACAAGCCCATACTTCCGTATGCAGGATGTTCCTGAATCGGATGTAGGTACAAACGTAGACTGTTTATCTGTACTGCATAGACCTCTTGTTTAAGCACTCCCCATAAAAATAATCCAACGGTGTCAGATCAGGGGATTGAGGAGGCCAAGTCACATGTCCACCTCTGCCAATCCATCTGTTTTCAAAAGTGTTAGTCAAATATTCGCACACTTCTAATGAATAGTGCGCAGGAGCTCCATCATGTTGCAACCACAATGTTTCTATTGGAATGTTTTCTAAGAAAACAGGCAAAATATCTTCCAAAAAATTCTTCTAAATTTCTCCTGTCGAACTATTTTCAAAAATATGAGGGTCAATCAAACGATTGTTGTAGGTACCGCATCAAACATTTATCCAGAATCTAACTTGGGAATTTTTTTGAATTATTGATGTTTGATTATTCTGAGCCCATACGTGAAAATTAAACAAAGTCCAAGAAATCATTCTTCTATGGCCTATGATCTAAGGAGAAAAAATGAGCCTTGGAAATTCATCAATTTGTTCTAATTTTTGCACAATTTGTTGATGATAGGGGTGCATTCTGGCTTTTTTTTTGCGCGTATGTTCTGGGGAACATCACGTTATCATTTTGCCCAAATGTCTGTAACTTTCGAATTTTTTGACGAAAATGGTCTCAAACGATTAAGTTCGACTCCCCAATGAAGAATTCCAGGTCGAATTTGATTCTGTCCAGCCGTTGCCACGATAACTTGAGAACGAAAAGAGCTAGCGACTTGAAATTTTCAGGGTGGGTGGCACATCCCAATTCGACGGACAATTTCGTTAATGGCCATAATCGGCCCAGTGGTTTCCGAGTAATAATTTAGTTTTCAACCAATATAAATCCGATCGAATTGAAACTTGGTGAGTAGTTGTAGAATATGAACCTAAGTACGTTTGTGAAATTTTGTGTGAATCGTATCGCTAGAAAATTATTAAAAAATTATTGAAAGTATTTTTGTTGTCACGATAACTTGAGAACGGCAAGAGATAGCGCCTTGAAGTTTTCAGGTTAGGATGTGCATCAAAACGCGACATTTCGGTTTGTTTATAAGCATAATCGGCCAAACAGTTTTAGAGTTATAGCCATCTGAAATTTGGTTGTCTTTTGTTCCTCATTAACTCGAAAAATACTAAACCGATTGAATTCAAACATGGTTATTAGTTGTAGAATGCCAACGCGAAAATTCTTGCAGAATTTCGTGAAGATAGTATTTGTAGAAAATTGTTAAAAAATCATTGAAAATTGAAAAAAAAATTCTATATATCAGTAACTATTCGTTTGAAATTGCTGAAATTTTGCGAGAGCCTTCATAACCTAACTCTACTGCCAACTTTCAAGTTTTAACACGAGCGGTTAAATATTGTTGGATATTCGAGCATTCTTGTGTGAGTTCAGTAGATGGGTGACCGTTGCCTCGATAACTTTCGAACGAAAGGAGACAGGGACTTGCAATTTTCAGGGTAGGTTGCGTATCCAAAAGGGAGAGTTGAGTTCGTTTTTGGGCATAATCGGTCTAACGGTTTCCGAGTTATACCCACCTGGAATATTATTTCCTTGACAACTCAAAAAATAAATATTTGATCGAATCGAAGCTTGGTAACAAGTAGAAGAAAATCAACATAAAGACTTGTCTAAAATTTTGTAAGAACCGTACCCCTAGAAAATTCGAAAAAAATTACCAAAAAAAAAATTTTAAGAACCGTACCCCTAGAAAATTTCAAAAAAATCACGAAAAAAAAATCGGTTCAAGCACTGACGTGAAGTCAGAAGCTCTTGCGCGTATGTTCTATTTTCCATTCTTCTGTATTGAACACCATTAATCGAATTTACCATCGTAAATTATGTTGTCCATTCTCCTGTATGGAACACTTAATTCGAATTTACCATGGTAAATTCGAATTAAGAGAACCAATTTTTTATAGTTTTATATACTCTTTAGGGACCCTCATCTGCTTGCTTATTCTGCCCGTATTATGTTCTCTTCATTTGCATTTTGTCTTGGGGTGCGATCAACTTTAATTTCTTAATTTCCTTCCTCACGAAGCTGTCTATAAATTCTTGTGAAAAGCGAATGATGGGGAATTCTGCGGTTAGGATATTTTCTTGCGTATTCTCTTACTGATTTCTTTGAATTACACTCACAAAAACCATACATTAGAATCATATCAGTATATTCTTCTCGAGAATATTGAAAAGGCATTTCTAAATTTGTTAACAGAACAAATCGCCAAATTCACATATAAGCATTATTTTATGTTACCTTATTGTAATTGATGATTTTCGTGTCAATAGCCCTGGTTGCTGACACACGTTTTCTTTAAATAAAAAAAAAATCGCCAAATGGAGCAGGTTTGATGTCAAAATAGAAATACTATGAATCGCAATTCACTAGCGATGGAATAAAAAATTCCTGTAATTTTTGACCTATGGGCTGTGGAAAATTTTAAAACAATTATCTGTTTTATCAATTTGAAGAAAATTTCAAGGAAGGCAGTCGTAAAGGTTGACACAACTGCAAAATTCGAAATAATTCTACCGATAAGTTCAAGATTCATTGAACTATGAAGTTTCAGTCATAAGGAATCTTTAAATCAATGAAAAATTATATACTATTTACACTTATTTATTCAATATTGTGACGCGTTTCGTCGACACAGCGACTTCATCAGACTACATCATACTGCAGTATGATGTAGTCTGATGAAGTCGCTGTGTCGACGAAACGCGTCACAATATTGAATACATAAGTGTAAATCGTAAATAATTTTTCATTGAGTTAATATGGATTTGCATCAAGTAAAAGCCACAAGCATTAAAAATTTATAAGGAATCTTTATTGACCACCCTGTATGACGGTGCCAAGGAGAGATTTGGAATTTTTATTTTGAATTAATTAATTCTGGTTACGATAACTAAAAACAATCATAATGTTCATGTACAGGGTAATCCAATATTCACGAAAATAGGAAAAGTCTAAAATTTTCCCAGTACGGATCTGATTTATACGAGTTTAGAAATATTGAAGAAAGGTGATAGTAAAGGATGACAACACTTCAAAATTTGAAATCATTCGGTCGAGTAGTTCAAGAGTTATTGAACTGTGGAATTTCACTCATAAGATGAACATCATCCTGTATATCCCAAACGAAGGCACTCAGGTGATTAAAACCTCTTGATACGAGACCAACCTGATGAGATTAATTCATGGTATCCGTTTGTCGCATTCTTTCCGGGACACCCTGTATACAAGCAAATCACCACTTTTTGATATTTTTGGTTGATTCAATTTTTAAGTGCCACAGTATGTACTGGAGGGGGGGGGGGTATTTTTTTGGAACAGATTTAGTAATTCAAAATGTAATGTATCTGAAAAAGCAAGCATTTGAGTTAGATGAACAGTAGTCAATTTATGGAAATTTGAATAGTTAATTATAATAACTTTGGTGGATTTCCATCAGGTAGATACCGATTTAAGCAAATTTATCAGATTCGAATAGTTACGCCTCATTGATAAGGGAATGTCGGTTAACTAATTCAACGTCCACAGAAAGATCGAATCAAGTTAACTACTGATTCCTTACGGCCAAACAAAGCCCAGGGATATTTTTCTATTTCGCAGGTACCAATTATCTACTCCACTTGCCAATCCAAAACGTAGTCTAGGTCTAGGTCAACACACTGTATAAAGTGTGCCAATAATTGATGTAATAAGCAGGCACCACTAATATAATTTCTCGATAAGTAAATATCCTGAGTAGATTAATAAAAGAGCAATTTTAAATTATACGTTTGCGTGACGATGCGATCAGGACCGTCTTAGACCCTGGAGGGACCCATGGACATAAAGTTTTGTGTCCCTTCAAGTGAATTTCAAAGAGCATGACGAAAATATTAGTATCTATTTACTTTTATTGAGCGAATTCGTTGGTCATTTACTGTGAATTCATGTTGAATTCATTTCGAAAAATACAATTTAGGTTTCCCTTTTTGCATTCAACTTCAACTTCACATTTTAACTAAAATTACAGAACAACTCTATCTGGTATATGAATCTCTCAAATATCTTATATTCAAAATCGTGAAATGTTAAGCCACCATTTTTTAACCCAGATGTTACCAAATCTTTTACTTGGAAGTATTTTAATCCTGATTCGGAATACAAATATATTCAGTGAAAACCATTTTGAACAAATTTTGATTAGTTTTCGAAAAAACAGCCGTCCTTTTAAAAGGACCCTGGTAATATGAACTACTTTAGATTTCTAAGTTTTATCTAATATGAGAAATGTTCATATTTCTTGATTATAACAGCACAATATTATTTTTCATCGAGAAGTAGAAAGCATTGTTTAGGGTGAAGGCCTACTTAACATTTATCTACAAGAAATTACCTATTCATGGCAATAGGTGCATTTACGCTGTGTATTTTGATAAACAACCAAATTGCCGCTGTTGTCGTACCGCGAATGACTATGAAAAGTAGCACCTCTTTTCCTATTTTTCTTATATGATTCAAGAAGTTCCTGTGGAATATATCTTCTAAAAGCGCCAGTTGAATTTCTTGTGATTATTTCACCGACTTTTGCTTTGCTACCTGAGGAATCATGTTGGTGATCCTTATGAAGGTCGCCACGGTCATAGAGTCTGAATATTTATCACTTCGTCTAATTTCCGCCTCGGCTGTAAGATGCCTGCCAGATAGATTGTGAACAGTAACCTCGTCTTCACTTCCCTAATCTTCATATGTGACTTAGGAATTTGCATTTTCAGGTGGGGGCAATATTATTTCATGTGACGTCTCCAAACTATTTTTCACAAATTTTCAATTTCCTCAAGTATTTCATGGAGCCGCAAAAGACGTTTGAAATAACTTTACTGTGAAAAGTGAAAAAATTGTCAAATTTTAATTCAGCGTAATCGTAGTAGCCCATAACGCCAGGGTCCTTTATGAAGGACGACAATATTGATGTACCTCTTTTGAAAATATGAAATAGTAGATGAAAAGAAATTCTTATTGGAAATCAACCTTATACTGTATTCAATGAGTTCATGGTCAAATAAAAACTAAGTATCATGAAATATTCTTAGAATGCTTAAATCCAGTTATCTCAAGATGCCATTGAGTATTTGCTCTTCTATAACTAGCCTTTCGATTCTCAAGAACTGTTGACGAAATGAAAAATAAACAAACAACAGTTGGATAGATATCCTAGGAAGTAACGAATGCAGTGTCATCCCTGACAATAAAGCCGAACACTTGTATTACAGACTTTTGTAGTGATCCTTTTAAAAGGACCATGGTATTAAGTGCTGCTTCGATCGCGTGCTTGGTACCAACATACGAGGAGTTCTTTATTCATTTCACTTCAAGTTGTATATTATTTATATCTATAGATTCCTCCCATTACATTTGCCATTTACCATTTTACCAGTTTCAGCTCAGGTATGAAGTTATAAGTGGTCAAATATTTCACAACATTCTAATACACTCCTGCGTATTAATTATATATCCGTACCCCAGAGCAAATGGGTGTTAAGTCACAAAATATTGCATTTACAAGAGAGCGTAAAATACGATAATTGTACTGTCCAGGCTGCAAAATAAGTAGAAATAATTATTATTTTGATTGTTTTGTAGCCTGTATATATTCATAATTTATGGTCAATTCAGAAAATATTCATGCATATGAATAACGGTCAATTTTTCGCAGAAAAAAAATGGACTTAATATTTTTATGACTGATGGGACTTAATATTTCGCACTCTTATGATGGTAAAATAAGAGTTTTGAGTTTTTAAGCTAGAAAAAGTTTCATCATAAGTACCAGCATGCATTTTTTTTAAAACCAAGAACCAAAAGAAAAAATACAAATTGCTTTGTACTAACCGAACCTTTATTCTTAAGAAATTGACAAAAAATGTATTCATGTTCCTTTCGCTTTATTATAATAGTTATAATAAACAAAGCCGGGTAATATTAAGAGATACAAAGAAATAACAGATATGAACCCTAAACGTCAGTATTTTCAATTATATAATTACTTCTGTACAAGGTTCTGAAAGAAATTGTGAAATCTTACAGGATCCCACTTTAAGAGTTTTTGAAGATCTCTGATTTTTTTTTTTTACTTATCGGTTATGAAGTATCTCGTAGAGGAACCACCAATTCTTCTGCAGATTGATAATTACTACATCTTCTATTAAAATTTACACTTCGGAAATCTTGATCAAAATCTGTTTTAAAGTAGAGGTGTTTTTTATCCTTGTGCAAAATTAAAAATTTTTCGTTATTCTCGGTTTTCTTAATGTTTTGTAATGCTTTGTTTTCTTGGGCCGCTTTGTAATTATGGACTTAATACTGTGTATGAATTGTATTATAAGGGACTTAATACTGCGCGTATCATCGCGTTATCATTTCGTCCAAATGTCAGCAATTTTCGAATTTTTTGACGAGAATGGTCTCACACGACTATGTCCAACTCACTGATTAATAATTCGAGGTCGAATTTGGTTCTGTCCGGAAGGCCGTTGACATTTGTGTTTATTAATATGCATAATCGGCTAAACGGTTTTGGAGTTATATCCATCTGAAATTTAGATTTCATTTCCCCAATAACTCGAAAAATACAGTATTGATGCAATTCAAACTTGGTTACTAGTTTTGAAATGCCGGCTCGAAAATTCTTGCAAAATTTCGCGAGAATCGTATCACTAGAAAATAAAAGAAAATAATTGAAAATTCTATATATCAGAGACTATTCGCACGACATCACTGAAATTTTGCGAGATCCTTCAAAAACTCTACTACCAAATTCTAAGAACACGATCGAATATATATTTTCGAGGATCCGAGCTGCCTTGGATGAGTTTAGTATTTGGATGGGTGACCGTTGCCTCGATAACGTTCGAACGAAAAGATGCAGTTGAAATTTTCAGGCTTGGTTGTACATCCGAATGGGAGAGTTAATTTCGTTGGGCATAATCTGCTCAACGGTTTCGGAGTTATAACCATCTGAAATATTATTTTCTCCATAACTCAAATAATACAGACCCGATCGAATTGAAACTTGGTATCTAGTTGTAGAATATATATGAACACGTGTGTGGACACTAGTAAATTTAAAAAAAAATTCAAAAAAATATTATGTATCTCACGATAACTTGAGAACAGAAAGAGATAGCGATGTGCAATTTTCAGGGTAGGTTGCGCAGCCGAATGAGATATTTGAATTAGTATTTATAGGCATAATAGACCAAACGGTTTTCAAGTTATATTTACCTGAAATTTGGTTGTTATTTCCTCAATAACTCAAAAAATTCAAAACCGATCCAATTCAAACATGATTATTAGTTATGGAATGCCAACGCGAAAACTATTGTGAAATTTCGTGAGAGTCGTATCACTAGAATTTTTTTTTTAAATAATCAAGAAATCATTGAAAAAAATCTATATATCAGAAATTATTCCTCCGACATCGCTGAAATTTTGCGAGAGCCTTAAGAACCTAGCTCTACTGCCAAGTTTCAAGTTTGAACACGATCGGATCTATATTGTTGGAGATCGGAGCAGCCTTGTGTGAATTCAGTAACTGGATGGGTGACCTTTCGAATGGAAGGAGATTTGGGACTTATAATTTTCAGGGTTGCGCATCCGAATGGGAGGGTCAAGTTCGATTTTGGGCATAATCGGTCCATCGGTTTCGGAGTTATGCCCACCTGGAATATTATTTCTATATTTCAGTATCGTAATGAGTTCATTTCAGCACTGAAAACAGTGCTGGAATGAACTCATTCCCGCATTGTTTCTAGTTATATTTTTCGTTTTGTGGTAGTCAGCACTGACATTCGATCCTATCAAATTTCAACACACGTCAATTATTGTCAATATAAGATATTCTGGATAAGGTGAAATAATTGTTGAGAGGAAAGGTTTTATTTTCATAAAAAAATAAGGTACTAGAGATTTTCTTCTTGCTAATTTTGAATCATTCATGATATTAGGGAACTGTTAAATCTGATCTCCATGCTCTACGTACAATTCAAATTCCGTGATCTGTCAACTTCATTCATTAAACTTCAACAGCATTTTACAAAACTTGCCTGAAATAGAGAAAATATCGTCTAATACTCGTTGCAGAAGGCAATTCCAACACTCATGCGTACGAAAACTCGCTCCTTCGTCGCTCGTTTTCGCATTTCGCATTCGTGTTTGAATATCAGCCCATTCTGTAACTTGTTTTAGAATATAGTATTCCTTGATAACTCAAAAAATATAGACTCGATTGAATTGAAGCTTGGTAACTGGTTGTAGGCTGATAGGATAACGGTGTGGAGACCCAGAGAAACTAAAAGAAGCGTTGGGCTCCCCCCAAAAAGGGTGAGTGGATGATGTTTGGAACCTGGCTGGTAAGAGGTGGATAAACTTAGCACAGGATAGGGAGACATGGAAGCGTTTGAAAGAGACCTATGTCCAGGAGTGGACGAATGCAGGTAGAAGAAGAAGGCCTAGTTGTAGAATATAGACATGAAGACGTGTGTAAAATTTTGTAAGAACCTTACCCTTAGAAAATATTTATTTATTTATTTATTTATAAAGGAGGAATACAAACGGGACTGACCCAAAACAGTATTCACATATAGGATATTTCTCAAAATGGTGAATCTATATAATGTTAAAAAAATTACAAAAAAAAAATTGGTCCAAGCACTGACGTGAAGTCAGGAGCTTTTTTGCGTATATTCTATTGTCCATTCTCATGACATAGTACACTCTTAATCAAATTTACCATGGTAAATTCGATTAAGAGTATCCAATACAAGAGAACGGACAAAAAATTCACCATGGTAAATTCGATTAAGAGTGTCCAATACAGGAGAATGGACAATAGAACATACGCGCAAAAGCTCCTGACTTCACGTCAGTGCTTGAACCAATTTCTTGAACATAATATGGTTTTGCCCTAGATTATATATGTAGGGGAACCCGGGGTAGAATGGGGTACCCAAACTTTGGCTGCAATTTGTGGGGGCTAAAATGAAGTAACAAAATTATTTAGCGGTCTTAACGTTTATTTACTTACTAATCTATAAAAATCTCTAACAGCACTCATCAACATCAGTAATTTCTATTAAAAAATAATGTTAAAAAAACTAAAGGTAATTTCCCATTCTGTCCCACCCCCTGGGGTAGAATGGAATTGACCTGGGGCAACACGACATAATAATTATTGGCATATTTCGCATATGAGAATAGTATCCTCATCATCACTGTCTAGACCAGCACATCCTAAGTGTGACCATTTTTTGCAGACGCTACAAGAACACCAACCTTCATCAGACTTAGAGTACAGATCATTACAAGACAAGCAGTTTGCATCTTCTCCGGAGTCTGTCTCGATTTTCTTTTGTTTTTTTTTTACATGCAACCCTTTGGATTTTTCCCCTTTTTTTCAGAGTGGGGTATACCCTATTGTGCCCCTCTCGTTCTGCCCCGATATTCAATTTTCACAAAACAAATGTTTATTATCAGCTACAATAGTCATACCTGCCTTATGGCTACATGTGTGATTAGTCAAAAGTATGTTGTAATAAACTGCTACCTCTAATATACAGAACAAAAAAAGGGTAAAAGGCTTTGCAGAGCAAAACTTGCAAAGTGTTAGCTGTTTTGTTGACCTTCGGCGTAACTATACCTGATAAGGCTTTTACGGTGTCACCAACTGCTGCGGATAATGCCTCAGGACAGTCTGAACATTGTGTGTGTAAATCACGTCTTTTTGGCATTTGTAGCGAGTCTACCACCTCTTTCCCATTCCGCCCCGGTACCCCATTCTACCCCGGGTTCCCTTAGATATATATCATATTCATTTGTTGAGAGGATTGTATGGTTAAAATTAATGTACAACTCAAATACTTACCCTGTCTTGGGTATCCACCCAAAACAACATCGTTCGATATCTCGAAAACCATAAATCGAACGTTCCTCGATTTTTCTATGACTATCTACTATGGTGCAGAAGCACAGAGATGATTAAGAGAATTCCAAAATTTATATATTCGGACATTTATTTATAATCAATTCTAAATTATTTTCTGGCACAAGGGAACAAAATGTCAACACAAACTCAACTTATCTGCCGACGTTTCGTCTAATTTATTGACATCTTCAAAGGCTCAAAATAACGAAATATATTTAAACTTATTGAACATTCTTTCAAAATTGTAATAACATAAACGTTTGGATTTTATTTAAAACTATTTCAGTCGTCGATTATTTATAATTATAGTTGAGAGGATTGAACGAAAAGTAGCAAAAGTACAAAAGATCGAAAAGTTGAATCAAAAATTTACTCCACATAACAAACGGTAAATCCAATCCCTTATGACTGCTAGCATTCGCCTTTCGATGTTCTAGTTCTTACAGATTAATTGGGCAGGTACAACGCTGCGCGGTGGCCAATTTGAATATTAACCTCATTAAGATAATCTAACACATGTCTTGCGGTTGAGGCCTTGTGATATCTTGCTTGAAATTTAATGTATCTTATTTAAATGCTGCGAACGCTATAACTTGATCGTGAATAATGATTACCAGATATAATTCTGCATTCATAGACCGCGGACGAATAGTGACTCCTTTTGCGCATGTGTCAAAATAAATTCCTCTACAGGACATTTTTGATCCACCACCAAGTGGTTTCATTGGAGACATAGTGCAATTACAAAATTCTTAATATCTTCTTCCAGTCATCGATAGTCCATTGTGCATGATCGCTTTCATACCTAAATATTTTTTACCTGTCATCTGTTGTAAGCAACGGTGCAGTGATCGGCATTCTACTAGCCAATTTACATTCTTTTTATCTTCTTTCACTGCAGAAAATAGAAATTCTGACATCTCTAACAGTTGATAGTTGATTAGTTAGCTGATTCCTTGTATATTTTGAGTTTCTTAATACCTGTTCTAAGAGAAAGCGTTCACGAATTTGACTTGCAGCACTCTATCTATCTTGGTCACGTAGTCTGGTCCAATCATTAGAGTAACTAAGCCACAGAATGAGAAACGGAGGAGCTTAAGGAAACTCAAACCAGGTGGTACTGTTACAGCAATACACAATGACATTCAAGCTGTTATTAAAGCTCTGACCTCCCATGTTATCGTCTCCAAGCTAGTATGGGAGTGCCAAAGAAAAAACTTAATGAAGTAGGCAAGTACAACAGGGTCTCCTTGGTCTGGGTTCCTGGTCACGCAGGAAATAAGGAGACCAACACACTTGAAAAGAAAATAATACAAATCCCTTTTATTGGCCCGGATCCTTACTGCGGGGTTGGTAGATTCCGATTGAAGAAGAAACTGTAAGAAGTATTTTTTGCAGTTTTCTCACAGGAATATATCACTCCAAAAAGTTCCTCCGGAACTTTGACACTGTTAGATCCAAGAAATATATGGGCCATAGTAAGAACACGCTGCACCTCCTCACTGGTTTCCCCACAGGGCACTGTGGCCTTAGGAAGCATATGAAGAGATTAGGGCTAGCAGAAACTGACTAGTGCAGATTCTTTTGGGATGAGGATGAAACTCCTGATCTCCTGATTACGGAATGCCTCGCCATCTCAATGCTTTGGGCAAGAAATCTGCAGGAGTGAAGACGTAGCCTCCTTGAAGCCATCCCAGATACTGGAGTTCATCAGAACTTTGGCACTGGAAGGCGAGCTGTAGATGGTAATGACATTGATATCTCTGAGGGAGGGCCACAATAGACCTGATGATTTGTAGTAACCATGTAACTGGTTTGGGGAATGATGAACGATTTACTGGCTAACTCGGATGACGAGGGAATATTTTTTGATGGTTAACCGATGAATATCTATAGCCTTTTGGTGTCGACTAAAAATGGTTATCAATTTTTAAAACAATATTTCAATGTTTCACGGGTTAAGTTATGAAACAAATGAAGAATGTATATGAATGAATACACGAATAGGTTTCATACGGTTTCAATCAGGTCTGCATTCGTGTGCAGGGAACACAGATCAACCGAGGAGGTCACACAACCATGGTTTATTTTCGGTTTCAACCATAAAATGAATATTTACTCATGTGTTCTGTGGTTTTAACCTCAAACCGAGCAGATATGTTTAAATATTTCCCAAATTGTTTACATACATATAAACATAAATGCAATACATATTTTTGTGATCTGTTGCTTCCTCAGAATTTATGAGAAAATGAGCGATTTACCATATGTTGATGTGGATCGACTGATTTCTGCAGTTCATCTAAACCCTAGCTTCCGAAAAATAAAAATGATTAATTGAAGACAGGAAGCATGATATGATGTTTGTGTTTAAATTTTGAATGACTTCGATGAAGTTGACATAACGAAAACATTGGAATTTAGCCTGTATTTCGGAAGAAAACATAAAACCTGATATGAACCGTATCATAAATGTGTTTCTCTATTTCTGTATCGTAATGATTCCATTCCAGCACTAAAAACAGTGCTGGAATGAACTCATTCCCGCATTGTTTCTAGTTATATTTTTCGTTTTGTGGTAGTCAGCACTGACATTCGATCCTATCAAATTTCAACGCGCTATATTTTCAATATAATATAATATGGATATAGTGAAAGAATTGTTCAGAGGAAAGGTTTTATTTTCATTAAAAAACATGGTACTAGAGATTTCCTTCTTGTTAAACTGTTTCAAATCTGATCTCCATTACCCTACGTACGATTCAAATTCGAATTCCGTAATCTGTCAACTTTCGTAACAGTAACACCAACTGACAAGATACAATACAAAAGTCACTAGGATGTATAATCCGAATTTTTCATTAATTTTCAACAGTATTTTACAAAACTTGCCTGAAATAGAGAAAATATCGTCTAATACTCGTTGCAGAAGGCAATTCCAACACTCATGCTTTCGAAAACTCGCTCCTTCGTCGCTCGTTTTCGAATTTCGCATTCGTGTTTTAATAGGAGCCCATTCTGCAACTTGTTTTAGAATATACTATTCTCTATTTCAGTATCGTAATGTGCCCATTCCAGCACTAAAAACAGTGCTGGAATGAACTCATTCCCGCATTGTTTCTAGTTATATTTTTCGTTTTGTTGTAGTCAGCACTGACATTCGATCCTATATCAAATATCAACAGACGTCAATCATCAATATAATATAATCTGGATATAGTAAAATAATGGTTGAGGAAAAGTTTTAATTTCATAAAAAATAAGGTACCTACTAGATATTTCCTTCTTGCTAATTTTGAATAATGTTTGCTATTAGGAAACTGTTTTAAATCTGATCTCCATGCCCTGCGTACGATTCAAATTCAAATTCCGTGATCTGTCAACTTTCGTAACAGTCACAACAACTGCCAAGATACAATACAAAAGTCACTAGGATGTATAATCCGAATTTTTCATTAAATTTCAACAGTATTTCACAAAACTTGCCTGAAATAGAGAAAATATCCTCTAATACTCGTTGCAGAAGGCAATTCCAACACTCATGCGTTCGAAAACTCGCTCCTTCTTCGCTCGTTTTCAAATTTTGCAGTCGTGTTTGAATTGGAGCACATTCTGCAACTTGTTTAAGAATATACTAATCTGTGAAAGGGTTTCATTCGTTTTCGGTTTCAACCTGAAACGAATGGAAACGTATGAATGTGAAACAAGCCTAATATAACCGAACTGGTGTGATTTGAGAAACCTTTGTTGGAATTTGAAATATATTCCTTCAGTGTGCAATCATGTTGTAATTTTGAGGCTTTCATATTGTGTTGTGGCGAAGACGGAACTGGTTGTAACTAATTTTTCGAAGAAGTCAGTGTCTGCCATACGCTTTAGCTTTTACTTCTCGCACACTACCGTGTTTTTTTTTTTTTTCATATCAACCCTTCTATTTTACAGACCATGGGGTCCCTGCCACAATTCTCCATCCTGAAAGGACCAAAAAGAAAGTATAATCCAGAATATATCAATGATATCATCGAAACCACGCTATCGGATTCAAACACATCTGACAAAATAGCATTGATCTTCGAAGATGGTAAGAATTGCATCCTTAAATTTCAAATTACAATTTTAAGCTAGATCTATACCGAACGGGAAAACTGCGAGTAGCTACGCCACTAATACTTTGGACGTACAGCAAGTAGACGATAATACTAATAATATTTATATCTAATATATAAAATTCCTGTGTCACGGTGTTTGTAATTCTACTCCTCCGAAACGGCTCGACCGATTTTTGTCATTCGAGGCATGCATATCGAGGCATGCATATGCATATATGGGTTGAGAATCGGACAACATCTATTTTTTTATCCCCTTAATGTTAGGGGTGGTCCACCCTTAATTTCTTTTTTTTTTGGACAAACTTTTTTTTCATTTTTTTATGATATAGCATACAAAAATACATACAACCCTAAATTTTCACCCATCTACAATCAACCCCTATTTTTAAAAATATTTTAAGAATCAACTGTTAGGCGGTACGAAGTTCGCCGGGCCAGCTAGTATATATATATAATGATATTGAGCAGCGAAGACCCGCTTCTGAAAATGGTGGCTCAGCATGAAATCAGGAACCAAGGAGGTTTCCTATTTAGGGCTGGTCAGAGAGCTTTGGCGAAGCTCAGTATAACTGGCATATCCATCGATCATTAGCTAGTAGGAACATCTATCTCACCAACAGACCAAAGAAGAGTTGGCAGAGAGATAAGGCAGGCACAACTGAAGAAACTACTCGAAGATCACATGAGTAAACACTTCCACTCCATATACTTCAGGAGCTCGAAAGATCAGGGCCTGTCGGAAGAATTATCCTCCACCTTTTTGAAGCCCGCTGGACTCAAGTCGGAAACGGAGGGATTTGTTATAACTTGTCAAGATGGGGTTATACATACCAGATGGTATGAAAAGAACATCATGCAAGTGGACACCCCCACAACGTGCAGAGCATGCCAAAGCCAGCAAGAAACTGTTATGCACATTCTGTCTGCTTGCAGAGTCCATGCTCCATCAGGATACATGGAAAGACACAATGCGGCACTCCGAATTCTCTACTTCCATCTGAGAGAGGTTTATGGTATAGACAAGGAACCAGTGCTACCATATGTGCCTCTGGAGATTGAAGCAGTTGTTGAAAATAGCAGGGCCCGCATCTACTGGAACTATGCGATTCCAACAACTCGGCATATCCAAATTTAATAGGATAGGTTACAATACTTAGAAACCAATGTCTCTTGATGATGACAACATTGATTTTGGCACGCTTTTTCCCCTGGACGGAGAGCCCAAATGTCTGTAGTTTTTGGCCGAAAATGTTGTTAAACGTTAGTTGCGGATTATTGATGAAGAATCCGAGGCCAAACTTTGTCCGTTCATAAGCAAGATAACTATCTAACGAAATGAGTTAGAGAGTTCAAATGTCCAGGTTAGTTTCGAAGTCCAAATGAGTCAGTTGAGTTCGTACATAGGCAGAAACCGCTGGGTGGTTTCGGAAAAAATTTCGAAAAATACCCATCTGATCGGATTAAAACCCGGCAGTTGATTAAAATAAACAGTGATGTACCAAAGCTGGCATTAGGATACAGTAACAAAGCCTACACAGAACACAACCGACTCTCCTAACTGGCACAAATTTCTAAGAGCTTCTGAGGGTTCTACTTGGGGAAGACCTGGGAAAGTGATTATACAATCATATCATCAGCAAGCGCGCCAAAGCAGATTGACCTCACGTCAGTGCTTTTTAATCTCTTTTACTTCTTCATAGTGAAGTCAATCTGCATTGGCCCCATCAAATGTGTGTAATGTTCGAATTTTTTGCCGAAAATGGTCTCAAACGGTTAGGTTCGACTCACTGATGAAGAATTCGAGGTCAAACTTGATTCTGTCCGTCCGGCCATTGCCACAATAACTTGAGAACGGAAGGAGATAGCGAAATTTTCATGATAGGTGGTGGGTTCAAATGCGACGTACAAGTTGAATGGGCATAATCGGTCCAACGGTTTCCGAGTACAAATTTTGTTTTCAACCAACACAGATCCGATCGAATTGAAACTTGGTAACTAGTCGTAGAATACCAACATAAGGACGTATGTGAAGTTTTGTGTGGTTCTTATCACCGGAAAATTAAAAAAAAAATATTAAAAAAAAAATTGGTTCAAGCACTGACGTGAAGTCAGAAGCTTTTGCGCGTATGTTCTATTGTCCATTCTTCTGTATTGGACACCCTTAATCGAATTTACCATGGTAAATTCGATTAAGGGTGTCCAATACAGAAGAATGGACAATAGAACATACGCGCAAAAGCTTCTGACTTCACGTCAGTGCTTGAACCAATTTTTTTTTTCGTGATTTTTTAGAAATTTTCTAGGGGTACGGTTCTTAAAATTTTTTTTCTCGTCGTTTTCACATACGTTTTCACGTCGTTATTCCACAACTAGTTACCAAGATTTAATTCGATCGGATTTGTAATGTTTGGGGTATCGAGATAATAAGATTACAGATAAGTATAACTCCGAAACCGGTTGTCCAATTATACCTATTAGCAAATTAAAATGTCACATTCGGATGCGCAATATACCTACTGTAAAAGTTGCAAGTCCCTATCTCGTCTCGTTCTCATGAGATAAATCATATTTTTGCGCGTATGTTCTGGGGAACATCGCGTTATAGTTTTGCCCAAATGTCTGTAACTTTCGAATTTTTTGACGAAAATGGTCTCAAACGATTAAGTTCGACTCCCCAATGAAGAATTCGATGTCAAATTTGATTCTGTCCGTCCGGCCGTCCGGCCGTTGCCACGATAACTTGAGAACAAAAAGAGCTAGCGACTTGAAATTTTCAGGGTGGGTGGCGCATCCCAATACGACGGACAAGTTCGTTAATGGGCATAATCGGCCCAGTGGTTTCCGAGTAATGATTTTGTTTTCAACCAATATGAATCCGATCGAATTGAAACTTGGTGAGTAGTTGTAGAATATCAACCTAAGCACGTTTGTGAAATTTTGTGCGAATCGTATGGCTACAAAATTATTAAAAAATTATTAAAAAATATTTTTGTTGTCACGATAACTTGAGAACTGAGAGAGATAGCGGCCTCAAGTTTTCAGGTTAGGATGTACACCACAACGCGACATTTCAGTTTGATTATGAGCCTAATCGGCCAAACGGTTTTAGAGTTATAGCCATCTGAAATTTTATGAAATTTTGTGGTTTTTGTTCCTCATTAACTCGAAAAATACTGAACCGATTGAATTCAAACATGGTTATTAGTTGTAGAATGCCAATGCGGAAACGCTTGCAAAATTTGGTGAGGATAGCATTTGTAGAAAATTTTAAATAAATCTTTGAAAATAAAAAAAAAAAGTTCTATATATCAGTAACTAATCGTTCGAAATTGCTGAAATTTTGCAAGAACCTTCATAACCTAACTATACTTACAATTTTCAAGTTTTAATACGATCGGTTAAATATTGTTGGAGATTCGAGCATTCTTGTGTGAGTTCAGTAGATGGGTGACCGTTGCCTCGATAACTTTCGAACGAAAGGAGATAGGGACTTGCAATTTTCAGGGAAGGTTGCGTATCCGAAAGGGAGAGTTCAGTTCAATTTTGGGCATAATCGGTCTAACGGTTTCCGAGTTATACCCATCTGGAATATTGTTTCCTTGATAACTCAAAAAATTAAAATTCGATCGAATTGAAGTTTGGTAACTAGTAGTAGAAAATCAACATAAAGACGTGTTTAAAATTTTGTGAGAACCGTACCCCTAGAAAATTTGAAAAAAACGACGAGAAAAAAAATTTTAAGAACCGTACCCCTAGAAAATTTCTAAAAAATCACGAAAAAAAAAATTGGTTCAAGCACTGACGTGAAGTCAGAAGCTTTTGCGCGTATGTTCTATTGTCCATTCTTCTGTATTGGACACCCTTAATCGAATTTACCATGGTAAATTCGATTAAGGGTGTCCAATACAGAAGAATGGACAATAGAACATACGCGCAAAAGCTTCTGACTTCACGTCAGTGCTTGAACCAATTTTTTTTTTCGTGATTTTTTAGAAATTTTCTAGGGGTACGGTTCTTAAAATTTTTTTTCTCGTCGTTTTTTTCAAATTTTCTAGGGGTACGGTTCTCACAAAATTTTAAACACGTCTTTATGTTGATTTTCTACTACTAGTTACCAAACTTCAATTCGATCGAATTTTAATTTTTTGAGTTATCAAGGAAACAATATTCCAGATGGGTATAACTCGGAAACCGTTAGACCGATTATGCCCAAAATTGAACTGAACTCTCCCTTTCGGATACGCAACCTTCCCTGAAAATTGCAAGTCCCTATCTCCTTTCGTTCGAAAGTTATCGAGGCAACGGTCACCCATCTACTGAACTCACACAAGAATGCTCGAATCTCCAACAATATTTAACCGATCGTATTAAAACTTGAAAATTGTAAGTATAGTTAGGTTATGAAGGTTCTTGCAAAATTTCAGCAATTTCGAACGATTAGTTACTGATATATAGAACTTTTTTTTTTTATTTTCAAAGATTTATTTAAAATTTTCTACAAATGCTATCCTCACCAAATTTTGCAAGCGTTTCCGCATTGGCATTCTACAACTAATAACCATGTTTGAATTCAATCGGTTCAGTATTTTTCGAGTTAATGAGGAACAAAAACCACAAAATTTCATAAAATTTCAGATGGCTATAACTCTAAAACCGTTTGGCCGATTAGGCTCATAATCAAACTGAAATGTCGCGTTGTGGTGTACATCCTAACCTGAAAACTTGAGGCCGCTATCTCTCTCAGTTCTCAAGTTATCGTGACAACAAAAATATTTTTTAATAATTTTTTAATAATTTTGTAGCCATACGATTCGCACAAAATTTCACAAACGTGCTTAGGTTGATATTCTACAACTACTCACCAAGTTTCAATTCGATCGGATTCATATTGGTTGAAAACAAAATCATTACTCGGAAACCACTGGGCCGATTATGCCCATTAACGAACTTGTCCGTCGTATTGGGATGCGCCACCCACCCTGAAAATTTCAAGTCGCTAGCTCTTTTTGTTCTCAAGTTATCGTGGCAACGGCCGGACGGCCGGACGGACAGAATCAAATTTGACATCGAATTCTTCATTGGGGAGTCGAACTTAATCGTTTGAGACCATTTTCGTCAAAAAATTCGAAAGTTACAGACATTTGGGCAAAACTATAACGCGATGTTCCCCAGAACATACGCGCAAAAATATGATTTATCTCATGAGAACGAGACGAGATAGGGACTTGCAACTTTTACAGTAGGTATATTGCGCATCCGAATGTGACATTTTAATTTGCTAATAGGTATAATTGGACAACCGGTTTCGGAGTTATACTTATCTGTAATCTTATTATCTCGATACCCCAAACATTACAAATCCGATCGAATTAAATCTTGGTAACTAGTTGTGGAATAACGACGTGAAAACGTATGTGAAATTTCGTGAGGTTGGTATCACTAGAGAATTTTAAAAAAAATTATGAAAAAATATTATGTATCTCACGATAACTTGAGAACGGAAACAGACAGCAACTTGCACTTTTCAGAGTAGATTGCGCATCCAAATTTGAAATTTGAGTTTTAATAGGCATAATCAGCAAAATGGATTTGGAGATATACTCATCTCAGTTTTTGTTGTTATTTCCTCAATAACTCAAAATCTCCAAATCTGATCAATTAAAACTCGGTATTTACTTGTAGAATGTCGAAGCCCATAATTTCTCCAACTTTCGTTAATATCGTATCCTGAAATTTCTTCAGTAGTAACATCTTAAAAAAATTTTGCTAGAATACATATGTCAGAATTAAAAATTCTGTGTTCATAGAAGATGCTCTCATTATTGAAGTCTGTCATAAAATGGTTTGAAATGTACATATTCATATCTTATAAAAGCCGAGAAACCGTTCTATATCGATGGAAAATTCGAATAAGAGTATCCGATAGAGGTAGGTGAATAAAATATTATCAACAGTACTTACTGTCGGTTTAAGGTTACATTTTCATTTTTTTCAGCTCGGAAGATTTTATATTGGAGAAACTATACAATATTGAGTGAATAGACAATGGAACTTGCACGCAAAAGCTCCTGGCTTCACGTCAGTGCTTGAATCAATTTTTTTTTCTAGTGATACGATCCTCACTTAGTGCCGGCATTCTACAACTATTTATCAAGTTTTAATTCGATCAGCATTCTTTTAGTTTTTGAGGAACATTTTTCAGAAGGGCATAACTGCAAAACTGTTTGGCAGATTATTCCCATTAGCGAACTTACCCGTCACATTCGGATGCACAACATACCCTGAAAATTGCTATCCCTTCACGTACGGAAGTTATCATGGCAACGGCAGGCATTTGTGCAAAATGATAGCACACCGTTTCCTAGAACTTGAGCGCAAAAAGGAGGACAAAAATGAACGTTTCTTCCTAATGGAAAGAATTAATTCATTTTAGTGCATATATCAAGATAACATCGTCTGTCAAAAAGTAATACACGTTAGTAACAAGCTACCGAAGCTTCACTAATACGCTCTTCAATATACCTATTATATTGTAGACATCGGCATAGATTCATTTTGATTTTTCAATAGCTAATTACATAATTATTAATATTGCAATTAATTTTCCAACATTATGGATGCACCATTTATATGTCAAGATCACGTTCCTCTTCATTATAATTTCAGTTGTAATAATTATGAAATCAGCAGTCGCTTCAAGATATAAACCATACATTTTTGATTGACTCACCGCGGCGATTCCGGAAACGCAGGATGAATGAAGGTCTTTCAACAAGAGGTCGCAAATTGCTGTATATCTTTCCTGTGCCACAGTCGGAACCGTCATTCTTCAACATAAAAATAATTGAAGACGGAGGTCATACACAGCGTGGTATGTTTGCGGAATAAATGCGTGTAAAATCGGAAACTGATTTTGATTTTCCATAGAATAATTAAATGATATTGGAGCAGGCACTGATGTGAAATGATGAAAAAAAGAAATTGCGAAAAAACGATGTGTCTTGATAATAAAATAAGAAATTACACGTTGGAACAACTGCGGATCGGGTTGGTATTTTTCGAGTTATTAAGGAAATAACAACCAAATTTCAGATGGGGCTCTTTCCGTTCTCAAGTTATCGTGGCGACGGCCGGCCGGACTGCTGGCCGGACGGACAAAATCAAATTTGGCCTCGAATTCTTCAGCAGGGAGTCGAACCCAAACGTTTGAGACCATTTTCGGCGGAAAATTCGAAAATTACAGACATTTGGGCAAAATGATAACGCGATGTTCCCCAGAACATACGAGCGAAAAGTCCCTTAAGAGGTAATTATTAACTTTTGATGAAAAACTATTTTTTGAAGCGATAATTCTGACTGAAAACAAGATAAAAATTCGCATTTTTAAGGATATTTGGATAACTTGGTATAACTTTGGAAATAATTAATGAACTAAGAATGTCGTCTGTAACTTTCAACCTCAAAGCGTCTCGGAAAAACCCTGGAAATTTCAAAGTGATACGATGTTTTTGCGCACATGTTCTACGGAACAGCGTGCTATCATCTTGCAAATGTCTGTAACGTTTGAATTTATTGCCGGAAATGGTCTCAAACGATTGGGTTCGACTCACTGCCAAGAATTCGAGGTCAAATATGATTATGTCCCGCCATCCGGCTGGTCGTAGCCACGATAACTTTCGAAAGGAGAAAGATAGCAATTTAAAATTTTTAGGTTAGGAGGCGCGTTCAAGTACGACGGACAGGTTCGTTAATGGGTATAATCGACTCAACGGTTACCGAGTACTAACTTCAACCAATATATATCCGATCGAATTGGAACTCAGTAACTAGTTGTAGAATACGGGCACAAAGACGTTTATGAAATTTTGTGAGAATCGTATCACTAGAAAATTAAAAAGATATATTTAAAAATATTATTCATCTCATGATAACTTGAGAACACGAAAGCAACTTTTTAGAGTAGATTGCGCATACGAATGCGATATTTGAGTTTGTTAATAGGCATAATGAGCCAAACGGTTTTGGAGTTATACCCATCTGAAATTTGGTTATTATTTCTTCTATAAATCAAAATATATCAATCTGATCCAACAAATCTCAGGGATTACTGGTAGAATATGGACCCACTAATTTTCTTCGAATTTCGTGAATATCGTATCCTGGAATTACTTGAGGCGTAAGTCTCTTCGTATTTCGATTCCAATAGACTACATAATTAAAAATTCTATGATCATAGACTCTTTTCTCGTTATGTCATCAAAATGGTATCAAAAATATTCTTATATTATAAAAGCTGAGAAAATGGTATACCGGGTGTCCCAGTATACATGTATGTTTCAATTAATTATCTCAGCCATTTCAAAAAATAAAAATTTGAAAATTTTTTGATTTTCAATTCGTTCAAGGAACCTTCAACTGAGAAAAACA
Organism: Halyzia sedecimguttata; assembly: GCA_937662695.2. Lineage (NCBI taxonomy): Eukaryota > Metazoa > Arthropoda > Insecta > Coleoptera > Coccinellidae > Halyzia > Halyzia sedecimguttata. The sequence continues at coordinate 110,382,989 of OW569414.2, read as the reverse complement.
AAAATTGAAAATCACTTTCGGTTCGACCGGAAGTGACTCTGACTTTTTTATCGCAAATAGCACTCTATATATTTTTTTAATTCTACTCAAAATTACCTTTCAAACGTAGTATCAAACTTTGTATATTTTACAGTTGATTTGATGGATAAAACGTCAATTGATATTTCAAATTGAAAAAATTGTAGTAGGCTACGATATTTTGTGTAATCTTGATTTTTTCACTTTGGTAAATTGTTCATAACCAAACGAAAATGAACAATTTTTAAAATTTTCCAATTGGAATCTATTCTAAGACCTTTGAAAAATAGCTCCACGAACAGAAAAAAATTCTCAGATTAATAGTTTAATAATTATCGTACTTGCAATGTTAATGTTCGTGCTACAAAAAATTGTTAATTAACTAATGGATAACTGATTTAAAAGTCGAGATGAACATTTTTGAACCGTGGATTATTGTTCATTGATCTATCCTGCAGACGCCTGAATTTTATCAATTTTTGGCGCTCTAGTTCCTCGGAACTGAGTGCTTATCAATTTGCCCAAATGTCTGTAATTTTGGAATATTTCGATGAAAATGGTCTTAAACGATTTGGTTCGACTCACTGATCAAGAATCCGTGGTCGGAATTTATTCTGTCCGGCCGGTCCGGCCGGCCGTAGGCACGATAGCTCTCGAACGGAATGAGCTAGAGAGTTGAAATTTTCAGAGTAGGTTTGGGGGATGAATATCTCGGCTAAGTTCGTTATTGGGCAAAATCGGACAGACGGTTTCGGAGTAACAAAAAAAAAAAAATTTTTTTACGAAACAAATTCCAAATCAAATTTTTTTTAATAAGCAGTTTTATCATAAGAATCCATTCATATCATTTTCAACTCTAACAAGCTAATACTTTCGGAGATATGATTTTTTAAAATTTCAATGTAGATCGTATTTCACAGATTGATATAATTATTATTCTATGTATGAATTCTCATAATGTCAACTAAATCGATACAAGTTCTCGAAGTTCCGACCTCGGGAATTTTCCTTGCTAAAAGTCTGTCTGAGAAACGTCAAAATGAATCCGTTAGACGGGGTGCGGGAAATTTTTCGCAACGAAATGGCCGTTCTAGGCAGTTTTCGGGACTGAACGTTGACGAGAAGCGAAGATAAGGGTAAAAAACGGTCAAATAAACCTCCATGTGGCGATTTTATGTCGAAAAGTGAAAATTAAGAATATCTATCCGCGGTTAGTACCGACGTTTTATTCTAATACCGGAGATCGAGAGGATCCTTCGAGGAGTCCGATAGTGTAGATGTATAGATAGTGGATATCTCGGTTTCGGACGAGGGAAGGCGGGTTCGAAGCCCATCAAGGGAATTATACTTTTTCGTGTTTTTTTTTCAATTTTTATCGCAATATTAACTTCGAATAACGGTATATCTGCCGACTTTAAGTAAGGGTGTTTTCCTTTTTTTTTTCTGAGCATATATCGCTGAAAATAAACCATTACTATACGGGGTGTTCTTTTTTTCACGGCACAATTTGCCACGATTGAATTGATTCGTGCCACAAACAAACCGTTATCTAAATAGGAACCTTGGATGGATTCTTATAATGTATTTTTCGGAAATCTCTATACAGGGTGTTTTTCTTTTAATGTCAATTGCAGATTGCTGTTTTTAACGCTATGAACATACCCTTTCATTTTTTCGTGTTGGAAAATATACTTTCGAGGCATACATCGTTGGAAATAAACCATTACTATACAGGGTGTTCATTTCCTCGCGGCATCGATTATTTTCAAATGCAAGCGTTTTAAGTAAAATGTCACTTCGAGATTTCTATCGCGAGGAGAATTCTCAACTTTGTAAAACCGTTGCGAAATGATAACCGCTGCTATACAGGGTGTCTTAAGAAATATGTCAACTCCGAAACTTTACGTGTATGTATTTCAGTGGAACCCAAGGCGGCTCAGATTCACAATTGGACCCTGTAGGGGGCGCTAAAATCGATGTATAGGAACTCGGAAACAGGCGGATCGATTTTGATGAAACTCTGTGATTTTCTTTCGGCGTATCTCTGATTCACAATAGCATCCTGTAGGGGCGCCCCGATCGATCTATAGGAAACGGCTCGAACGATTTCGATTAAACTTTGTGTGCGTATTTGAATGGGCCTCAGAGTCACAATAGGAACTCGGTAGATAGCACTGTGTTCGGTTTATAGACTCTCGAGAACGACCGGACCGATTTCGTTGAAACTTTCTGTGTGTGTGTGTCTGAGGAAGTCTCGGAAAAATGTAGATCTACCGGAAAATGTAGATCTATCGGAAAAATGTAAATCTACCGGAAAAATGTAGATCTGCCGGAAAAATGTAGATCTACCGGAAAAATGTAGGTCTACTGGCTAGGTAGATCTGCGGGCCCACTAGTTATTATTCTATCTATGAATTCTCATAATGTCAACTTGACAGAAGGGAATATTGTAACTTCAAAAATATTGGGGTTGAAATACTCGTATTTTAGCGATGCAACGGGGACCTCAACCGAAAATGTTTGAAAATATTACGTAAATATTGAAAGCATAATTCTGTAGTTTGGTGAACGTAGATCAGGAAATTTTTGATCGATTACAAGGTAATTTATTATTACTTATCTAATAAACCATTATTTGAATTGAATTTCCTTTATGATGCAGTGATATCATATGAATACATTGATATAATTCACAACTCTGAGAAACCAATACCAGATATAATTTGTCTGTTTGAACTAGAGCGCCAGAAAGCTCCTGTCCACAGGGCTTGAACCCATTTTTTATTTTCATATTTAATAAGTTTAAATAATATTAATTCATGAAAGGTCCGAAGGGGGCGAGGCTTACGCAAGCCGGAGTACCCGTTTTCGGGAGTATTTTCAACCCTCTGGGAAAATAAGAATCAAATATTGGTCCTAGTTCCGGGAGTTGGGACTTAATTTTAGGAAATTTCCTCCCCTTTTTGAATCTTTTTTCAAATTAGAATTATCTCAGATAGTTTTTGTGATATTGGTGAAAACCAAAGCCCTTTCTTTCTCCCACTTAATTGTTTATAAATATTGCAATTTTCTCAAAAATTATCTACATGCCATTCTGAATCGACCTAAAAAGCACTTGTTAACTAGACTAATCAGTGCTTTCATGATTTTTAATTTAACTACTCTAAATGAGTCTGAAAGGAAGTTTATCTTCAATTTTATTTTCAGCTGAAGGTTTCACATCGAAGCACACGTATGCCGAGCTCAACATCATCACCAACAAGCTATCTAGGGTGATCAAGAACACTATCATCCAAGAAAAACTACAGAGAAATCTGGATGGAGACTACATAGTAGCTGTGAACTTACTGCCAACAGATCGTTTGGTGTTGGTACTCCTGGCCATTTGGAAGGCTGGAGCTGCCTACCTACCCCTTGATCACGCTTTTCCAGGTGCGCGTATTGACCATATCGTCAGGGAGGCCAAACCTGCCATGGTGATTTTTGACAATGGTAAGTATTCGCTATAGATTTGAATCGTTTGAAGAATCGGTAAAACAGAGGCAATTGCCGGCAATTTCGTTTTTTCGATCGGCATGCTCAATAATTTTCACATTTTTCGATTCCTCATCGAATTTTGTACCTCTGGCTAGCTATAGAGCTTTATACTATTCATTATTGCGCCAATCTCTTTATAAGGATGTTATGTCGTCAGGTACATATGATGAGTTGGAGATTTGTTGAAAATAGAGAAAATTATCACAATGGTACTTACTAACTCTCAGACTCTAGTCCAAAAAATTTTAGTGTATTTGGGACATAAAAAGGTAAGTTTCTACCAAATTTGATGAGAAAAATTTTTTTTTGTAAAAGATATAAATTAAAATCCAAAAACGTGGTTATTTAAATTTTTCACATAAATTTTGAGGTTATATGACAAAAGTGTTAATACAAAAGTTGTAGATCTTTTTATTACCTACAACTTTGGAATTTAACTTTTTTCCATATGACTTGTAGTTTTGCCGCAAATCGTGATAAATCGTTTTTTACCCTTAAAAAATCACCCCCTTCCCCTTTCCGAACTCAGATCACCCGTAAATTATTTTTCCTATCATTTTTCTTATATTCTCTTCCTTTTCCAATGGGTTACATTCTACTATATTTTTATTCACTTTGTACCATTTTTAAAGGCTTCGACCCTGGTGTATAAATTGGTAACGAGAAATGATAAAACAATACGAATTAGGGGAGAATGTTTCTTAAAAAATAAATTAATTTGACTTATCAAACCATTCGCTATTCCTGAAAGGGGAGAAAATTAAAAATAAAAAATCTCACATGGTGTTAATTATTGCTAGATACTAATAATAAAAATTTATGCAGATATGTCCCACCTATACTATCAACTACTGTCCAAGTCAAACATTGATGAATTATTTATACATGGAATAAATTATCGTAGATACTCGTAAATTTCTATAACCTTGCAAATATTGAGTAACTTTTCACCGCAATAATAATGTGATCAACTTATTCAAAATCTGCATTCGTTATATTGGAACCAATGAATATTGTATCAGATAACGATCTAGCATTAGATAAATATTTACTTTTTGATGGATTGTGTCCAAACACATCAAACTGGAATTTTAAAATTATATGATAATTTATGATATTGAAGAGCAATCCTGGGAAATTATTATTTTTGTTTGATTTAATTATTCATTTAGAGCTAGTTCATCAATGAGCATGTTGGAGGATAATCATGTACAAAAATCGATAAACTATTCTTACTCAAATATACTTCTCCACAAAAGTCAAGAAAGTTCAGAAATGTTGTGACCGTTTCAAAATTTGTCGATCTTGTCCACTCATATATGAATGGTTTTTGCGCGTATGTTCTGGGGAACTTCGCGTTATCATTTTGCCCAAATGTCTGTAATTTTCGAATTTTTCGCCGCAAATGGTCTCAAACGATTGGGTTCGACTTCCTGATAAAGAATTCGAGGTCAAATTTGATTATGTCCGTCCGGCCGTTGCCACGATAACTTGAGAACGGAAAGAGCTAGCGACTTGAAATTTTCAGGGTAGGTGGCGTATTCCAATACGACGAACAAGTTCGTTAATGGGCATAATCGGCCCAATGGTTTTCGAGTAATAATTTTATTTTCAACCAATATAAATCCGATCGAATTGAAACTTGGTGAATAGTTGTAGGATATAAACCTAAGCACGTTTGTGGAATTTTTCGAGAATCGTATCTCTATAAAGTTTTAAAAAAATTATTAAAAAATATTTTTTTATGTCTCGATAACCTGAGAACAGAAAGTGATAGCGACTTGAAAATTTCAGGTTAGGTTGTGCATTTGAATGTGACATTTGAGTTCGTTCATAAGAATAATCGGCCAAATGGTTTCGTAGTTATGCCCATCTGAAATTTGGTTGTTATTTCCTTAATAACTTGGAAAAAACCAAACTGATCCAATTTAAATATGGTTGTTAGTTGAAGAATGCCAACATGATAATTATTGCAAAATTTTGTGAGGATCGTATCACTAGAAATTTTTTTAAAAATCATTGAACATCATCGAAAAACTCTATATATTGGAAACTATTCATCTGACATGGCAGATATTTTGCGAGACCCTTCAGCACCTATCTCTACTACCAAGTTCCAAGTTAGAACACGATCGGATCTATATTGTTGGAGATCTGAGCAGCGTTGTGTGAGTTCAGAAGCTGAATGGGTGACCGTTGCCTCGATAACTCCCGAACGAAAGGAGATAGGGACTTGCAATTGGTATTCCGAAACCTTCAGGCCGATTTTGCCCAATAACGAACTCAACCGAGATTTTTATCTCCCAAACCTACTCTGAAAATTTCAACTGTCTAGCTCATTCCGTTCTAGAGTTATCGTGTAACGGAGGGACCGCCGGACGGACGGCCGGACAGAATCAATTTTGACCATGGTTCTTGATCAATGAGTCGAACCAAATCGTTTGAGACCAATTTCAGCCAACAATTCGAAAATTACAGACATTTGGGCAAATTGATAAGCACTCTGTTCAGAGGAACAAGAGCGCCAAAAATGAGTGTTGCCATTTAAAATAAGGAAGTTGATAGCTACTTCCCGTATAACGGCAAGTGGTAGAAAACCGCCAATATTTTAAAGAAGATATTTCATGGTTGAGAACCTTTGTGTCTTAATTGTTATGAGCTTATCATTTCTACTTTCCCATGTAAGGCTAATTGTCCCTTTAAAAGAATGACCCTGTATACATCATAGCGTTCTACACCGGAGCAATTTCAGCTATGAACTCCGGCTTCCATTCCAATAATGTATATTTTCGCCATTAATTCTCTCTTTTTGGCGCTCTAGTTCCTCGGAACTGAGTGCTTATCAATTTGCCCAAATGTCTGTAATTTTGGAATATTTCGATGAAAATGGTCTTAAACGGTTTCGTTCGACTCACTGATCAAGAATCCGTGGTCGGAATTAATTCTGTCCGGCCGGCCGGCCAGCCGTCCGTAAGCCCGATAACTCTCGAACGGAATGAGCTAGAGAGTTGAAATTTTCAGAGTAGGTTTGGGGGATGAATATCTCGGCTGAGTTCGTTATTGGGCAAAATCGGACAGATGGTTTCGGAGTAACAAAAAAAAATTTTTTTTTACGAAACAAATTCCAAATCAAATTTTTTTTAATAAGCAGTTTTATCATAAGAATCCATTAATATCATTTTCAACTCTAACAAGCTAATACTTTTGGAGATATGATTTTTTAAAATTTCAATGTAAATCGTATTTCACAGATTGATATAATTATTATTCTATGTATGAATTCTCATAATGTCAACTTGACAGAAGGGAATATTGTAACTTCAAAAATATTGGGGTTGAAATACTCGTATTTTAGCGATGCAACGGGGACCTCACCCGAAAATGTTTGAAAATATTACGTAAATATTGAAAGCATAATTCTGTAGTTTGGTGAACGTAGATCAGGAAATTTTTGATCGATTACAAGGTAATTTATTATTACTTATCGAATAAACTATTATTTGAATTAAATTTCCTTTATGATGCAGTGATATCATATGAATACATTGATATAATTCCCAACTCTGAGAAACCAATAGCAGATATAATTTGTCTGTTTGAACTAGAGCGCCAGAAAGCTCCTGTCCACAGGGCTTGAACCCATTTTTGGGCGTATGTTCTAGGGGAACATCGTCCTATCATTTCGTCCAAATGTCTGTAATTTTCGAATTTCGAGCTGAAAATTGGCTAATAGACTAATTCGGACTCCCTGATTACGAATCCGGTGTCAGATTTTTGGGTGCCGTATGGCCGGCCGGCCGGCCGGCCGTAGGCACGATAACAGGAGCACCGAAGGTCCTATCGACTTCAAACTTTCAGGGTAGGTTTCTGATCAAAATGCAACGGTTGAGTTCGTTAACGAGCAAAATCGGCCGGACGGTTTAGGAGTTATAGACATTTAAAATTTTGAGGTTATTTCCCTGATATTTCAGGAACTAAAGAAGATGTTGAATCGAAACTTGGTAGTCAGTTCGAGGATATAAACGCGCAACTTTTGGCAAAATTCTGTTATGATCAAAATGTTGGTAATTTTTAAAAAAATATTTCTTTTAATTTTTTCGAAAAAAAAATTTTTTTTTCGTGAACTATTCATCAGATTGCAACAAAAACTTGTACTAACGTCAATTGTAGTATTTTGCAACATTGTGCAAAATTTTGGCTCTATACGATTTCAATTTCTGGAGATATAAGACAAAATGTGTCAAATTTCCTGGGTCTCTCTCAGTATTTTTATCGATTATTCTATGAACTCTTTGAATTCCACCGAAAACAAATTCAAAGACATAAACATAAAGAATCAAGTCATAGTTTAGACGTCGAAAGAAGGACGATGTTGATCGACTTGAAAAGGTACCTATTTCAAGAAATGCAATAATGAAATGCTTAATTTTTTTTATGGTCACAGAAAATCGTCACAAAAATCTATTTACCTCATTTGACGGCTGTTTGTCAAATCAATTAATTCCAATCATTGATGTCAGATTTCCTACATACCAAGTTCAAACACATTTTATTATATGGAAAACACTTATTATGATCACGTTCTACAGGAATTGATACTAAATAGAAGCTAGATGAAGATTATTGTAATGGAAAATTTGTGTTCCAGAATAATATTAAGGTATTCAACATGATACTGCTTTTTTGGGCGTATGTTCTAGGGGAACATCGTCCTATCATTTCGTCCAAATGTCTGTAATTTTCGAATTTCGAGCTGAAAATTGGCTAATAGACTAATTCGGACTCCCTGATCACGAATCCGGTGTCAGATTTTAGGGTGCCGTCCGGCCGGCCGGCCGGCCTTCCGGCCGTAGGCACGATAACAGGAGCACCGAAGGTCCTATCGACTTCAAACTTTCAGGGTAGGTTTCTGATCAAAATGCGACGGTTAAGTTCGTTAACGGGCAAAATCGGCCGGACGGTTTAGGAGTTATAGACATTTAAAATTTTGAGGTTATTTCCCTGATATTTCAGGAACTAAAGAAGATGTTGAATCGAAACTTGGTAGTCAGTTCGAGGATATAAACGCGCAACTTTTGGCAAAATTCTGTTATGATCGAAATGTTGGTAATTTTTAAAAAAATATTTCTTTTAATTTTTTCGAAAAAAAAAATTTTTTTTCGTGAACTATTCATCAGATTGCAACAAAAACTTGTACTAACGTCAATTGTAGTATTTTGCAACATTGTGCAAAATTTTGGCTCTATACGATACCAATTTCTGGAGATATAAGACAAAATGTGTCAAATTTCTTGGGTCTCTCTCAGTATTTTCATCGATTATTATATAATAATCTCAATAATATTAAGGTATTCAACATGATACTGCTTTTTTTCTTTACTGGTCAGTACGGGCCACAAGGAATATGAACATGCGCCCAATAGCTCCTGTCCACAGGGCTTGAACCAATTTTTTTCTTTATTTGTCGCTAAACCTCTCTTCAAAATTGCCTTTCTGAAGTGAAATATATCGGATATTTGCGTTGTTTTACCCGAAATTGAATATGAAACGTCCAATATAATGATGAAGAATGCGTTGTAGAAGCAGCAGGTTAAAACTAGTGTTGAATAAATTCCCATGAGAACTGGAAAACAAGAAAAACCACCTGAGTTCATTCTAGATTAGCTGTCATCGGGAACATCGTGTTCGAATATAAAAGAAAAAACTGGTTCAAGCCCTGTGGACAGGAGCTTTGGCGCTCTTGTTCGAACTTAGACAAATCATGTCTCCGAAATTATTGTTCTCTGGGAATGATATAAATGGATTCTTACGATAGAACTGCATCATGAAAGAAATCAAATTCAAACAGACGAGATATTCATTCCTCAAATCTGCTCTGAAAATTATATTATATCAATTAAAACTTAGATAATATTGCAGTTTTCTTTTTACTGCAGGTATTCTGAACCCAATTTGATTATGTATCTTACCAAAGAATATATTTCCATCATCATATGGATTATCCACGGGCATTACATTATCACCTCAAAACTATAATATAATATCATTCTCCTAATTCTACGATAGCTGAGGTTATTTCATTGGTCATTTTGCATTCAATCATACTTTGTTTTATAGATCATGAGGTTTATTTTATATGAAGAATAACGAACCAGAAATAATATTGACATTCATCTCTCATAGGAAAATCAGATAACAGTAAAAACACAGATCATATAATAATTCATAGATAGAAAAATTAAGTACAGCACTGTGAAAACATAGATGTACGATTCATTATTTAATTTCGAAAAATTATATACCTATCCGAAAGTATCAAGTATCTTAAAAAAAATTGAATTAGAAATTTGTAATGTAAAAAAAAATGTTTTTCGTTACTCTGAAACCAGCAGGCTGATTTTGCCGGATAAGGAACTCAACCAAGATACTTATCTCTCAAACCTGCTCTGAAAATTTCAACTGCCTAGCTCATTCTGCTCGAGTGTTATTGTAGAAACAAAATTTTAAAACATTTTTTGACACTTTATGGCAACCTCATCAATACAAAACTTCGCATGCATATAAAGGTCATTATTCTACAATTTGATGCTAAATTTCAGATAGATCGAGGGATCGGTTTCGGAAATATTCATAAAAAATATTTTTACTAAAAACGGCCATAACTCCGAAACCACTTGGTGGATTTTGCCTGTTAACGAACTTGTCCGACATATTTACGCTCCAAACCTACCCTGCAAAGTTCAATCGTTTAACTCCTTCCGTTCGAGAGTTATTGTGTTAACGGCCGGACGGCCGGACAGAATCGATTTCGACCACGGATTCTTGATCAGTGAATCGAACCAAATCGTTTAAGGCCATTTTCTTCGAAAATTACAGACATTTGGGCAAATTGATAAGCACTCTTTTCCGAGGAACAAGAGCGCCAAATAAGACTCTGTTTCCAATGGTTTTCCAGGAAGGAAGAACCCGAGAACCCGAGAAATCTGGGGGTGAATTAATTCTTGATGAAACCGCAAAACAGATTCTGAATCGTATCGCCACCCCATCAACTCCCTGCGCCTTATTTAAAATTACAAAACCACCCCTTGGAATGGATATTCACTTTGATGGGTCTCCTATCATATTGTCATCAATCACTAGCTCAATTTCACGCTCGGGCTGGCCATAAACAACATACGAATTGATGAAGCCGTCTGACTCCGATATGGAAAACACTCAAAATCGATAGGCAATTCGCCTTTATTCTTCATCGGGCCAATAAATACGTTACATCGAATAAAGCGGTGTTAATATAACATACTCTTTCGCTGAACGCAGCGTAAACAGAAGCCGGTTGAACGAAGAGGATGAAAAATCGACCCAATCGGTATTTTGTGGATTGAAAGGACCTCGAGGGGAATAAATATTTATGTTTGCCCGTTTTCGGTTATCTCAATTATGAGGGGGCTGGAAAATCCGAGAAAAACAATATGAGCAGAGTGGCAGGCTATCCGTCTTTTGGAAAGGGTTTTGGCGCTCTTGTTCTTCGGAAGAGAGTGCTTATCAATTTGCCCAAATGTCTGTAACTTTCGAATTTTTTTACGAAAATGGTCTCAAACGATTTGGTTCGACTCCCCAATGAAGAGATTCTGTCCGGCCGTTGCCACGATAACTTGAGAACGGAAAGAGCTAGCGACTTGAAATTTTCGGAGTAGGTGGCGCATCCCAATACGACGGACAAGTTCGTTAATGGATATAATCGGCCCAATGGTTTCGAAGCAATAATTTTGTTTTGAACCAATATGAATCCGATCGAATTGAAACTTGGTGAGTAGTTGTGGAATATGAACCTAAGCACGTTTGTGAAATTTTGTGAGAATCGTATCACTAGAAAATTATTAAAAAATTATTAAAAAATATTTTTGTTGTCACGATAACCTGAGAACGGAAAAAGATAGCGGCTTGGAGTTTTCAGGTTAGGTTGTGCATCTGAACGCGACATTTGAGTTTGTTTATAAGCATAATCGGCCAAACGGTTTCAGAATTATAGCTATCTGAAATTTGGTTGTTTTATTCTCCTCATTAACTCGAAAAATACTGAACCGATTAAATCGAAACATGATTATTCGTTGTAGAATGCCAACGCGAAAATTCTTGCGAAATTTCGTGAGGATAGTATTTGTATAAAATTTTTGAGAAATCATTGAAAATTAAAAAAAAAAAAATTATATATCAGTCTGAAATTGCTGAAATTTTGCAAGGGCCTTTAGAACCTAACTCTACTCCCAAGTTTTGAGTTTTAACAGGATCGGTTAAATATTGTTGGAGATTCGAGCAGCCTTGTGTGAGTTTAGTAGATGGGTGACCGTTGCCTCGATAACTTTCGTACGAAATGAGATAGGGACTTGCAATTTTCAGGGCAGGTTTCGTATCCAAATGGAAGAGTTTAGTTAATTTTTGGGCATAATCGGTTTAACAGTTTCCGAGTTATACCCACCTGGAATATTATTTCCTCGATAACTCAAAAAATAAAGATTCAATCGAATTGAAGCTTGGTAACTAGTAGAAAATCAACATAAAGACGTGTTTAAAATTTTGTAAGAACCGTACCCCTAGAAAATTTAAAAAAAAATAGGAAAAAAAAAATGGTTCAAGCACTGACGTGAAGTCAGGAGCTTTTGCGCCTATGTTCCATTGTCCGTTCTCCTGTATTGGATACTCTTAATCGAATTTACCATGGTAGTAGTTACCATGGAGCAAAAGCTCCTTCACGTCAGTGCTTGAACCAATTTTTTTCAGTTAAACGAGTGCATTAGTGATGTTCTAAGGTACTTGTTAGGCCAGTCGTCAAGTGGGACCGAAAAGCTGCGAAGCGAAATCAAATTCGAACAAACCGATACCGTTTATTTTTCCTACATAATATACATGACGGTGACGTATTTGGACGACTTTGATTTCGCAAGGACTGGCCATAACAGGAAAGTCTTAAGAATCACTAAATGAAGTAGCCGAACAATATTGTGTTCTCAAAATTATCCTTCTTTTCCAGATTCAGATTTCTACGTTGATACATACAAATTGCCAGTCGATGAGCTCTGGTCTAAATCAAGCAATGAAGTTGATTTAGGACTGAAGAAATGTGAAAGACTCAAGCACAAAAATGGTGACATAGCCATTGCTCTCTACACTTCTGGAAGTACTGGAGTCCCAAAAGGTAAGTTGTTAGATACTTAGAAAATTCCATTTACGCATACAGAAGTATATTTTATCCATCGTATTATAATGGAAATGCAATTAACCCTAATCGTACTCTTTGCATTGCGGTTTGGGTTGTGATCTAAAATTTTTTACGGGGTCTTTATACGCATTCAGAACTAGAGCTAGCTGTCTGATAAGGTCATCGGATAGCGCGCATTTGTAATTCTTAAGTTTTTAAGTTTTTAAGTTTCCGGACCGTGTTATTTCTCGAAGAGGTAATCACAACTGGCCACCGAGATCTTGTGATTTAACACCTTGCGACTTCTTCCTTTAGGGCCACGTGAAAGAGAAGGTCTACGCCAATAGCCCAGCGTCGATTCAAGACCTCAAAGATGGAATTCGTGAGGCTATCGAGGACATAGGGCAGCCACTTTGCGATGTGGTTATGGAAGATTTCATTAAAAGGATATGGTCCTGTAAGCGTGGTCGTGGTGGTCATTTGCCTGATGTTAATATCCACTATTAATGGCATAGCTTCTTCTTTATAATGAAATAAACATCCGATCATTTATATTGAAAAATGGCATTTTTCTTTGAATATCAAAATAACACCTCTTTTGGAAAACCCTTTATTATGATACTGAATAGCATTTCAGTGGTATTGGATTTGACCCAAAGTTTGTGTGAAAAATCTCGGATGTAAAATGTCCATCGAAAATAATTCAAATTTTGCTTCAGGTGTGAAATTGCCGCATAAAGTGATTCTGAACAGACTAAACTGGCAGTTCAAGGCCTTTCCTTACAGCGAAACCGAAAGGGTATGCGTGTTCAAAACAGCTCTGACATTTGTCGACAGCGTTTCTGAAATCTGGGGACCCCTAGTGAAGGGTTTATCACTTCTCGTCATACCTAAAGAAGTAACCAAAGACCCCGAAAGACTTATAGAAGCCCTAGACAAATACAAGGTAAGTCCACCGAAGTAGCATAGCTAGGAATATAATTGAAAAAAATATATTTCATGAAAGATATCTGAAGTCTCTCTTATACTGTATAAAAGGTGTTTCTAAATTGACGCAAAAGATGGTTCTTCAGCAAAAATTATTGAGGGTCTTTCATACAATTTTATTTCTTTTAGCGTCTGTAGATTATAGAACAGACTAATATTGTACCGTGCTATCTAATTTGGTCCTTATATATGTGAGCAAACAATAGGAAAGATGAAACCAAATCTGTTGAGCACCCAAATCTACGGATCATGATTTTTGAGAATACAAGGATATTCTTGAAAATTCCAAATTTGTTACCGATGTCGCATCTCTCAACAGGCAGTCTATATATAGTTTTGTTCATGTTCAACTGGCGATACCCTACACACGATGCGAGAATGAAGAGTTTAAAATTTATGAGTGATTTAAAATTTGATACAAATATCAGTGTTTTTTTTTTTTTATTTTAAGTTTATTGTGCTTCGATTTCGCAGATCATTTGCTCTCAGAATATTTTTGACTTCACCAATATCAGTTGCAAAGCAAGTATTGAATTAATCTTTTCTAAATCAAAAATAATAAAGAATTCTTAGAAAGCCTTGACGTGAAGTTAGAACCTTTTGCACTCAAGTTTTTCAGGTTAAATCTGTCAATTGACAGATTTTTTCTCAGAGGTGAAACTATGCCTATTAGAAGCCATACCCGTCCATAATATATTCAATGTTGTAAATTGGACATTTGATTGCATGAAAGAGCCAACATGCTCATTTTTTTGATTAAAAAAAATCTAAAACAGCATTTAGGTTCTATGATAACTGATATACCGGGTGTTTGGAAGAACGTTGAACATACGAAAATGGTGGATAGGTGGGGGTGCTACTTACTCAGCCCTAATTTATTTGGCCCTGGTACACTGGATATTTAAAAAAAAATTGTTTTTTGCTTTCTTCTTGTTTCACCACTTTCTTTAATTTAAAGTGTAATTTTTATGAAAAATGGATCAAAAAGGCAATATTTTTATTTTTTTCTAATCTTTAATGATGGCAGATTATTATAAAATTATTGCTTTATTCAGATGTTTGCTAGAAAGAGTCCTCAAACTTACAGAAAGATGTAAAAAATACTTCAATCTGAACATCAACTTGCATTAACAAAAAAACAAAAAATGATTGAGGAGTTCCAATTCTAGCAAAATATCCCTAGTGTATGACCTCTCTACAGAGAGGTACAAAGAAAATAGGTAGAGTTTCGTCGAGAATTTCCTACTTGATAGAATTATGAAATGACTCTTAAAGGTTTTTTTTACAAAAGTAAAATACATACCATTAGAAAGGTTATACACTGGGGATGTTTTGCTAGAATTGGAACTCCTCAATGAATGTTTTTATGCAAGTTGAAGTTAAGATTTGAGTATGTTTTACATCATTCTGTAAGTTTGAGGACTCATAACTTTTTTTTAGCTAACACCTTAATAAAACAATAATTTTATAAGAATCTTCCAATATTAAAGTTTAAAAAAAAAAATAAATATTGCCTGTTTGACCTATTTTTAATAAAAGAGAAAGTTGAGAAAGTGGTGAAACTAGAAGAAAGCAAGATTTTTTTTTTTTAATACCCAGGGGGCCAGGGCCAAATAAATTAGGGCTGAGTAAGTAGCAGACGACCCCACCTATCCACCATTTTCGTATATTCAACGTTCTGCCAATCACCCCGTATATTATGATATGCCACTCCCTGCTACGTTTCATTCCGTGAAACACAAATTGTAAATCCAGAAGACGATTTCAAAAGAATGTCAATACAAATCTCAAGTTGCTCGTAATAGAGCAAAACGATTGCTCAATTCGAAATACTAGACTTGATTTTTCTACTTCTTACAGGTGGAAAGATTAGTGCTGGTGCCCTCCTTGTTGAGATCGATCTTGATGTTCCTAGAAATACGGGTGAGTTGAGAAAATCACCAAGTCCAAACCCACAGCCGTTCAAGGTCAGTAGATGTAGCTCCCTAGATCTTGGCTTATAAATGGCCTGATATTACACATTCACCATACTATGTTATTGAAATGTAAGAAATTTTATTTCACTCGTGACTGCTCGTCCTTAGTGCAAGTTCTTGAATAAATGCGAAAAAATCTATTCGAGAAAAAGCGGCATTCTGGAATATGAATTTCATGAGTTAATATCAAATATTGAAGAGAAGAAACGAGGTCACTAGGGAAAAATAATTCATAATAGAATGTTAACATTACGTATAGCCTTTACGATCGAAACTGCATCAATAAATTCTTCAATATTGCCTAACACTAAATATAATTCAATATAATGTTTAACTAATGGATCAACTTATTAACAGCCCACATTATATCGACGGAAATGAAATTCAAGTTTATGACTTGACCGAGAAATTCTAATTAATTTTCCAGAAAAATGATGATATCTTGACACACCTGAAAACGTGGGTATGCTCGGGAGAAACCTTGGTGAAGAGTGCTGCGTTAGACTTCTACAAGTACTTCCCAGAAAATGAACATCGCCTTTGCAATTTTTATGGCAGTACTGAGGTAATGGGAGACGTCACATATTACGTTATCAAGGGACTGGATCAGATGAAATCTATTGAAAGAGTTCCAATAGGTAGGTAGGAGGAATTAGATATAGTCTGTTTAAGATATATTGACATCGAAGTAGGCCTTGAACGTGTAGTTGGTGGTTTATTTCTGGTTACAAAAAGTTACTGTTCTGTAACCAGAGAAATGAATTATTAATATAACCTACAATGATATCATTGCTATCTCCTATTTGTAAGTAATTGAAGATCATTCTTGATGTACTTTGGAAATACAAATCCCGAAAGTATTTTATCCTGAGATTTTGGAAGGATAATTCTTCAAGTTCAACTGCAGTAGACTGATGAAACAAACATAAACATGAGGTTGATATCCAGAAACCATTGGAAGCAATTAAGCAATTGGAAGAATCATTATTTATAATAGAAAAGAACAAAAATTGGATGGTTTTTTTAATGCAGGATGAAGGACCTTTTGACATAATAATCATGTGCATCTCAATATATCTAAGAATTTTGGTTCCTTATCCAAAGCTATTGGAGAATCAATCATGGTTTAGAAGCCCATAAGAAACCCACTTTTCATTTATTGAAAGGTTATTGAATTAATAAAATCTTAATAAATATAATACCATTTTTATTACTTGGTCAGTATAAATTATTGAGAGGTGGGTTGAATAATGGAACATTATTTTGGCAGAAGAGTTAATTTATCAGTGTTTAAGCAGACTTATTATTTATGTCTTAATTTAACTTGAAAGGTAGTAGCTTGTAAAATATTATAATCTTCATGCAATGATAATAGTTCAAGTGTTTATTTTTCAACAAAAAAAAATCGGAACCAAAATTTTACTACGTAATTATTTATTATGTAAGCTGTGAGTTTTATGGATTTCAATTGGAACTAGGAACAGAAAAGATTATTTGCCATTTTCCTATGAATTGTCGTTTTAGTATTATAATTTATATTGAAGAACTAATCAAAGAAAACCTTCAGTGAAGAGCTCACTCAAATTTACAAAAACTTTGATTTAATTTAATGTCTCTTTAAATGTATAGTCGTATATCACAGGAGTTCTTCCACAACTGTCGTCAGGTTTCCTAAGAATTCTTCGAACAGTACTTGAGGAAATCTGAAATATTATGGCCAATGTAATAATCGGAATACACTTTTACTGGTTGAATAACAGTTTACCTGGAACACTAGAGGAATACTGGCGGTAATATCTACAGATTCCCTGAAGAATTCACAGTAACATCTATATACTGCTTCGAGTTCCCTTTTTGTTAGGCGAGAGGTATCGTAATCAATTCCAGACATTCTTAATGGCACAAGGATGCGGAATAAATACTCAACCTCGGTACGATTAATTATAAACACACATGTAAAAACTATCCCAATTGGTTTGATTTTCGTTATACAGGGTGTCCCAAAAATACCACGCGAAAGTGACACTGGAGATAGATTGGCATTAGGTCTATCAGATAGCATCAACATGACCTCAGTAAAAGTCCGCTGGTTTTCGAGATATCACCACTTTTGTGTATTTTTTAAAAATCTCCAGTTTTCGGTCTTTTATCGCCTAGCATTGCTAGAAATTACTTCAAACTCATGTTTTTTTTTACCTAGGCTATCCTGAATAGTTGCTTTAAACAATGAAGTAATAACTTCACCGACAACTAGAACAAAATCCTTCAAGAAATGTCTAACTTGTTGTATTTTATGCCGAAGTTAAAACGTTAACTTAAGTTTGACTGACTGCTGTGAAAAAAAATTATATCAGACTGAATTGACAAATAATCGCAAAAACTGGTCCATTTCATGCCCTTTTCAAAATGATACAACACTACCAATTTTTTTTAATCAGAACCAGAATTGCTGCTTGTTAAAAAAAACCAAAACCCTTATCGACTATCTCGCTCCCACATTCATTGTTTTGTTACATGGAAACCGGTCCGACTTTCACAGACTAGGGGTCTTCGAATAGTCTAGACCAGGGGTCACCAAATGGCGGACCGCGGTCCGGATGCTGATCGCGAACCTTTTTTTTGCGGACCATTTTTCCAGAAAACATGTATTCTTGATTAAAAAAATTCAGATAACTTTTCGTTTTATTTACTAATTATAGTAATAGATTAACTGCTAGTCAAATTCTTATGCCATCATAATGCTATCAACGACCCGCGACAGATATACAGATTTTGTGAACGGACCTCCAATGAAACTAATTGGTGACCCCTGGGTTAGATACTAGAGAAAACTATTTGGCGTTTGACGGATTTACTCATTTCCTAATATTTTCCGAACGGATAGAGATACAGAGGAAATAGATACATAAATCTAAACGTCGTCCACCGACCAATCATCGAGGAAAATTTGGATATCGAGATTTGAAAATCATAGATTTCGGACGGGAAAGAAGAATTTTCCTTCGATTCCGGGTCAAAAATATTTCTAAGTGCCGACCCAAAAAATTTTTTTCATGGTATATCGATACGGAGCTCGTGTCTAGTTAAATCGAGGTCGCTGATCACTAATATGCAATTACTTTTTCCCTAAGTGGCGTACTTTGGGAAAATTTTCACTTAGAATGAAAAAATGGACGAAAATAGGTCAATTTTGGAAGTTCATACCGCCCAAAAAAATCGGGGTAAGGTGTTGTTGATTTTTGCCCTCATATATGGATCCTTTATCTACTGAATAATCCAAACAGAAAATGTCCAGGCCGTACTATTCGAAAATTATGATTTTTTTCCCAAGGGTCTGTTTTTCGGAAAATTCATTGCGCGGTATTTCCGCGGAAAATTCTCTAATGAAAAATCCGATCATATATTCGTAATCTACGGTCCCGAATTAGTAAATAACGTAATTTGCATCGAAATCGGAGACCGGTCGAATTTTGGCAATTTTTTAATACATTAGCCTTAAAAAAATCCCATTTTTCGAGAAAAATTTTTTGACGCAAAACTATGAAACGGGTACTTATTCTTATAGATTCGGGGCCGTAGATTCCGAATCTACCATCAGATATTTATTAAAAAAATTTTCCGAGGAAATATCGTGGAAAGAATTTTCCGAAAAATAGACCCTCGGGAAAAAAAATCATAATTTCCGAAGCGTACGACCTGGACATTTATTGTTCAGATGATTCGATAAATAAAGGATCCAAATATGACGTAAAAAATCAGCAACACCCTACTCCGATTTTTTTTGGCGGTGGAAAGTTCCACAATTGACCTATTTTCGTCAATTTTTTCACTTTAAGTGAACATTTTCCTAAAGTACGCCACTTAGGGAAAAACTAATTACATATTCGTGATCAGCGACCTCGATTTAATTAGACACGAGCTCCGTATCGATATACCATGAAAAAATTTTTTTGGGTCGGCACTTAGAAATATTTTTGACCCGGAATCGAAGGAAAATTCTTCTTTCCCGTCCGAAATCTATGATTTTCACATCTCGATATCCAAATTTTCCCCGATGATTGGTCGGTGGACGACGTTTAGATTTATGTATCTATTTTTTCTGTATCTCTATCCGTTCGGAAAATATTAGGTAATGAGCGAATCCGTCAAACGCCAAAAAGTTTTCTCTAGTATCCAACACATACAAAAATCTACAATTTTCCGATTAGGTCGATGCGGCTTTGGTTATTCACTAAATCGGGTACGCAGATCACGAATCTGTAATTAGATTTTCCGTATCTCGATTAGTTTCGGAGCAATGACGAAGAAAGTCGCAATTTCTGGCTCTACCTCCGGAAAATGGACTAATCAGTCGGATTTTTCGCCATATTACCAAAACTAATCGAGATACGGAAAAACTAATTACAGATTCGGAATCTACGCCCTCGATTTAGTGAACAGCCAAAGCCGTGGCGATCTAATCGGAAAATTCTAGATTTTTGTATGAGTTTGAATCTGGACAAAGGACTCACAGCTCTGGCAATGTGTTAGTTGTTGTATGCATTTTATCAATATTTCACAGGAAATAGGTCATAAATACTTCTACAAGGGTTGAAGTATTACAAGATATTTTACTTGCAATTATCTTTTCGTGGAAAATATTAATTTCAAGGGTGAGACCACCCATGCAAAAATAAACCAGTTAACCGAAAACATTTAAGTTTTACAAGCGAGCTGCATTGTTTAGAAATACAAATGAGCGCTTCCCAACATGTGAAGTCATGGGACGCAACAGTGGTGATATCTCGAAAACCAGCGGACTTTTACTGAGGTCATGTTGATGCTATTTGATAGACCTAATGCCAATCTATCTCCAGTGTCACTTTCGCGTGGTATTTTTGGGACACCCTGTATACAAATTGTCAAGAAATCACTACATATTATAAAACAAAGTCGCTTCCCGCTGTCTTTCTGTTCCTATGTATGCTTAGATCTTTAAAACTACGCTAAGGATTTTGATGGGGTTTCTTTCAGTAGATAGAGTGATTCAATAGGAAGGTTTATAGGTATAATACATGCATAATGTATAAGAGAAACACTGATAATTTTAGAGGTTTCTAATGTGATGTCGTAAATAAACACATTTTTTTGCACTTACATTCCAAACGCTGGCTGAACCCTACGAGATAGATCAAAATAATGTACTACAGTATGGTACACCTTAAAAAGTTCTACAAAAAAGTCCGCGATGGTATATGTCTATATCTTAAGGATAACCCACAATAACCATATATTATCCTATACATTCTACAAGAAATAATGGCTTAATTACGAAGCTATTTTAGGCAATACAGCATTTATCCTTATCCAATTAAGTACCTTAAATGCATTGTGCATTTAATATTGATCAATATGGCCCTTCACAGCATGTAATTCAAATGAATATGTATATTAATATATATTAACGACAGTTCATCAGCTCATGGTAATTGTCAATGTGAACAACCTAAATTATGTGACTTGAAATATAACTAAACCCGCACTTGCCAACTTAGTTTCGATTTTCCATAGCCACCCTCGATGTCAATATATCTTAAATGGACTATATGATATGATATGATAAGATATGATTCTTTATTCTGAATTTAAGAACAAATACACAAGTGCATAGTACATATTCTATAATACATTATACATCCCCGCATCACGAATAAAGAAAAAATTGTCACTAAGGCATCAATATACCAGCGCGTGACTACACTTCCCCACAGGCGAACAAGAATCCATATAAACAACAATACTATAATATACACAAATATATGCTGATTTTTCTTAACATGAAAGTGAGCAAAAATGAAAAAGAAACAAAAAATATCATTTACTTACGAGAAATATTACAAAGGTTCATAAACCCATGTGGCTTACAATATAATATTTGGTTTACACCAAATCTACACTAAACTACATCTATGTTGAAATTAATAAATTCATTAGAATACTTTGCAGCATTACATATAATAACAATATTGGATCTAACTTTGAGTTTCCCACCTAATGTGTACTGAGCTATGTTGTAGATTGAATATCAAATACTCTGTTTAATATATAGAGAGATCATTTTCGCGCGCTTGTTCCGCCAGGAACAGCGGGCTATCATTTTGCCCAGATACCTGTATTTTCGATTCGATTCAACTAACTGATAAATAATCCGGGGTCAAATGCAATTATGTACATCCGACCGTAAGCACGATACCTATCGAACTAAATGACTTAGAGATTTGAAATTTTCAGGGTAGGTTTGTGGCGTAAATATTTGGTTTATAGGTTCGTTAACGGGGGAGATCCACCGAGTGGTTTCGGAGTTATGGCCATTTTGAGTTGAAGCTTTTTTCTGAATATTTCCGGAACTACCCATTCGATATATCTTAAATTTAGCACCAGATTGTGGAATTACGACCTTCCTGCGCTAAGTTTTGTATTGAACTAATGCCTGCGATCAGAAAATCAAACTTCGAAAATTAGTCTCAATAACTCGGAAAATCCCCTTGAGAGCACCCGCGCATGCGTGAATTGAAGCTGCGATATCTCCTGAATCACTGGTGATGGTGGAGAACCTGAGTTTGGTGTGAGGTGTGCGATTTTGAGACGACTTCCATGCGCGAGTGCTCTGTGCATGAATAGACGAAATGTTATATAACTGCTGGCGTTTGGAGTTGGAGGATACGCCCCCCTTGAGAGGACCCGCGGATGCGTGGAATGAAGCTGCAGAACCGGAGGACTTAATGCCACTAGTAGACTGCATATGCGCAGAGGAGAAGTGGCTGTTTTCAGGTTGTATGGGTTGGTTTGGGAGTGGAATACGTCTACCGGTCATGGGGCTGGTGCTGGTATTAAATTACATTCGTATTCAAAGAAAAGGCGCTCAATATACAGGAATCGTCAGTAACATTATGGTCCATTCCGTCCGGCGTAGTTCGGACTGAATGGAATTTGGGTATGAAGGGAGAGCAACGGTCGATGTTACCCTGGACTTTCACGAAAAAGTTTGAATCAACATAACCTAACGTAAATAATCAATATATTCAATTCATCAATATCAAACCTAAAGAATATCATTAAGACATATACAGTTTTACATACCTTGATTTGACATGACATAGAGCATTCATAGACATAAAATAACATGGACTGGTTGTGAGAAAGAGACCATTGAAATCAGCATTGAAAAAAGACAGAATAGTTAAAGGCAAACCACGGTATATGAATATTTTCTTATAATTTGGCGTTTGGCAAAACCACAGAATACAAATCATTGGTTTCCTTTATTCTCTGACCTTTCGTGTTACTGTATTGTTTGGTTTCGTGTATTGTGTATACTCCATTCACTTTTATAAAGTCTCCCGGTTGGCCATGATTTAGGTCTATCACGTTTTTGTAACTAAAACACAGGCAGGTTGGCACAGCTGAAATATCGTCAAGGTCAAATCAATCCGCAGAGACGTTGCCAATTTCTACTCTCAACATAATCATAACAGACCATTATCTTCGAATATAATAAAGAACTCTTCGCTTTGAAATTGAAAATGCCGAAAGTAGGAGTGCTATACAGAACCGAAATCTACAATAGGAAAACTTCATTCTGACATGTTGAACTCTCGAATGAAATTACTTAGTGTCCTATCACTATATTTTATTAAGGTATAAGAATGACTCGGGTTTCGTAGTACTACTACATTTTGAAACTGGTGTATTTCAAGTTGTGCAACAAGGTATTTAAATGTCATCTGTAGGCTTATTTCTCGAGAATTTCGAAAAGTGGGGAATTCCATAGGTACGTCTGTTCGTTTAGAAGTTTTCCTGTCGGGTTATTCGGGTAGTTTTATTCTTTTTTCAAATGAACTATCTCAAAGTAACGGAGTACTCTATCGATTATTTTTCAATAAAATTCCAATACTCGATTCTTGATTTCCATACAAGAAAATAGCATAATTGATTCTTCCAACCAGTTTATTTACGTGAAATATTTCCAGTAACAACAGAGGAAAAATTTTCTTCTACAGTCGCCAGGACTGTGGAATTATTGAATTCACATAATATCTTCTCAAATTCATTATTTTTCCGAAGTAAATTCACATTGTGAAAATACGTAATTACTAGGACTTCTATGTAGAGAGAACAACGTTGCGTAGTTATGTGACAGGAAAATGACTATAACCTAACATTTTCAAAATATACATGGTGAAATGTGTCAAATTTTCATGGCCAACCGGGAGACTTTATAAATGTGAATGGAGTATATGTGTTTTGGTGATTTGTAGACAGAATATTTAAAGGCAAAACATTTTCATTTAAATCCGACACTCGTTTCTGAATATTCTGATACTGATAAAAAATCATCATTATTTTTATACCATTATTTGCCTATAAGTATTCTATCCTTCATAACATCTCTCTCTCTAATGTATTCCGCAACGAACTGTGTGATAAAGTTACGTGAGGGCCAGTCCATGTTATTCTATGTCTATGAGAGCATTATACTGATTTCTCTCTTTTTGCATAGGTAATCCTGTCGACAATACAATTGTCTACCTTTTCGACTCAGAATTTCGTCCAGTAAAAGCAGGAGAGATTGGTGAGCTTTACGTGTCCGGCATGAACCTGGCATCCGGTTATATTAATGGAAGAGATCCAGAAAAATTTCTGGATAATCCCTTAGCAATTGATCCCACCTACGCCAAAATGTACAGAACTGGTGACTTCGCCAAATTGGAGAATGGAACTCTTATGTACGAGGGGAGAACAGATTCTCAGGTAAATGGAGCACATTTGATGATCGATTGTGATCGAGAACTTCATTAAATAGTAACAGACGGAAAATAAAAGTCTTATTTTCAAGCAAATACCCCTGCAACTAAAATTTTGTTGATGTTGTCTGTTCAGCTAGCAACTGGGTCAGAACACTGTAACATGTTTTAATTTGGCATCTGTGCGTCAATTTTCAAGAATTTTCCTAATTAAATTCAAAACGTAGGTCTATGACTTCCTCATGTTGGATTTACATACATCAGCAAATTATAATTAGAGTATTATATGAATTCATAGAATTAAGAATATTTATTGAAATTTTGAAAAATCATATCTCCGGAAAATTAGTTTTCTAGAGTTGAGAATGATATCAATGGATTCTTATGATGAAACTGCATCTTAAAAATAATGAATTTGAAGTTTGTAATGTAAAAAAAAATGTTTTTCATTACTCCGAAACCAGCTGGCCAATTTTGCCCTATAACAGACTTAGCCAAGATATCTATCTCCCAAAGCAATTCTGAAAATTTCAACTGTCTACCTCATTCCGTTCGAGAGTTATCGTGGTGACGGCTGGCCGACCGGATGGCCGGACAGAATCGATTTCGACCACTGAGTCTTGATCAGTGGGTCGAACCAAAACGTTTAAGACCATTTTGATCCAAAAATTCACCCCCCAATTGTTCCTTCCCGAAAAACTTCGCGGATGAACGGATTTCTACAATATATTTTCTAATTGAGGTACTCCAAATCGTTAAGTAGATATATTTCGGAGGAAATGAGTTCAGTAAATACAGCATAACAAAATTAACTCTTATTTTGAAATTCTAGGTTAAAATTCGTGGCCACCGCGTAGATCTAACAGAGGTCGAAAAAGCAATGTCCTCAATAGAAGAAATAGACAAGGCCGTTGTGCTCTGCTACAAACCTGGAGAAATGAACCAAGCGCTCCTAGCCTTCGTCACCACCAAACAACTTATTGGAGAAAGTTGGATCGAGGCCTACTTGACGAAAAAACTAACCAACTACATGATTCCCCAGGTTATTCTGGTTGAAACGATCCCTCTCTTAGTCAATGGCAAGATTGACAGACAAGGACTACTCAAAATGTACGAAAACACCAACAATAACGGTGAGTTACGATTAAGTTATATCGTCTTTAGCTTGATGGATTTCTGTTGAACTATTTGAATTAATCTAAACAGAATACAAGAATTAAACTACTAAGATTAAACGCACAGTCTTAATCACTTCTTGGGGCTAATAGAATAATCACTCTTGAGATCGAATGTAAACTCATTATACTAGAAGAAATACGGTTCCAAACATCGAATGCTCTATTTGAAGGTTAATGGTTTTCACCCTCATGGTTGCTGAAAATTGACTACTATGACCACTTTCTACTGAATCTACTCAGAATTTCCTCGTTAATGAGAAGAACCATATTGGCTGAACACGAATGTCCTATTACCGCAATGGTACATTAATGGATGGATTAACTCTATAGAGGCCTGTTAAAACAAATATCTGGCAAAATATCCTGATGTTCAGATTCTAGAATCGTCTCTGAAAGCCCACATCAGAGGTGTTGTAAACAGAAATATGCAGACTGGAAACGTTAACAAGGGAAAATCGACAGAAAGACCACAAGTTTCCCAAGAAGTTGTTGAAGAACTGAGAACACGAGTTGAATAAATCCTCAAATGTCCCTGAATGAATTATCTTTACAGTCTGCTGTCCTCTTGAGTACTTGCCACGAAGTATTGGGAGCGGAAGCCCCAAGTTCAATTCCGAGGCTAGGAAAGAAACTTTCTAGTCACGGTAATCGCCACCATTCGCTGTTGGGTCAAAAATTAACAGTGCTGTGCCTAAGGTGGCGTAAGGACACAGTAACAAAGCCTACACAGAACACAACTGGTTCTCCTCACTAAGGGCAAGCTCTTAGAGCTTATGAGGGGTCTCCTTGTGGAAGACCCAGTAGGATCAGTATAATAATAATAATAATAATAATAATAATAATAATTGAAGAAAAACTGAATATGTACCCATACAAAATAACGATGGTACAGCAGCTCCTACCAGTAGATATTCCACGTCCATTACATTCGCAAAAAGTTGGTGTGTGGTTAGCAGTTTCTCGTCGTAGAATATATTGCCCAGTTTTATTTCATGATAGAATTATTATTAATGGGGAAAGGTACAAAAGAATAATGCTGGAGCCATTCATAAACCAACTAGATGACGAAGAAATACTGTTGTAATATTTTCAACAAGATGGGGCAACTGCCCACACTACTTCTGCCAATCTAATGCAGCCCATAAAGGTTCAATATTATTGTACAATATTTTGGTTTGTGCAATATAATTAATCGTGTTTGAGCGATATTGAAAGGTTGCGCAATATATTGCACAACCATCAATATTGCCTCAATACGATACAATATTTTGCACCAATCAACCTATTGTACAATAATATTGACCGTCTAAGGGCCACCGTCACTAGATTACTACCCTATATTGTGCAACCCACATTGTACATTATATTGAGCGTGTATGGGCCGCTTAAGCTATTTGCAGGAGTCGAGGACTCCAGCCTACCTTTCCAACACGCTATCCAGACTTGATTCCCCTAGACTTAAGCATCTTTGCATATTATCTGACAGATGAGGAGACAAAACGATATTATTGTGGACCTTCAATTATCAATAACAATGTGTTGCCAAACGGAGAAAGTGAGGTTATGCGTATATTATAAATTATGTGGCTGGAATTAAAAATGTGAACAGCATGCATATGAAACTGCAAAATAGTATAGTTTCAGAACCAACTACTACGTTAGAATCATTTATAAAGACTCTGTTGAAACGGAATTAGCGATAATTACTAGTGGGCCCGCAGATCTACCTAGCCAGTATATCTACATTTTTCTGGCAGATCTACATTTTTCCGGTAGATTTACATTTTTCCGATAGATCTACATTTTTCCGGTAGATCCACATTTTTCCGGTAGATCTACATTTTTCCGAGACTTCCTCAGACAGACACACATAAAGTTTCAACGAAATCGGTCCGGTCGTTCTCGAGTTTCTATAAACCGAACACAGCGCAATCTACCGGGTTCCTATTGTGACTCTGAGACCCATTTAAATACGCACACAAAGTTTATTAAGTATAGTAATGGTTTATTACCAACGATGTATGCCTCTAAAGTATATTTTCCAACACGAATGAATTAAATGGTATGTTCATAGCGTTAAAAACAGCAAGTTGCAATTGACATTAAAAGAAAAACATCCTGTAGAGATTTCTGAAAAATACATTATAAGATTCCATCCAAGGTACCTATTTAGATAACGGTTTGTTTGTGGCACGAATCAATTGAATCATGTTAAATTGTGCCGTGAAAAAAAGAACACCCGTATAGTAATGGTTTATTTTCAGCGATATATGCTCAGAAAAAAAAAGAAAAACACCTTTACTTAAAGTCGGCAGATATACCGTTATTCGAAGTTAATATTCCGATAGAAATTGAAAAAAAAAAACACGAAAAAGTGTAATTCCCTTACCGGGATTCGAGCCCAACTTCCCTCGTTCCGAAACCGAGAAATCGATGGCTTAGACCCCCGGGCTATCGGACTCCTCGTATGATCCTATCGATCTCCGGTATTAGAATAAAACGTCGGTACTTACCGGGGATAGATATTCTTAATTTTCACTTTTCGACATAAAATCGCCACATGGAGGTTTATTTGACGGTTTTTTACCCTTATCTTCGCTTTTCGTCAACTTTCAGGCCCGAAAACTGCCTAGAACGGCCATTTCGTTGCGAAAAATTTCCCGCACCCCGTCTCACGGATTCATTTTGACGTTTCTCAGGCAGACTTTTAGCAGGGAAAATTCCTGGGGTCGCAACCTCCAGAACCTGTATCGATTTAGTATATTTAGACTTATCGTGGGTAAAAGTTGAGCTGGTTTTTGGCGAACCGATACTTCTTCTTCGTCTCGACGAAAAATTCGGAGCCAGAGCGATCGTATTTTCGAAGCCTTATGCGAAATAAAGTCGGTCTCGCTTTTTCACCGGGCGAAGGATAAAAAATACATTTTCGTTCGTTACGGGAAAACCGCGATAGATATCGACTTAGGGTCTTCGGATCTACCCTTTCCCCCTCCCTAAGATTCGATATCCATCCTCTTCGAATGTCGATCCGTCCTCTAGATGTTTAAAACAATTCCCAAAATTGCCGATTTACTCAGGAAAAATCGCAAAAATTTCGTCGATCTCGAATTTTTTTATCATTTATAAAGACTCTGTAGAAACGGAATTAGCGATAATTATTAGGAGAAGCTTGGCTCTCCTTTTGAAAATATGTATAGGTCCAACAATAGCCTCGAGTCAGCAAAAAGGCTAGAAATATCTAAAGAATTGTATTAATTTCAGATGACGATCAGTATCAGGTCGATATAGACTACACAGGGGTGCCTTCACACCAGTTGGAAACGGCTAAGGTACTCTTCGAAACCGTGGCAGCCGTCCTAAATAGAGCTGCAAGAGCTTGTATTACATTAGATGCGAACTTTTATAGTCTTGGTGGAAATTCTCTAAACTCGATCTATACGATCACTCAGTTGAACGAAAAAGGCTACAGAATCGGTAAGGATGCCATTGGTGATTTCGAAAGTAATGCTGACGGACTTTCATTTCAGGTATAAGTGATTTCATAGGTGCCCTGGATCTTGGGGAGGTATTGGAGAGGATGACAAATGGCACAGTGTTGACTATACAACCTCCACAGTTCACGGCAAGTGAATGCAGACTGTCTGACAAGGAGTTGGTCATATCGTATGTATTTTTTTACGATCTGCCTATTCTTGAACTAGTACTCCAAATTCCTTCTTGGATCAGTATTTACTTTTTTCAGTTTCAAGTCGCTAGCTCTTTCCGTTCCCAAGTTATCGTGGCAACGGCCGGCCGGAATGAATCAAATTTGACCTCGAATTCTTCATCGGGGAGTCGAACACAATCGTTTGAGACCATTTTCGTCGAGAAATTCGAAAGTTACAGACTTTTGGGCAAAATGATAACGGGATGTTCCCCAGAACAACGCGCAAAAATTGATACAAGCACTGACGTGAAGTCTGGAGCTTTTGGCCACCTGCTCTATTCTTAATTCTCCTGTATTGGACACTCTTAAACGATAATTCGATTAAGAGTGTCCAATCTTAATCGATAATTCGTTTTAAGAGTGTCCAATACAGGAGAATGGACAATATCAAATGCGCGCAAAAGCTCCTGAATTCACGACAGTGCTTGAAACAATTTTTTGTTCGTAATATTTTTAAAATTTCTCGGTGTACGGTTTTTACAAAATGTCACACACGTCTTTATGTCGATATTCTACAACTATTTACCAAGCTTCAATTCGATCGAGCCTATATTTTCTGAGTTATCGGGGAAATAATATTCCATGTGTGTATAGCTCCGAAATCGTTGGACCTATTATGCCCAAAAATGAAGTTAACTCTCCCATTTGGATGCGCAACCTACTCTGAATATCTCCTTTCGTTCGAAAAGTATCGGGGCAACGGTCACCCATCCAGCTACTGAGCTCACACAAGGCGGCTCGGATCTCCAACAATATGGATCCGATCCACGTTCAAACTTAGAACCTGGCAGTAGAGTTAGGTACTGAAGGCCCTACCAAAATTTCAGCGATGTCGTACGAATAGTTTCTGATATATAAATTTTTTTCCATGATATTCAATGATTTTTGCGCGTATTTTCTGGGGAACATCGCGTTATCATTTTGCCCACTCCAATTTTCTCGGAAACGGCCGAATATATTTAAATTCTGTAAACACCGTTTTGTACAAGTCATCGCTAACTTGAGATGCGTGTAGAAGTCGGCGAAAAAAATAAGGATGCTTGCATCGCGGCGCCGTCAAATTTTTTTTTCCTAGGAACATACCTTTCTCATTTTTATTTTTATTTTTTTAAATTTTAATTCCAAATACTGTTTTTTTCCATTTCAAATCGTTAGCGATCTACAGTGTGTTATATGTTAATTCTATTCCATTTTTACGCGTATGTTCTGGGGAACATCGCGTTATCAATTTGCCCAAATGTCTGTAACTTTCGATTTTTTGGACGAAAATGGTCTTAAACGATTTAGTTCGACTCCCCAATGAAGAATTCGAGGTCAAATTTGATTCTAGCGACTTGAAATTTCCAGGGTAGGTGGCGCATCCCAATACGACGGACAAGTTCGTTAATGGGCATAATCGGCCTAATGGTTTCCGAGTAATAATTTTGTTTTGTAAAAAAAAATTCTATATATCAGTAACTATTCGCCTGAAATTGCTGAAATTTTGCAAGAGCCTTTAGAACCTAACTCTACTGCCAAGTTTCAAGTTTTTATACGATCGGTTAAATATTGTTGGAGATTCGAGCAGCCTTGTGTTCAGTAGTTCAGTAGATGGGTGACCGTTGCCTCGATAACTTTCGAACGAAAGGAGATAGGGACTTGCAATTTTCAGGGTAGGTTGCGTATCCGAATGGGAGATTTGAGTTTGTTTTTGGGCAAAAACGGTCTAACGGTTTCCGAGTTATACCCACCTGGAATATTATTTCCTTTATAACTCACCTGTTCCACTGCTCCACTGGACCCTGGCCATCGTCTAGATTAACGTTGTATTTCCTATCTTTCCAACTGTTTTCACCAAACCTGTATAAACATATCAAATCTATGATACGAGGCAGGCGTTATAATTCAACCATAATTTAGTCTAGATTGATCATTATTCAATCACACGTCCTATGAATAAGCTTACACATTTTCATTTTCAGGATAATAACGGAAAGTTTCTACAGGAAAGCGGATTTGGAACAGTGGATCTTGTCAGAAATAACTGAAAATGATTACAGAGAGTATTTGAGTGATATTTGGGAACCATTGCTAGACAATGGACTGAGCTTCATCGTGCAAAACGAATTTCAGAAGTTCGTTGGAGTCTGCATCAACTTCGATCTTATGGACGAACCGGACGTGGAGATAAATTCGGGATTGATCAGGATTTTTGAGTTTTTGGATTTCGTTGAAGGGCCCTTCAGGTATGATATAATGTACTTATTCACTTTTCATTTTCTCTAGCGTGTTCTATGTGGTACACATTATATCCGTATCATGTCATAACATGATCACGATTTATGTGAGCTCTCTTCTGAGGAGCGGGTATGTTCGGGGGTACCACAGGAGTCCATTCTGGGACTTTTACTCTTCGTCCTTTATCTGAATGATTTCCTCGACTCCGACGATACGATTGTGGCATACGTCTATGATACGTCAATATTGAACAACATTTATTCCAAGAATAGATCTGTATGGCAGAATGCAGATGCTATGGATTTCGCCAGAAAGTGGTTCAGTGATTGTTGTCACTCGGTCAATCACACCCAAAACTCAAGAAGTCTTTTTCGCTCCTCAGGTCAACTCGGACAGTTCAGTTGCCTCTTAGGAATGCATGTGGATATGGCGACAACCTGGAACAAACACATAGAATCACTGCATGTCACATTCTTCACATCTATCTATATGATAATACAGTGACTCAGTCTAGGTCTCGTAAATCTTGATTTTCAGGTGACCCCATAGCAAAAAGTACAGTGGAGCCAGATCAGATTTAACTGAGTAGCCACTCAATATATCCCCTTCTTCCAATCCAGGTGTGAGGAAAATTTTCATCTTAGAACTGACGCACCGGTGGAACAAAATGAGGTGGTGCGCCATCTTGTTCGAAAAGGATCGTTTGATGGTTTTCAGCATTCTCCAATACTTGCACGAGGGCTGGATAAATAGTGTTCTCCAATAGATCTGAATAAATTTGGCCAGTGAGATTACCGGGTATAAAAAAGGGCCGATTATGTGATTTGTGTATAGAAGTCGTTGGGTTCAGTTCTGTCCACAACCATATCCCACAGCAGAGGAAATAACACTCCTCCCCATGGACATACTCTGCCTATTTACATTCTCACTGTCTCACTGAACAGATTTTGTTCTGTTTGCCTATCACTGGAGGATACTATTCACCAACTTTTATCTTTTTAAGTTTTATTACAAAGTAGGATTCAATGATTGAGTGCACTAAAAATCGAGCCGCCACCACAGGCTCTCATTTTTGTGGAATATCAAATATATTTTCATTTCAGGAAATACAAACTGCCTAAAGATAAAAACAAAACCCTGCATTGTCACATGATGGGTACCCATAGCTCCCTGACAGCGAGAGAGAATATTTTGCTGATCCAATTCATGGAAGAAGAAGTATACAAACTCGCTAAAGACAGAGGATTTGAAGGAATATTGACTGTTAATACCAGTCCTCTCACACAGGTAAAATAAAATAGCATCCAACGAAAGCAATTTTCTTTGTTTCAAGTGTTATATAACTTTTGATAAATACCCAATTTTTTCACAGCAATTGGGAAGGGACGTATTCAAATACGAAGTACTACAGGATTATCAAGTTAACCAATATGTTGCTCCTGATAGAACAAAACCATTTGGTCTAGCTCCAGATTCGCAGAGGGCTCTTGTCCAATGGAAAGCTGTAGTTTGAAGCCTACATCCATTTTATTGTCATTCCTATTTATTTTATTAATAGATCGAATTATCCTTGAGTTGTTGTATACTCTGTTGTAAATAGTAAAAGTTTGTTCTCACGAATATTCAATAATGTATAGTCAAAATAAATAAGCTATAGAATAAATTGTATAATATTGATATGAGTAGGTATATTTCGTTAGAAATTACAAACTGCTTTGAATTTCACACGAAGGTCTATTATTTTCCCATAAGAATTCACCTAAATTCTTTGTCCATGTCATCAATTTTTTTACATTACCACCAACACTTTTCTAGAACTCGCCATCATCTGACCGAAATTTCGTGCATAAATGTATGTTTTTAAATTTTTTTTTTATTGCACTTCTACATTTCTGATATTGTTATAAAGGGTGTTTTTAGAGGGTGAGTCGTGATTTTTTTGGGACGACTTCTTTCGTTGTATTGATTTTGGTGAAAAAATAGAAGCATTCGATGAAGCGAAGCTATCATTCAAGCCTCCACCCAGGAATCGGATGCCGGTGTCGTTTACACCAAGCTTGAGCGTTTGTGCCGCTGCCGTACAAAAAACCGTGTCGTGTTGATGTGAAGTGAGCCTTAGTGAGTGTCTACCTTAAAGGTAGACGCTCACGCCTCACTCAGGGCCAGATTTAGGATAGAGCAACCAGGGCTACAGCCCCGGGGCCTCCACAAAAGAGAGGGCCGCTGGAGGGCCCCCCAATAGAGACTAGTAAACACTAGTAAACAACTTTTCCTTTGATATTTTTTTCGCGTTTTACCTTTACCTACAGTACTTTCTACATACATGATTATATTAAATATAAACAGAAATAATCGATCTATATTTATTCGGAAAATAATGAGGAGACAGGGGGCCTCCACTCTCCTTTGTTGCCCCGAGGTCTCCAGACCTCTATATCCGGCACTGTTCTCACTCGACCATTTTTTGTTTCATTCGGATTTGACAATTTTGAATATTGCAAGTACGATGTGAAATGTCAAAAAAATTCTGTGATTCCCGCAAAAATAAACCTTTTCTCGATCATTTCCTAAATAAACGGAATCTCTTGCTGGAATAGAAATATCGTATCAAATTTCTTCCTCGTAGCTTTACTCAGACACTGAATTCTTTGAAACTTTTTGCTTTTTTCTTCTTAATAAATTTTTTTTAAAATTTGCGAATTATTAAAAAATTTGCTGCAATTCCGGTCTTTTTTCTTCCATCCTTTCCTTTCCTACTTCCTCACACCCCGAATAACGAAAAAAAAATTCCAAACACTTTATCCTCGAAATTTCCCCCAGTGGTTTAGATGCGAACTAATTTCAATGTAGAATCAAGAACCTTTTTTTTCATGTTGAGTATTAAGTTTTAGTGGTATATTCCACAAAAGTGACTGCCACTTTCTAGTGTATACTTACGATTTCGTAGCAATAGTGCTCATTTAATCGGTGAACCTGGTGGTTCTTACAGTTCAATTACATCCACATTTGAATTTCTGATCGAATTCTCAGTTCGAGGGCGTCATCTATGAGAGAAGTACTAAACTAAACATAGAATCTCTAGGTTTCACATATTCCTGTAACATATGATATATTCCTCTGTCAATGAACTCCGCGTCAATTCAGTTGATCAGTTTGATTGTAACAGAACCTAAAATATCCAAAATTTATTGCTTGATAATTATTATTATCAGTGAAAGAAAATATCTTTCTTTGCGGTCTGTGCTGCCATCTACACTCCTATGCATGAAGGTTGCGTAAAAACTCCGGTGACATCTATGAAGGTATAATAAGATCCATTTTTGATATTATGTTAAGAAGATATCTACATACAATGCAACAAGTTGTGTCATTGTATAAAGACTATATACAATGGTTGTGTTTTCATACCATTGGCTGCTGAGGTATTTAAGCACAGATAACTGTAAGATGTGATCATATGGAGCAATGATGTTCATCCGATCCTATAGATGTCCGTATATCGACAATCTAGTGGGCACCAAGTGGAAAAACAATAAGTTAGTCTGCGTTGGCACGCTTGTTGTGCGAGTAATTTATGATCAATTTTTTTTGTGCTTATGGAGGCACGATCCTAACAAAATTTTGTATAGACAAAGGTATTATACATCTTTTGCCACATATAAAGCGGAAATATGTGGAGAAATAAAATTCCGACAAGAATAACACCGAATTCGTTGAGCCGATTTTGCCCACTAACGAACTTTACCGGTGCATTTGGAGTCCCAACCTACCCAGCAAATTTCAACTCGCTTACTCATTTCGTTCGAGCATTATCATGTTCAAAGACTGCCAGACGCAGAGTAGTAGGTTTATTATTATTATTATTACAAAGGTTTGACCTAGGATTCTCCATCGGTGCGGCCAAATTTTGGAAAGGGAACTTTTGCTCGCGTATTCACGTAGGCTGATTTGGATTGAATGATGAGTGTTTCAAGCTCAGTGGATAGAGCGAGCCGGAGATCTACTCTGAGGGTAGTGTCACTGTCGGGACAAAAATGAACAGTTCTGTGTCAAGGCGGGCGTAAGGATAGAGTAACAAAGGCGACAAAGAACACAACTGACTATCCTCAGTCGCACAAGCTTCTAGGAGGTTCTAAGAGATTTCCTTGGGGAAGACCTAGGAGGGTCAGTATAATCATAGTGATGTTTATAGCACGCGCACCAAAGCAGATTGACCCCACGTCAATGCTTTTTCAGCCTTTTTCTTTCATAGTGAAGTTAATCTGCATTTGCGCGCGTGCTATGAACATGATTATGATTATATTGACCATGGTAAATTATGTTGTCCATTCTCCTGTATTGGACACTTAATTCGAATTTACCATGGTAAATTCGCATTAAGAGTATCCAATACAGGAGAATGGACAACATAATTTACCATGGTAAATTCGATTAAGGGTGTCCAATACAGAAGAATGGACAATAAAACATATTTTTTTCGTGATTTTCTTGAAATTCTAGGGGTGCGGTTCTTACAAAATTTAAAACACGTCTTTATGATGATTTTCTACTACTAGTTACCAAGCTTCAATTCGATCGAATATTTATTTTTTGAGTTATCAAGGAAATCATATTCCAGGTGGGTATAACTCGGAAACCGTTCAACCCTATCTCCTTTCGTTCGAAAGTTATCGAGGCAACGGTCACCCATCTACTGAACTCGCACAAGAATGCTCCAACAATATATAAACGATCGTATTAAAACTTGAAACGTGGCAGTAGAGTTAGGTTATGAAGACTCTTGCAAAATTTCAGCAATTTCAAACGAATAGTTGTGTATCAACGGCACAAGTGTTAGGTGTTCTGGTAATAATGTATACAACCAAGTCTACTACTAGCATTATTATTGCTGTTCAACTAACTCAACGATGCTTGGACGATGCTTATTTCTTCTTCTGAATGAGGTTTTTCAGCACAGCAAGTCATCGACACATCCTTCCTCAGTTCTCTTTCGAGGTACCTCCTTGTAATCTGTTTGAAGATGATGTAGTTCCAAGTTGAGTACTCTTCGGTCTATTAGTTATCCTGCTAACGCAGTTTCAATAAAGGTAGAAACAGACTATGCCCACGTACGCCACGTACGCGACGCAACGTGGGAAAGCTAGCGTGCACACTTGACCCACGTACGCAACGCATACTGACATCAGTCGTTTTCATTTGTCAGTAGTACGATGTTTTCTGATTCAGATAGTGAATTTGAGGAAGATTCATTGAGTTTGTTGTTTGTACATGAATATGTCCGTGCCTCAAGAAAAAAAAAAGAATTAAGAAGAGAAGATGTTGGATACACAATATAAATAAAGACAGAGAGAAAAATGGAGAATATCATATGGCGATTTCCATTGACACGCTCGGAGCACTCGAAATCGATCTCATCTGTCATGCATCTGTCCAAATGAACCGAAAATATCTGTCAAATATGTCAGTGTGACAGCTCCGAGTGATCCGAGCGTGTCAATGGAAATCGCCAATACATTGATGCGGAGACTAGAATCTGACGAAGACCGATTTTTTATGTACTTCCGCATGTCTAGAGTACAGTTTGAGGAGATTCATGGTATGATCGAATCCGATATACAAAAAGAAAAAAATGGGTTCAAGCCCTGTGGACAGGAGCTTTTGGGCGCATGTTCCTTGTGGCCCGTACTGACCAGTAAAGAAAAAAAGCAGTATCATGTTGAATACCTTAATATTATTCTGGAACACAAATTTTCCATTACAATAATCTTCATCTAGCTTCTATTTAGTATCAATTCCTGTAGAACGTGATCATAATAAGTGTTTTCCATATAATAAAATGTGTTTGAACTTGGTATGTAGGAAATCTGACATCAATCATTGGAATTAATTGATTTGACAAACAGCCGTCAAATGAGGTAAATAGATTTTTGTGACGATTTTCTGTGACCATAAAAAAAATTAAGCATTTCATTATTGCATTTCTTGAAATAGGTACCTTTTCAAGTCGATCAACATCGTCCTTCTTTCGACGTCTAAACTATGACTTGATTCTTTATGTTTATGTCTTTGAATTTGTTTTCGGTGGAATTCAAAGAGTTCATAGAATAATCGATGAAAATACTGAAAGAGACCCAGGAAATTTGACACATTTTGTCTTATATCTCCAGAAATTGAAATCGTATAGAGCCAAAATTTTGCACAATGTTGCAAAATACTACAATTGACGTTAGTACAAGTTTTTGTTGCAATCTGATGAATAGTTCACGAAAAAAAAATTTTTTTTTCGAAAAAATTAAAAGAAATATTTTTTTAAAAATTACCAACATTTCGATCATAACAGAATTTTGCCAAAAGTTGCGCGTTTATATCCTCGAACTGACTACAAAGTTTCGATTCAACATCTTCTTTAGTTCCTGAAATATCAGGGAAATAACCTCAAAATTTTAAATGTCTATAACTCCTAAACCGTCCGGCCGATTTTGCCCGTTAACGAACTTAACCGTCGCATTTTGATCAGAAACCTACCCTGAAAGTTTGAAGTCGATAGGACCTTCGGTGCTCCTGTTATCGTGCACACGGCCGGACAACCGGCCGGCCTGCCGGCCGGCCGGCCGGACGGCACCCTAAGATCTGACACCGGATTCGTGATCAGGGAGTCCGAATTAGTCTATTAGCCAATTTTCAGCTCGAAATTCGAAAATTACAGACATTTGGACGAAATGATAGGACGATGTTCCCCTAGAACATACGCCCAAAAATACACATCTTCGGAAGCCGATAAGTACCAGAGAAAGAGTAGCAGTTTGTCTAAGGTAAGTATAAATTATCATTTTGCGCGTATGTTCTGGGAACATCGCGTTATAGTTTTGCCCAAATGGTGTTAATATATCTGATGCGTACTAGGAGCTTGGTTATCACTTCGTGAATATTCAGAAATGGCTCACCCATTTGTAAAATTCTTAGGTTGGCCGTCTTTGGGCCTCCGCAAACTATATGTTCGGCAGTTTACTTTTTCGATCCACAGAGCCTGCATGTTTCGTCTGCTCATGAAATATATTATAAACAATAAATATTGAAATTGTTTAGGATAATTTTATTCAAAATGTATATTTTCGTAATAAAGTTGAATATTTTTTACAAGATGAGTATCATCGGAAATTTGAGTCTTAGGCATTTCAACTAAATATTATGGGGAAGAATATGATGTGTAGGCTTGTGAAAAACTTCCAGAAGAAGAATTTATATTTTCTTGGTTTTGGCTGATTATCTGATCCTCAATAGTAACTGGTGCTCTCAAGATATTTTGTTGCAACTCTGCTTGTTTGAGCTCTGCTTCACTTACAGCTTTAAGCAAATTCATTTTAATTGGAATTTGATCCTGCTTTGAGAGCTTCTTTACCGTTTTACTCATACTTAAAAAGAATGTGTCTAAATCATCCATTTCCTGTTTTTTACTTCTTCTTGCGTGCGAGTTTTTCATAATTTCCACCAAATCGGCCAAGTTATTGTCCCTACTAGAACTGGCCTTTCTTTTGCTTGATGGATTGGATGTGGGAGTGTTGGTGTGGGATGGAGTGCTATCAGAGGAAAATAAATGAATTTCTTCAAGGGGAACGCTCTCTGGAGAAGGAAGAGGGGAATTTGCATTAGATACAGCAGCATCCAGGTTTCCGGTAGTATGACGGCCTCCTAAATATGGCTTCAAAAACGACATCTGTTCCTCAAACCGCCAAGGCGCAATAATTTTCCCAGCTTGTCCACTTTTTTTCTTGCGTCGTTTCATAGCATTGTTGAAGCAATTTCGCAACTTAGCCCAATTTTCTCTACACATTTCAACTGCAACAATAATAATAAAAATTCTTAAAAAGTCAGTAGCTTTTGCGCACATGTACCATTGTCTATTCGAGCCTCATACAAAGTCGATAATGCTGAAATTATAGTGACTGTAGGCCTAAGTTTTGGTTCGTAGTAAGGACAGTAGGTACCGAATGGGTTCCAAATAGTGGGACAAACGCAGCGTATCAAAGGTTTCACCCAGGTCCAATTACAATAAACGACTGTGTGACTACTTTGAACGGTTCTTGGACCGTCTCAATTGCAAACCAAAAGAAGCCCTATATTCCCATATGGAAATATTCACTGTGTTATTTACTATTCACACAGCATCATCTAGCCCTAAACATACCTAATTTTTAAAAATTTGTATTATTTATTTTACAGATTCCTAGCTACGGGTAATTCATTTCGGAGCATTGGATTCAGTTATCGCATGGGTTTTTCTACTATACGTATAATTGTGCAGGAGGTTTGTGAAGCGATTTGGAAACATCTTGGACCTATCGTGATGCCGCAACCCACAGCGGAAATGTGGAAACGAATAGCAAATGATTTCACCCGCTTTTGGAATTTTCCAAACTGCATAGGAGCTCTAGATGGTAAACACGTGAACATAAAGTGTCCAATTAAAGGCGGCTCAGATTATTGGAACTACAAAGGTCAAAATTCCATAGTTCTTCTTGCTTTGGTAGATGCCCATTACAAATTTGTAGTGATAGACGTGGGCTCCTACGGAAGAAATAGTGACGGGGGAATTTTCGAAAAATCAACACTGGGTAAACTATTGGATCAAAAGAAATTGAACATACCAGAAGATCGACCTCTAATGCCAGGATCAGAACCATTGCCGTATATTATAGTCGGCGATGAAGCATTTCCCCTTAAACAATATTTACTGAGACCTTACAGCAAAAATGCTTTGCTCAATAATGAATCGAATAAAATTTTCAATTATCGATTGTCTAGGGCCAGAAGAATCGTGGAAAACGCATTTGGGATATTGAGAGCAAGGTGGCGGGTATTTCAAGGGCCTGTTCATGTACAACCAGAAATGGTGGACAAAATAGTTCTAGCAGCATGCTGCCTCCATAACTATTTGGGCACCACTTTTGAGCTGCAGGATGAAAGAGGAACAGAACCTACACCACAACAATCATTAAATACATTGGATGGTCTTAGAAGGAATCACACGAAATATGCATATAATATCAGAGAAAAATTCAAACAATATTTCATCTCAAGCGAGGGTTCAGTGCCATGGCAATTAAATATGGTGAGAAGAGGATTACAAAATCACCCAACGAAAATGATTAGTTCATGGATTATTTCTACTATAAAAATAAAATGTATTAATAAATAAATGAAATGTTTTTTTATTAACATTATGTGTATGACTTATGAAACATCAACTAGAACATAAGAAGCAAGTATGTACCTAATGACTTTAGAGAGACTACAACTCTGACTACAAATAAATACTCATGTCATTTTGAGTTAAAGGACAACAGGCTAAATTCGCATCATTTATTTTGGTGATTTGCTAAAAAAGTAATGAATGCATTTTGATAAACTTTTACCAATCATTAATATCATAAATAAATAAGCAAACAAAAAAGGAATATGAAAATCCAATAGGTAATTGAGAAATACGTGCAAAAATATCATACACAAGTATAGGTACCACCTACCTACGTTATGAAATTGTAATACAATCATATTTATATAGAAGGACTATTAGATCTATATAAATATATACGGGTCGTATTTTTACCTCCTTTTTTTAAAGTAAATTATTCAGAAATACCCCACATATTCATTTATTCAGTATTAAACGTACCTATACTGTGTATATATACTTAAATAACCTACCCAATTCGAATTCATACAGTACGAATTTAGTAGCATGTAGGTACTTGCTACAGAAATACCCACACATATTCAATTATTCAGTATAAAACGTGCCTATATTGTAGCCAATTCTTACAGTACAAATATGTTTTAGAAAATTATAGTAACAGGTAGGTACTTGCCAGGTTTGCCAATTTTCTGGGCTATTTCTTCCCATGCTGCATTTCTCAATGTAGCATCGCGATATTCCGCGGATTTAATATTGTAAATTACCTCGTAATTCTTAATGAAATCGATGAATTGTTCATCTGCCATCTTTTCAAAATCTAACTGACGTGTTTCGAATGTATATTTCTATAGAAACACACTAATCTACGCCACCTTGGCATCTACAATCCCCTACACCTTCCCCCGTCGATCTGGATCGGCGGATATCGCGTTGCGTGGGCCGCGTGGGATAGCGTTGCGTATGATAGCGTCGGTGTAGTGTGTTTCTTGGCAAATAAATTCAAGGGTCCAGATATCGCGTTGCGTCGCGTACGTGGCGGTATGTCATAAGTTGTCGTTGGAATGCTGGATTAATCCAGCGACATGGACGACGTCGTCCAAATGACTGTATACCTACTCATTTGGACGACGTCGTTCGTTTAGAAACGAACGACGAGAATCTTGTCGTTGCTATTTAATCGTTGCCATTCTGATCGCGTCAAATATATGCCGGTCGACCCGTGTGCGTCGGCTCTTATGGTGCGGATACATAAGCGCGCTTCGCGGCGAACCAGCGCCGCGCGCAAACGCAAATTGCGCAACGACGAAACCAAGAGGAGTGGCGGTTCTTTTGGTCTCCTGCATTCCTCAGATTAATGATTGAAAATAGTCAACTGAAATAGAACCCAATTCAGGTATCACTTTGTATAATCAATTATTGACATATAAATATTATCCGCATCCTCCCATTCAACTAAGAGGTCTACATCATGCATGCATGGATATCAGAATGGTCCCTGTTCCTATCAGAACAGATAAACCGGAGATATTTATGAGTGTGTTTTCATGTAACTCTCCGGTAATTATGAGCATCTTTAGATATCCCGCTGTAGAGGGACTCGGACGAACAAATAGAAAAGAAGCACGAGAAATTGAAAAACAATGAACTCGCCCGAAGAAGAACTTAACAGCAACATACCGTGGTGACGAGATAATCCAGACTTGGACCGGTGGCGCTCAGCAAGAGGTCATAAAGGTCGACATACACGTGGGAACTGCGTCGCTTAAGGTGACTCAATTTTTTTAACCTATATGACAAAAAACATCCTTTGACATATGAAAAATGATCTAAGACTCAGCCAACTGCGGTTTGAGCAGAAATCGCCATTTTAAACAAATATGTCGATTATCTTAAAAATTCGAACTTTTCGTGTGTAACGTTTGAAGTAAACTTGTTTGAAATTACAATTTGGGGCAATGTGTAAAAAAATCATGAATTTTTTTTCTTTTTTTGCTTATAACTCTCTTCAAAATTGAATAATTAGCTAACAGAAATTTTTTTGGCAACTAGACAATGCTAGTGTCAGCATGAATATGATTGTAACTAGAACATTTTGTTGGAACTTAGTTCTTCGACAATTGTTCTAATTTCGATCAAAGGTCGTTTCATTCAGTTGCAAAGTTACTGGTATGCACTGTAAATATCACATATTTTTAATACTTTGCTCTACTGAAATAAATGATTATTAGAGATCCGATATATCAAGAAATTTCAAATGGAAATATTCAAAAATTGTCAGTTTTGATCCAGTTTAGTGAATCTGTGAAAGTAAATTCGTCTATTGATATTTTTCAAAGACTCCAGATTATCCTACATCTTAGTCAAAAAATTGGTTCAAGCCCTGTGGACAGGAGCTTTCTGGCGCTCTTGTTCAAACAGACAAATTATATCTCCGAAAGTTTTGGTTTCTCAGAGTTGGGAATTATATCAATGGATTCCTATGATAGAACTGCATCATGAAAGAAATTAAATTTAAAAAAAGTGTCTTTAAATAAAATGCTTCAAAAATAATCTTAAAAAAAAAGCAATCTATAACGCTTTAATGCTTCAAAAATTGTCATTAAATTTATTTATCAAGATTAAATGAGCAATCTGCAATGATTCAACCTCGTGGAATGGGTTGTTGCAACTTACACTCGGTGCATAGTTTTCACAACTCGAAATACCTAAGGAAAGTATCATCGAAATGTCTAGAGCAAGGCTGGAGACAATCATAGCAGATTGTCCATTACTTCTTGATATTTGAGTAGGTAGAGGCTTACGAACAAATTAGTTTAATAGTTCAAAATATATTAACTAGCAACATTATGAAAATACTGTATATGGGAACATGTCTTACTACTTAAGGTAGTAAAATGTAATATTAACCTCAGTGGTCAACGAATAGTAATTTGTTTTGATGATTCCAATATCTTTCCTATTGCCTTCATAAACTACATCATTACAATGATCCAATTCTAAATCTT
Organism: Halyzia sedecimguttata; assembly: GCA_937662695.2. Lineage (NCBI taxonomy): Eukaryota > Metazoa > Arthropoda > Insecta > Coleoptera > Coccinellidae > Halyzia > Halyzia sedecimguttata. The sequence goes on along the minus strand of OW569414.2, from coordinate 110,339,193 downwards.
CTGAAACATCATCCCGAATTTATACGTAAATTATTCAATATGCAACCAGTCAATATTATTTTCGGTTTTAAAATAGTCTTGTATATATTCCCAAATTCAAGATTCGGATACTTGTTTTCAAACTACGAATTGACATGACTCTAATAGAAGATGCCGTTTATGAACAGTGAACACAGGCAGTGAATACATAGAACTACGATGTATTATTGAAATTTTGAAAAACCATATCTCCGAAAGTATTTGCTTGTTAGAGTTGAAAATGATATCATAGGATTCTTATGATAAAATTGCACCCTAAAAAAAAATTAATCAAAAAGTAGCAATGACAAAAAATTTTTTTCGTTACTCTGAAACCATCATAGAGTTTATTTAATGTAGATTCAACTGTTTCGGAGTTATATCCACCTGGAGTATTATTACCTCAATAACTCACTCGCTTCTAACTTCACGTCAGTGCTTGAACCAATTTTTTTTTCGGGATTTTTTTAAATTTTCTAATAGTAGGTACGGCTCTTAAAATTTTTTTTTTCGTAATTTTTTTCAAATTTTCAAGGGGTATGGTTCCTACAAAATTTTAAACATGTCTTTATGTTGATTTTCTACTACTAGTTACCAAGCTTCAATTCGATCGAATATTTATTTTTTGAGTTATCAAGGAAATAATATTCCAGGTGGGTATAACTCGGAAACCGTTAGACCTATTATGCCCAAAAACGAACCCAACTGTCCCTTTCGGATACGCAACCTACTCTGAAAACTGCAAGTCCATATCTCCTTTCGTTCGAAAGTTATCGAGGCAACGGTCACCCATCTACTGAACTCACACAAGAATGCTCGAATCTCCAACAATATTTAACCGATCGTATTAAAACTAGAAACTTGGCAGTAGAGTTAGGTTATGAAGGCTCTTGCAAAATTTCAGCAATTTCAAACGAATAGTTACTGATATATAGAATTTTTTTTTTATTTTCAATGATTTATGAAAAATTTTCTACAAATGCTATCCTCACCAAATTTCGCAAACATTTCCGCGTTGGCATTTTACAACTAATAACCATGTTTGAATTCAATCGGTTCAGTATTTTTCGAGTTAATGAGGAACAAAAAACCACCAAATTTCAGAAAATTTCAGATGGCTATAACTCTAAAACCGTTTGGCCGATTATGCTCATAAACAAACTGAAATGTCGCGTTCTGGTGCACATCCTAATCTGAAAACTTCAAGCCGCTATCTCTTTCCGTTCTCAAGTTATCGTGACAACAAAAATATTTTTTAATAATTTTTTTTTCATTTTCTAGCCATTCGTTTCGCATAAAATTTTCTAACGTGCTTAGGTTCATATTCTACAACTACTCACCAAGTTTCAATTCGATCGGATTTATATTGGTTGAAAACAAAATTATTACTCGGAATCCACTGGGCCGATTATGCTCATTAACGAACTTGTCCGTCGTATTGGGATGCGCCACCCACCCTGAAAATTACAATTCGCTAGCTCTTTCCATTCTCAAGTTATCGTGGCAACTGCCGGCCGGACGGCCGGCCGGACAGAATCAAATTTGACCTCGAATTCTTCATTGGGGAGTCGAACTAAATCGTTTGAGACCATTTTCGTCAAAAAATTCGAAAGTTACAGACATTTGGGCAAAACTATAACGCGATGTTCCCCAGAACATACGCGCAAAAATTAATTATTTTGTGATTTGCTTCTGCGTAAGAAACACAAGATATTTGTCAGAAGCAATCAATCGAACAATGTCGCCTAGCAAACAACAACGAAGCAACATCAACGAAGAAACAACTATATCGTAACGTTTCGAAGTCTATATCATCCTCTTTCGTCAGACACTCAACGAAAATCTTCAGAATTATTTTGTTCATAGTTATTCTGGAATTTCAGAATAACTAATAATCTCAAACGATTGGGTTCGATCCATCATGTGATCTCCATGGATTGTACATACATGTTCTGCTATTTTTGATTTCTGTATGTCTCTATTTCTTATGTTCCGACTTTCCTACTTCTAGTGGTCTCGATGTTTCTCCTGTATACAATTTACCACAAATAAAGGGTTTTCCAATAGGGACTTGACAACTTTGAATCTAAATAAAACACAAACCATTTGAGATATTTCAAAAACTTTATTATTGGCTTGAAGTACAAACATAACATTTATGAATGGAACTCGACTTCGTTCACATGGCCACCAAGGGCCCGTTTGCAGCGGTCAATTCTCTGGACCCAATTTTCGATGACTCGGCTACACATTTCAGCCGAAACGGCCGCTATTTTGCGTCCAATGTTGTCTCTGAGCTCTTGCAATGTCGTCGGCTTGTTGGCATAGACCAGTGACTTGACGTAGCCCCAAAGAAAATAGTCCAGAGGCGTCAAATCGCACGAACGAGGCGGCCAATCGACAGGGCCGTTTCTCGAAATTACACACTGACAGAAATTACTATGTAGAAAATCTCAATTCCTTGTGTAATGAAAATTGTTCTATTAAAGTACACAATTGTGTACTAATTTGTATCATTGATGTTTAATAAATGTCATCACAATTGTGTATAAAGTTTGGTTTATTTTTCGACAAATAATAAGGAGAATATCCCAACAAATTTTGTTTCATTTTCTTGTTACATTTATTACAATACCTACGTAATAAAAATTCACAATTAAAGTAGTTTTGAAATATGCAAGTGTAATTTTCAGATACAATATTGTTGAGAATAAGAACTTCAGTTAAGATTAGGAGATTATGACAATGTTGTGTATTTCGATTTGAGTTTACCACAAAAATATGCTGAAAATCTACTTCTTATGATTTAGATGAAAATTATGTCACAATCAAATAGTTATTTTATTGTGACTATAGTTACAGTAAATATTGCACCACGGCATCAAATTGTCTTCTTATCGTATTCGCCTGATGACATCGGAAGTCTTCGTTTGCTACCGACGTTACGTTACGGTATCTCGATGATCATGATCATCAGATGCTACGATGCTACGAAGATTATTCGTTCATCGAGAAACTGTAGCGTCAGTACCCAACGGCGATTTTGTACTTACAGTTACAGAATACAGATCACATCGGACACAAGTATGATCGTTCGTTGACGAGCTACTAAATCCCAGGCTGCGTTCCACGATTTGATTGGTGCCATCTATGCGCCGATTTTATTGGTTGGAAGTGTGGCGGTATTTTCAAAAACCGCGGTTTTACTCGCCTGTTAATCCTAGACAAGGAATATTTATGCTGTCGATCAGGGAAATTACTCGTATATACGTGTTTGTTGATTTAGTGATTAAAACACACTATATGGACATGCACTTGACTTACAACATTTAAGGCTTCCACAAATGGATAAATCAATAGTACCATCTAAACTCACATTGGGAGTCCCACCATCAAGTGGGAGTGGTAGGACTGAAAACCAAAACTGTTTTTCTCCTCTCCTTATAGTATAGTATTAATGCTAAAAATAATAATAGGTACATATATGGATTTATTTTTTCCACAATATTTCAAATGCAACTGATATTCATTTTGATACATTTGCAAGGAAAAGGGAATTCAGGAGAGCGTGTGTGATATAGAATACGTTTTCTATAAAAACCAAAGGTATCCCATCTCCATAAAGTTTATTGCATACAGGTTTCCGCCCTAGACGATGCAACACTCATTTGAAAATACCGCCACACTTCCAACCAATAAAATCGGCGCATAGATGGAACCAATCAAATCGTGGAACGCAACCTGGGATTAGTCGCTCGTGTTCGTTGCTCAGATCTCAGATTCAGAGCGCCATTCCGCCATTGATATTGAATTCTTTTATTGGAGTATTGGAGGGAAGTTCAATAAGTTCGTTATTTCATTCATTTAGTGCAGAGTGCTGACCAGGTTGAAATTAAAGGTTAATATTAGATAGGTATTATTATATGTGTTTGTTATGGATAAATTTGTGTCGGAAACATTGAGGAATTGGGGATTCCTCCAATTAATGGAAGTTTTTGAATGTAAGTACTTGTTAATCATTACTCATTAGTGCTACAAAATTGACCCAGCATTGAATGCAATACTGTTTTCTTGTCTGAACTGTTTTATCTTAAGAATTTCTATTCATTTGAGAAAACCATAATGAACGAGGTGTAGGGTGTAGATAACTAATTATTCACTGGTTTCATGTTCGAGGGTCATGAATGTTGAGGAAGTATTCTGGCTGATAGCGTTTTTCCTTCCTACGGGAATCTAGATAGACACATGGTGTTTCTCATTATTTTATTACTTGTCAAAGTTCACCAGTCGAGAATATTCCCTGAACATTGGCCAAGTATTCAAAGTATTTAGTTAACTTATAAGCATGTAACTGATCCAAAAATTACTAGGTATCTGTCAAGTCAATTTGTAGTTGCATTTGAGATTTCACCCGAAATTTTGGTGAAGATGGAGAGATATGAAACATTGAAAAAAAATCAGCTATTTGCTCACTACGGCTTCAAAGAACTTCTAAATTTCAGGTGCAGTAGGTACCTCCATATTGAAATATTCTTTCGGGACAATCGTATTTTATAATTATAATTTATATCTAGCATTTTTTATCGAATAATCTTATTGAATATTTCAATTTACAATTTTAAAATTTTTCCTTATGAATTCCTTATTTTTTTATAAATATATTGTTCTGCTTAGCAAATGAAATCGATGAAGCTGTATTCAAAAAATTAAATGGAGATGATATAAAGGAGCTGATTCCTACATTGGGAGTGAGAAAAAAATTTCTCTCCAAATTTGAAGAAATGATCATGCTGGATGAGGTACCTATATTATCAATTCTATTCATTGAAGATCTATATCAAAATTTACACTTTACCCCCCTCACGGATTTTTGAAATATTTTGCATAGCAATTTTATAGGGATTATACAGGTAGTAACGTACCTACAAAATTCATAATTTCCGAAATTATTCTTTCTGTCAAGAAACTACTGATTTGCATTCACTGAAATTTCGACTCTAGTATCAGCATGTAATAGGTATAGAATTATTGTAAAAAATACCTTGAAAACCGGCGAGGGGGGATACATTACCTCAATTATACCCCTTTCGGAATATTTTGAAAATCTGATACAAACATTTTCGCAGGCGTTCTCACATGAAGCTCTTTTGGATAGTGATACAAGTAGTATTGGCACCTCAGTTCTTTCCACAATATCCACAGAGAGTCAAAAAGAGAGCTTGGTAGGGGATGGTATGGTTATACCCTTTCAGTATTATTCAGATAAAGCAACTATAGGGTTACCCTACAAAATACTTCCAATTCCTGACAACAAAAATGTAAGTGTGAAATAGTTTTCTGGTAGATATGATGAAACTTGAATTCCAGTAAATATTTTTATATTCGCTTCGTCTAACCTATACCTATGAAGTTTAATGATTTTTTTGCAGTTACAGTTTATTGACACTCTTAGCAGGTATCTTCCCAACTGCTCTGAGGAGTCTAAACGATACTCAATATAGATGTCAGCAAACTGCAAAAATTCAATTTCATTCTTGATATTTTTGGCGCTCTTGTTCCTCGGAACAGAGTGCTTATCAATTTGCCCAAATGTCTGCAATTTTCGAAATTTTGGCTGAAAATGGTCTGAAACAATTTGGTTCGACTCACTGATCAAGAATCCGTGGTCGAAATCGATTCTGTCCGGCCCGCCGTCCTTCAGTTAACACGATAACTCTCGAACGAAAGGAGCTAGAGGATTGAAATTTGCAGTGTAGGTTTAGAGCGTAAATATCTCGGACGAGTTTGTTAACGGGCGAAATCCGCCAAGCGGTTTCGGAGTTATGGCCATTTTTAGTGAAAAGATTTTCTATGAATATATCCGAAACCGATCACTCGATCTATCTGAAATTTAGCATCAAATTGTAGAATAATGACCTTCATACGCCTGCGATGTTTTGAATTGTTCGGTTTGCCGTAAAGTGTAAAAAAAAAATTTTTTAGTTTTTGAATTTTGTTTCTACAATAACTCTCGAACAGAATGAGCTAGTCAGTTGAAATTTTCAGAGTAGGTTTGTTAGATAAATATCTCGGTTAAGTTCGTTATTGGGCAAAATAAGCCAGATGGTTTCAGAGTAACCAAAAAAAAATATTTTTTACCTACAAATTTCAAATTCAATTTTTTTTTAAGGTGCAGTTTCACCATAAATATCTATCGATATAATTTTCAACTCTGACATGCTAATACTTTCGGAGATATGATTTTTCGAGATTTCAATAATTGATCGTACCTACTTCTATGTTTTCACAGAATGCTATAATTATTATATCTATGAATTATTATATGATCTGTGTTCATACTCGTACCTGTCATCCTGTTCTATAAGAGAGAGTCAAATTCGTTTCAGCTATTTTAACTTTTTTTTCTTCCATGGTGCAGTTCTCATTCTCAGATTGCTCATTTAATCATGATAAATTAACTATTATTTGAATCGAATTTCTTCTATGATGCAGTTCTATCATAAGAATACATGGATTTCATTCCCAACTCTGAGAAACCAATACTTTCTGAGATATGATGTGTCAAAGTTTGAACAAGAGCGCCAAAGCTCCTGTCTACAGAGCTTGAACCAATTTTTTCTCTACAAAGTTTAACACCCCTTTCTTCCTAGAAACGAAGGGGTCTTGAACATATTATGTTCATTGACAAACTTATTCATCTTTTACCCTGAAAAGTTTTTAATAAACCTTTTGTGACCCCCTGTATTATTGGCATCTTATAGTGTATGATGGTGTATCTAGGAAAAAAATGGTTGTTATATTATGAAAACAAATGCATTCAAGCTGGCCTGTATATAATATAGTTCATAATATATATATGCAGGGTGAGTCTTTGACCACTGCATTAATTTTAACCAAAGATTCCTCTCATCAAGTGAAACACTTTTTTCATTTAACATTTTTCCAAATTCAGCTCAGGTAAAAAGATACAGGCTGTTGAAATTTTGAAAAAAAATCAGTTTTTATTTTGTAGCTTTGACATCCTTTTTTCGAATAAAATGAATGTTGGCGTAAAGTTTCCTATAACTATGATACATATTTTCCAAATATTAGTTATTTTCTACTTCTACTGGTTTTCTAGTTATGGACTCGTGGATTCATAAAACTAAACGAAATTAGCATATAGAAAGCATATAAAGTTTTTCTTGAGTCATTTCAAGAATATTCCATCGTTTTAGAACATTATATTATTCTTCATCATTTCTCTTGAACGCACCGTTTTCGAGATATTCTTCATTGAATGTTTTAAAATGGAAAACTCCAGAAATTTCACTACTTTTATGGATCCGTCTCTGAGCGTTGGAATCCCGAATCAAGCTGTAAACCACGTTACCATGCCTTATTCTCGTCCGCCAACAATGTCATAGATAATTATATGCGGGAGTGTATTAGCACATTGTGAAATCTTTAAACGCTTGTAACTTTTTACCTGAGCCGAATCTGGAAAAATGGTAAATGACAAAGGTGTTTCATTTGATGAGAGGAATCTTTGGTTAAAATTAATGCAGTGGTCAAAGACTCACCCTGTATATATAATTTGAATAGTCTTATATTTGAGAATGTTTATATACTGATTCCTTTAAAATATGAAAAGAGACTATTTTTTCAGAGTGTCAAGGCTTTACTTGACGGCTGTGAAGAAGGAAAATTGATTTATGCCTCTTATGGTAAGGACAAAGAGTTTCTGAGAGGAGATCTTGCTAGACTCATTATAAAAAATGAACTGAAAGAGTCGAGAAAGGGAAGGTAAATGAACTGTTCTTACTCTCTGAAAATTGTTGTCACTATTAGTCAGGCAATTGCAGGAATAATTTGTTGATCCTTCACATAAACAGAGTTAAGTAGAGCAGGCATTGTCAATTTGAAGAATTTTCATACTGAAATTTTTGTGAATAACCTTTCATGAAATTTTTTTTTATGGAATTTGGTTAAATGAGATTATGTTAGACCATACATTTTTTTTAAACAAATATTTTTTCAGGATATCCACTGAAAGATTTAAACGGTTGGCCATTGAAATTAATGACATATTTGTACACGAATCCCCCGATGTGTATTATACGCCCTATGCTTCATTGAAAAATTCCAAGAAAACAATAGTTTCGTCTAGTGGAAAACTTTGGAGTGCATACATCACCATAAGAAGAAAGGAAAGAAAATATAGGCTGACTGATTCTTCAATTGCAGAGGATAAAACTGAATCCTCCTCAGTAATTAGTGAGTTATCACTGGATACAGAAGAATATATAGTTTGGCTGAAGAATAACCTAGAACCATTCCCTCAAGTTCAAGATTATTGGACCAAAACATTTTCTAAGAGGACGGAACTCCTAATAAACATTAATGATTATTTCAAAACATATCCAGCCCTAAACCATCCACTTGGATATCTTTTGGTGAGTTCAATCTTCTTTCATATCTGTAACCATTTCCCCTTATAAAATATTGTCGTATTAATTTTCAGTTGGAAAGTGACTTTAATAATACATATCCTGGCAGAGAAAATGCATTTTTAATAAAATTTCCAAGAGTGGTGCCATATATTTTCAAGATTTTGAACACCAAGAATGATGTTTATATCAAAGAAAGTTTGAAAAAATTTTATTTGAAGAAGAAGGATCCTTCTCCAGGTGAACTCATTTTCTTACACATATATATATATATATATATATATATTTAATGTGCATTTTATTGATTCTAGAATGATAGGGTTCCTTCTCTAGGTTAGAATAATACAAGAATTGTTTCTCTGTTATTAACAAACTATTTTTCTTATCGTATATATAAAGTCCAATATTATAATCAGTCTAATTATTAATCTCACATGTATATAACAAAGAAGCAATATTCAAAGTTATTCTTCACATGCTTATATATCACTTTGTCTCCAGGTGATGTGTGCCTTTTTACTTTGGGGCTTTTACCAGTTCTGTTACAAACTCCACTAAAAAGCAAAGGGCCTTATCGATGGAAACCCAGTAAAATTGAATTAGAAGATGGCTTCATTTTACATGTGGATGTAAGTTTTTCAATTCCTATAAATATTCAATTTGATTGGGTCCTTAGAAAATATACTGGTGGTGAATAGATATTGAATTCGATATTGAATTTTTGGCGGTAAAATTCAAAATCAATTCTATATACCTATTGATAATAATCAAATGGATCAATTGGGGCTACTCCTACAACTTTCTAGCCCTCAATATATTTTTGTATTTATTACTATAAAGTATATGTAAGACATCTTTCAAGTTCATGAGAACAACAATTGTTGTCGTAAAACTATATTTCATTTCTTTTTCATTTGCTGTAGGACACTGCAAATATTCAACCAGCATTAGAAAGGAGATCTGCAAAATATTTTTCTTTGAAATTAACAGCTCAACCAATACCTATTACTGTTGGTTTGGATGACATCACTGCATACGTTTCAATAAATGAAATATTATATAAAGTAGAAACACCTCTGAAAGCTGTGGACCTATGTTTTAAGGTTTTCCATGCCATCAATGCAAACTATCCATATGAAGTAGAAGCATGTTGGATGTTTATCCAAAAGTTTTTTTTTGATATAAAAACTAAGTTTGATAAGAACTACACAAGTGTCAATGCTTTGATTTCTGATATTAATTGTGCCATGGATTCCAATATTTCACCCGAGGCAAATAGTTAATGGTGAGGGTAATTCATTTAATTGAATTTGATGTTTTTTTTTTGTGATATGTATACTCCAACTTTCAGTTACATTCATTCCCTATTATAGTTCAAAAATGAATTACTTTTGTTTTAAATGTAGTTTGACTTTCTCATTGGTACACGAATTAATAGCTCATTTGAAAGAAGATCATATGTTGAAGACAAATTCTTATTTTTCGTGTAAGCAAAAATTATGTTTTAGGATTTTTAATTCTCTAAGAAGTTTCAAAAACCATTTAAGTACACATAAAGACAATAGTGACGATAATGAACCAGAATATGATGCAAAAGCTCATGAAACATCACAGACAAATTTTTATAAATGCGATGTGCAGATAAATTTGAATCCACCAGTAATGCAATCCAGTGAATCAGTTCTTACAAAATATGATATAGAGATAAGAAAAAATAATTTAACCAATGAGTTACTGACATTCACCTTGGAAATGTATAATAATTCTTTAGTACCTCGCAGCTTTGCACAAAATGTTATCAATAGTTTCAAAAAAATATTCACTGATACACTTGATTACCTTAAACAGGTTATACAAGATAATAATTCAAATTTAATTCCTCTTGGAGATCTTATAGATACGTACCGTTCTTGCTTTGATAATTTAGATTCTGAGTACAAATTCATGAATGTTCTAAAAAGTAGTAAACATTTCCTTGCTCCTATGGATTATATTATCGGATATAAAAATGTTGAAAACAGGAAATCGTCTACATCTTTAGAAGTAGATAAGGTTGCTGTGAAAGCTAAAATAATACCACTTAGGGAAACATTCAAAATTTTATTCGAAAATACTAACCTACTTCAAGAAATGAAGAGTTATATGGCACTCCTGCAAAATGAGCAAGATCTCATACAAAATTTTACTCAAGGTCAGTTGTGGAAAAATAAAATGAAATATTATCAGAATAAACTAGTTTTTCCTATATTTTTATATTTTGATGATTATGAGACTGGTAATCCTTTGGGTTCTCATGCAGGAATCAATAAGCTAGGGGCTGTTTATGTTACATTACCTTCAATGCCATCACATTTAGTTTCACAACTAGGAAATATCTTCTTATTTGCTTTATTTTATTCTGATGATCGAAAAATATATGGAAATAAACCTATATTTTCTAAATTAATTGAAGAATTGCAGTATTTACAAGATTCAGGTATCTCTATAAAAAGTGATCAAACTGATGAAACAATCTATTTTAGCCTAGGTTTAATAAATGGAGACAATTTGGGCATTCATTCGATACTTGGTTTCACAGAAAGTTTCTCTGCAAATTTTTGTTGTCGTTTCTGCACTATGAACAAAATCTTCATGAAGAAAGCAACTTCAGAAAATACGAACCAACTCAGAACACCTGATAATTATGACTACCAAGTTAATTTAAACAACGTGAGCTTGACGGGCATTAAAGAAAATTGTGTATGGAATAAACTTCCTCAATTTCATGTAACAACAAATTTCACTGTTGATATTATGCATGACTTATTTGAGGGAGTCTGTATATACGATATCACTAAATTACTCAATACTTTGGTTTTTACTTATAAATTATTCTCAGTGGAAACATTAAATTCCAGAATTCAGTTTTTCAATTATAATGATAAAGAAATATCAAGCAAACCACCACTCGTAACACTGGATAATTTAAAAGGTAAACTTAAGATGTCAGCTAGTGAAATGCTGTGTTTTTCTAGATATTTGGGATTGATGATAGGAGATTTAGTACCTGTAGATTTACCTGTGTGGCAACTGTGGGTTAAACTTCGAGAAGTAATAGATTTTGTTATGTCGCCTGTTAAACACAGAAGCAGTTTCAAAAGGCTTGAAATATTGATAGAGGAGCACAATACTCTATATTACACATTTTTTAAAGACCTAAAACCGAAACACCATCATTTAGTGCATTATCCGCGTGTATTACAAATGAGTGGACCACTTGTACATCTATGGAGTATGAGAGCCGAACAGAAGCACAAGCAG